>JAWNPB010000148.1:2367500-3110000 GCA_035045355.1 Drosophila lacicola | reverse complement strand
GCGCGCTAAAAGAGAGTAAGCTGTAGAAGAAGAAGAAGCAGAGAGTGGGCAAGCCATCAATGATGGCTGAGAGAGGCAGAGAGAGAGAATGTGAGATCCAAGCGGAGCTTAAGCCATTGTTCTGTCATTTAATAGAACAACAACAACAACAACAACGGCAGCTAATCAACTTTAAAGCTTAAGAAACATAGCAGCAACAAAAACAATGCAAAGCTCATAAAACAAGTTTTCATATGAATTTTTTTTCAAGCAAATTTAGGACAAGTTTCTAACAACAATAAACGTAAAAATAAAATTAATAAAAAACATTATTTGTTTGTGCGCAGCAGTTTCCGTAAATGTTTGTCCAATTCATTCACAAACACTGGAGAAATTAAAAAAAAAACATATATATGTATATACATATATGTATATACATATATACATTTCATATATATATTCAAATAAAACACCGACAACAATAACAACAACAAGACAATTGCAAAACGGCGCCAACAGAGCGCGCCTCGGTGCGTTGTGCATTCGTTTGCTTGAAGGGGTGGGGGAGGGGGGTGGCCTGCGCCAGGAGGCGCAAAAGAAAGCGACGGCATTTGACGCGGCGGCGGCAACAAACAAAAAACAACTGAAAAAACGGTTGCTGCTGCCGCCGGTGTTGCCAGTGTTGCGTAGGAGTTGCCGTTGTTGTTGTTGTTGTTGCTACTGCTGCGCAACACAAAAACAACTCTCAATTTCTGCTTTTACTTTGCTACGCTTTGCTGGGCATTTCTTGGCCAAAAAACAAAAGTGTATATGTGTGTGTGTTTGTGTGTGTGTAAATATACATATATTAAAGACACGAACTTTTCTTATACAACATTAAAAACTTTTCATAAACATATGTATATATGTGCTCTTATATATTCATAAATATATGTAGCTACGTTCAAAATGATTTTGCTAACCGTCGCCAAAAAAAAATACAACAAAAAAACAACAAAAAACGTACACTCAGACGCAGACGCACACACACGTAAAAACACGACGCTAATGACGACGACGACGGCGGCGACGCGGACAAGCACAGCGGCAACAGAAATCGGACAACGCGCACCTGAACACGCTCACGGCCAAAACTCAACTGAGTAACGGGCTATGTAGCGGTGGCTGCGGCTGCGGCTGCGGCTCTGCCTGCATCTGCAAGTCGGCTGAGCAAGTGTCTGCGTGCGTCTGTGTGTGTTCGCTCCGGTGTTTTTGCGGGTGTATTTGTGTGGGAGACGGCTCCCAGTACTGGGTGGTTGTTTCTGTGCGAGCGCTGCCACCCTTGGCGCGTTATTTCAAATTGCGGAGTGGAAATATTTGCAATTCATCAGGAGTTAAAATAATAATAACTTGAACAGCAAGCAGGTATTTTTTTATGTTTAAAATAATATATGTACTTATTATAGCATATTTGAAGACACGCTAAATCGTAATTTGGCCATAATTCGCAATTTGCAATGCCCTATTTTGAAATTAACTTTGCCTAACAAATATTTAAGTGTTGGAAAATAAAATTTATATAAGTGGTGGCATTGTGACATCGATTACTCACTTAACGATCGATATGAAACACAGCCTATTCGATGTATCGTTTCAAGCACACAAATGCAGCTATCGATACGCCACTTACATCCCTAATTGCAGTGTTTCTTTTTTTTTGTACATCACTAACAACAGCTACGGCTACACTGGTTTTTTTTTTGCAATTACATTCTGCATTTTTATATTAATTTACCCAATATATAACGAGTGTATTAAAGTGCATCGCGCCGCTTCAAAGCGTATTGCAATTGAGTGCAATAAGGCGTGGCAATATAAAATAAGAGGCAACAGCACAGGAAAAAAGACCGGCAGCAGCAGCTTCCACACACTCGCGCACCCACACACACACACACACACACACACACACAGACACACACGTTCACACATACATATGTAGGTTAATCTATGAAAGTGTCGCTAAAAACAAGAATCATCTCCCATTGTGCGTGCGAAGAAGCAGAGAGAGAGAGCGAGCGAGCGAGAGAGAGAGAGAGAGAGGAGAAGTCGGTGTGATCATCATCGACACATTTAGGCCATGAAGAACGTTCTGATGGTGGCCGAGAAGCCCTCGCTGGCTGCCGCCCTGGCCGGCATACTCTCCAACGGACGCTGCACGGCAAAGCGAGGTTAGAAACGAGGTGGTTAACCCGAAAACAACAGTTAATCCAGCCAGGCTAATCCCTAAATATATCCACTCACATATGCATCAATCTTTGACAGGCAACAACGGCTGCTCCACGCACGAGTGGACCGGTCACTTCCGGAACGAGGGCAGCGTTCACTTCCGGATGACATCCGTATGCGGTCATGTAATGTCGCTGGACTTTACCAGCAAATATACCTCATGGGACAAGGTGGATCCGGTGGAGCTCTTTGGCTGCACCACCGAAAAGAAGGAATGCAATCCCAAGCAGCAGATGCGTTCGTTTCTGTCGCACGAAGCTCGCGGCTGCGATTATCTCGTGCTGTGGCTCGATTGTGACAAGGAGGGGGAGAACATTTGCTTTGAGGTGATGGACGCAGTGCAGCATGTCATACACAATGTGTACAGCCACAATGTGACATATCGCGCTCACTTCTCGGCCATTACGGACAAGGACATCAAGGGCGCAATGGAAACGTTGGGTCATCCCAACGAGAACGAGGCCAAGTCTGTGGATGCACGCCAGGAGCTCGATTTGCGCATCGGCTGTGCCTTTACGCGCTTCCAAACGAAATTCTTCCAGGGCCGCTACGGCGATCTCGACTCATCCCTCATCTCGTACGGCCCCTGCCAGACGCCGACGCTGGGCTTCTGTGTGAAGCGGCACGACGATATACAGACCTTCAAGCCGGAGACGTTCTGGTATCTGCAATTGTTGGCCGGCCAGCCGGAATATACGCTCGAATGGGCGCGCGGGCGTGTCTTCAAAAAGGACATTGCCATCATGCTGCTGAATCGCGTCAAGGAGCACAAGGAGGCCACGTAAGTGTTGCCCCGCTTCCTTCACAGATCTCTCACATCTCTCTCTCTCTCTCTTTCATTCGCAGCGTGGAGAGCGTCAGCAGCAAGGAGTCGTTCAAGAGCAAGCCGCAGGCCCTGAACACCGTCGAGCTGATGCGCATCTGCAGCTCCGGCTTGGGCATCGGTCCGTTTCAGGCGATGCAAATCGCCGAGCGTCTGTATACGCAGGGCTATATCAGCTATCCGCGCACGGAGACCAATCAGTATCCGGAGAACTTTGATTTGCATGCGGTGCTGCGCGTGCTGCAGCCGTCGGGCGAGTTTGGGGAGGAGGCGCGCGCCATTGCCGGCGATTTTCAGACGCCGCGCAAGGGCAAGGATGCCGGCGATCATCCGCCCATAACGCCCATGAAGCTGGGCCAGCGCGGCGACTTCGATCGGGACACCTGGCGCGTCTACGAGTTCATTTGCCGCCACTTCATGGGCACCATATCGCGCGATCTGAAGTATCGCACCACAACGGCCAAGCTGCGCGTCGGCCTCGAGTGCTTTACGTGCACGGCGAACGTGCTGCTCGATGCGGGCTTCACCAAGGTGATGACGTGGCAGGCCTTCGGCAAGGACGAGCCGATGCCGCCGTTCGTTCAGGGCACCCAGGTGGCCATCAATGATGTGCGGCTCGCCGAGAGCCAAACCGGACCGCCCGATTATCTAACCGAATCGGAGCTGATCACGCTGATGGAACAGCACGGCATCGGCACGGACGCCTCGATACCGGTGCACATCAACAACATCTGCCAGCGCAACTATGTGCGCATCGAGACCGGACGCAAGCTGATACCGACCACGCTGGGCATTGTTTTGGTGCATGGCTATCAGAAGATCGATCCGGAACTGGTGCTGCCCACCATGCGCTCCGAGGTGGAGCGCATGCTCACCCTCATCGCCAAGGGCACGGCCGATTTCAACGATGTCCTGCGGCACGCCATCAAAATCTTCAAGCTCAAATTCATGTTCTTCGTACAGAACATCGCCAGCATGGACATGCTCTTCGAGTCTTCCTTCTCGCCGCTCGCCGAGTCCGGCAAGGCGCATTCCCGCTGCGGTAAATGTCGCCGATACATGAAGTATATACAGGTGCGATATGGATGAGCAGGTGGACAATATATATAGACGTAGCATTAGATGTGCATGTAGATTAAGATATAGACTTGGATATGGATGTAGATGAAGACTTGGATATGGATGTAGATTAAGATGTAGATATAGACTTGGATATGGATGTAGATTAAGATGTAGATGTAGACTTGGATATGGATGTAGATTAAGATGTAGATGAAGAATGGAAATGGATGTAGATTAAGATGTAGATGAAGACTTGGATATGGAGGTAGATTAAGATGTAGACTTGGATATGGATGTAGATTAAGATGTAGACTTGGATATGAATGTAGATTAAGATGTAGATGTAGATGAAGAATGGAAATGGATGTAGATTAAGATGTAGACTTGGAAATGGATGTAGATTAAGATGTAGACTTGGATATGGATGTAGATTAAGATGTAGATGAAGAATAGAAATGGATGTAGATTAAGATGATTAAGATGAAGAATGGAAATAGATGTAGATTAAGAAGTATACTTGGATATGGATGTAAATTAAGATGTAGATGTAGATGTAGACTTGGATATGGATGTAGATATAGACTTGGATATGGATGTAGATTAAGATGTAGATGAAGAATGGAAATTGATGTAGATTAAGATGTAGATGTAGACTTGGATATAGATGTAGATTAAGATGTAGACTTGGATATGGATGTAGATTAAGATGTAGATGAAGAATAGAAATGGATGTAGATTAAGATGTAGATGAAGAATGGAAATAGATGTAGATTAAGAAGTAGACTTGGATATGGATGTAAATTAAGATGTAGATGTAGATGAAGACTTGGATATGGATGTAGACTTGGATATGGATGTAGATTTAGACTTGGATATGGATGTAGATTAAGATGTAGACTTGGATATGGATGAAGATTAAGATGTAGACTTGGATATGGATGTAGATTAAGATGTAGATGTAGATGTAGACTGGGATATGGTTGTAGATTAAGATGTAGATTATTGGTATAGATAATGGCTGATTATGGGTTAACTTCAAATCAATTTATAGTCGTATTTGAGTTGTGTTAAATTGAAATATGTTGTTGACATAGATTAATCTGGCTTGTATTGCTGTCTCTTTCAGACGAAGCCGGCTCGGCTGTACTGCTCGCACTGCGACGAGAACTATACGCTGCCCAATGGCAATGTGAAGGTGTATCGCGAGTTCAAGTGCCCGCTGGATGATTTTGGCCTGTTGGCGTTCTCGACGGGCGTTAAGGGTCGCTCGTTTCCGTTCTGCCCGTACTGTTACAATCATCCGCCGTTCAGGGATATGCCCAAGTTTGGCGGCTGCAACTCCTGCACGCATCCCACCTGCCCGCACTCGCTCAACACGCTCGGCATCTCCGGCTGTGTGGAGTGCGAGACGGGCGTGCTTGTCCTCGACAGCACACTGTCGCCCACCTGGAAGCTGGGCTGCAATCGCTGCGATGTGATCATCAATTGCTTCAAGGGTGCCACCAAAATAACAGTCGAAGGTGAGTTCTCAGCTTCTCGCACATCTTTTTCAATTGCTAATCCTTGTTGTTCCCGGCTCTTTCGCTCAGAGACCAAGTGCAGCGACTGTGGCGCTCAGCTGGTGAACGTGGTGTACAAATCGGACAAGTCCAAGTTCAAGGATGGCAGCGAGGAGAAAAGCGGCTGCATTTTCTGTTCCACGGAGTTCGCCCATCTGGTCGAAAAGCATCGAGCGGTTGCCTCCCGTCAGGTGCGCAGCGGTGCGCCTCGCGGCGGCGGCCCTGCTGCCGCCGGACCGGGCGGTGCGGGCAATGCACGCGGCGGACGGCACGGCGGACGGCCGCCCAAGGATAAAATGGCACAATTGGCGGCATATTTCGTTTGATCAGACTCTGCCACTGGCTTCCAAGCATATCGCTAACGACCAGCTCTAATTCTCTATATATTGCATTTAACTATGTAAGACGTAACGCTAAATTAGTCTAGTCTGCGACACTTGGCAGTAATAAACGAAATTTGTATAAATCTATTTTGGTTCTAGTTGTTTTTCACCCAAGCGACAGCATAGGGGTTAAAGTTTGCCCTAAAGCTAAACATTGCCAACTGACTTAAAAAGCCATCAACGCCTCGCTGGCCTCGCTGATTCTTAAAAGCTTTCATTTATATTTATCTAAATAAACGAAATTTGTATACATTTATTTTGGTTCAAATTCCTTTTATCCAAGCGACAGCATAGGGGTTAACAGTGTTCCCATGGGAGAACATTGTCAACTGACTTAAATAGCCTTCAAATATTGTATTCAACGCCTCGCTAGCCAATTGGTCCTTCAAAACTGGCATTTATATTAATCCAAATAAACGAAATTTGTCTAAAATTGATTTCAGCTACCATTTTCAAAATGGTTTCAATATTATGAAGGCGGCATAAAACACGAAAAACCGCCTCATAAAACAGTGTTGAGAAACGTGGCTAAACGATATTTTGGCAGCAGCTTGGGCATTAGGATATATCGATATGCTCGATATATCGTGTGCCATCGTTGGCCCTTGACGATAGGCACGCTGCTGAAAATATCGATACTTGGCATATTATTCACATCCTTATCCAAAATGTTCAAATGGGAAAATAAAATTGCTGCAGCACGCAAGCGCGCAGCCGTTGCTTCCTTTTTGTTCAATTTGTGTGTAAAACTGTTTCAAATTAGGCAAATTATGTGAAAATAGTAGTAAAATAGTACTCTTTAAAAAATGGGCATCTAAATCTGGGTACCTTATTCCTGGTCGAAATTCATGTGAAAATTGTACCCTCAAATATCCTATATAGGCATAGGTCGAAATTTCCCACCTCCATAACTCGGTTAAATCTGATCCGATTTTCATAAACTTTGGCTTTTTGTTCATGGTTTGACCTCAAGATCAATCTGGCATCTGAATCTGGGTACCTTATTCCTGGTCGAAATTCATGTAAAAATTGTACCCTCAAATATCCTATATAGACATAGGTCGAAATTTCCCACCTCCGCAACTCGGTTAAATCTCATCCGATTTTCATAAACTTTGGCTTTCTGTTCATGGTTTGACCTCTTTAAGAAATGGGCATCTAAATCTGGGTACCTTATTCCTGGTCGAAATGCATGTAAAAATTGTACCCTCAACTTTCCTATATAGACATAGGTCGTAATTTCCCACCCCCATAACTCGGTCAAATCTCATCCGATTTTCATGAACTTTGGCTTTTTATTCATGGTTTGAGCTTTTTAAGAAATGGGCATCTAAATCTGGGTACCTAACTCCTGGTCGAAATTCTGTAAAAATTGTATCCTTAACTTTCCTATATAGACATAGGTCGATTAAACTTCTCTATCCCTACTAGACTAACAAGTAGTTATACACCTTCATCAAAAAACTGGACTTTGTAGCAACAAGGCAGCAAAGTTAAGGCTCAACATTAATATCATTTGTCAGCCATTATTTGTATCTGATATGAGTTCGTCTTTTTTGTCCTCCAATGCATATGGGTGTGTCTCGCATTGGGCGTCTGAGCGTCGAACTAGCAAGCGAGAGGTCGCCGGTTCAAATCAAAATTTCAATTCAATTTTAATTGTATAAACTAATGTAAATTGCTATTCACCCAAATAAAATGCAAATAAAAAACTTTAAAAAAGCAAACCTGTTTTGTCCTTTTAGACATCCCAGACAAAATATAATCCCATCATAATAAAGGCTAATTTTTCTCATATCTATGACACAGTCCATAAATTTATACTCCACAGACAACATTTGGTTACCCTATAAGTAAAAAAAAGCGAATTAAAAATCTATGATATAAGCACTCGAATTTTTACCTAAGGTATTTGCTTGTATAACTTTGTTTATAGAGTAGAATCTATAATAAATGAAATCAAAGTAATCTTTTCTTTTTGTTTATTATTATTATAATATAGCATTGTTTGTTTGTTTTGTTTTGTATTTGTTTTAAAATAATTATAGTTATGTAGATTTACGTATATATAAACTGTTTTTTTTTTAACAGCTAGAAATAGTTTTTTTTTTTATTTTACTTTATTTGTTATTACAAAACTTTCTCCATCAAATACTAAGAGAAAGTTTGTCAATTATCAATTATCTTGCGTTTCTTGTTCTTGTTTCTGTCCTCTTTATCTGAAAACTCGAAAAATGTTTTTTTTTCTTTTTGTTTTCAGCTTGGCAAATAATTTGTTCGAGTTGACGAGTTTTTGGGATTGGGAAAATCTTGTTTTAAATTTGATTTACATCGTATACATGAATTTCGTTTCTTTTGTTTTAACTTAACTGTTATACGGTGCGTATAACAGTAGCAAGCGCTGCGCTTGCTGGTATACAATTTGTTGGTTAATTGTGCAAATTACAATTTTGTTTCAAAAGAAATTTACGTTTTTTTTTATCGTTTTGCTTTCATTTATTATTAATTAATTAATTATATGTGGCATGTATGTACAGTGTTGCCAACTGTCGCAATGTTGGAAGTAGCTAAAAATAGCTGAAAACAGCCAAAACAGCTGAATCGGAGCATAAATTGACAATAAACAGCCAAAGAAAATGGCTAAATCTATTTAAACTTTCAGCCCGTTCCGGCTCTCTCAAAATAGCCAAATTTCCCTAGAAAGTAGCTAAATTGGCAATACTGTATGCATTGCACAGTGGGCGACATTCCATTTGCAGCGGGCAAAAAAAAAAATTAAATTTATTTAATGTCTAATCAATTTGATTTAACTAAAGTATTGAAATAAGAACAATGTCAGTTTGAAGAGCGTGTTCATTTTGCTTGCAATTTTATATTACACACAATTGCAGTCTCTTTCATTTTTTAGAAAAGTATTGAAAATGTACGTCACATAAAATTGTAAGTACATTACATTTTTCTCATTTCCATTAGCTTATTTGTTTACAAAGATTATACGACTTTTGAATACATTCAATTTGATGCCTGCTCACAAATAGGCTGACGCCCACTGTGCATGTGTATGTGTATATTATGCATGTACAAGTGTGTATCTGTATACATATGTGTGTGTGTGTGTTTCTTGTTGCTTTAGCTTAACAAAAAATATACAGAGCTGTGCGCTGTGTGTGCGTGTGTGTGTGTGTGTTTCTTTTGTTGTTAACACATTTAGTTATTAGTTTTGTGTTTTTGTGTTTCTTACATTTCGTTTGTTATTAATAATTAAGACATAATCGTATACATAGTTGATTGTAGGCTGCACACACACACACAGACACACACAGACACACACAGACACACGCAAACATTCGTCAAGTCGCGCAGTGTTGCATTTTGGCGCTCACACACATTTATCGATACACATTTATCGATACACATGTACTCGTTACAAGGATGATAAAAAAAAAAAACAAAAAAATTGAAAAAAAAAAATAATAAACTTTCTACTTTTAGCTTTTGCGGCATAGCCTATCCTCAAGGGCTAAGATCCTGATGCAAATTGGGATCGTAGCCGCCCATGGTGTTGTCGTAGGGCGGCTGCTGATCGTAGCCGGCGGAGCCCATGGGATAGCCCATCGAGTCCTGTGGCGGTGCGGGCGACATCATCGGCGTGGTTGTGCCACTGGGCGGTCCGGCCATGGAGTAGGGCGAGGCGCCGGCTGCCTTTTTCGCCGCATACAAGTTGGCCTCCTCCTGGGCCTTGCCAATGTTCTTCTTATATCGGATGCGCTTGTTGCCAAACCAGTTGGATACCTGCGACACCTGCAATAAAGTCAACGGGGTAGGGGTATCGATAAATGTGATCGATTATTGTCATTTATCGATACTAACCGTTATGCCGCACTTGCGCGCCAGCTCCTCCTTGGCCTCTTCGGATGGATACGGATTGCTCAAATGACTGTAAAAATATTCGTTGAGTATTTCGGACGCCTGTTTGCTAAAATTGCGACGCTTCCGGCGCGCATCCAAGAATCTCGAGCGCAATATCATGACCGCCTCGCAGGTCGATTGCTTTAGCTGCATCTGAATCGAGCTGAATTTCTTGTGGATTATCTGCACCATGCGCTCGATTTCTTTGGGTGTGATGGGTCTGCGGGGAAGATGAACACCCAAAAATATATATTAATTCTCCAGGCATAAAGCATCGATATATCGATAAGTCACAAGCGCAGGCTACTTCTTGAAGACAATGTTGCCAGATGTTGTAGAAATTTATCGAAATTGATTAATTTCCTCTTTTTTTTTTAAATGTTTAACTAATACAAATTGTAATCTCTATTGATTACGGTTACGGATATGCAGATATATAAGGAGAATTGTAAAGCTCGTATTTGCTAAGTTTGTTGAATAAATCTTTATTTTATCCATAAAAAAGCTCAGCGTTCGACCAAAGGCAATACGGCCATACATTTGAATGCGACGCAAAATTTTTAGCCTGTCTTTTCATCTGGCTTTTCGCTATTCAAACGACAAGCCAGCCGACTGGCTTTTCGCTCTCCAAAAGCCTGACACGAGCAACGAAGTCAGTCGCCAGCCTGCCATGACGATTAAAGTTTTAATAAGAAACTGCGAAATTCCTTTTAGGCAATTTTCCTCTACTAAACGATATTGAAACAAAATAACTTTCATAAACTCTGGATGTGTGTATATTACAGGTAGTACTGCATATAAAATGTGTTGTCTGCAGCTCTTATAATCTCCAAACAACAAAAATCGATATTTATCGATATTAAATGGAGGCTTGTTCTGTCCATATTCGAGCATATATATTTTAGCTAGTAGACTAAACTGACTTAGCTCTTTCTTCTGTTCAAGAATATGTTTTAATATTCACAAACAACAAAAATCGATATTTATCGATATTAAATGGAAGCTTTTCTGCTTATATTCGAGAATAAATTTATAGCTAGTAGATTAGATCAACTTCTCTCATTCTTCTGATCAAGAATATGTTTAAATATTCACAAACAGCAAAAATCGATATTTATCGATATTAAATGGAGGCTTTTTCTGCGTATATTCGAGCATATACATTTTAGCTAGTAGATTAGATCAACTTCTCTCATTCTTCCGATCAAGAATATGTTTTATTTCCTGCTGTCACTTTCGTTAAACCAACATTCGTTAAGTTTGCTTTCACAAATAGCGCATCTTTCGATAACTTTCAATTGATTGTCTGGCAACTCTCTCCGTCTCTCTCTCTCTCTCTCTCTCTCTCTCTCTCTCTGCCTCTTGCTCGCTCACCTGGTGCGACTCTGCTCGCGCAGCAGATTCATGACATGCGTGGTAAACTCATTGCAGGCCTGCTCGTATTTCTCCAGCTCCTGGTGATAGATCTGTCGGATCTGCGCCAGCTTGGCGCGATAATCCGAATGCTCGATGGCATTGTCGGCGCCGTCGATGGACAGCGAGCCGCCTTGGCTGGCGGCCGCTGCTGAGGCGGCAGCGGCGCCCCCTCCGCCCTTTTCGGGCCCAGCCACGCCCTCGGCAATGAGCATGTTGTCCAGGCGCATCAGTTGCGGATCTGGCGGCTCCTCCTCCTGCGTGTTGCGAATGGAAAGCACTGGAAAAGAGCGAAATCAAACGGAAAATACAATCAGCAAAGCCATTTTTAAGTTCTCACAAAAATTACAAAATGGCGCCGGCGTTGCCACCCTACCACCAAGCGTTGCCCCATCCAGCAACTATTGCATTGTCTGTGCGCTGAGCGAAAAGTACGCATCCAATTGTATTTTGCGTCCAAGAGACATAAAGGATAACAAGCGCAAAGTTTTCTCGACCGGGTTGCCATATTGTCTAGGGAAATGCGTGTTGTTCTTTTGCAATTTTCTTTTCGTTCTGGCTATGCATGAACTCGATTTTGCTTGAAACCTTTCGCAAATGCAAACAATTGTCTCCTACTTCAGCCCTCCCCCCCCTCTCCCACACTCTGCTTCTTCTTCTTCTGCTCATCGGGATTGCCAGAGTGTCCCGATCAATATTCCTGCCGGAGGGAAATTTGCGAGGGGAATATTTGTTGTTCTTCCTCTTCTATGTATTATGCAGACGTTGGCAGCGAAAACAATTGCCCGGCACGGGATAAGCATCAGCACAAGACAAGTCCTGAAATCGTATCCACACCCCCTCGCCTACCCCTCCCCCTCTCCCTTTACACCCATCCCACAGCTTAGCCAAAATGCAAGTTGTTCCCCTTTCAGCTGCTTTTGCCTTGAATAAAACCTTTCGAGCTGTCGCAGTTTAAGCAGACTTCAATTTCAGACTGCGCAAATTCTCACAAGCTTTAAATTAAAGTTTTAAATGAATGATTGTTAGGTAGAAGCACAGCTTTGTCGGGCTAACAATGGGTGAGAGCATCAGGGGAGCTTTAAGATTAAGGCGAGTGAAGATTTGAAGCTTCAGTAAAGCTTTAAGATTAAGGCGAGCCTAAGTAAAGCTTCATAGCTCCAGAGGAGCTTTAAGATTAAGGCGAGCTTAAGTAAAGCTTCAGAGCTTCAGAAGAGCTTTAAGACTTTAAGCGAGTGAAGGTTTATAGCTTCAGAAAAGCTTTCAATTTGAGCGAGCGTAGGTCTTACTTTCGAGCTTCAGAGAAGCCTTAAGAATTAATTGAGCTTCAGTTTCGGGTTAGAGCTTCGAAGGATCTATGAGAATAAATCAAGCTTAAGTAAAGATTAAGAGCTTCAAAGGAGCTTTAAGAGTTTAGCAAGCTTAATGCTTAGAGCTTTAGAGGAGATTAAAGATATAAGTGAGCTTACTTAAAGCTTTAGAGCTTCAGAGCTACGTTTCGGGTTAGAGCTTCAGATAAGCTTAAAAATGTATGCGAGCTTAATTAAAGCTTCAGCGGAGCTTTACGATTTAAGGTAGCTTAAGTAATGGTTTAAAAGCTTTTTAGATATAAGCGACGTAAAGCTTTAGAGCTAAGATTCCGGTTAGAGCTTCAGAGGAATTTTAAGCTTTAGGCAAGCTAATGTGAAGGCTTAGAGCTTCTAACGAACTGTTCGATTTTAGCAATCTTAAGGCTTAAAGCTTCATGGGAGCTTTAAGATCTAATGCTCAAGAGCTAGTAGAACAAAAGTTACGAAATTTGGTGTGCTAATACAACGACGTTGTTCAACTCTAAAATCTGCAAACAATCTTTTCCAACACTGCGAACTCAGAGAACATAAGACAAGGAGCCATGGTATATGAAAATTGCTCATGAATATCTAGAGACAGGTTGAGATATATATCGCATAACGATTTTGTTATGTGTATTATTATTATTTTTAAATTCTATTTAAAAGCTATTCCAAGTCTTACATGAATTAAACTTAGGTCTATATTAACCAAGTAAGTCTTCAGGTTAGTCGCCTCTTAAATTTCAGGCTGCTTCAAGCCTCAATCCTTACAAATTACAACGCTTTTGAGGCAGTTGAAGTAGTTGAGGATTGGGATTGGGAATGCTTGTTAACATTTGCGTGTCAAATGAAGCATTTAACAGCAGCCAGCCAAATTGTAAATAGGCACACGGATATTCGAAACACAGCCGGTATCTAATAAAGAAAATAACAGCTCGTAAATTTGAATGGGCCAAAAGGAGTGAAACGTGAGAAGGAGGCGACCACCGCCTGCCTTTTGTTTAGGGCTTTGACCGGGATGGTTTTTGAGAGAAATCGTAAATTCAGTTTGCTTAGATTCAGATAATCTCACAGTTTTCTGGAATGCTTCGCTCTGCTTCCACTTTACAAAAACACTTCAAACTGTTCCATAATTATAGCCTGATATACCCTTATACCATTAAAAATGGGTATACAGGTTATAATGTATTTGTGCAAATGTATGTAACAGGCAGAAGGAAGTATAAAGTATATATATTCTTGATCAGCATCAATAGCCGAGTCGATCCGTCTGTCTGTCCGTCCGTCCGTATGTATGAACTCAAGGATCTCAGAACCTATAAGAGCTAGAGACTTGAAATTTTAGCTGTAGGTCCTCCTAGTGGCCGACTTTGTTTGCAATATTCGATAAGTGGTCCCGTTTCCAAGTAATCGATAAAAATCGATATCGAAATCCAGTTTTTTTTTTTTTAGCAATTTTGGTAAATAATAAATAGCTTCTAGAATAGTATTTATATATCAAGTATCTTTCATTTTATACCTATCGCCAGTTGGAAGAAGAGGGTTCAGGGTATCCACTAGTCGGGAGCTCCCGACTAAAACCTCTTACTTGTTAAATTAGTTGCTAGTTAAGTTACCTATGCGAACTCGACTCACAATTAAACTATCTGCATGAAACTTGGTAAAGATGTTTCTTTTAGATGCAGAAAGTACATGAAATGGAACTGGCTGGGTCGGATCTCTAGATCATATTGATACTTATATGAATATTTATGATATTAAGAATTCGACTCTTGCTTTAACAATTATATTGATATATATCCCTTTCTGCCAGGGTATTTCATCTTAGGTTTATTTATACTTTTTGCCAAACACCCAACCCGCAACCCTTTCCACGAATAGTATCCCCCCCCCCTTCTCGTTGGCCCACTTAATTTTGTCTTCTTGGCAAGTTTTATGCGTGTTTAAATTGTCGGCGCCTGCCTTCGATACAATGGGGTCTCTGGAAGTGTTATCGGTTTGCGCACACGTATAGATAAAATATAAAATAAATGCAAATATCTGTATGTAACATATGTTTATACATATATAGATATAGATATACATACATATATATATATATATATATATATATACACAATGTACTTTCGTAAGCTTCAAGTGGCTTTAGTTCACCTTGTGCAGCGGCTCTCTGGCAATTGGCCGGAATCTAGGGCCGCATTAGATTGTTTGTAATGTCCACAGACAAACCCCCCCCCCTCAAATTACCACCCCCCCCCCCCCACCCCTTTCAATCGTGTCTGCTGTGTTAGTCAGCCGGATCGAAACCCAAATAATAACAACAAGAAATTACTTTGCCAAGTAACATCAGGCAATGAAATTAACACAAAAAAACAAATTGAAAACATATTTTTGTACCCTGTAGTTAAGTAAAAGCGGGTGTATAGAGCGGTTAAAATAAATAATATATAAAATATACATCAACTATCTAGCTGATCTATCGTCTATTCTGTTATATCTGTTAGATCTGAGAGTTCATATAAGTTCGCTGATGTCAGAGATTTTAAGATTTTACCGTCTCTTAATTCCGAATAATATTGAAGACGTTATCTACTCTGAAAACTTTGCAAGTAGTTGAAGGCCCAAATAACATATAAAGTCGATTTTATCTCAGTCTCTCTCTCTCCTTATTTATCTCTTTCCCTATATATACATCTCTCTCTCTTTCTCTTTGTCCCTATATATACATATATCTCCCTCTCTATCTATCTCCCTCTCTATCTATCTCCATCTCAATATCTCTCTCTTTCTCTATACATATATCTACCTCTCTCTATCTCTAAATATATCTCCCTCTCTCCCTTTCTCTCTGTATTTCTTTATCTATCTAAATATATATCTCCCTCTCCATCTCCCTGTTTCTATTTCTATCTCTATCTCAATATTTCTATCTCTATCTCAATATTTCTATCTCTATCTCAATATTTCTATCTCTATGTCTATCTTTATATATATCTCCCTCTCTCTATCTCTAAATATATATGTCTCTCTCTCCATTTCAATCTATATAAATAAATCTTTCCTTCTCTTTCTCTATTTCTACCTCTATCTAAATATCTCTCTCTATCACTATCTAAATATCTATCTCTATCTCTCTATCCCCATCTGAATCTCCATTTCTATCTCTAACTCTCTCTCCATTTCAATCTCTATCTCCTATTATCCTGATGAATCTTGTGTTAAACTAAGAAATCTTCTTTTCAAATGGAAACCAGAGCTTATACAATACAAGAGACACTATTATGCATATATGTATCTCGCGCACACCATAATTCCCATGTTTCTGAACCTGCCCCATAGTGAAATTTCGAAAGAAACAGCATCGGGAAAGCACGTTCAAGGCGAAGCAAATGTGTTTCATGGCTTTTAGTTGCCCAAAAAGGCAATCTCACAGCGGTGAGCATTTCAGGGGGCTTCCTTTAAGGTTGCGCAGGGGGTGGGGGGGGGACAATAAATGGGTGGTCTCATGTAGCTGGGGGATGGCAAGAGATGGAGAACGGGGACAGAGGAGAGGAAATAAGGCAATGACAGCGTCGAAGACATTTAAAGCATCTGGCCCACAATCAAAACACGCTGTTATTGCCCATTTCGTGTCGCTGCGTGGGCGTAATATGAAGAAAAGTGAAGGAAAAACGAACGGGAGGCAAAAAAAATGAAATGAAATAAAAGAAAACTCGATTTGAAATTCTCTACAAGGTGCGTGCAAGGATAATAATAACGTGTGCAGGCATTTAAAGAGCTTGCGACGGGAATACCCATACTGAATGTTAACTGACTTCTTTCAAGTTCTTCCTGTTCCTCGCAGAGAAGTGACTCAGTCATAAGGAGCCTCGATTCGAGTCTAAGTTTAAAAAACTGTCTAAGCTGAGTTCAAATTTGTTTTGATATACTTTATATCGCTTTGGCATTTTCTTTAAGAAAAATCCTACAAAAATGTTACTCATGACTTCAAGAAAACTTAAAACGGTCCAAAACTGACATTTGGCCATTGTTTTCGAATCCAAATGGAATTGTTTGCAAATTTTCATCTGGTTTCAACACATATAAAAATGAAGCAAAGTAATAAATAATCTATGTTCTCTTCTGTGATAGGCCAAATAGTTTAGAATAGATGACTTTATACGAGGTAGAGAAGAATCCCAGCAGAATACTCTATAATGCTTGTTATAATCATCACAGATGACCCTGAACCCTGACTTTATAAGAGGAAGAGACGAATCCCAGCCGAATACTCTATAATGCTTGTTATAATCATCACAGATGACCCTGAACGGTTCATGCAAGGCATAGTAAGTTGAACAATATTGAAGCGATAAAGTTATATAATTACGATTCTATTAAATATGTATATTTGTGAATCAATAAAGGCCAAGTTCGTCTCTGAGTTTTAATAGAAAGCTTGTCTTGAAACTGGAAACTTTTTGCAGAGGACATGACAAAAAGATCGATCGAGCTCCTTCAAACACATTTTCCATGGAAGGGTATTTAAGCTTCGACGTGCCGTAGATAGTTCTTATTATTATTTCAGTTTCTAGTTGGATTTTGCACTCACCGGTTTTCTCCTTGATCTCGCATAGAACGGAGAACAGCGCCGGCTTCATGCGGTGACAGTTGAGTGTGTGCTTCCTGGCCTGGGCCTCGTCCAGGGATTGCTCCGAAATGCTCATGATCTGTTGCAGTATTTCGCCGATATCCTTTTGCTTGCGCACCTCGTTCTCATTGCCAGCATTTTGGCCATCATCCTGGCCGGGCAGGCCGTAGCCCTGGGGCGCCATCATGCCGCCAGCGTGGGCCATCATGCGATCCTCCATGTCGCGATGTTGTCTCTGTCTGTCTCTGGCAGTGGCAACAGCCACAACAACAATAACAACAAAACTCTCAGCTCACGCACTGCAATAATAATATGAAGAACAACAATGAAGAAACGCGCATCCAACTTGGGCCTTGGGGCGTGTTGCAACAGGCACAAAAAATATATTGAAAAAAAAATAACACAATTATAAACAACACTTAATCAAAGGATTTCATTTCATTCGCACCGTATTTAGTTAAAATTAAATTTCTTTATTTTTTATCTAGTATTTTAAGCGCGCACACACGTCCGCACGCAACGGCAACGCGTTAAGAACTGACGGCTGCCTGTCGCTCGCTACGGCTGCTGCAGCCTGTTGTTACCGAAAGGATCGATAATTGTATTGTGCGCAGTTGGCATCGATAGTCGATGTTATCGCTGCAGCTTAGTATGCAGCTCTCTGAGAAGTGATTTACATGACGTTAAATAGGAAAACGGCAAGGAACATGTAAAACATATACAAATATATATTTTATAATAGTGAAATTATATTTATACGCTTTCAGCGCTGTTTCTTATTTGCGGCAAATTGGAAGGTGTTCCTTTTAAATGAACAGCTTATCAAACAAATAGAGTGTTATTCCTGCAATGTTACCAACTATCATTTCAAAAAAAGTATCCCATATCGATGCTAGCTGAATCTCGGCTCTGCGAGTTGCCAATTCGCGCTTAGAAAACAAATTGGCAATAAACAGGCTTGAGATGCAATTAAATCGCAATTTAACTAAAAAATAGTTGAATTGGCAACGCAACATCTTGCAAGAGCTTCGATATCTCACTGATAAATGCCGCATGCAGCTCTGTTTATATGCAAAGTGCGTGCGTGTGCGTGAGCATACGTGTGGGTGGTTGACGATGGACAGCGGGCGGCTGACACACGCCCGGGGCACGGGTAAGGGTAAAATACCTGCGCACCGTACCAAACACAACAACAACTGCTGCATATGTGAGATGTGAGTGCATTCACATCTGGGCAAAATCTTAAAGTTAATTACTTTTTGTTAAAGTGGCCGGGGCCATAAAAATGAAAGATAACCGTAATTATGTCTGCACAGTAGCCAAAAACAACGGGAGACAGCAGCGCTGTCCTTCAGGGCCGGAATATGCACACGCATAGACTAGAGTGCATGCGGACAAAGCGCGTCAAAGGCTCGCAAAAATAAAAACAACAAAGCATACATGGACACACACACACTTGCGAATCAGAGACGCTTTTTATAAATCTTTACTGCAGTGTTGTGCACATATTATTGTGTATATTTTTTATATTGTATAATAAACAATTGTTAACTTACACTGCACGTCACTTAACGCTTTAAATTACGTTAAGGTACTTTGCGTTTTTCTCTTTTTTTGTTTTTTTCTCGCCAACTGCAATTAAAATTGAAAAAAAAAATAACAAATGCACTTGCTATAAATATTTTTGGCGTATAGCGGAGAGCACTCGGTATTCGTTTCAATGTGCTGCTTCCTCTTCTTTTCATACGCAGCAGCAAAAAGTCGCCACTTTTTTCATTGTACAAAACACTTTTATTCCTTTTGGCCAAATTTGTTTAATAATGCTTTTTAAGCTTCATAATTGCACTCTTGTGTAATGAATACAACGTTCGCTTACGTATACTTGTTTTGTTGACATTAATATATGCACAATAAATCTGTAAAAATTATTTTACACCAAAAAAAAAATCTGCTGCTGACAAAAAAATGTATCTTATATGTGATTTACCAGGGTTGATATATCGATCAATTCAAACGTTATCGTTGCGCATTTCGCGTTGCTCACTTTTGCGTTTGCGTTACTCAGCTGACGTTTACGTTTTCTATGTTAAATTGATCGTGTTATTTTACATTACATCAGGTATATACGCAGAATATGGCGCACAATTTGTAAAAGTGATCTTTGTAAATTCTCTTTTTATTATAAATGCGCTATTTGTTCGATTTAGTTAACGTAGGCAAATAACGTCTAAATGAGTTGGGGGTGGTGTCTATTCCAATTAGTTTTTCTACAGGGATTCCATTTCCGACAGAGGAGCTTAACTATGCCCGGGGCTTTTTAGCCCGTCAGAGATTTGCATTTACTGCGTCGAAACTAAAAACATTGCTCAAAACTTCTTTAACCCGCATTTTCCACTCAGGATGGTTGGTTTTGGTTGTGAGCAGTATTCTGCGCGCACACATTTTAAATATATAAATAGCCTGCGCCAAGTCAAAAGTTCGATATTTATAATAACTAGCCATCGATAATTAGTAGCTCACATTTGTTCATCTCGAAGCGATAGCGATAGTTTCAAACTATTGGATATTCATCGCCAAGCGGGTGTCGTTGATGCACGACATTCGGCAAACAAGCTCCCCTTATGCTATTGACAACTTTTAAATGATTCTATGAAAAAAACAAAACAATAAAGTTGCTCTTCGCTATTAGAAAATCATATTTTGGCGTTCTTCAGTGGTAAAACGAACAACTAACCTATCGATATTTAACCAACCGATGATTCGGCCGTTGCATATGCAAATTCATTGTGCGATAACACGCCGATAACAGCTGTTTGTGCCCGTCTGTTATTGTCGGACAGCTCCCATCACTAACACAGCTCTTGTCCAAAGAAATTTTTAAAGATTTCGACAGATAGGAAAAAGGGCCACAGACGTATTCAACAGCTCGCAGCAGGCAAGGCACACTGCGACCACAAACTATACGGCCAGTGTGTACAAATAGCTAACACGCGCGCGCTCCACACAGTCAGTTGTTGTTTATATTTTCACAAATCCAATACTGCCAGCCGTGCCCCCACCTCGACCGAACGTCGCAATGGACAAACTCATCAAGATGACGAACCACCGTTCCGAGATAATCGTGGGCGAGAAATACAGAATAATACGCAAAATTGGTAAGTGGAGGGTGTCTAACTCCAAATTAGCCAGGGCTGGCACGCACCTGACGCTCCAATGGCGCAGTTTGCCAGGGCCACAGCTCAAGGATTTGCATTTAGGATTTGATTTGCTTATTTCAATCAAAATGTGACTTTTTTTTTTGACCTCGTGCAGGCAGCGGCTCCTTCGGCGACATCTATCTCGGAATGAGCATGCAGTGCGGCGAGGAGGTGGCCATCAAAATGGAGGCAACCAATGCACGCCATCCCCAGCTACTCTACGAGTACAAGCTGTATCGCGTGCTGAGCGGAGGTGTGGGCATACCCCGCATACGCTACTATGGCAATGAGAAGAACTTCAATATACTGGTCATGGATCTGTTGGGTCCCTCGCTTGAGGATCTCTTCAACTTTTGCACGCGCCACTTTACCATCAAGACCGTGCTGATGCTGGTCGATCAGATGATCGGCCGCCTGGAGTATGTCCACATGAAGTGCTTCATTCATCGTGATATTAAGCCGGACAACTTTCTCATGGGCATCGGACGGCACTGCAATAAGCTATTCCTGATTGACTTCGGGCTGGCCAAGAAGTATCGCGATCCGCACAGACGCATGCATATACCCTACCGCGAGGAGAAGAACCTGACGGGCACCGCACGCTATGCCTCGATCAATGCCCATGTTGGCATCGAGCAGTCCCGTCGCGACGACATGGAGTCCTTGGGCTATGTGATGATGTATTTCAATCGCGGCGTCCTGCCCTGGCAGGGCATGAAGGCGACCAACAAGAAGCAGAAATATGAGAAAATCTCCGAGAAGAAAATGTCCACGCCCATCGAGGTGCTCTGCAAAGGCTATCCGGCCGAGTTCTCCATGTACTTGAACTACTGCCGCAGTTTGCGCTTCGAGGAGGCGCCCGACTACATGTACTTGCGCCAGCTGTTCCGGTAAGTCGTCTGCCTGCACAATCCGACTGTTTACTGCGCTTTTCTTATGTGATTCAAATTCACGTCTATTTGCGCTTTTGGCAAATTCCACCAACTTTTTAGCTTACCCTCCGATGGGCCTCGAATTCATTTTCTATGATCTTTACTCAGATTCACTTGAAACGTGTTTCAGAAAAGGGTGGAAAATGGGTGATTTGGTGTGTGAAGCTTTAAGTTTTGTCCGATTGCCTTCAAGCTTCTTTTCCAAGCTCAACATAAATATCATATGTGTTGTATGTATATATTTGAGAGAGATTTGGACAGTTCCACCTGTAGCTGTGGGAAATGGGCGGAAAACATTTGTTTAAACCGTTTTGTTTGCCAACCGATCGGCTCCAAATGGACGTAAAACGTTGATGACAAACTTTTAATCTTCCATTAAATATGAAATGTGAAAATTGAAATGTTGAAACTGAAAGAATGAAGTCCAGGCTAGGCCGGACAATGCACAATAGCGCACATTTATAAGCTGGATTTGTTTGATTTCAGCATTCTGTTCCGCACGCTGAACCATCAGTACGATTATATCTATGACTGGACAATGCTGAAGCAGAAGACACACCAGAATCAGCAGCAGAGCGCCGGCAATATGCTGGCGCCGGAGCAGCGCGCCGAGCGGGACAAGGAGAAGCAGAGCGGCAGCAAGCCAAACACATTGGCCGATTAGGCCACGCAGCCGCTGGGCCAAATGACGGCGGCCCAGGGCCAGGGCCAGGGCACAAGCAAACGAATCGAATAGAAGAGCGGCAAGGAAGGGAAAGGATAAGAAAGGAAAGGAAAGGAAATACGGCACTGGCTGCTTTGCAGGACGAGCTAACCAGGATTAGATACCCATATATATATATATATACATGTGTATATATACATACATACATATACATATATATATATATGTAGTTTATTTTTATAACAAATGCAACGCGCGAGAGCGACAGAGAGGGCAGCAGAAAGCACGTGCGAGCGAGCGAGCGAGCGCGCGAGCAGCTATAATTATGTATATAGAATTTAATGTTACACACACCCACACACACACAGATTAATATCCTGCGAGCACAGACACAACACACACACACACACGTGTATATGTATATATATATATACGCGCATATATATAGTTTGTTATCAATGCTTTAGTTGGGTCTGTTATCAGAGTCCAGACCCCGAGCTGCAGTGCATCGTTACACACACACACACACACACACACACACACAGATATATATGTATATAATATATATCGTATTGTAAGCACACAGCTGTCACACACACTCACCCACACACACACACACACACTTGCACACAATTAGTTTTATTAGCTAACACAACAAATTTGAAGCGCGGAAAATGTGTTTTTCTTGCAACAACAACAACAAAAATGCATATATAATATATAAAATTGAAGGTGTCGCGGCGACGTCTCAGACGGCTGCAGCGTCTAGTAAATCAGGTGCACAATTACAATACACACACACTCACACACACACACACACACACAGACATTTGATGACAATTTTTGCTTGGCGTTTAATTCGAGAATTGAAAGACGAGCACAAATTCTACGTTCTTGCGAGATAGCAACAAAATAACAAAAAGATAGTAAAAGAAAAAGGAGAAGAAGAAAAAAAACAACAATTAAAAAAAAAGAGAAAAGAGCATGCAACAATTAAAAATATATTCATTTTTTTTTTGTCAATGTTAAACAATTGCGAAAAATGTGCGCAACATTTTTTTTTTCGAAATTCTTTTTCTTTTTTTTTTTGGCGCTGTTTTTTGCGAACTGATGACGTTTTGCCAGGCGCAGAAAGGCGAACGCCAAAAAAAAAAACAAGATCAATAACAAAATTATGAATAATTCAAAAGCAAAATGCAAAACCTATTCAATAAGCATAAAAGTATGTAATATAACAAACAATTGTAATATTGTAATCTATTATTATGAGAAACGTTTACAAATAAAAAACAAATTACAACAACAACAAAATGGAGGCATATAGTATACATATATATATATATATATTCTCGATCGGGAAGACGAGCTCTGTGAACGTCAGGTGGAAATTTTGGGGTATTTATTCTCGTTTACCTTTTGCAGCAACTGTTTTCCCGATATCTCCATTTATTTGCGTAATATCGATAAATATCGATTTTCAGAAATCGTTTTTTGAGCATAACTCGAGGATTACAGCAGGCAGCTGCAGCAAACTTTGTGTGTGGCTTCTTTTTTGGCACACGCAGCTTACAAATATTTCACAATTTTGAATTTCGACACCATTTTCTCAGAGGAGACAAAGAAACGAATTAGAAGGGCTAGAGTCTTGCGCATTGGTATATAACCACGATTGTATGCCAACTTTAAGCACTGAAAATTTCATAAAGATCGGACTACAAAAACCCAAGTTACTCAAGTTAGATTGTTCAGATGAAGAAGAATCTCTAAGAATTCTCTAAGAATCTCTCGGTCTTTGCAGGGAAATGGAATTTCACGATGCAATTTTCGGCATTTCTCGAGTTAAACCGAAGAGAATACAAAGACCGGACTAAGCCGGGCAACGGCATTGGCTTTGTTAGGGTCGAGCAGAGGATGAGGAGGATGAGGAGGAGGAGCAGGTGGCAAGTGGTCTTCGCTGGTGCCAGACACCCGACTGGAACGAGTTTGACTGCCTGTGTGACACATCCGAGGAAAGCTTTGTTTTTCTATATACTCTTTTTACTATAGATATAGATTTTGTTGTTGTTATTTTGAACAGCTGGCGACATTGCGACTGATATCAGATAAGAGCGCGCTGTCTCACGGCGGGGCGGGCTACTTGAGCCCCGTTTTGCCAATCTAATGAAAACAAACATAAAGGCATTATAAACAAATTCGCATTTGTCATGCGACTAGATATTCCGGTCTGGTAATTGGGCTGTTCTGGCTGTAAACGGAAAAGTTTTCCGTTTTCTGAATGAAACTTGGCTCAGATGTTTATTATTTTGCGGCTGACTTGAATCAGTTCGAATCCATTCCACATTCCAAATACACAACTCGTCGAGACTTGAAATTTGCAATATCTATTCTCTTGTAGATACCAATCACAGGGTATCTCTTAACGGTCACACTTTTCAATCGTTCGAATCCATGGAAGATGCTTAATCAGGGACAAAGTACAGTATTCCGATTCCACATCGAACTCGTCGAGACTTCAAATTTGCAGTATCTATTCTCTGAGAGATAACAATCACAGGGTATCTCGTAGTCGGGCACTCTCAACGTTTCTTGCTATCTTTTTTTTTTATATTTAGTTTGTTTACAGAACCAATTCCCGATTCTTAGGCACTCCGATAAGGAAGCTAACGGAATTATTTTTGTATTGGAATTATCTTTAATACGAGAGAGAAACTGGCAATGTTTATATTCGGACTAAATGGGCTTTTGGATACCTTTCGAATGGGCGATACAATTTCTATTTTCATATGGGAACTATATAATATAGAGGCTTCTACCGTAATACTATATACTATATATGTACTATGTAAATAGTATTGGAGTTATCATTTATATGGGAGATAAACTGATTATATTCGGACTGAACAGGCCTTAAGATACTTAACGAAAGGGCGATAATATTCGACTATATAGTTTTCATATGGGAACTATATATAAAAGAGGTATATATTATACATATAATAGAGGTATATGTCTATATAATAGAAGTTTGAACCGTATTATTCCGATACACATAAGTACTAACTGTCACGGAAAGAATCATCTATCTAAAGTTCGAAAAATCAGGTGAAAAATTGGCAGACCGAGGACTTTTCCATATCAAATCGGCTGTGGATATTGATCATTATATATAAATATATATACATATATAAAATTATGTATATATATATTTTTTTGTTTTCCCATAAATCACTTAATTCTTGCAAAAACTTTCTACATTTGGCCCCACAATCTACCATAGATATAAGATATATAAGATCTAGAAATAGGATCCATAAATGGAACATGATGTTTACTTATCGCCAACTCATTCAAATCGTTGCGACATAATTATATTTTTATTGAGCTCTATCGATAGCGTATAGCTATTCCTATATAACCATATGTTTCTTCGTAACCTCAGCGAACTCGGGAACTATTCAAGTTAGAGACATCAGCTTTGGTATATAGACTCTCCGATATATTCCCAGGTAAGATATATTCGATGAGCATCTGCCGACAAATGTGAACCAAGTGAACTCGAAAACTAGCGGAGCTTAAAGACTCAAATCTTGGTATGCAAGCTCTTTGATCTATTTAGATACAACTGGAAAGGGTAGCCGAGAGATTTGTAGATTATAAATTTTGGTATGTAGCATTTCGAATATATAACAATGTGTGATATACGACCTATCTGAAGGTATAAGACCTCTTCAAAGCTGAGCTCTTAACTTAAATATATACAAATCTGGAAACTAGGCAAATGTAATTTCCATCAGGTTCCATATTGGACCTTCGGATGTGCTTGACCCGTCTGTTCTGATCTAACCTAACCTAACAAAACTTGATACATAGATGAAGAACAGATGAAATTTCCATCCATTGGGCCTCCGGATGGGGTCTGATCCACCGGGTCTGATCTAACCTAAGCATACAAAATTTCGTATAGGGACAGTCAAATATATTTATGTTCAATCACATTAATGCTACAGATTAAGAGATTGGGAACTGAATGAAGCAAGAGCATGAAGTTTGCAGACTCTAAGATATATGACTATATAAACTATATATGGCTATATATGACCATATGCACAATATATGACTATATATATTATATTTCTCTAGAGGAACTGTTGGATAAAACTTGATCCCTCGTAAAGAAGGATATTAATAGATCAATAATATATAAGGTTTGGTTTGCTGACTCTCTCTATGAATATATATATACTATATATAACCATACACACAATATATGACTATATATATGCAACATATCTCCCTTAAGGAACTGTTGGATAATACTCGAACTCTCGTAAACTGGGATTGGAATGGTATGGAGACTCTCAGATCTATGACAATCTACACTATATATGAATATACACATTTGAATATATATGACAATATAAACTAGATATGACTGTACATAAATTTCTCTAAGGTAACTAAAGCTCGATCTCTCGTGTACCAGGATTGGAATAGATCAATAATATATAAGGTCTGGCTTGCAGACTCTCAGATATCTGACTATATATATACTATATTTCTCCAATACTCGATCTCGCTTGAAGTGCATAAATAATTTAATAGTAAATTATAAATTGCATTCAGAAAACGAGCAACAATACGAACAATATGAGCTTTAATTTTAATTTCAACATATTTTTATTGATGTAATTCAAAAAATTAAATATAAGTTATGTTTATAATTATTACGGCTTACAATGCAAAATTACTTTGCAGTTTTGCGTTTTGTTTTTGTTTTTTTTTAATGTTTTTTTTTTAAATGTTTTTTTTTTGTTTAATTTTTTTGCTGTTTTTTTTTGTTTGTTTATATACTTCTCTCCTCCCTCGCTTGGCCTTGCTCGCATGTTTGTTTGTTTATTAATTAATTAGATTTTATTGCGTCGTTTTTTGTTGTTGTTTAATTTTATTAATTTCGCATTTTAGTGTGTATTCAGTATATATATATATATATATATATTATAATACATATATATGTATATATATATATGCATGCTTTTACACGCGAGCGACTTTCTTGAATGTGTGTGTGTGTGTGTGTGTGTGTGTGTTTTGCTTTATATACATATACAATATATATTTGCATTTATATCATATATATATATATGTATATATATATCTAAATAAATTTATATATATATGCATATATATATATATATATATTTATGTATGTTGTTTTTATTCCATTTCTGCTTGCTTTTATTATGCTAAGTGTTGCTGTTGTGTGTGTGTGTGTGTGTATGAAAAGTGGCGTGTGTGTGTGTGTGTGAATTCCATTTAGATATTTGCTTTCATTTTTTAGTTGCTTTTTTTGTTGTTTTTCTTGCATTTGTTGTTTTTCTTCTTCATCTTTCTTAAATGTTTAGTATTGTATTTAAATTAATATTAAGAAACATCCTAACTTCCATTCTTCCTCTTCCTCTTCCTCTTGTTCTCCTTCTTGTTCTCCTTCTCTTTCTTCTCTCTGCTTCTCTCTGTGTTTTGCTGCTTTTTGTTTTTGTTTTTGTTTTTAACGCTTGCCACCCTTAGTTATCATTTTCTTTCTCTTCTTATTTGCTTGCTTCTCTTCTCATTTCTTTTCTTTTTTTTTGAATTTTTTATCTGATTTTTGTTTTGTTTTTTTGCGTGCTGCTCTTCAGCTGAATTACTCGGTGATGGGAGGTTTGCAGTTCGGTTTCTCTTTCTCCTTTTCGCGATCGTTGCGCGGCTCCAACTGTTCCAGCAGCAGTGCGGGATTCGGCTGGCCCTGGTGGGTCTTCTGCTTCAGCATTGTCCAGTCATAGATGTAATCGTACTGATGGTTCAGCGTTCGGAACAAAATGCTGTAGACGAGACGAATCAACGGGAAACAACATTGAGAAACATTAAGAAACAGTTCGTAAATCTCTATCAAATGATGTGTGCTTCCTCCCTCCCTGACATTGATTGATTGATTGATTGACTGATGAGCAAGTAAGCTTTGAAGCATTTAATCTCCAATTGGGCGAAAAAAGGTCGAAAAACACGAGCTGATGAGCCTGCGTAGCCTAGATGTCTGAGCGTTGAACCAGTAAGCGTAAAGTCGCTGGTTCAAATCCTGAGAAAACTCGAAAACTTCCTTCCTGATTGATGGGCAAGTAAGCTTTGAAGCATTTAATCTTCAATTGGCGCCAATTGAAAAGCATGAGCAGTCTCAGTGTGTGAGCGTTGAACCAGTAAGCGTAAAGTAGCTGGTTCAAATCCTGAGAAAACTCGAAAAAAACATGTATACTTCCTTCCTGATTGATGGGCAAGTGAGCTTTGAAGCATTTAAATCTCCAATTGGGCGAAAAAGGCGGAAAAACATGACCTGATGAGTCTGGTGTCTGAGCGTTGAACCATCAAGCGTTAAGTCGCTGGTTCAAATATAGTTGATTTTTGCTTGAGCGCCTGTGTGGCAACAATCAAATTAACTGACTGATTGATGAGCAAGTAAGCTTCAATGGATTCCATTTCCAATTGGGCGAAAAAAGGTTGAAAAACATGAGCTAATGAGCCTGCGTAGCCTAGATGTCTGAGCGTTGAACCAGTAAGCGTAAAGTCGCTGGTTCAAATATAGCGAAAACACGCCAATTTGACTTTTTGTTGAGCGCCTGCCAGTCAACTTGATGTGAGGCTTTGACTGAAGTAATTTCGGGTGCCTCTCTCTTTCTGGTTGGTATAAGACTAGGCTAGATATGTTTCTATATACTACTATATACTAAATTCCTACGGCAAGTTTGCCGTTTAGTTGCTTTTACTGCATTTGAGCGAATATTTAAGTAGAACTGCGCATAAAATGTCGGCTCAACTCGGATTTCCTAACCTAAATGCAATCAAACGTTTCGTTAACTAAGAATAGTTAATTCTTGCCCAATCGAAACACATATTTCCAGCCCAAGCTAACCTTAAAGTATTTCTGAGAGTGTCAAAGGCAAAAGCACATACCGAAACCCAACTGAAGCTCAAATCCGAATGTATTTCACCCATAATCCACCCAGTCGAGCGAAATGAAAAACTACTTTGGCTGGGACAAAGCCAGAGTTAAGAGCTAAGCTAGTCGAATGCATACTCACCGGAACAATTGACGTAGGTACATGTAGTCTGGCTGTTCCTCGAAACGCAAGCTACGACAATAGTTCAAGTACATGGAGAACTCGGCCGGTGAGCCCTTGCAGAGCACCTCGATGGGCGTGGACATTTTCTTCTCGGAGATTTTCTCATATTTCTGCTGCTTATTGTTGGCCTTCATGCCCTGCCAGGGCAACACGCCGCGATTGAAATACATCATCACATAGCCCAAGGACTCCATGTCGTCGCGACGGGACTGCTCGATGCCCAGATGGGCATTGATCGAGGCATAGCGTGCGGTGCCCGTCAAGTTCTTGTCCTCGCGATAGACGATGTGATGGCGCGTGCCCGGATCGCGAAACTTCTTGGCGAGGCCAAAGTCAATCAGGAA
This sequence comes from Drosophila lacicola, assembly GCA_035045355.1. NCBI lineage: Eukaryota > Metazoa > Arthropoda > Insecta > Diptera > Drosophilidae > Drosophila > Drosophila lacicola. The sequence continues at coordinate 3,080,358 of JAWNPB010000148.1, read as the reverse complement.
TAGCTTATTGCAGTGCCGTCCGATGCCCATCAGAAAGTTGTCCGGCTTAATATCACGATGAATGAAGCACTTCAGATGTATATACTCCAGGCGGCCGATCATCTGATCGACCAGCATCAGCACGGTCTTGATGGTAAAGTGGCGCGTGCAAAAGTTGAAGAGATCCTCCAGCGAGGGACCCAACAGATCCATCACGAGAGTATTAAAGTTCTTCTCCTTGCCATGATGGCGGATACGCGGAAATCCCACGCCTCCGCTCAGCACGCGATACAGCTTCGCCTCGTACAGCAGCTGGGGATGGCGAGCGCTGGCGCTCTCCATCTTGATGGCCACCTCCTCGCCGCTCTGAATACTCATGCCCAGATAGATGTCGCCGAAGGAGCCGCTGCCTGCAAATCGTTTTGGTTTAGTAACGTATACAAATAGAGGAAGAAGTGTGTGCTAGACGTGTGTGACCGACTGGTAGATATCCTGTATATTCACAATATGAGAAATTGATTCCCTTCTTAACTTTGGCTCTTTAACTACGAGCTATATTCAATTGCCAGGGCTTAGACAAGGTATAGAAGGTGCATTTTATATAGACAATCTATATTCTACTTTCAGGGCTTAAAACCTGCCTTAGAAGGTGCGTTTTATATAAACGCAAGGCTATATATAGTTGTAATCTCTGGTTTATCTAGCTCTTATATTTAGCGAGCTATGCTTTGAGAAATCAGTCTCAAAATCCATATTTATAGAACTTATGGAAACTGGAGCATTTATCGACCAAATGATGCGCTTGGAATAAGAGAATATATATTTAAAATGTCAAGCTTCAAACTGTTGCTGTTTCCACGTGTTTACATAGAGAGCTTAAGTCTATATATAAAACTGTTTGTCCTGATTGATTGACTGACTGATGGACTGACTGATTGACTGACTGATGGGCTGACTCCATCACTAGCCGTAAATGTAAACACTGCAAAGTACTAAACATGCTCTCTCCCGAACTGACTGACTGATTGTCTGACTGACTGACTAACTAACTGACTGACTGACTAACTGATTGACTGGCTGATAGACTGACTGATAGACTAACTGATTGACTGACTGATTAACTGACTGAGTCCATCTCTAAACGTAAATCTAAGCGCTAAATGCAAAATACTAAACATGCTCCTTCCCGGACTGACAGATTGACTGACTAACTAACTGATTGACTGACTGACTAACTAACTGATTGACTGACTGATTGAACCCATCACTAACCGTAAATCTAAACACTAACTGCAAAATACTAAACATGCTCTTCCGAACTGACTGATTGACTGACTAACTAAGTGATTGACTGACTAACTAACTGATTGACTGACTGATTGAGTCCATCACTAGCCGTAAATCTAAACACTAAATGCAAAATACTCATGCTCTACTACATGCTCTCTCCCGAACTAACTGATTGACTGACTGACTAACTGATTGACTGGCTGATAGACTGACTGATAGACTGACTGATTGACTGACTGGCGGACTGACTGATAGACTGACTGACTGATGAACTAATTGACTGATTGCCATGCCGTAAGAGCTTCGAAGCTGAAATTTTCACTGTAGTTACTTAATGTGATGTAAATTCGCGCTAATTCGGGCATTCGGCAAATTCCAACCGCATGTGTGAAAAAATCGCAAAATAACGTATGTACGAAACTATTTTGTTAATCATCCGATCGGCCTAAAGCTCATTTCGAAAGATCTTTTAGAGAATTGATTTGTGGCACTTGGATGGAAAGATAAGCAACAACATTTGGAATTCCCTACTCGTTGCACTTTAAACATATTTTTAAATAGAAAATGAGGTCAGTTCAAACTTTGCACGGGCAAGGCCGGGCAATACCCGCTAGTCTAAATATATGTAGAGGTACGATCCTTCTATAGCCTATTACAGAGATTCGCAGGGATAATATCCCTTGGCATAGAAACCATAAACAGACATTCTGGACTTAAAACTGGAATATATATATATATATGTATATATATATAGACTTAATGGGATCGAAGACAGCTCCACAAAGCGTAACCTATCTAAAAGCCTTTGTTTTTTATTCTAAAAGCAGACGCACAAACACAATTGTCATATGTTCTGTGAATGATTCAACGGGGAAAAGAACAAGTTGTAAACATATGTGTATATATATGTATATACATATATTATTGAATGTCTCTGCTTACCGATCTTGCGTATCACCCGATATTTGCCGCCAATTATTATCTCGGAACGATGTTCCTTCATCAGCCGCATCTTGTCCATGTTGCTGGGATAATGGCTCCGCCGCGCGTTCGGTTAATTGGGCGACAAAACAATATAAAAACTGTTTTTTATGTATCAACTTCTAGACGAGATCTGTAGAAAATGAAAAAGAAATAATAATCAAAATAAAAACTTCTCTTTTTGGTTTATTGGCGCCAACTTTGCACAGAAAAAACACTTTCTTTTTGAGCTGTCGCCTTGTTATTTTTTTCTTTTATTATTTTTATTTCGTTTTGTTGCACACACACACACACACACATACGCTTTGGTATATTGTTTTGTTATGGTTTTCGTTAGCCAACACTCTCTTTGGCATTTATGCTTTGGCCTGCGCTTCGTTTTCAACAAAATTGTCTGCTAATATTGCGCATTTTCCATAACGAAATTAACATTTCGAATCGATAGTCGATATATTGAGTGCGTGCATGTGCATGTGTCCATGTGTGTGTGTGTGCGTGTGTCTCTGTTGGACAACAACAACTATTGCCTGGTGCAGTGTCAGGTGGCCCAGGAGAAGACATAAACAGACTGTGATCGATTATTTATTTTCATAAATGGTCGATTTCTATATAAACATAGCCGCTGATAAAACGATAAACAACTGCGACAACGAGACACACACACACACACACGCACATACACAACTACAATGACAGGTACAACGACACAACTACATGCTCCGCTTCTTTTACCCCGTTGGAATGCACATTACACACACACACACACACACATGCTCACATATGCAAACGCAGCAGCACCAACACTTTAGCATTGATACATACACACACACACGCACACGCACACAGCTGCAAGCAGTTGCTACTACTGCACCTTACATGTTTTTTTCATCGTCTTTTTTTTTCTCTTCTTTTTTTTTTTTGAGACACAAAAGAAAAAATTAGTCAAACGTTGGCCCGCATTTGCACGCATGTTGCGATTTGTTTTTTACACAATTTGTATTAAAATTTTTGCAGCTTTGCATCAAATCTTACCACGAAACGTTTGCGAGCAGTTTGAAACTGCTGTGCTGGGTGTTTCTCAAGGTTGGCTTTTTACTATTGTACGATGGGGGGCCCAAAACGAATGACAAAAAAAAAAAAATTTTTTTTTTTTATATATATATGTATGCGTGTGTGAAATTTCGTAGGAAATCTGCGTCTGTGACTGCGAGTTGGCCCCGTTAATGCACTCGCAACTGTGGCGTGAACGTCTTTTTGCACTTTACGTACGCGCACAACGGAAAAAAAAGAGGAAATATGTGTATTTTATTAACTAAAATAAAATGGTTAGACTCCAGCAAAAATGCTTTTGCTAGTGCTGACAGCCAGCGATACACGCACGCACGAACTATCGATTGTACAATCGATAAGCAATGGCCAGGCACTAGCCGCAGCCATAGCTGTGCCGCAACAGTGCTGCATAACGCCGCCCAATTCGGAGCAGTGTGCGGCACCAAATGTTGCCCCACTGCGTTAAGCAAAACAAATCAATATAATTAAATAAATGAATTAGATGAGCATGTGTGTGTGTGTGTGTCTTTACTAATATTATTGTATATTTTTAGGGCACGCCTGTCCTATGCTTGGCTGCTCTAGAGTCTGATATTTGCACAAATATAAACAGGTGGCAGCACCAAAAAAAAAAGATAAATAAAAGAATAAGTAAACAAGTCTTTGAATATCTAAAAACTATGGCAATGTATGGATTTATATTGTTTTTCAGCATTTAAGTAGAAACTATAAAGCATATTACTTTTTTTTTTATTCCTGAAAACTCGGACTATATATAAAGTCATATCCATATGGGATACTAAAGCTAGAAAACAGAAATTTGCAATGAAAATCTTAAAATTCCCACCAAAATCTCTAATTTGGTTAAGGATCAGTAATTTTTGCTAGTGAAGAACTAATTTTGCTCCACATAAGATGAAGCCATAAATATGACCTATATATTTTAGCCTGTATTTTGAGGTTAGATTGAGAATTCCGTTAATATAACCTATATATTATATGCTAGACTTTGAGGTTAGATTGATATTCACGATCATCAATAAGAATCTGCCTTTCCCGATTTCAACGATTTCAGATCCTGCTAATGCAGCAAATAATCGACTTTATTAAAAGATATTATCGTTCTCGAAAACTATATCATGATCAAATATTTATATTCTGTTTTTTTGACCATATTTCGCATATAAAAGCTAGAGATAACGAGTTTGGACTTTCAATTTTTGCATGCCTGCCATGCCACAATAAAAAAAAAAAGCCAGCACCTTGCGCCTTGCTATATAGACACCTTAGTTACCCTTTTTTATGCACTGAAAATTTCAAAGAGATCCAACAACAAGCAGCCAAGTTATTCGAGACTGTTTGGCAGATGAAGAGTGACGGGCAAATTTGTTTCGTGTAGGACAGTGTTAAGCGGCGTACATACCAAATAAACGGCATCCAGAGCAGGCGAACAGCTCCTAGCATAAAAGGATCTCTAGCTCAGATTCAGCTCCGGCATATAGGTATATATACATATATATTTATATATATTTCGATTCCTTTGTCGCTTGTCGTAAAAAAAAAGTATTTTTGTAGTTTTGCTTTGTATCAGAACTGAAATGAAAGACGGAGCACCCAAAAGTTGCCTAGATAACATTTAAATATATATATATTGTTTGTTTTTTTGGTCTATATATTTTTATTAAAAACAGTTTTATTTTTTTGTTTTTTATTTGGTTTTTGGTTGTTTTTTGTTTGTTTTTGGTTGTTTTTTTTTTTGTAAATAACGTGACGACTTGAAAACAGAAATTAAATAAGTGTACTTTACTCGTAATGTAGTAGAAAGTGTTATAAAAGCAATATTACAATAACTGTGGTAGAATTGGCTCCTAAAATAGATATTTTACAACTGATACCACTTTTTGTCTTTATATTTAAGCATTAATTGATGCGCTGTACCGCTAAAATCTTGAGCCGTATTCGACATACGCTCGGCGCGCTCCTCCAGCATATTCAATTTCTCGCCCCGCTCCATCGCCAGCTGATGGGCCCGGCTAATTTCCGATGCCGCCGTCGAGGCCCGCTGCCCCATCTGATCCAAATTTGTGCCGGGTATATGCCGGGCAACCGAACGATTCGCCTTCCCGCTCTGCTCACCAACTGTGCGAGACAATTACAATTACAATTTAATTATTATAAATAAAATGGAATATTTTTTGGGGGTACGCACACAACTCCTCGCGATCCAATTGCTTGGCGCCGCCGCCAAATAGACCCTTGAAGAAACCCTCCTTCGGCTGCTCGGGCATCTCGTGCACCGTGTATAACTCACCCATCATCTCCAAAATAAATTGACTAAAGCGAAATGCGATTATTTAAATACAATATGTATACGATTTGATTTGTTTAGCTCACCAAAATTCCGATGATATCGTGAATTTCTGAATTTCGGTGGGCGATGCCATGTACAATCCATGACCTTTATGACTAAAGCAAAAGATTTTTGATATTCTGCAAGATCGAGAAATAATAGTAACTATTTGGCGGCCTCTCTGCTTTTAGCTTTAGCTTACTGAGTTGTGTCCTCATGAACAATGATCTGTTGACCCCAAATCGATAGCATTGGATCCACAATTCCCTGTTTACATTTCGTTTGAAAACTGCAAGAGATTCAGTTAAGCCAAGTTACACACAGTTATATATATATAGATATACCTCAACTCCATTAGCGGCAAGAAATCAGTATCCAACAACAGCTTGAGACTAGGAAGACTATGTACCATTAGATGGCCATTCGAAAGATAGGTTGCTAAGCAAGAGCCATCTGTAGGAGAGAACAAAATTTAGCAACAATTTTACAAACTTAACTTAAGCTAGAAACAATATTAAGCTGAGAATATGTTTATATAGCCTGGCAGTTGCCTATAAGGTCGAAGGGTCGATGGGTATATAATGATATAGTATATGGTATAGTATATTGTATAGTATAGTATAGTATGGAATAGTATACTGTAGTATAAAGTATAGTATAGTGTATAGTATAGTATAAAGTATAGTATAGTATAGTATAGTATACAGTATAGTATAGTATAGTTTATAGTATATAGTATAGTATAGTGTATAGTATATAGTATAGCATACCGTATAGTATAGTATAGTATAGTATAGTATAGTATAGTATAGTATAGTATAGTATAGTATAGTATAGTATAGTATAGTATAGTATAGTATATAGTATAGTATATAGTATATAGTACAGTTTATAGTATAGTATATAGTATAGTATATAGTATAGTATATAGTATATAGTATAGTATATAGTAAAGTATATAGTATAGTATATAGTATAGTATATAGTATAGTATAGTATAAAGTATAGTATAGTATAGTATATAGTATAGTATAGTATAGTATAGTATAGTATAGTATATAGTATAGTATAGTATAGTATAGTATAGTATAGTATATAGTATAGTATATAGTATAGTATATAGTATATAGTACAGTTTATAGTATAGTATATAGTATATTATATAGTATAGTATTTAGTAGAAAACGATATAGGGCAGCTATTGAAAGACTGAGTTTTTACACGATAGTTCCTATTGGAGCTATATGCTATAGTGTTTCCATATCGACACATTTTACATGTTATTACAAGCCTCTAGATTAGTTTGTACAAATTTGCATTTCGACTTAAAAATCGATAGGAATAGATTTTGGTTTTTACAAGCATAACTCGCGAACTTTACGCGTTAAATACACAAAACTTTCTACATAGCTGCTAGTTGAACGTTTAAATCTTAGGAATACTTCACATTTTTAATATCTAGAAGAAAATCCTGCTAGAGCCTTGTGCTTTGATATACTCAAACTATTTGTGTGACATATTTAGTTCCTAAAAACTTCAAAAGTGTTATAGAATAGTCTGTACGAATTATCATTTCTTTTTTTTCGATATCTTCCAAAATATCGATAAGTATCGATAAGTACATTTTTCGATATCTTCGAAAATATCGATAAGTATCGATAAATAATTTTTCGATATCTTCCAAAATATCGATAAATACTTTTTTCGATATCTTCGAAAATATCCATAAGTATCGATAAGTACTTTTTCGATATCTTCCAAAATATCTATAAGTATCGATAAGTACTTTTTTCGATATCTTCCAAAATATCGATAAGTATTGATAGGTACTTTTTCGATATCTTCCAAAATATCGATAAGTATTGATAGGTACTTTTTTTTCGATATCTTCCAAAATATCGATAAGTACTTTTTTCGATATCTTCGAAAATATCGATAAGTGTAGATTTGGGTTTTTCATACATAACTCTAGAACTTTACGAGTTAAATACATAAAACTTGCTGTACTATTTACAGCTTGGGAATACTTGACATTTTGGATAGCTAAGCCCATTTCAAACGAAACGAGCAACCGAGTTAATCGCAGAAACAGGAGCTGAGCTCCGAGTACGTCTAACAGATTTGCCAGGCTATATGAGTTATTTGGATGGGCTTGGGATCTTTGGCGGACCTTTCATCGTGATAGTTTCTGCCTTGACTGCAAAATCCATTTCCGATAATTGTATGCGATTGATGCAGCATTGATTTGCCACATCGAAGACTTTTGTTTGCTTTTCGCTAGCGATTACGATATATTGTCGATCGGTGAGTGTTTCCAGGCCGGTGCTGACGCTGCCGCTGATGCCGCCGCTGCTGCTGGCGCCGCTGCTGCTGCTGATGGCGCCAACAACGCTGCCGACGCCGACGCCGACGCCGATGCCGCTGGGCGCAGCGCTGCCGCTGCCACCGGGCGCAGCGCCAGGCGAACCGCCACCAGGCGCCGATCCTCCACCGCCGCCGACGCCGCCGCCGCCGCCGCCGCCAACAACAACACCGCCGCCACCAGCAGCAACAGCGCTGCTAGCAGTAGCTGCGGCGCCGCTGCCGCTGCCGCTGCCGACGCCGACGCTGCCCGCAGCCGCTGCGCTGCCAGCAGCGGAAGCATTTGATATTGTATTGGCAGTTGTTGGCGTAAATGTGGGGCTGGTGCGGCTGCTGCTCTTAGTGGGCGTGCCTGCAAGAGAGCGTATATATATATATATATATGTATATCAGATTGTTCCGATTGGGATTTAATTATAATTGTGCATATATAGTTACGATCTTTCTTGTCGCGGTTCTCGTCGCGCCAAGTCTCAAATGTGTAGGGTATGATCGAGCCGTAGGAGTCTAAAAAAGACATGGAAGTAATGGAGCCTTTGAGTCGTACCACGGGTCCGCCTTCATGGGAAATCGTACAGTTCAGTTTTGCAATTATATAGATTGATATATACGTATATGTTCGATGGAGTTTACCGTTTATTGTAACCAAAACTGGCTGAGATTTGCGCACATCGCGCTCCGGCATTGTGATAAACAATGTCAATATTGAACCGAAACTAGTTCCAATCCATAAAGTAGGAACAAGCGTCAAAATATCTGAAGAAATGCAAATATATATACGTATACTATATATCTTTAAAGAGAGTTTCTCCCGACTGACTGGGGCTATTTTTTTTTAAATTTTATTGACATCGTACTCTCATCATTGACCGATAATTATCGATCAATTTATCGCTTTCAATCGATTAATCTATCAAATTTGTTTAGTGTTTTTTTAAATTGATTTTTGCCAAAAAAAAACAAAAAGAAAAGCTCAGCAGTTTCATTATTAATCGATATTTATCGATAAATTGATCGTTTTAATCGATACGTCTCTCAAATTTTGTTTTTGTTCGTTTCATTTTATTGATTCATGCTAAAAAAGTTCCGCATTTTCATATTGATCGATATTTATCGATAAATTGATTGCTATCAATCGCTAACTCTCTCCAATTTATTTTTAATGTTTGATTTGATTGACTTTTGCTGGTAAGCCCCAAAAATATGTAAGCACTATCATAACTGATCGATTTTATCGATTAATTTACCGCTCTCAATCGATAACTCTCTTAAAATAGCTTTTGTGTGTTTCATTTGACTGATTTTGGCTAACAGCATTAAGGAAAAATGGAGCTCTACTATAATTGATAGATATATATCGATAAATTTATCGTTTTTTTGCTTTATGCGCAGATGTTGAAACTTTCGCAAACCCGGGCCATTAACTTTTCTTTGATTTACAAATAGATTTTAGCCTAGTCAATTTAAGCTCTACTGTAATTGATCGACATTTATCGATAAGTTTATCGCTTTTTGTTCGAAATCTTTCTTTCTACAGCATACTTTTCTGTTAGCCCCGTAGCATAATATGCGCAGATGTTGAAACTTACGCGAGCCCTGAAAAGTATGCTATGCAAATTTGAAATAGTTGTGCACGTCATACTATTACCCGGCTTTGCACGGGCAATTAACGTTTCTTTAATTAGCCCAGTCAGTCTTGAGTCAATCGAAAGTAAATGTAGGATTAGGGCAACTTACCATTGCGTTTTGCATAACTCTCGATAAAAGCTAAACAGGTAACAGATTCAGAGGAAGACATATCAATGCTGGACATTGATGACGATCTGGATCTCGAGAAGGTTCCATCCAATTTATCTGCAAGTCAGTATTTTTTTTTTTTTTTTTTTACGGGAGACAAGAAACGATTAATTCGATAAAAAGAAAATTTTTGTAGGCATAGGTAAATATCGATAATTAGATAACGGTACAGCAAAGAGAGTGGCAAACGATTACACAATACAATTGATATACGGAATTTGGAAAGAGTGAGAGACTTAGAGAGAGAGAGAGTTTGAGAGAGAGAGAGAGAGGAGTAGGAAAGAGAGACAGAGAGAGAGTAAAAGCGGCGGGCGGTAGTAGGCATAACTTTTGCTTAATAATCATATATATTTTTTTTTTCGATTTTTTTTCTATTTTTAATATCATTTGTTTTCTTTTTTTGCTGCACTTTTTTCACTAGGCTGCTAAATTGTTGTTCTTGTTGTTCTTCTATGTAGGTGTGTAGGTGTGTGTGTGTGTTTGTGTGTGCGTGTGCGTGTGCGTGTGAGTGAGCCGCACACTCGTCTAGTTTTTGGGCCAATCACAGAAGGTCCTCAATGAGAATACAATTGTGTGTGTGCGTGTGCGTGTGTGTGTGCCAATACATTCGTTAATGCGTGTGCGTGTGTGTGTGTGTGAACTATGCAAAAATACTTTGCCAATGCAGAATTTGCTGAGCTTTTGTTGTTGCAGTTAGTTGTTGCTGTTGCAGTTGTTGCTGTTCTTATTAGTTGCTAATTGGAAGCGTGCACAAATACCGAGAGCGAGCGAGAGAGCGAGCGAGCGAGCGAGACAGAGTGTGTGTATGTGAACAAATACATAAACATATTAAGAGTAAGACAGAGCGAGAGTAAAGAGAGTAAAAGAGAGAGAGAGAGAGAGAGAGAGAGAGAGAGAGGAAGAGAAAGAGAGAGCGAGAGAGAGAGAGAGAGAGAGCGAGCGAGCGAGCGAGCGAACGAACGAGCGAACGAGCGGTAGAGTGTGGAGCGAGCGAGCGAGCGAGCGAGTCAGACAAAGTCGTTGAAGTATATATATTTGATTTAAATTTAGTTTTGATTTTTGTTGTTGTGAGCGAACAAAGTGACGAAATGTGGGCGAGAAACGCGCCATTCCCAGCACCTCCCCCACCAGCCCCTCATCAAAAAGAGACAAAGATAAGAAAACAACGCAGCTGCAGTCGCTGCAGAGTAGGAAAAAAACAAACAAACAAACAAACAGAAGAAATCAAAACGAAAAACGAAACCAAAAACGAAATTGCAAAATGGCCGCTTGACGGGCGCTTGAGCGGGGCAGTCAAAGAGTGTGTGTGTGACAAAGAGAGAGAGAGAGATACAGACACAGAGAGAGAGCGTGAGAGAGAGAGAGAGAGAGAGAGAGTAGAGGCAAACCACAGGCAACGTGCTGCTGAGCGTGTGTGTGTGTGTAGTTGTGTGTGTGTGTGCATGTGCGTGTGAAGTGAGTGTCACAATATGTGTAATACAACAGTGTAGCACACAGAGAGAGAGAGAGAGAGACAGAGAGAGAGAGCAATGCTTGTTGTTGTGGTGCAAATTGTTGTTTTAGCTGTTGTTTAAGTTGCTGTTGTTGTAGTTGTTGTTGTTGTTGTTGTTGTAGTTGGTGCTCTGTTGTGCTCCCACCTTGTGATTTGGACTTTTTTAGGGACTCGTACGATGTCACCGACTGTTGTTGCTGTATAACAGATGTTTGATGCTGAAGCGGATGCGTATGCTGATATTGTTGTTGTTGTTGCTGTTGTTGTTGCTGTTGCGCACCTGCCTCGCCAGTTTCCGCATCAAAGGAGGCCATCATTTGCTGTAGCTGCTGTAGCTGCTGCTGCTGCTGCTGCTGATCAACGCCGCTGCCGCTGCCGACGCCACCGCTGCCGCCGCCGCTGCCGCTGCCGCTGCCCGCACCTGATAGGCCACCAACACTACCAATACCACCAACACCAACACCGCCACTAGCAACACCCGCACCTGCATCGTCCGCACCATAAACGCCAGACGCTGACGTCGACGTCGCTGCCGCTGCATTTGCTGACGACGACGTCAACGCGGACAGAGGATCGCCCATCGACTGCTGCTGCTGCTGCTGCTGTTGTTGTTGTAGCTGCTGTTGCTGCTGCTGTTGCTGCTGCTGCTGTTGCTGCTGCTGTTGTTGTTGTTGTTGTTGTTGTAGCTGCTGCTGCTGTTGCTGCTGCTGTTGTTGTAGCTGCTGCTGCTGCTGCTGCGCTGCATTTGCGCTCGCATTAGCATTAGGATTGGCGCCGCTGGCTCCGCCGTTGATCTGGTCAATTGTAAATAAACAATAATAACGGAGAGGAGAGAGATACACACAGAGAGAAGGAGAGAAAGAGAGAGATAAATGCACTAAATGATTGAATGGAGCAACAAATCAATTGTTGTTCTTCTTCTTGTTCTTGTTCTTGTGCGAGCACGTGTGCATATGTGTGTGTGTGTGCGTGTGCGTGTGAGTGTGTGTATATGTATAGCATACTTTTTTTGGTCAGTGATGGGTACGTGTGCAGGGAGTGGGGGAGGAGGGGGGGGGGGGGTGGCGCATGGAACAACGATAAAACTTAACGAATGCATAACATGAATGTGTGCGTGTGCAAGTGTCAACTTCGTTGGGTTTAGATGTGTGCGCGTGTGTGTGAGAGATACAGATACAGAGAGAGAAAGAGAGTAGTTAACAATTAACAGTAATGCCCGCTGCCCGGAGTTCGCATTGTGCCAGGCAAACAATAAAGTTTGTGTTGATGTGTGTGTGTGTGTATGTGTGTGAAAAGCGTTTGCTGCAGTGAACAGTGTTGGTTAATGGGTGATATTTAACGAAGTTCAGAGTGTTGGTGAATCTCTCGTGGGTGCAAATGAACAGAGATGAAACAACAAATCACAACACAGACGAGGGTGAGTGAGAGAGAGACAGAGCGAGAGAGAGAGAAAACACAGCGATGGCGACTGTCGAGGGACGGAACAAAATATATAAATCTATATTATATATATAAGTATATATATGAGACATAAAGCACGCGGAACGATCTGAACGATAACGAGATAATTAAATAGTATAAATAGTTAAATACATAAACATACAAAAGTATGTAGATATGTTGTTAAGTAAGCAATAGGAAAAATTTCAACAGCTTATATAGAGAAGCGTTAGAGTATGTGTGTGTGTGTGTATGTCGGTGTGTGTGTGTTACGTTAAGACAAAGCAAAAATTATATCGATATATATCGAACATGTATAATACATATGTGTGGGTGACAGTATTATAAAGCTTACGAATTTTTGTGTTTTTTTTTTGTTGTTTTTGTAACTTTTGTTTTATTTTACAGTGTTGTGTAGGCAAAAAAATAAGGCAACGGTATTTATGCGTTGCAAGCGTTTTATCGATAACAAAATAATAAGCGTAAGAAGCCAAAACTTAATCAAACGAACTGAAAGAATTTTAAAGCTTAAAAAGCGCTAGACACACAACACAATGATGGCCGTCCGATAACAAGCTCGATAGTTATCGATAACACAGATGAGCTTTTGCTGCTACAACAAGTATTTCAACGTGAATCGTTGCTCGTCAGACAGACATGTGACATACACAGAGCGAAACCAAACAAACGAGACACATACATACATACACATATGTATATTTATCGATGAACGATATCGATACATAGTTATCGAAATATGGTTTAGTACACATTATGATCTTCTTTTCTTTTTTTGTTTTTTTTTTTTCGGTTATTGGCAGTTTGGTGGATCGGGCTGGCCGGCGGAACGTTGAGTCCACGAGAAACGGGGCTTACTTAGTGATAAAAGATGACATTTATTTTCATGATGATGACGTTGATGAGCTTTGTTTCTTATGAGCTATGATGCAACATGGAGCTTACACAAATAAACGTGTAACGTACAACAGTCAAAAACAACCCATTTAGTATTTAAATATATGTAATGTTATTTTTTTTTTTTTGGTATTTTTGTCTTTTATATATATTTTGCACAGTGCATACACAGAGTACGATTTAGGGTTTTTTTTTTTTTGGGTGAATAAGAATATATTTGGGTGGTTTTGTGTGGTTGGTATTTTTTGTGGTATTTTTTTTTTTTTTTTTTTTTTTTGGTTACAACAGTTATGCGTACTATATTTAAATTTATGGTAGTTATGTATATACACACATACATATACATATATGTATAGATATCAAGAGACAGAGAGAGAGAGAGAGAGAGAGTGAGAGACAGAGAGAGATAGAATTAGAGAGATAAAGACAGTTTTTTTTTTATATAACATTTTCGTGTTTTTTTTTTGTTGTTGATTTTTGTATATTATTTTGCCGCCATTTTGTAAGCCGTTGCAGGGTCGGGGGGGGGGGGGGAGGGTTAGGGTACTGAGGGGCTTCACACTACTGAGCTAAGAATTGAATGCATATACATATATATATGCCTATATGTATACATACATATATATTTACGTATGTGTAGATATGTGAGCATGTATTGTGATTGTGCTAATTCTGCCTCTGCTTCACAAACATCTTCTCCTCTTCTTCTTGCTCTGCTGCTTACTACATAGTATTGTTTGTGTGTGTGTGTGTGTGTGTGTGCGTGAGTTGTGCTTGAGTGTATGTATGTGTGTGTGTGTGTGTTTGTTGTAGTTGTTGTTGTTAGAATGAATTACCAAAGAACTTCCATACAATCACATAAAGGCAGTTATATTGCAGCTCTTCTGCATCCGTTGCCTAGTTTCAGGAGAAAGAAGCATAGATAAGAATTTGATTTGCAATTGAAATTTGATTTGCATTGTTGCTGTTGTTGTTGCTGTTGTTGTTGATTGGTGCAAAACGATTTGTTGTTGCTATTGGTTGTTATTTTATTACTATTATTATTTGTATTTTGATCATTTAATATTACATTTGTTGTAGTTGTAGCTATTGAAAACAAAGAAACTCTACGAAATTTTATCGCTATACAAAATGCAATTCGATAAATCAAAATAATTTTGAAGCAGCCCCAACTTAACGAACCATTTCGTTCATTTACAGTAATTACACACGCTCTCTAAATTTGTTTTCACAAAAGGGCGGCGCTGGGTTTGGGGGGAGGGGGGGGGGGGGGGCTCAACTTGCATAACTACAATTAAAATCTACACAGCTTGCATACGAAACATACAAAAGCTTTTAGCAAAGAGAATGCGCGCCAGCCACAAAGAGAGAGGAGCAGCTAAAGAGCAACGTTAAGAAGGGGTTATAAGAGGTGGAGGGGGGGGTGGGGGTCGTTTGTGTGTTGCTTAACTGGGCACGTCCTAATATGCACACACACACACATACATATATAAACAATGCACCGCAATGTTGGCAACATGGTAAATCAGCAGCAGCAGCAGCGCAGCCGCAGCGCTTGCCTGTGTATTTGTGTCTTTCTGTGTGTGTGTGAATTTCGGTTTACGGCTCTCTCGCGATCGCTCTCACTAACTGCAACTGCTACAACTACAATTCGGAGCCTGTTTTTTTGTTGTTGTTGTTGTTGTGTCTTTGTCTTTTTCGCTCACACGCTCACGCTCTCTGTGCGGATGGGAGTGAGATAAACATATGGTGGGCAGACAATTTTGCACGCCTTTACGCTCTCGCTTTCTGAACGTACTGACATTGCAGCATAATTGGGGGTTTGCGGGGGTTTTGGGGGGTTAGGTGGGCTGGTGGTGGGTTTTGCATAAAAATCTTTTGACACACGCATACTTACGTATCTTTTTGGTTAGACTGCCGCTCATGAGGGGCGACACGTCGTTCTTATTGGCCCGCCCAACGCCAGCTGCAATGCCAATGGCGCCCGAGCGCTGCTCTCGCGGCTGATACTTAATGTTCGGCACGGAGAGCAGACGCTGATCGCGCGACTTCTCTTTGAACTTTTGGCGCGTCGGCTTTAATGGCGGCTGTCCCTGTCCCTGTCCCAGTTGTGTCTCGCTGAGCGGCAGATTGTTTGGCCGCTCGCCGCTCTCCGGCGGCTGCTCAAAATCGACGCGCTTCTGCGTCGCCGTCGCAGCTGGCGTCGCAGTCACAGCTGGCGTCGCAGTCGCTGCTGGCGTCTCGCCCGTATCACAATTGAGCATTGCTGTGGCCGCCGCGAGGCCGACATCCTCCTCGCGGCACTCGAGCGCCTCGGCGGCCATTTCCTCGGCCGTCGCCGTCGCCCCCTCCGGCGAGCTCTCCTTGGGCGTATAGAATATGGCCGAGCTGTTGCGGATCGCGTCCAGCTCGGTATTGACATTGAGGCTGCCGCCGATTTTCATATTGACTTTCGATAATTGACGCTTCAAATTGAACGTTTTCCACGACATGGACTTGCGGCGATCCTGCAGCTCTTTCGGCGCCGCCGTCGCCGTCGCCTCGTCCCGCTGCGGGCTCTTGGCCGCTGCCAGCGCTGTTGCCGTCGCTGCGCTGGCGCCGCCCACCAGCGACTCTTTGGTGCTGTTGATAACATCGGCCACGCCCACAACCGGCGATGTCGGCCGCGATACGCCCTGCACAGCCTCAGCCGCTGCCGGCGTCGCTGCCGCTGCCGCTGCCGCTGCCGTCGCCGCCGTAACATATGCCGACGTCGATGCCGTCAATGTCGCCTCATTCGCCTCCGGTATGAACTCAATCGACGGACTGTCCGGGCTGGTCGTATCGTTCAGCTATATATATATTATATGTAAATATGCGTCGATACGCGCGATGGTACGGTGGTACGGGGGGGCGGGGGGTGAGGGAGGGGGAAGTTGTTATAAGTTGTGGGCGTGTTCGCCACATGTTTTTTTTCAAATAATCATATTTTCGCCGTTAACAAGTTCGCGTTTTCACAGGGGCATTCGACATAACCATAAAAAAAAAAAAATGACGCGTGCGCCAAGCAAAAATCGTGGTGAGAAAGTGAGAGAGCAAGAGAGAGACAGAGGAACAACAGCTGTGAAGTGGGCAAAGAAGAAGCAGCAGCAGCAGCAAAATGAGTGCAAGAATTATGTGAGAGTTATTGAATTATCTTTAATCTTCCAGTTCTTAACTCGTTTCGTTTTCCATGAGAACTCACTTGCGTCTAAGTAAAACTTCATAAATTTCTCATTTTCGCTTTTCTATACTCAAAAAAAAAAAAAAAACAGAAACAGAATATGTTGAAAATATTAGGGAAACGCTTTGAAATGATTTTTAGACTTAAATTT
The DNA here is from genome assembly GCA_035045355.1 of Drosophila lacicola. Classification (NCBI taxonomy): domain Eukaryota; kingdom Metazoa; phylum Arthropoda; class Insecta; order Diptera; family Drosophilidae; genus Drosophila; species Drosophila lacicola. The sequence goes on along the minus strand of JAWNPB010000148.1, from coordinate 3,063,350 downwards.
TTAGCATTTTGAATTTTGTGCAATTTTTGAAGATTTCTTTGCGTTTACAGTTATGTACACTCGGCGAAAAATAAGTGTGAGTGCTTTAAAATCTAGCTTGAAAAGCGTGTTTCTTCGAATATCTGGAGGGGGGGAAATGGAATCAGGCATACAAATAGGAAAAGATTCCTAAGCCTGGCGAGAATCTACATTCCAAGTTTCCTAGAAATAGCTCTTCCAATTATCGGGAGCTGATATATAAATAGGAAAACATTCCTAAACATACATCCCAAGTTTCATGGAACAAGCTCTTCCGATTGTCGGGAATAGGTATACAAATAGGGATATATCCCTAATCTGTGTTTGCTCTTCGAGAACCGAGATCCTAAGTTTCTTGGAACTACCTCCTATAATTGTAGGGAAATATTCCTTATCTACGAGAACCTATATGCCAAATTTCGTGGAACTAGCTCTTCCAATTATCGGGAGCTGATATCTAAATAGGAAAATATTCCTAAACTATGTTAGGACTACAAGAACCTATATCCCAAATTTCGTAGAACTAACTCTTATACTTGTCGGGAGGTAAACAAATAGGGATATATCCCTTATCTGTGTTTGCTCCACGTGAACCTATATCCCAAGTTGGGTAGCGCTAGTTCTTATAATTATCGGGAACAGGTAGACAAATAGGGAAATATTCCTTAACTGTGTTAGGACTACGAGAACTTACATCCCAAGTTTAATGAGACAAGCTCTCATTTTCTTCGAGTTATGCTTAGGTAAGTCCATCTCATATCTCATAGATACCATGAAAATGGGAGAATATATGCTTAAGATTTACTTATCGGAGGTTTAACTTCTCTCCTCGTCCTCTCAATCTGGCATATATATACTCTCAGGACTCGCAGATCCATTCTATTCCAAGGGCTAATTTGCAATCGAGTGTAAAATGGTTGAGCAAAGAATTGGAAAATTGTTTGGCCATAATAAAAATTCTGGACTTATTTCAAGTAAAAATCAAAATTTTGGAAGCTGCTTCTCTCTCATAAAGTTCAACTTCTTCTCCTTTTCTGTTGCTGTTTTTGTTCGTCTTTTTCTCGTTTACTTTTTCATCACGATTTTTGCTTTGCTTTTGTTTTACTTTTAAGGCGCAGATATTTTGTGTGTGTTTTTTTTTGTATTGTATATTTATATATAATTTACTTTGTATTCATATGGGGGTATATACTGTACTTATAAATATGCATGTTAAAAAAATGGGGCATGGGGTGGGGATGGGTTGTTAAATGGAGTTGAAAGAACTGTACACATACATAAAAGCGGATACGGAATGTTACGGCACGTCAGGGAAAGTGTGAGAATACGAAAATAAATAATGTATCGAATTTAAGGGTTATCCTTGGCTTCATTTATCACTGTGACAATAAATACTTTTGTAAAATACGCGGTTTCGATCCCTCAACTTTGTGCTTAACCCTTAACTACTCACGCGACAGACTGAGTTTGAACCAGCGACTTCTCGCTTGTCGGTTCGACGCTCAGACACCCAAATTGATCATTGCTACTGAGATTGAACCAGCGACCTTTAGCTTGCTTGTCGGAAGTTCCGACCCCAAATTGACATTTGCTGCTGAGTTTGAACCAGCGACCTCTCGCTTGTCGGTCCGACGCTCAGACACTCATATTGACATTAGTTGCTGAGTTTGAGCCAGCGACCGCTCGTTTGCTTATCCGAAGTTCCGACCCCAAATTGACATTTGCTGCTGAGTTTGAGCCAGCGACCGCTCGTTTGCTTGTCCGAAGTCCCGACCCCAAATCGACATTTGCCGCGGAGTTTGAACCAGCGACCTCTCGCTTCTTTGTCCGACTCTCAGACACCAAATTGTCATATGCCACTCAATTTGACCCAGCGACTTCTCGCTTGTGCGTCCGACGCACAGATACCCATATTGCCAATTGCCACTAAGTTAGAACCAGCGACCTCACATTATACCCAAACGGTAGCTTCTGTCAAAATTGCAGCTTCCTCGCTTTTACGGCTTGTCCTATGCTTTTGCTGATCAATCAGTCCGTCAGTCAGGATAAACTTTCTTATATATTTAGCTAAGCATTTATTAGCACCAAATGTTTAAGATAAACAAAGATAATACTCAGTGCGATTCAAAAATTTTTTGGTATTCTCACGCTTTCCGCGACGTCATTTTCTTTCAAAGAAAATGTTCAGATATATATATGTATATATAATATATATATATACAAGAAAAGTATACAAATGCGGGATGTATATGAGGACTACAATTAACTGAAGTTTTAAGCTGTTATATTTCCTATACAGGGCGTATAACAGTTATAACAGTTATGTCACACACACACACACACACACACACTCAGGCGGAAATTAAGGAAAGTTCATTTGGTTAAACATAATTTTAAGAGATATTTCGCATTCTTTAATATAAATCTATATATGTATATATAACAGATGTGGCATCAATCAATATCAATCAATGGGCAATTATACATAACATTTAACAAATACTTGAATTGTTTCACTTGTTTTTGGTAGAGCTTATGTTTTAGTTAAGTTTTAGTTTAGTTTTGTTAGGGGTTTAAGTTTCGTTTAGTTTTATTTTGGTTTAAGTTAGTTTTGATGGATAGGCAGAAATGTTACATCTTGGTGGATTTGGTAGAGGGTCGTACAGGTGGATAGCAGAAAAAATATTGTATATGATAAACGCCAGGCCTCACAATAAAAAAAAGCAACTAACACACACATACATACATGTATACATACACTAAACACGCACATCAATCAATCAATCAATCAAAGAAACGTGTCTACTAATTAGAGATTGGAGAAATAAATGCTAGTTGTTGTTGTTAATTTATATTGGTTGTACGTTAAGGCTTCTCGTAGAAAGAGAGCGAGAGAGCGACAGACAGAGAGAGAGAGAGAGAGACAGGTAGAGGCAGAAAGAGAGAGAGAGAGAGAGAGAGAGAGACACTCACAACATACAAACAATCAAAATTTAATCAATCAACCAAATGGCATATCAATGATATTTCGTGGCGAGATGCGAGCAGTGAGTTGTGACAGCGTGTGCAACAATCAAAAACCAATCAATCATCAATCAATGCTAATCAATCAATCGATGCAGCGTGCAAAGGAAAATTTATAAAAATACACAGACACGCTCACACACGTAGTTAGATTAAATGAAAGACAACTTGTTATTTTTGTTTCTTGTTAAATGTTTTTGTTTGTTAAATCAATCAATCAATCAATTATGATTTACCATGCTGACAATTTGTGTGTTCCGTTAAAATGTTTTGAGTTTCAGGGCAAAATTAGTAAAGTTTTTTAATATAAAAGAAAGAGAGGCAGAGATATACATATATAGACGGAGCGAGAGACAGAGAGAGAGAGAGAGAGAAGGAGAGATAGAGAGAGAGAAAGAGCGCGCGCGCTTTGAAAGAAAAAACCGAAATGGTTGCGCAACTGAAACTAGACTGCACTATTTAGTACACAATATACCAAAAATAAAACCATAAAATACTAAAAACATACCAAAAAATATACTAAATTTCAAAAAAAGTTGCTTGTTTTATGCTTCAAAACTGTCTGTTAGCAAAATAAATGAAATTAGTCGAGTGACAAAAAGAACTCAGAGCGCTTGGAAGCACATTAAGACAGACAGAGAGAGAGAGAGATGTATATATATATGTATATAGAGAAAGAGAGATAGAGAGAGAGAGAGAGAGAGAGAGAGAGAGAGGGAGAGAGACGGATATATGTATATAGCTTCAGCTAGTTTTGGGAGCTGGCCAAGCGTCTAACGCAGTTTCAAAACGAACTAACAAAAAAAAAACCAAAAAAAAATACGCATAATTTAGAACTATATGAAAAAATACTAAAAATACTACTAAAATTATGTTTTTTCTGTTTACTACCAAATTGTTTAACTATATATAAATATATATTTTTTTTTATATGCATAAATTACGTAGATGTTATTAAAAATGTGTAGCTAAATGTTGTTGTATTTTTTTTTTTTTTTTTTTTTTGGGGAGGGGCTTTACAATTTTGTATGTCGCTTGCTTGCATGTGTGTGTGTCTCTGTGTGTGTGTGTATGTGTGTGTGTGTGTTTGTACTAAAAATGAGGGGAGCAAACTCAAAGGAAGAGTGTTCGTGTGTGTGTGTGTGAATATAAGAGTCAATTTTCATCAATCAAAATGCCAGACAAATGCAAATGGGTTAAGTTATTTTTTGTTAGTTTCTTTTAGGTTTTCGGTTTAGGCTTATAAATAAAATAGCTTAATTAACTAAAGAAAACAAGGAAATGCGTTTGCTACAATAAATTAGCTTGTTTCAATCTTAATCAATCAATGCATATATATATATAGATATATAAATAAAATGAGTTTAGGTTTAAAATATTGTTGTATTTTTTTTTTTCAATAATTTTTCATCAATCAATTTGGTATTTGTCTAACACTTGATGCGTGTGTGTCTGTCTGTCTGTGTGTGTGTGTGTGCGTGTGTGTGTGTGTGTTCGTGTGCGTGTCACTGATTGAAGGCGGCAACAGCATTATCATTATTAACATCATCAATCATGATCAATCAACATCATCACCATCATTACATCAATCATGATCAATCAGTGATGATCAATAATCATTTATGAGCGTTGAGCATTTAAGAGCCAACATCATCATCAATCGTTATCAATCTTTTTTTTTTTCTTGTATCATAATCATGATCAATCAGCACTTACCTGATCTGAACTGGGCGAACGGCTTTGCTCCTCTTTGCTCTCAATGCGTTTTGGACTTTTTGGTGTTCGCGAATAAGGATCGTGTGCGCCATACAGATCGGGACATGCAACACTCAATAGGCAAATTTTTTGGATTATATCAATTATGACAAGTCCATATTCGGTACCATAAGCCATTCTAAAAACAGAAAAAGAAAAGAACACGCCATCATGTCAACAAAAACAGCGGCATACAACAAAACCAAAACAAATAAATGAATATAACGCAAAACTAACGAGTGAAAATATAAATTGAAACTTAATAATAAAAATAACATCATTATATATATATATATTTCGCACACACACACACACGCGCAGGCACTAAAGTCCGTTTGTCATTCAGTCTAAATCTTGACTAAAACTAACTCTAACGAGTGGCGAGTAACGAGTCGTGAGTAACGAGTAACTGCTTGTACTCGCCTAGCTACAATTGCAGAACGCAAAAACAAACGTACTCTAACACGAGTGGCGAGTAACGAGTAGCGAGTAACGAGTAGCGAGTAACAAGTAGCGAGTAAAGAGTACCGAGTAACGCGTAGCTGCTTGTACTCGTTCCAGCTGGCAACTGTTGTAACTACTCATGATAACAGGGCACAAAATCAAAGGAAAGCGAACTCTAGCGAGTGGCGAGTAACGAGTAACTGCTTGTACTCGCCTAGATACAATTGCAGAACGCAAAAACAAACGTACTCGAACACGAGTGGCGAGTAACGAGTAGCGAGTAACAAGTAGCGAGTAAAAAGTAGCGAGTAAAGAGTACCGAGTAACGAGTAGCTGCTTGTACTCGTTCAAACTGGCAACTTTTGCAACTACTCGCGAGTAATTACCAGCAAGTAACGAGTAACTGCTCTAGCTAGCAACTATTACAACTACTCGGAATCGCAGGAAGCAAAAACGTACTCTAACGAGTAGCGAGAAACAAGCTGCGAGTAACGAGTAGCTTGTACCTGGTCGTTAAACTTTAAACTAGTCTCAAATGCATAACGCAAAAACAAATCAAAAGCATGACTTATTCTAACGAGTAACGAGTTACGAGTGACAAGTAGCGAGTAACGAGCAGCTGCTTGCACTCGTTCTAGCTGGCAACTGTTACAACTGCTCGCAACTGCAGGACGCAAAAATAAAGGAAAAACGTACTCTAACGAGTAGCGAGTAACTAGCTGCGAGTATTAAGTAGCTTGTACTTGGTCCACCTCTTCCTTTAAACTAGTTGCAAATGCTTAACGCAAAAACAAATCAAAATATTAACTTACTCTAACGAGTGACGATTAGCGAGCATCGAGCATTTGCTAGCACTCGTTGCAGCTGCCACTACTTGCAAATGCACGCAAAATAAAACCAAAAAACTTACGCTAACAAGTGGCGAGTAGCAAGTAGCGAGTAGCGAGTAGCAGCCTGCACTCGCTCTAGCTGACAAGTGTTGCAACTACACAACAAGGCAAAAAACAAATGAACACAGTTAAGCGGGTGCGCGGGGCTCGCGTTGCGTCCGTGTTATTGAGGAGGGGATTCAAGGGTAGCTTTTGCTCTAGGCTCTAAGTACTTTGTAGTCAGGCGCTTTCAGAGAACGTCATGCACAATATACGAATACAAACTACGAATACTCCACTAAATATTATGTTCTTTTTTTTTTTTTTTTTTTTTGTCCGCGTGTCTGTGTGTGTGTGTGGAATGTGTGTATGGGTTGAGTGAGGTGTGTGTTTAGGGCATGTCTAGGGGCTTGGAGCTAAAGTTACTTACAGGCCATAGCTAGAGTTGATGCACAACGAGGTAACCTGTACGGTGCGACGATTCGGTCCCGTTGTGAGGCAAACCAATTGGGATTGAAAGCCCGGCGGCTTGCGCTGAGCACCAAAACGCACTTTGAGCGTGCACTCCGTCTAGGGAATAAAACAGATTTGAATAGTTAAATATGCGTATAAACATAACTCAGTAGGTTATATATGCGCAATTCCAGTCGTATAATTTTAAAATAAACCAATAAAATAAAGATGACGTCGATTTTTGGTTTCGTTTGGCTTTTTTTTCTGTGCCTTTCTATGCGATTCTCAACAAGTTAAAGCTTCAAAACGCGTTTCTAGTATATGAATAATGAATACTTCATCAGACCGAACAGAAAAGTCGATCAGACACCGTCGAACTTCGAAACTGCGAAAGCTAAAGACCTGAAGTCTGAAATATATATATTCTTCCAAGTAAAGCTCGAAGATTGGAAGCTTGGTATGCACACATATGGCATATTTAAGTCCTGAGGTTTCTCTAAGAAAGTCTAGTATATGTAGGTTGCGTCTGGCTGTACCTGAAATTGCGCATATATCTACTTATATATGGAAAAATTCTAGTTGATACGCACCTTATCCGAATCGCTGGATTCGGTTTTTTGCACCTGATGTCCGGTGAGGAAATCGCATTCGGGACTGGTGCCATAGATGTCATCAAAGTTCTCATAGAGTATTGGTATCTCCAGCACCAGCACCTCCGATGTGGACTCGACCTTGCGAAATTTGAACAACATTACCTGACCCATGGCGCCGGCAACGCATAAACGTCGCGACTCCGAGCATAGAAATATCAAATGCACCGCCAGCGGATTGTCGCTGTCCGCGTGGCTCACATGACGCGGCTTCTCAAACATTTTCGCCGTCTTCAGTTTGTACAAAATCTGTCAAAGATCAATAACACACCGTTTAAATTGATTGGATTAGCACAGAGAGAGAGAGTGAGAGTATCTCTATAGAGGCAGACCTGCAGTGTGCCAGCGCCCGAGTCCCAGAACTTGAGGCTGCCATCCTGATGGCCAGTGATGACAATTTCCGAGTAACTGCACGAGGCTGGTGACCATTCGCCGCCCGAAATGGGCCAATCGCGTTCCGAGAAGCCCGTCTTTTTACTTGTCGTTGTGCGACCAACCTGAGATAGAGAGAGGGAGAGAGAGAGGGAGAGAGAAAGGGAGAGAGAGCGAGAGAGTGGGAGAGAAAGGGAGAGAGAGCGAGAGAGTGGGAGATACATTGGTAAATAGTTGTTGAGGTTATGGAGTAATGCCTTAAACGACCCCACTTCTACCTAAAATGAGGACATATACTTTATCCTCATGGCAAACTTCATGTTAGTTAATTTGACTGTAAAGTTCGAAGCGTTCCTACTGAACCGTAAACTTAAGACTCATTTTTTATGCTCATGTCAAACTTCATGTTAGCTAACAATCAGTTAAATTAAAATTAAATATTAATTTTTTTTTTATGTCAAACTTTATGTTAGGTTAGATGCAGTTAAATTAAGTTTTAAGCCCAAAACTATCCTATTGAAATCTAAAAAGGAACCATTTTTTTTATCCTGATGTCAAATTTCATGTTAGCTAAGAAGCAGTTAAACTGAGTGTAAAATGCAGAACGATTCTACTGAAATCTCAATTAGGAACCCATTTTTTTGACCTCATGTCAAACTTCATGTTAATTAACCAGCAGTTGATTTGAGTGTAAAGTTAAAAGCTAATACCAATTTTTGTATACTTATGTCAAACTTTATGTTTGATCGCACTTAAATCAAAAAAAAAAAAAAAAAATAACCAGCTCTTATCCTCATGTTAGCAAAGCTAACAGCTAGCTTGATTATTTATCGCCTGGTTGAATACTTACAGAATAGAAAGCAGGAACCAAATCCGATGGGCAATCGGTTAAATATGTGCAACATGTAACAGGTGATTCGTGTAAGTCCATTGGATAAGGCGATTCAAAACATGGAAAACCGGGCGTTAATAAGTCTATTAATACTAAGTCATATTGAAGCAGCACAGCTATCGCATATGGCTCCTGGGTTTCTGCAGAGCGAAAGAGAGAGAGAGAGAGGTGTTGCAGTTTTTGTCTTCTTTTGGATGTGATTCGACTAACCGCAGGGCCAGGGATTCTCGCAGAGTGTGATGAAATCGCAAACGGCATGCTCCATCTCCAAAACGGTTGTGGTCTTGCCCACCATGACTGTGATGCAGTTTGACTTTGAGCCCTTCTCCGATGGCATTCCACCGGAGAAAATTGTAAAGGTTTCGCTGAAAAATTCGAGCAAAATCAAAGCTGAGAGAGAGAGGGAGAGAGAGAGGCAGAGAGAGAGGGAGAGAGGTTGCGACTTACCCAGTTGCGCTTGACTTCAAGTCAACTTTATAAATCGGTTTACATTTTTCCGCGTTGCCCTCCTTGTTGATTTTCGCTGTGTCATCGAAAAAGAACTCATCAATTATTTGGGGCCAGAGAGAGAGAGAGAGAATCGCCTTCCACTTACCATGCGGACAAACTTGAGACTGGGGCTTCGGCTGCGGCCTGGTCGGCCAGGAGCATATCGAGCCATCCGTGTGTGAGGATACAAAATATTTGCCCTCGTAATGCCAGGCCAAGGATTTAACCGCCTCGGCTGCCTGCCATCGTATCTCCGCGCACTTCACCTTCAGATCCCACAGCACAAGCAGCCCGCACTCAAATGCAATAAGCAACTGTTCAGCCATATGGGATTGTCGGTTCATTAATAAATCATCATGTTTATCTGTTATCAAGTTTATGGCTAGCTAGCACTTTACCTTGTTTGCATCCAATGGATTATCACATAACGCAATCACAGCACCTGGATGACTAGTTCTAACCCTGAAAGCAATCAGAAATGTCATTCAAATAAATCGGAAAACACTTTTCGTATTTGCAGCTCGAGCGAAAGAAGTCGAATCGAGGAGAAGCATATTTACAGAGCTTTAACAGTTTGTCAGTTAAGTTAATATGTCTGATATGTTAAGTGAGAGCCTTAACAGTGCGCTGTTAGTAGAAAGTCGGTAACTGTTAAGTTAATTTAGCTGGTTTGTTCACTTTATGTAGCTGTTATAACAGAGTTGAACTTTAACAGTGCGTTGTTAGCATGAGGTCGTAAACTGTTAACATTACAGTACTGTCATGTTAAATATTTTGGCTTAGACAGTGTGCTGTTAGCAGCAGGCATTTATGTTTATGTTAGGTTGTATTAGGTTAGGTTAGATGTATTCAGTTTGACTTTTCTTAACGGCTCAACAACTTTCATTTTTTCCAGAGCCTCAACAGTGCGCTGTTAGCGTTACGTAGTTATGTTAATTTTTTCACTGCTAAGGCAGGCATTTATGTTAATGTTTGGTTATATATTTTACGACTTAAAAAGGGTCATATTTCAAGAGCCTTAACAGTGTAATGTTAAAACAAAATCGTTAACCGTAAACTTTATGTAGCAGCCATTTTATATTAGTGTTAGGTTTCTTGCTATTTCAGAGTCTTAACAGCGTGCTGTTAGCAAAACGTTGTAAATGATGTGTAGCTGTTATGTTAAATTAGAACCTTTACAGTGCGCTGTTAAGGTGCTAATAGCCATTCGCTGTTGATATATTACATTATATTACAGACTCTGTTAAAAATACGATAACACTTATAACATTTACTGTTAAAATTGCTGTTAGTATTGCTTTTACACCATGTTAGACTATTACTGTTAATATTGCTTAACCAGCATGTTAGACGGTTATTGTTAATATTGCTTAACCAGCATGTTAGACTGTTAGTGTTAATACTCACACTTCAATTGCTTTATTCCAGTTAATAATATATCCGCTAAGTGCAAATGTATCTATGTGAACGACGTGTATGTTACCCTTCTCGGTGCCCACGTACAGCCATTTGCTGCCGACGGGCAGATGTATGCAAGTGACGCTACGAATCAAAGAAGAAGAAGAAGAAATAGTTAGTGCCATGTAAGTTGATTGATTGATTGATTGATTTGGGGTTTAATTACCGCTCGCGCTGAAATTTGAGGCTCTGCACAATGAGCGGCGTCTTTTGGCGTATGCTCCACAAGTGTATGGTATCGTCGGCGGTCACGGTGACCAAAGCGCCCTCATTGACCAGAAATTGGGCAAAGAGAACAGCGCACTCGGATTCGCCCTCGTGTTTGGCATGCGCATCGACGCCAGGTCGGCCCAAGCTAGAGAAAGGCATTGGGATAGATAAAAATTGGTTATCAAAAGGAAAACCGCTTTAAATGCTGTTAAAAGTGTTTTTTTTTTTGAGGCGCAGCCAACTTAATACGTTGCGGCGTTGCCAGATCGCTTAGGTAACGTATAAAGATAAAGAGCTTTAGGTAAGTTTAAGCATAAAACGTTTAAGTGTTGCTTAAGTCACAAATTGACTGCTTTGGAGTGCTATAAAATATTGAAGCGCAGCCAACTTAATGAGCATATAACATGTCTTGGTGCTGCCAGATTGCTCGAGCAACGATTAAGGCTCAGAACGAAATCTTAAGGTGCAGTTTAAAGCATTTCAGATGCTTCAGATGCTTTTCTAGCTGCAGTCAATCTAGTGCTGCCAGATTGTTTTGGTAACGAGTCAAATGCTTGCCAGATCGCTTTAATGATTTAGCTATGTCATTAAGTAAAGTTAAAGCTAGCGCAGCCAACTTAATGAGCACACAAAGTATCTTGGTGCTGCCAGATCGCTCGAGTAACGATTTAGGCTCAAAAGAAGCTTCAGAGCTGCCAGATTGCTTGACACAAGTGAAGTTCCAGATCGCTTTAATAATTCATCAATGTCATTTAAAAGAGTTAAAGCTAATAAAAATATCAAGCGCAGCCAACTTAATGAGCACATAAAGTTTTCATGTTGCCAGATCTGTTAAATAACTATTAAGCTGCATTTAATAGATTTTGCCCAACATTTGTGAGCAATAAAAATAAAATGCTTTTCAGTATGCAATAACTTACATGCGTATATAGCCAGATTTATCACCAATCGCTAATAGTTTTTGTACTGGATCGAAGGCAAAGGACGTGGGTGAGTATGGAAAGCCATGGCGAAAGGTCTGTAAAGAACATATATGAGAAAGAATATACATATATAGAGGCAAATAAATGAAGGGCACTTGGGAGTGGGTTTAATTTGGCATTTGCAGAGGACGTTGCTTGTTGAACGGCACTGTTATAGCCGCGTGTGTCTTATGATAGATTTAATAAAGCGCAACTACCAAATAAAACATCCGCTGGCTACAACAGACGTCAGTTTTTTTCACAGTTAACAATAATGTATTAGGCCTTACCCTTGCAGAAGCCTAAACTCCCCCTTCCAACTAAACTTGGCAACTTTCAAGATATTCCAAATAAAATATCATATTATGCTTTAACTATATATCTAACAACATATTTAAATCAGAAATATATCACAAAACTTCCCTAACGATCGCATTCAAAGTCTCACAGCTATGAAAAGTTCAAGCGCAGCCAACTTAATGAGCCTACAAACTGCGCCAGTGCTGCCAGATCGCGCAAGTAACGATTAACATTCAAGTGTTGTAAGTTTTGTAGATATTTTCGATGTTTTCTCTTTTAAGATATTGTCTGCAAGGGTTTTACGGGTTTCGGGTATCGGGTTTTGGATTTCTTAAGCTTAAATTAAATTTGGATGAATTTATCGCTTACTTTTTTTAGCGTAAAATGATCGGCTTTCAATTGCTCGAGTATCTCCTGCTCCTGTCGTATGGCTTGCGGCTGTACGCTTTGTCGAAATCCATCCAGAACTCCTTTAAATGTGAACTTTTTCATTTTTCTAACATGAGTCTCCCACCGCTAATGCCGCCGCCGCTGCCGCCGCCGCTGCTGCTCCTATTTTATTGGATGCTTTAAATGGGTTTTATGGAGCAGCTTTTTTGCTGCTGCTGCTGCTTCTTCTTCTTCTTGTCGCGAGTATAGGTTTCTGTAGAGGTTCGGGACTTGGGAACGTCTTTTAGATCTTGCTCAAATTTGCAGTTTTGGTTTTTTTTGTTTTTTTTTTGGTTGTTTGGGAAGTGAAACTAGGTTAGCAATAGTCGAATTAAGAGCTGTAATCAATGCGAGAGCGGGACAAAAAGTGAAATGCATTAGTTGAAAAACTTTTGTTGCATGTAGCTCTCTAATGGTTGCACACACACACACACACACATGGACACACACACACTGCAAATGGTGTCTAACAATCTGATGATGCAATAGCAAAATCCACACACACACACACTTGCAAAACAATTGAACGGAATTGCGCTTCGCTCACAAAAAGCAAGCCACAAAATGCACAAAATCGTTAGCATAGTTTTTAGGGCGCATTAAGGTAAGGCGCACACAAAGTATAGCCCACTTTTCGGGGCGCCCCATCAAAATGCACTTTTCCAATTTGTCCACAGCGAAAGTAACTATTTCAAATAGTTGGAGAACTTTCGAATAGCACGGACTAAACTGTTTGCAAGCTTTCAGATTTATGGCTGAAATGTAAATTGATGTCCTTTGAGTGAGATTGACTGATTGACTGACTGGCTGATTGATTGAGCCAAGCAGCTGCAGTTTTTTGTAGTTGTCTGTTTTTATAACGTGATTTTGAAATGCGAGTTACAATATACAATAAATCTTTGTGAATTCGGATTGAGTTGAGGTGTTTCACGTGTTTCGAAACTTTCACTTGCCTAAGTGAAAACTCGTGTTATTAGCTACAAACTCAGAAAATTGTATTAACTCTCGGAGAGGCAACCGCTAAAAGCGGCAGAAAATTCTATTGATTTGTAAGCCAAACAAATATTTCGATAGACTGGCAAAAGCCAGGTAATAGTTAACAGTTAATAATAACTGAAAAATGATTTAATACGAGCTTACTGCCTTAAACTAACCATTTAATAATACATACTCTTCGCATTGCGCTTTCAGATTTATGACTTTAAGTAATTTGGAGAGCTCTTCAGTTTTCTGAGTCATCTCATGAATAGTTAACAAAATGCATTGGTCCAGTTTAGCTCAGCAATGAAAACAAATGTGCTTCATTAAAATGGAAATGGGCAATCAATTAAATCGTCTAACGATCTGATAAGAACAATAAACGTAAACGACGGCTTTGTCGCCTGGCACAAGCCGCGCTCAAGTGTCATCTTCATGTTCAATGCAATGGCCGTTGAAAAGGTGCTCGCTATAAAACGAGCAGCGCCGCTTCAGTTTTCAGCAAGTGCGAGCGAGCTGGCAATACAGAAATGGCAATGAGGGATGGTAATGAGGTTACTGAGTGTGTGTGTGTGTGTGTGTGTGTAAATGCGATAAATGCGGCTGTGGGCAGTGTCAAGAGTCAAATGTTAAATGGATATAATTGAAAAACGCTGTTGCCCCATTATGTTGCACAACACACACACACACATTGGAGACCTATGGCAACATATAAGCTCAGTATATGGGTTATAATTGTATAAATGTACATATATACATATATATGTGTGTGTGTGTGTGTGTGTGTGTGTGTGTGTATGTATTTGCACTTATTTTTGGGATGGCACACAAATCGATTTTTCGCACACTCATCGCACGTCAACGTTGACGTCGACGTCGTCGTCGCTGCCTTTTCTTATTTGCAATTGTTTACGCTTTGTCAAACAAACGAATAATCACGCACACACACACACACACACACACACATGCACACATGCGCACACACACATGCACAAAAGCGCTGACTGTGTATTGTGTATCGCCAGGACACACGAGCGCGCAACAGTAGAAGGAAGAAAAAGTGAAAAGCAAATCGCTGGCATACTTTAAATTTAATTTGCGCAAACAAAAGAGCACAAGCACAAGCACACACACACACTCAGAGGCTGGACACAAGCAGGAACAACAACAAAAAACACGGCGCCTGACCGACGACAACGCGCCGCTGGTCTGTGCCTCCGTGTATGTGTGCGTGTGTGTGTGCGTGTGTGTGTAAGCTGCCTAATGATGATTAAAATGCCATCGCTTGTTGTTGGTTGTGCAAACAGCGCTTGGCGCTGGGAGGCTGAGCACACAAGCTCTCCCACTCTCGCCCACACTCTCTCTCTCCCACTCTCTACCTCTCTCTCTCTCTCTTATGTGTATGTAGATGTGTGCACGTATAGATAACCTCGATTTACAGATTTTTCGCACACATGCACACAAATAGCTGTACGTTTTTTCTTGTACTCTTGTTGGTGTCTTTCTGTGCTGCTTGCTTGTTGCTACTCACTTGGATTTACTCTACGTTATTTTTTTTTTTTGATTTATGTACGCTTTGGCGCCTGATGCCTGCGCCCATCAAACTTGCCCGCGCCCTTGTCGCGCGTTTTTCTTTTCTTTTTATCTTCTGTCTGACAAACAACAATAACAAGGCACACGCAAAAAATTAATAAAAAAAAAAAACAATAAAAAAAAAATAAATGAAACAGTCAATTTTCGTTTTCAGCCAAGTTTAGCGCAATTTCAATGTTTAGTATTTGGAGCAGTATTTTAGTGATTTTCGTATTTGGATTATCTTTAGCATATATTTAAGTATTTTTCGCACTAATAACAAAAATATGTGTATCAATTGATTTTTCACTAGAAAATGCCACACTCGCACACACGCGCGCACGCACACACATGCAGGCAGAGACGAGACAACGACAATAACGGCACATACAAAAAAAAATAAAAGAAGAAACAACGTAGTCGGAGTCAAAGTCGAAGTCGGATACACGGGGGATATGTAAGACGAGACAAAATGCTGCTGGTTAGCTGGTTAGTTGGCTACTGGAGCTGCTGCTGCTGCTGCTGCTGGCGCTTTGGCTGCTGCTGGCGCTGCTGCTGCTGCTGGCGCTGCTGCTGCTGCTGGCGCTGCTGCTGCTGCTAGCGCTGCTGAAGCTGAGCTCAGTGGCGTCGCTTTGGTCGTGTTTGTAAAGGCATTTTTTGCACCTTGCTTGGCGCACGCGAGGACAACGTGAGAGCGCACGAGCGCGCTGTCAACCCTGATGAAGCACGTTCGCTCTTTAACTTACGCTCTCTCCCTGTCTGTCACCCACAACAGCTGCACGCGCGCGCTTCCCACACATACACTCTCGCTCGCTCTCTATCTCTCTCGCTCTCGCTCTGTCGTTAACAATTGCGCGCTATTTGCTTGCGTTGAGACATAACAAAAAATTTACTGTTGCATAGCGCGGGGCGCGGAGCGCTTTTTATTACAGTTAGTCGCTGTTGTTGCAATCTTTGCCTGCAAATGGCACAATTTGCAAACGTTTTGCCACATTATTTGTAATTTATGTGCCATGTGTAAGTGTGTGTGTGTGTGTGTGTGCGTGTGTGTACGTGTGCGCGCACGTGTGTGTGAGAGTGTGAGTGCTCGTAGTAGCTGCGCATTGCGCATGCTTACGCTAAGAGGCGCCCCGTCGTGTCCTAGCAGGACGTTGGGTCGCACACAATGCGAATCGTGGTGAAACCGTTTTTTGCGCGCGCGGTCACATGACACGAATCCCATACACACTCACACACACACACACAGGGACACACAAATCTGTTGAGGTAGCAAGCAAAAAGCAAACAAGCCCCTCCCCCACCCCCAGCAACTGGCAATAGGCTTTGATTTTGTTTAAATTATATATGAGCGTGTGTTGCTTTAGTTCACATATTTATTGCACGCACACACGCACGCACACACACACACACGCACACATGCACATGCAGAACAATTATAAGCATTTACGTTAGCGAAACATTTGTGTAGAAGGAAACGTTGCACGTTATTTGGCCAAAAGGAAAGTCTAAACTGAACATCCGCGATGCTCTCAACACTTTTGCTGCTGCTGCTGCTAATGTGTGTATGTGTATGTGTGTGTGTGTGTGTGCCGCGCAGTTTGAACGTGTATGTATATGCCCAATTAGAGAGGAGCGCATGTCGCAAACGTTTGCAATCGTGACGAGTCACGAGTCTAGAAATCTAATTTGGGGTATATACATCAACATAGATAAATATATCTTTATATAACAATGTATATATAATGTTATATATATTAAGAATATATTGTATCATTTTTAATCAAATTAATAATGTTGAAAATCCAATTCTTTGGAAATTGTTTCCAGCTTTAAATAGATACATAACAACTTATATAAGCATATATATTCAATTTAACTATTGCTGCTGGATTTGAACCAGCGACTGATCACTTGACCAAATAGACATTTGCCGCTGAGTTTAAAGTTTGTGAGTTGTTTTATGCAAACTGACTTGAAAGGCGAATTCTTCAAAAGCCCATCAAAATGCTCACGTCGACCCAAATGGAAGCTTTAGTTGAAATGTCAGTTTCATAGTCGTTTCAGCTCTACTTTGATTCACTCGGGGCTAAATCTTTTACTAGATTTAAATAAAAGCTTTTATTGTTAATACAAGTTTCTTAAAGTAACCCCCAAATGGGAAAAAACTATTTTTTACAAATAAAATAAATATTCAAATACAAAAGACGCATCAAATTTGAAAGCTTCGAATGTAACAAAGCGCCCAATTTTTAGAATTTTTTATAGCATGCTTATGTACACAAATTTAAGATTTCTACAGAATGTGTTTAAAATCTTTGTCGCAAATTTTGAATTTAGGAAATTTTAATATTTTACAAATTCGAATCAACTCAAGATCCGTTTCAATAAGCGGGCAAGCCCCAGATAAAATAATAATATTAAATAAAATTAATATATACAAAAATTAAATAAATTATTGAAAATCATCCATCTCTAAGCCCAATACACACACGCATACCGACACACTTGGTCAGTTTAATATAAATAATACATACATATATACAAAAATTAAATGAATATTCGTGTTCCTATTGGATTGAAATGAACCCATCTCTATGCCCGATACACACACACACACACATACATACATACACACTTGGTCAGCTTGGCAGCAGTTATGCAAAGCAGCGTCGCTTTGGTGAGCGTCGCGTCGCGTCGCGTCGAGTCGCTTTAGGGTTGCCGCAGAGCAGAGCTTTGATTTGCGTTCACCCTGTCTCTAGGCCTAGTGCGCAATTTGGGCCAAGCGGCAATCCTGAAGCCGTGGCCTGGAATCAATACTTGTTGTCCTCACACACACACACACAGGCACACACTCATCAAAAATTTAATCAACCCAAATGTAAATACACGCATACAAACACGCGCACACATAATAGTAAAAAATTTGCATTGAAATTGTAATGAGTTATGCCGTTAAATGTGCTCCACTCCGCAGCCGCTCGGTCGCTTAACAGTTAGCCGAGGGCGGCCATATTAATAACAACTCTCTCCCCGCATACACAGCAATACACGCATACACATGCCTGTATGTATACACTCGACCCATTAACACACAGAAAAGTATGCAATAAAAAAATGGCCAAGCTCTTGCGTCATATGCCCAGGAATCATCTTGGAATCGTGTTTGCAAATACGCACACACAAACACACACGCACGCACACAATTTATCATCCCAATAAGAAACTTGTTGGGCAGGCACGCGCGCGCCAACCACCAGCAGCAGCGCCGTCGCCGTCGCCATCAGTTGGCGGTCTGTTGATAGCAATATGAGGGCGCCATAAACAACAAATGCGCTGGTGGTGGCAGCCCCACAACCATACCACAACCTCCATTGTTTGCGTGAGTGTGTGTGTGTGTGTTGAGTGAGATTACAAAAAGACTTCATCATTTTCGTTTAAGTGATTCATTGGTCAGTTAAATAGTTTTTATGATGCTGCGCGCAATGACGCCGACGCCGACGCTGACGTTGACGACGCAGCTGCTGCGCACACACACTACGCCAAAGCATGTTGTCATTTTTATCAGCATATGCATGTACCTATACACACACACGTACACATGTGCATGAGTATTGTACAATTTGCAAACACAAAAAAAAAAGAGAAGAAAAAAAGTAAAACGTTGACGCTGCAAACATAACATCATCAGCGAACAAAAACAACGACAACAACAACAACAACAACAAAAACGTACAAATTCCATTTCACAAAATACATTCAGACACCCCCACAGAAAATGCGCCCACCTGTTTCATTGCGTTTGGCACTGCGTTGTATATATATGTACACTTATATAGAGATATATATGTGTGTGTTGACATCTGCACGCGTGGCCAAATAATTAATGCATTGCGTCGCAATTGTTGTTACGCGTATTGCAATTTTCGCACCTGAATTTCAACGCGCAGAACTTTTTCTCTTTTATACTTTTTTTTCTTTTATTTTTTTTTATTGCTCTTACGTTAACTTGAATCGTGTCGTGTGAAGCAACTTGATCGAACTGAGCCACCAAGTAAACAAACGTAATTTGCGCAACGTGAAGCTAACATAGAGCTGTTAACGCTGACAGCTTCGTAAGCTGCAAAATCTGCACTGCTACCGCAAATCGGAGCACTTTTGCGTAAAATGCTAAACGTTCATGTAAAATGCGTAAATTACGCACAAAATGTAACAATATTTCTGTTAAGTACAGTAACAGCAACGCAAAAATCAGCGGACCTAACGCAAAACTGAGCCACAGATTCTGTTAAAATTTGTACATTTTAAAAGAAAATTTGATTTGAAGACATTTTGGCAGAAAATTGTTGATTGGAAAATAAATTTCATTTTAGTAACTCAATTCATAAGACAGCAAAAATCAATTTAAAATCAAATGTTAAGTTAATATTAAAAAATTATTTTTCAAATGTAAAAATAACATTTGTTAAGTAAAATTAGAAATTATTAAAATAAATCAAATTAAATGACTTTAGTTGCAGAACAAAGGGGGAAAACCACGAATAAAATGCCATCAAGAAACGTTTCAAAAAGGGAGTTTTTTTTTGGGAGTTACCTAATGGATGCCTTGCCCCATTTATCTATTGCTTGTCTTGAAAATCTCGATAACGATCGGATCATAAGCACCGAAGTTAACAAAGAAATTTCGTGCATATTTTTACCGAACCGAAAGGGAAGGCGATATAATTGCATGCTTATTCAAAGTATACAAAATATGAAAATAATTCGAGCATAATCGAGTACAATGCAGATTTATAAAACTTGGTTAATACACACAATATGCTTATTTACATAGACATAATATAAATCGCTATATATATATATATATATGGATATATACATACATATGTATATGTATATGTATATACGATTATAAAAGAGTACAATTAATGCGGTTTGAGCTTAAGCTAGGATTGGGAGCCAAGCGAATTGGCATAAACAGAAGCCACGCAGCGCCCGATCAATTCGAGATGAGTATATTTGGCTCAATTGAGTGGAGGACATTGAAGCCCTTGTGTAGGATGCAGGTGCGCAGCACGCCGCAGGCGACCAAAAAGTGAGAGAACTGCAAAGACACGAAAAAAGAGATTAGTTAGAAGTAAAAAATAGCTCTAGTCGAAAAAGGGCCCGACTAGGTAATACACCAAAGCTATAGACTAGGCTAAATAAAATCCTAAATAAATTCGGCTCCTATAGTCCGATCTTTGCCAGATTTAGCAGGGCTTAAAATTAAAGCTTCTATGCTGCTAAGCGCAAGGCTTTGGCTTTTGAAATTGTGTGCAGCAATGCAGAAAGTTGAATATTTCCAATTTTTATAATCCATAAATTATCTACTATATATAAGTATATATCTACCTAACTATTGTATCTGCCATGTACTATATACATACATATATCTAGCCACAAAGAAAATGTAGATATTAGTACAATTTTTGGGAATTTGGGGAGTTACCTATTGGATGCCTAGGTATACACTAGGCAAAATAAAATCCTAAATAAATTCGGCTCCTATAGTCCGATCTTTGCCAGATTTTGCAGAAAAAGCTATATATCTACCTAACTATTGTATATACCATGTACTATATGCATATATATAAATCTATAAATCTAAAATGTGGCTGTGCAGGGAATACAAGAGTTTCCAGTAGGATGCACAGCTGCAGCTGTGATCAAGAGCTCATATGCCTTATGGAATCGATGAGGCTTCCTTCTGCCTGTTTTACCTACAGGTGCCCTCTGCTTAAACGATTTCATTTTTGTTCAGCTTCTAGCACAAACTGACCTCGACGGCGTGCTGATGAATATTGCTGACACAGACGACAATGCGTTGGCGCAGCTGCGCCTCCAGCTGCGGCACTTGGAGCGCCTCGAGACGCTGCTCGCCCAGCTGCACGGTGGCAAAGGGTATATTGATGCTGTGCGGCACATGGACGCGTCCGTATTCGACAACGCTGCGCAAATCGATGAGGGCCAGCTGCTGGGGCGTCTGCATCAGCAGCTGATGCACATCCTTGGCGCTAATGCGTGGACACTGCTCCGACTGCAGATGGCGCAGCTCCACATCGGCCCGACCAATGTCCAGAGCATGCGCCGAGTGCGTTCGCAGCGCGTGCTGGCGATGCGTGATGCTCTTCGGCGTGCATTCGTACATCTTTTGCGAC
This sequence comes from Drosophila lacicola, assembly GCA_035045355.1. Taxonomy (NCBI): domain Eukaryota; kingdom Metazoa; phylum Arthropoda; class Insecta; order Diptera; family Drosophilidae; genus Drosophila; species Drosophila lacicola. Next base: position 3,042,278 of record JAWNPB010000148.1, on the reverse strand, counting down.
TCGATCACACAGCTCTCCATCACAATGTCGGGCAGGTCGGAGAAGAGCAGTATGCACTCGTTGAACCCGGAGCTGAGCAGCGTGCTCTTCAGCTGCTTCAGTATCGCGACGCCAATGAACAGCGGATACGAGCTGTCGCCCAGCATCAGCTTGTCCCACAGATGCAATATCTTGTGCAGCGGAAATACATCTGCATAAAAAAAAAGAGAAAACATTTGAATACATGTATATATAGATGCATAGTTAACTTTGTGTTTGTGATTGACTGATTGACTGACTGATTGATTGATAATCCACGAACAGGCAACATAAATACGGCATTCCACGTGCAGCTGTGGAAAATTGGTGGAAAACTTTTGTGTGAAACTGTACATTGGATTACCAGCAGTTTCGCCTTAAACTCATTTTCAAAGTTAGTTAAGAAAAATTAATTTTTAAAGTTTTCACACTTTTCGCAAATTCACCCCTTGGTGAAAATGGGGTGAAAGATGAGATGGTGGAAATTTTGAGTTCAAAGTCATGTTCAAAGATCTTTGTAAAAATAAATTTGAGACGTGTTTCACATTTATCCATCTGGGTGAAATATGTTACAAAGTTGCATTCCACTTATATTCCACCATTTCATCTAAGTGGAAAATGGTGTCAACATTCCATATGCGTATTCCACCTTTTTATCTGGGTTCGAATATGTTACAAATATTTGCATTTCCTTCAACAATCCGCCATTCCATCTGAGTATTCCACCAATATTCCATCATTCCATCTGGGTGAAAAATGTTGGATTCCACTAATGTTCCACTATTCCATTTTCTTTAAATATATTGCAAAAAGTTGCATTCCACTCAACATTCAGCCATTCCATCTGGATATTCCACCAATATTCCACCATTCCACCTATATTCCACCAAAGCAGGTGAAATTTCTAAAACCACGTCTATCAACATTCCATCTGCGTATTCCACCTTTTTATCTGGGTGGAATATGTTACAAATAGTTGCATTCCATTCAACATTCCGCCATTCCATCTGGGTATTCCACCAATATTCCAGCATTCCATCTGGGTGGAAAATGTTGGATTCTACTAATGTTCCACTATTCCATCTGCTTTAAATATATTGCAAAAAGTTGAATTCCATTCAACATTCCGCCATTCCATCTGGGTATTCCACCAATATTCCACATTTCCACCTATATTCCACCAAAGCAGGTGAAATTTCTAAAACTACGTCTATCAACATTCCATCTGCGTATTCCACCTTTTTATCTGGGTTCGAATATGTTACAAATAGTTGCATTTCCTTCAACATTCCGCCATTCCATCTGAGTATTCCACCAATATTCCACCATTCCATCTGGGCGGAAAATGTTGGATTCTACTAATGTTCCACTATTCCATTTGCTTTAAATATATTGCAAAAAGTTGAATTACACTCAACATTCAGCCATTCCATCTGGGTATTCCACCAATATTCCACCTTTCCACCTATATTCCACCAAAGCAGGTGAAATTTCCAAAACCACGTATTAAGGCATCAGCCAGTCAATCAACTGGTGAATCAGTCGAACAGGACACACGGGATCTACATACGTGAGAACATGGTCAGGAACCAGGGTATGGCGAACAGCTCCGGGATGAAGTTAATGCTGGCCAAGTGCTGGGCCAAGAGGGGCTCATGGAACGCGCTCAGCTGTGAAAATTTGCTCAGATATTCCTTGATAATAGCCGAGTTATCCTTCAGGAAAAACCACTGCAGATACTTCGGTATGAAACGGTACAGACTCAGAAAAGCGAGCTCTAGAGAAGATTACAAGAGAAATGATCAGATTATTATGCCTGGAAGGGAATTCCAATTGAATTGATACCCTCATTGTTGAAATTGAGATAGAGAAAGGGCGCGGTCAGCGAGTCGAGTCCCTGCCAGTAGACATACTGCGGATGTGCCGTCACCCAGGCCTTGAGCAGTCGCTTCAGCTTCCGATGGCCATCGGGCGAGGAGAGCAGCTCGTCGTACTGATGGCAGCGCGGTATATCCACCTCGATCTGGCGATCCGTGCTGGTCGCCGTAAACTTGTCGATTTTCGCATAGCTCGCATTGGGCAGCACGCCCAGCAGGGCCGCCCAAATGGGGCCGCGCAGCAGCGGCGGTATATCGATGGCCGCCTCCCGGTGCAGCTGCTCCGCCGTGTGCGGATAGCCCTGGAGCAGCCGCGAAAACAGACGAACGCGCCGGAATTGATACTCAATGTCGCGTTCGCGTATAAGCAGAGGCAGTTCTTGCTGCTGTTGCTGCTGCTGCTGCTGCTGCTGCTGCTGCTGCTGCGGCTGGAGGCGTTGCGCGTGCAGCAGCGGAAAGTAGACGCTGGCCGGCAGGCGGCTGAGTCGCTGCAGCAGCGGCTGCAGCTTGAGCAGCACGACGCGCTCGTCCATCAGATGCGATTGGCTGCGCGGCGGGCAGACGCTGGCGCCGCTCAGGCGAACAATTTGCGGCAGGGCCAAAATGGGCGCCTCGCTGCGTATGAGTCCCTCCTTTTTCAGTTCCGCCTGCACATCCCCGCCGGCCAGCTGCCACAGGTGATAGATTTGCGCCAGCGGACAGCGCAGCAGCAGCGGCGGCAACGACGACGACTCCGCAACGGCAACCGACTGCGTTCCACTGCCTTTCACGTCCAGCTGTGCGAAGCAGGCGTGCCGCAGCAGCTCGGCGGGCAGCGGTCGCTGTGCCGGCAGCACGCTCAGACAACGCTCGAGCAGCTCGCGCAGGGGGAGCGGCAGCTGCTGATAGCGCTCCCAGCGCTGATGTTCGCGCGCTATTTTCTCGACAACGCCGCCGGTGCTGGCGTTGCGCGCAAAGGCCAACAGCTTCCAGGCAATGTTGCTCAGCTTGAGCTTGGGCCAGAGCTCCGTTTGCAGCAGCTGCTCCAGCAGCAGCATGGCCCAGGCCCAAATGTCGCTCTTGATGTTGTCGTTGGCGCCAAGCAGACGCTCCGGCGCCATATAGCGTATATTGCCAATGGGAAAGGGCACATAGGCGCCGCCCTTGGTCATATAGTGCATGCCATAATTGAAGAGCTTGACGCGCACAGCTCCCCCGCGGCTCTCCACAAGTATGTGACGCGGCTCCAGATTGTGCACGACCAGCTTGTGGCCGTGCAGCACATTCAGACCGCTGGCCACCTGCTGGAAAATGCACAGCATCCGGGCGAGAGTCGTCGGCGTTTGCCGCTTCACGTGCTCCTCCAGCGTGCAGCCCACGTACTCCGAGACCACAATGGTGCGCTCTACAAATAACAAGACACTGGATTAAATTGTAAACATGGTAGGGGTGGGGATGCAGTTGGCCATTGTGACTCCTGTGTTTACCATGCTTGCTGCGCACCACGTCCAAGTACTGACACAAATGCTCGTGCTGCAGCTCCTTGAGCCGCTGGGAACGCCCCAAAATTGCTATCGAATTCGGCGTCAGGGGCAGGCCATTGCTGCCGCAAACATCGCCCGGATGCAGTTTGGCAAAGAAGGTGATGGCGCAGAGGCGTCGCGTCTCCGTCGAGCCGCCAGTGGCCATTTGGGTGGGCAGGCGCTAATCAAAACACACAGCCACGGGGCCTGTGTAGCCAAAGGGCAGCAACAATTATTTGCCACTCATCAGCGCAATCAGCTGTTACGTGCAGCGTTATCGTTATCGATAACCATGCATTCATTGTCAACACTGCTTGACCATTGCGCAACACTGCAACAAGTTTGTTTATGCTCATGCACTAACAGTGTGACCCCCAAGACTCTCACAAGCTTTATGAAACGCACTCAATTATTTAAAAATATAGATAACCAATTAATTATTAGTGAAATATATCTATATTTTATTTGAAAAGTAATTGCAGTAATTGCTTGTCTTCTGTGTTATTTTGCTTTTTTTTGTTGAGTCTAGAACAATTGTCTCTTGCCACCATGTGGTAAGAGTATTCGATATTCACCATGCTGCCGCTTACTGCAGCTACTTGGTATATTTCTGTTGTTGTGTTTGTGTTTGTGTTTTGTTTTTATTGCGCACTCGAAATAGTTTCCATTTCGTTTTGTATATAAAAAAAAAAAGGCGTTGATATGGCAATTTTGCAGCAGCAGCTTGAGCGCAGTTAGTCGTCAACGGCGCCATATCGAGTGCGCGCTTTCCGCACTGCCGCGAACTGGCAAACAATTGGAGAATTCTGTCTGAATTAGACTTGAACGTTGTCACAAGAATGTCGTTTCTGGTGGAGTATACGGAGCCCCATTGGCGGGATTTGGATATGCGCGCCCTGGGCGCCGACGAGGCCTACATGTATTTGCAATCGGAGCATACGGAGGCCAGCTATCTATATACCCTTTCCGATGAATGTTATACGGTATGTCAACACAGTTTCCCGCGCCACATTGCAGTTAAAAAGCTTGCTGTTGTTGTTGTTGTTTTTGCAGTGTCCGTTTAGCAAAGTGAAAGCTCTGCCCGCCGCTGGCTCGCTGCCGCTGGAACCGTTAAAGCTCAGCACCGCATACCCGTTGAGTTTCAAAATTTATGCACACGATCAGGGTCACTATGCCTACGAGAATGTGTATGTGTTGCAATCGGTGTGTGTGTGTGTGTACGTGTGCGCACGTGTGCGTGTGTGTGTGTACGTGTGCGCGCACGTGTGCGTGTGTGTGTGTGTCTTACTAGGTTCTAGAGTTGAGCGCGTTTCGTGTTTTTGTCGTGACACGATGCAAGCGCGTGATCGTGTTCAGCAAAAAAAATGGGATTTTTAAACTGATCTAATGAGCTTTTTGATTCATTTCGAGTTTAAATGTAGCTGATATTGCTTATAAAATTAAAGTACCTAAAAAGTACGCTAAATATTAGCGGTTAAATGTTACAAAAGCTCTAAAGATAATGATAAATGTTCGTTTAAACTAAACTATCGAGTCCGACTTGAAAGTTGAATTAGCTATATATACCGTGTCTAGATCGAAGAGCATATTTCCAAAATTTTGACTTCTGTTAATAGCGTGTTGCCATCTCTACTACGCTCATATGCTATCTGCATATGCATATGCATATATAGTATATACATATTTATATGGCTCCAGTTGCAATTATATTATCATGACATCTGTTTACACGCTATTCTTATTAGTGTGGGCGTGTGTGTGCATGTGTGTGTGTGTGTGTGTGCATGTGTGTGTGTGTGTGTGTGCACTTTAAGCTTATTCACTTGATTTCTCTTTTATGCGCTTCTCCTCTTTCCTCACCCCCCCGCAGCTCATCTTTGTGCGCGCTGCGTCGCAGCGATCTACAAGAATTTGGCGTATATAACCTCACACTGCTGGCCAATGGCAGCTGCAGCTTTGCCGTTGACAAGCCCGGCGTTCCCATTAATTACGGTAAGTGCCGATTTCCTCCGTTAGCCAATCTAATCGCCATTATCATCAAAAAAAATCATCTATAATTGAAAAGCTTAGGCAGCTTATTGAGGGTTTTTTGTTGTTGTTGTTGTTGCTTAGATCAAAAGTCGTACAGTATTCAGTCGATAATAAGAACTTTGAGCATTAAGAATTGAGTGCTAATCATTCTCAAAGTTCAATCTATATTTGTTCTTATTTTTGACAAATGCTTAAAACATTTTTTCTCAGCTTTGAGTATATATAGTATAGTATATTATATCGGGTGCCAATTTGCGAGTGACTACTGTAGCACAAACTTTTACAGAGTCAGCTGCAACTGGGCTTAATGTTGGGGGGTTTTTTCACAGGTTCTCGGAACAGTCTGTTCGTTTGTAATTGGAATTGGAATTCTAATGTGCTTATAGAAAATATTCAGGGAATGATTTTTGGCATACAAGGCATACGACGCTACCTTTAAAAGCGAGTCTATTCGAAATTGTGGCGAAAATGGGGGAGTGGCTCCAAAAGTGGGTTTGTTTTTAATCGGGAACGTACCAAGTTAAGCGTATATAGCACTTCGCATTAATGAGTTCTGCTTAAAAGATCTAGGCTTAACATCGATTTTTATCGATTTCGAAATGGTCTGAGATGTGCTTTCTTTTGGCTGTTACATACATTTTCAAGGAAATGCGAAATTTCTATCATTCATATATATACCCTCTCTCTCCTTCTCTCCCTCTGTCTCTCTATATCTCTCCCTCTCTGTCACTATCCCTCTATATTACTTTCTCTCTCTCTCTCTCTCTGTCTCTATCCCTCTATATTACGCTCTCTCTCTCTGTCTCTATCCCTCTATATTACTCTCTCTCTCTCTCTCTCTCTCTCTCTCTCTCTCTCTCTCTCTCTCTCTCTCTCTCTCTCTCTCTCTCTCTCTCTCTCTCTCTCTCTCTCTCTCTCTCTCTCTCTCTCTCTCTCTCTCTCTCTCTCTCTCTCTCTCTCTCTCTCTCTCTCTCTCTCTCTCTCTCTCTCTCTCTCTCTCTCTCTCTCTCTCTCTCTCTCTCTCTCTCTCTCTCTCTCTCTCTCTCTCTCTCTCTCTCTCTCTCTCTCTCTCTCTCTCTCTCTCTCTCTCTCTCTCTCTCTCTCTCTCTCTCTCTCTCTCTCTCTCTCTCTCTGTCTCTATCCCTCTATATTACTCTCTCTCTCTCTCTCTCTCTCTGTCTCTATCCCTCTATATTACTCTCTCTCTCTCTCTCTCTCTCTCTCTCTGTCTTTATCCCTCAATATTACTCTCTCTCCCTATCTCTACATCTCTATACATTTCTCTCTCTCTCTCTCTCTCTATCCCTCTATCTTTCTCTCTACCTCTCTTTCTCTCGCTGCAGCTCTCGCTGTCTCTCTTTTTCTTAGCCTTTCTCCTTTTCTATATCAAGCGTAGTCTATTTTACAATTCTCTCTTGTGCTGTGTCCGTAAACGTTTTACAAGCACTTTAGGTTTTAGTATAGGCTCAAACATTTTAACCGATTGGCGACAGATGATATGGTATGATTCTTAAACGTTTTACTGGCAGAACTGCACGACTTTTAAGGGTTTCCTTATCATATTCGAATTCCTCGATTTGTTTCTCCGTATGGTGGTTGAATTCCTCGATTCATCTCTCCTTTTGATATTTGAATTCCTCGATTCGTCTTTCTCTATGATTCCTTAACTCGTAAACGTTTTACTGGCAGAGCAGGCACACGTGCTAAGGCTGTCTTCATGATATTTAAATATCTTGTCTTGTAAACGTTTTACTGGCAGCGCTGCCACTTGCTGAGTCTGTCCTTATGAATTAATCATCGATACGTCTCTCATTATATTCGAATTCATACATTTATCTCTCCCTAAGATATTTAAATTCCTCGATTCGTAAACGTTTTACTGGCAGCGCTGAATTCCTCAAATCGTGTCTCCTTATGATATTCGAATTGCTCGATTCGTAAACGTTTTACTGGCAGCGCTGAGTTCCTCGATTCGTCCTTTATCCTTTAATATTTAAATTCCTCAATTCGTAAGCGTTTTACTGGCAGCGTTATACTGGCTTTACGTGCTGAGTATGTTCTCATGTTATTCGAATACCTCAATTCATCTCTCTCTATGATATTTAAATTTCTCGATTCGTAAACGTTTTACTGGCAGCGCTTTCTCGACTCGTAAACGTTTTACTGGCAGCGCTGAATTCCTCAAATCGTGTCCCCTTATGATATTCGAATTCCTCGATTCTCGTCTCTTCTCCTAAAATATATAAATTCATTGATTCGTAAACGTTTCACTGGCATCATTTTAATTGACATACTGTACCTACTACTCCTGCAGCCTTCCTGTCCGTCTTTGTGCTGGTGGCAGCGCTGGTAACCCTGCTGAAGCTGGTCAGCTGTGCCTGGAAGCGTTACCGCTACGATGAGGCTGACGCCGTGGCGGACAGCATTGGGGATGCCGCGGCGAAGGCGACGCAGCGCAAGCGGCTGCGCAGTCTGGACACGTTTCGCGGGTAAGCGAATACCCTGTAAAACCGAAATACACTGTTTAACCGACTTGCTTTGGCCCTTGGTTGCAGTCTGTCCATTGTGCTGATGATATTCGTGAACAGCGGCGGCGGCGGCTACAGCTGGATTGAGCACGCCGCCTGGAATGGCCTCCATCTGGCCGATCTGGTCTTTCCCAGCTTCCTCTGGATCATGGGCGTATGCATACCCCTCTCGATAAAGGCGCAGCTGGGGCGTGGCATTAGCAAAGCTCGGATTTGCGGTCGCATCATTTGGCGCTCGTGCAAACTGTTTGCAATTGGGCTCTGTCTCAACTCGACGAACGGCCCCCAGCTGGAGCAGCTGCGTCTGATGGGCGTGCTGCAGCGTTTCGGCATCGCCTTTCTGTTTGTTGGCCTGCTGCACACCGTGTGCAGTCGACGGGATCAGCTCAGTCCGCAGCGCGCCTGGCAGCGCGCCATCTATGACATTTGCCTGTTCAGCGGGGAGCTGGCCGTGCTGCTGGCCCTGATTGCCGCCTATTTGGGTCTCACGTTTGGCCTGCCCGTGCCGGGCTGTCCGCGCGGCTATCTCGGACCCGGCGGCAAGCACAACAATGCCGCCAATCCCAATTGCATTGGCGGCGCCGCCGGCTACATTGATCGCCAGGTGCTGGGCAATGCACACATCTATCAGCATCCGACGGCCAGATATGTCTACGATGCAACCGCCTTCGATCCGGAGGGTGTCTTTGGTAAGTTTAAGGAACAACTGCTTTTCCACATCCAACTCACACTTTCTTCTCCGTTCTTCCTTTGCAGGCTGCCTGCTGAGCGTGGTGCAGGCGCTGTTGGGCGCCTTTGCCGGCGTCACGCTCCTGGTGCATGCCACGTGGCAGGCTCGCCTGAAGCGCTGGCTGCTGCTCGCCACGCTCCTGGGCCTGCTGGGCGGCGCACTGTGCGGCTTCTCCCGGGAACAGGGCGTCATACCGGTCAACAAGAATCTGTGGTCGCTCTCGTTTGTGTTCGTGACCGTTGCTTTGGCTCTGGTGCTGCTCTCGGTGCTCTACTATGTGATCGATGTGCGACAGTTGTGGTCCGGCTATCCGTTCACCGAGTGCGGCATGAATGCGATCATCATGTATGTGGGCCATACGATTATGCACAAAATGTTGCCCTGGCATTGGCGCATCGGTGCGATGAATACGCACTTTCTGCTGCTGCTGGAGGCCGTGTGGAACACGCTCATCTGGGTGGGCATCGCTCTCTACCTGGACGCGCGACAGTTCTACTATAGTCTCTAAACCGTTTTGTCGAATTTTGCAATTAAATAACATATGTATCTCCCATGTGAACGTTATCTCAATCTGGCTGGAGCGAACTTCATCTATAATAATACATTATTATCATATAAATATATAGCATATCGGAGCAGTTGCGCGATTAATTACATTCTCAGCTATGACAGCAAAGTAGTTGAAATACCCTTCAGATCTATTTCTATGCTCGACTGACTAATTCTGTGGCAACTTTATAATATTGTGGTTCGATGTGGACAAGGATTTGCCTCTGTATAAAGTGAAGCTTGCGGGAATCTTGCATAACTAGTTCTTCAGAGGATCCATCTTTAAAGGTCTGCACCCGGAAAAGAGGCTGAAGCATGCTTTAAACTAGCTTCCTGCCTTGCGGCACGGTCCAGATTCGCAGGTTTTGGTTTAAGCCTCTGAAAATATTTTATACATTTTAATCAAACAATTCTATGTGAATTTTATAATTGCTAAAAATGTTGCAAGCCTTACCGTTAAAATAAATGGTTGTGGCCCACTTTTCGGGTTTCGCTGCAATAAATAGCACAAAATTAATTGAAATTTCGGTTTTCAAGCGGAACGCAAACTAAAATACCAGCAATCCGACTATGTCCAATCTTTTAATCAGAGAGCAGCTCCAGGCAAAAGAGAAGCAAGCTGAACAACAGTCTGACCAGAAGCAGGACAAATATCACATGCAGCTCCGGCAGGCCCAACATTCGATAGCTGCTCGCCTGCAGAGCTCTCGTCCAGCTCCCCGGAGCGCATCCACATGATCTCCTCGTTGAGCTCATCGATCAGAAAGGAGTGCTTCCTGAGGTACATGGTCAGCTGCAGGTCGATCACATCCTGTGGTATCAGCTCGAAATGATTTCCCGCCTGCTGCTGTTGAACTTGTGCACTCAAGCGATTGTACATCAGGAAGATTTCCAGCATAGTGGCGGCCACCTGCCGTTTGTCTCGTGGACGCTCCGCTAGGTAATGCAGGGGCTGCAGCAGGGTGCCGTCGCCTTCGAGCATGCGGAATCGCATCTGCTGCACGGTGGGTATCTCGGCGAGCACATCGTGAATGCCAGCCGAGAGGACAACTGTATAGTTGTGGGTGGCCAGCTCCTCGATGGACTGCGGCAGCCGATTCAGCTGCTGCGTGCGTATCAGATGGTAGAGCAGCCCCTGGTATATGGTGCGTATGAGTAATGTGTAGAGCATCAGCATGACGCAGTGCATACGCTTGGCGATTGAACGCGGCGTCTGCAGCATGGGCATGCCCACGAAGATCAGCTCCAAATTGAGCCAGATGGAGCCCTGCTCCCTAGGCAGCAGTAGCCGGTCCATCGCCAGGTGCAGCAGAAGCGAGAGTGCGAGCACAAGGCCAATGGCTAGCCAAATCGTAGTTGGATATGGATAGAGCAGAATGTCCAGGGAGCTCAGCTCATATGTGATGCCCAAAACGCCGAACCGGACGCTCGTCTGATGATAGTTGTGGGTCGATGTCCCACACACAGATCCGCCTCGCCACGTTGCAACTGCAAAGAGTATAAAGAGAAGAGAGTCATTTGGGTGGAGGAGGAGCAGGACACATGACGCTCACCATCTGCAGCATTCTATTGCCCAACAGTCCCGGTCCAGGCGGCGGCTCGCGCACCTGGATAGTCAGGTTGAGTCTCTGGATGAGCGTTTGCAAGAGGCGCTCCTCAAGGCCGCCAGCGATGCGCGCATCGGATCCCGCTTTGGCCTCCAGCTAGAGGAACGGCGGCATATGCCAGAGTGCGGCACGCAGAGGGCAGCCAAAGAAGTTGCCCAGTTTGCGGGGGAAGATCTGGGGATGGAGCATGTGGCTGCCATTGTAGCGATTGATCAGCTGTGGACTCGTATCAGCACAGCTCTGCGGACCAAACGGCAGATACGTGTACAACAGGATCTCCCCGTTGGCCCTCTGCACCTGGACGTTGCAATTGATGAGCTGGTGGCGCCAGCAGTGCGCAAAGATGCGGCGCATCTCGCCGAACAGCAGACGATCGCGCGCCTGCAGAAAGATGTAATAGTACTCGTTGTAGTTGTAGTCACGCGAATAGGACTCCAGCTCGATCTCTGCAAAGGCCGTGAATATGAGATTGTAGTGCGACCAGGGATAAGCCGGCGCAGCATTCCCTCTTGCACAATGACAATCTGGAGCGGAGCTATGCCCCAGCTGCGAAAGAGTATGCTCATCATCTCGTCGTAGAAGTTGCACGTGTGATTGTTACGGCAGCAGAGGGTCATCTGCTCTCCGGACAGATAATGATACGACTGCACCAGCTGCGATATGTTTATTCTGTGCCTGCTATTAACTGACAAATGTGCCAGCCATTGGCCCCCAGCTGGGGCTGAGGCTGGACACCTAGCTGAGGTTCATCCGTGCTCCAAGTTTATCTTGTATCTTTTTCATTAATTGCCTGTAAGTAGTTTATGATTAATGATGCATTGGATAAGTGGTTGCAACATGGTCGATACCTCACTTTTTTTTTGCGGCTTCCCTCATTGATTTATTGCCTTCTTTTGTTTTATCGCATTTATTTTTCCATTTACTGATTTACAGTTTATTTTGAAAATTTAGTCTGTACTCAAGCGCAACCAACTTAACGTTCAGATAAAACGGCTGCAATGTTGCCAGATCGCTTGAAAGGAGTTGCCTAGCTTGTAAAAAACAATCATAATATTTATTTATATATTTCAATCTACTTTAATAATAAATCACATTAATTTAATTAACATATCAATTATTTGTGCTTTTTAGAGGGTAGCTGCCAGGCGACTCTAGCTTATTTTGTAGGGTTTTTGCTTGATTGAATTGTTGAATTTACGAGTGCTCTGCCTTATTTTTATTGCCTGGCAACTTCATGACCTACCGCAACAGGGCGTGCCTTAGCTCCAGCCCAGCCAACACACACACATACACACACACGCACACGCAGGCACACTAACTTTTCCCACAGTTTTCAAAGCTAATTATAATAACTGATACATAGATAATAAAATGTAGTTTAGGCTTTAGGGCCATGTGGGCCAATTACGTAATGTGGTCAAAACTGCAGCCATGGCGGCCCATGGTGCGGGTCGACCCGCTCGCCATTCAATGGACTGTTAACAGAACGCGCCATAAAAGCGCGAGCTGCTAACAATTTTGTTGACCTGCAACTGGCAGAGTGTGGCTTATACATATATGCGGCGAGTAGATGCCCTTCCCTTTATTGGAGTACCACTTATCCATTAATTAGTAGCTTTAATCCATAACATTTGCAAGTTTATGGTTAACATAATTCAGAGCCGATATTTATCGATATCATGAAAAGCGGTGTTTAAAATTGCACGTCATTTCGTTTTTCTGGTGTCGCAGTTGCGTCCTTCTGCCTGTCACATACCTATGCACAAAAGCAATATACCCTTTAGGCCCATTTTCAATTGGCTAAGGGCATTAAAAGAGAATGTGAGGCGGTTGTGGCTGCGCTTTAACAACTAATAAATAATATAAGTAAAATGAAATGTTACTTTTTTCTCTCCCTCTTATTCTCTACGTTTGTTGTCTGGTATTTCTTTGCCCAATCAATAAGTTGTAACAACTAGTAGATACCCTGTTCTAAGATGTTTTGCATTCTTGAATATCTGCGGTGTTTGTAGTTAATTCCTTGACAAATTTGCAGAGCATAAATATGGCGTCGAAAAGTGTTTACACACCAAAGCTCTGAAAAATACCTTCACAGAACAGGGGCGGTATCAAAAAGGTGGAATATTCTCCGTCAGTATATACTATATGAGAGCCTAGATAATGAATAAAAAAAATACCTATCGATATCGATATCAAGCTATCGATTGGAAATAAACTTGATTTGCCGCTCTCTTAAGGCGGACAAACTATTTACACTTCATGATTTCTTCTGTCTGTTACATAAATGCACACATAATCAAGATACCCTCGTTTAACCGTTTTCAATGGCCGCACAGGGTACAGTTATTTAACACCTCTTTGTGACTGTGCGTGGCCAGGTGCACGGCACAGGTCACAGATGCCACGAACTGTCAGGCTGGCGATCAAAATAGATTTGTTATCAACGCATATTCACAATAGATTCGATCGTATCGCGTACAATATGATTATATATCTATTTTATGCAGCTATTGTTGAAGACGCTGTCACATCGAGTCCACGCAAATTATCTAATTTATTGTTTCGGCCACGCATAAATTGGGGAGGGCGTGGCGAGCGACTTGTTTTGCCTCAATCAACTTGTTGACATACAAAAATGTATAATATCTTTTCACATTTCTTTCTTTCTGTTTTTTTTTTTTTTTTTAAATCTAATTTATATTTGCTTTTTCTGAAAAACAGAAGACAGATTAAAACTTTCAGCTCTGAAAAGTGGTGTAAGCGAACGCTGACGAAATCGAAACCAGGCGAGCCACTTAATATAATGTAATATAATATAATATAGTGGCTAAAAAGCCCGTCTACCTATCTGAACTCGGGAACTATGGAAGCTAGAGTTACCAAATTTGGTATGTACCTTCCTGTATGCCTATGAAGCATGTATAAGGAATATACATAAGAATAAAACGATCTGAACTCGGGAACTATGGAAGCTAGAGTTACCAAATTTGGTATGTACTTTCTTGTATGCCTATGAAGCATGTATAAGGAATATATATAAGAATAAAACGATCCAGGCAAATCCTGCCTATCTGAACTCGGGAACTATGGAAGCTAGAGTTACCAAATTTGGTATGTACTTTCCTGTATGCCTATGAAGCATGTATAAGGAATATATATATAAAATAAAACGATCCAGCCAAATCCTGCCTGTCTGAACTCGGGAACTATGGAAGCTAGAGCTACCAAATTTGGTATGTACTTTCCTGTACGGCTATGAAGCATGTATAAGGAATATACATAAGAATAAAACGATCCAGCCAAATTCTGCCTGTCTGAACTCGGGAACTATGGAAGCTAGAACTATGAAATTTCGTATGTAGTTGCTTGTACACATGTGAAGCATGTATCAGGAATATATATAAGAATAAAACGATCCAGCCAAATCCTGCCTGTCTGAACTCGGGAACTATGGAAGCTAGAGTTCCCAAATTTTGTGTGTACTTTCTTGTACGCCTATGAAGCATGTATAATGAACATATATAAAAATAAAACGATCCAGCCAAATCCTGCCTCTCTGAACTCGGGAACTATGGAAGCTAGAGCTACCAAATTTGGTATGTACTTTCCTGTACGGCTATGAAGCATGTATAAGGAATATATATAAGAATAAAACGATCCAGGCAAATCCTGTCTGTCTGAACTCGGGAACTATGGAAGCTAGAACTATGAAATTTGGTATGTAGTTGCTTGTACACATGTGAAGCATGTATAAGGAATATATATAAGAATAAAACGATCCAGGCAAATTCTGTCTGTCTGAACTCGGGAACTATGGAAGCTAGGGTTACCAAATTTGGTGTGTACTTTCTTGTATGCCTATGAAGCATGTATAATGAATATATATAAAAAATAAAACGATCCAGCCAAATCCTGCCTGTCTGAACTCGGGAACTATGGAAGCTAGAACTATGAAATTTAGTATGCGGCTTTTTGTGCTCCTATAACATACATTTAAACAATATTTGTATATTTAAATGAAACCATTCAGGCAATACCGCCTATCTATCTGAACTCAGGAACTATAAAAAAAAGTGATCATCAAATCATAATAAACTGTAATAGTTAATCAATAAAAAATGAATAAATAACTACATTTTATATTATGTATATTATATTATGTCAAACACCAGGGTATTTGCTAGTTGAGCACGCACGTTTCGCTATTTTTATTTCAGTTTTTCGTTTCCAAATTAGCCGCACGCCTTGACGTAAATTGTTATT
The DNA here is from genome assembly GCA_035045355.1 of Drosophila lacicola. Lineage (NCBI taxonomy): Eukaryota > Metazoa > Arthropoda > Insecta > Diptera > Drosophilidae > Drosophila > Drosophila lacicola. Next base: position 3,027,173 of record JAWNPB010000148.1, on the reverse strand, counting down.
TAATTAAGCCAAAAAAACAAAGGAAAAAATAAGAAAATTAAATTAAATACACGTAGTTAACAGAAGATTCTCGCATGGGTCGAAAACGAAACTAGACTAGTTATGGGGCATATTTGTTCCCAAATAAATCTGAATAAAAGTTAACTAATTTTTAAAAGATTTGCTCGTGAGTTTTTCGAACACTGGTCGTTGAACTGCCGTCTCGCTGGGCCAAGACCCTGAAACAGGACTAATTTAACTCATTTTTCAAAAGTTGTGATTTTTTCCAACACTGGTCGTTGAACTTTGGCGTCCCGCTGGGCCACAAGCCAAGACCTTGAAACTAGACTAGTTACGGGGCATATTTTTTTCAAAATAAATCTGAATAAGAGCTAGCTAATTTTCAAAAGTTGTGAGGTTTTCCAACACTGGTCGTTGAACTTTGACGTCTCGCTGGGCCAAGACCCTGAAACTAGACTAGTTACGGGGCATATTTTTTCCAAAATAAATCTGAATAAGAGCTAGCTAATTTTCAAAAGTTGTGAGGTTTTCCAACACTGGTCGTTGAACTGGCGTCTCGTTGGGCTAAAAGCCAAAACCCTGAAACAGGACTAGCTATGAGGCATATTTTTTCCAAAAAGTTAACTAATTTTCAAAAGTTGTGAGTTTTTCCAACACTGGTCGTTGAACTGCCGTCTCGCTGGGCTAAGACCCTGAAACTAGACTAGTTATGGGGCATATTTTTTCTAAAGTAAATCTGAATGAGAGTTAACTAATTTTCAAAAATTGTGATTTTTTCCAACACTGGCCGTTGAACTTTGGCGTCTCGCTGGGCTAAGACCGTGATACTAGACTAGTTATGAGGCATATTTTTTCTAAAGTAAATCTGAATGAGAGTTAACTAATTTTCAAAAATTGTGATTTTTTCCAACACTGGTCGTTGAACTTTGGCGTCTCGCTGGGCTAAGACCCTGAAATTAGACTAGTTATGGGGCATATTTTTTCTAAAGTAAATCTGAATGAGAGTTAACTAATTTTCAAAAATTGTGATTTTTTCCAACACTGGTCGTTGAACTTTGGCGTCTCGCTGGGCCATTTGGTGCCAACTTTCGCACTTTTGTGCTGCTCTCCAATTGTCGCCAACCACCTGACCAACTGACTACCTGACTAGCTGACTACCTGACTAGCTGACTAGCTGACCACCTGACTACCTGACTAGCTGACTAGCTGACCACACCAATGTCCGGCGAAGAGCGCGTCATGAAGTTGAAGAGCTTGTAAATTAAATGCGAGACAGCTGGCTGGCAAGTTTGTTGCCTAAGTCTTTCGTTTTCGGCCAAACGCCAAGCGGACGTTCCGCCCCCTCTCCCTCTCCCCCTCCCCCTCTACGCGCCCAACTGAAACAAGCATTGGCAATTGTTCATCCTTTCACTTTCCGCGCTAATGTGGGTCAACGCTTGCCAGGATCAGCTGTGTCCAGCTCTTTCGCATTGCATAAGCAAAAGAGAGATAAACATGATTTATAATTCCCAAACGAAGTGACATCATTTAACGGCCTGCGAAAACGCATCAATCACAAGATCATTGCCAAGATTATTGCGATGCAACATGGCCATTAAAAGCCACAAACTCTGCGAAACACAAGCAGAACTATCCGAATTAACTTGTTAGATTTGAAACTGTTTCTTTTAGCTAATTATAAATTTGTTGTAATTTACTTATATTTCTTAAACTAAGATTTCTTCCCACACTTCTCTAGGATCATAAGCGCATGTAAATGGCAAAAACTTGCAAATGTACTTGCAAGTACTCGCAAAGAACGAATGAATAATTGAATACCCTTAATAATTTAGCTTAAATGTGGATTTAATGAACGTTTGGCCACGCCCTCTAGGAATCAATTAATTGCTTTCAAATGGACTTAACTTTCAAATGTACTTGCAAGTGTACTCGAAATAAATGAATGCATTCATTCAAGAATTGAGCTCATATAGTGCATTAAATAAGAGTTGTATCATTTTCTATTGCTTCAAATAAGCCAGTTGAACTCTTGCAAGTGTTTTGTTTATGTCATATGGTGTGCATTTGCAAATGTATTTGCAAGTACTCGAATTAAATGAATGCATTCATTCAAGAACTAAGCCTAGTAGATTTGATGAACGTTTCGTCTTGGCATGCATTAGGTCAGCTCCATTATTGCTGCATTCAAGCAACTGTTTTGGCAATTGAAAATGTCGTTAACTTGCAAATGTACTTGGAAGTACTCGAAATGAATGAATGAATATTTGAATGCATTTAAAAATTCAGCTTATATAGTGAATTGAATGAACATTTCGACATGCTCTTTTGCAATCATTGCCATAAAATAGATTTAATTTGCAAATGTACTTGCAAGTACTTGTAAGACATGAAACTATTCACTCAGAAAATGAATCATTTGCTGAATATAAGTGGATTAGGGCTGAATAATTAAACGCTTTAAGTATTCCCCTAACATATTCGAATGAGTTAGGTAAATTGTCTAATTGGCCATGCATCCAACGACTTCACACGCTTTCAAAATAAAAGCGAAATTCGTAACGAAACCAATCGAATTGGAAAGAAAAGAGAAAAAAAAACACGATGAGCTGCGCATGTTAAAGACATCAATTGGCGACGTGTTAATTCAAACCAATTGAAAGTTCAAGCCAAAAGTGAGAGGTGGGCGTGGCCGTGGGCGTGGCCAAATCTCTGTTTGCAATTTGCTTTATTGTTGGATCGGAACGCTCTTAATCTTAAAAACTAGCCGAGTATACAAAATATATATATATATGAAAAAAAATAAAATAATAATAGTTTAATTTAGTGATAGCTGTGCGTGGGCGTGGCTGGTGCTCCGTAGCTGCTCACTGGCGGCAGGTATGTGGATTCTGGTTCAAAAATGGGCGTGGCCGAATCACCAGACTGCCCGGGCGCACCATAAAGCAACGCCGGCGCCGCATAATCATAGCCCGTCGACTGTGCACTTGGCGTGGCAAAATCGTAGCCAACGCTCGGCTCGTGCTTGGCGCCCAGAAAGGCGCTCGGCTTGAACGGCGACTTGGCCAGCTCGGCGAAGAGCTCGTTGTGCTCCTCGGACGCGCCAGCATGTTGGATGTCCGTGTTGAGGGCCAGCGGCTTGCTGGACGTATAGCTAAAGTGGCCGAGTCCCTTGTGGCCCAGCGCATAGGCGGGCGTCTGCTGATCCGTCGGCGTCTTGTGCTGGTGCAGCTCCTCCGGCTGCTGCTGCTGGCCCGGCAGCAGAGGCACGCCATAGCTGCTCAGCGGCTGCTGCTGCTGCTTGTAGTGTATGCTGGGCCCATCCTCAAAGCTAAAGCCACCCGTGTGCTCGTGCTGCTCGAGGCCCAGATTGAGGCCATGACCCAAGCCGTGGCCATGGCCAAGCGAGTAGCCTGCTCCCGATCCATGGCTGCCGCTGCTGCTGTAGGAGGGCGTGGCCAGCAAATAGGTGCCGCCGTGCTGCTTGTGTGCGCCGCCGAGCAGGCTCAAGTAGCCGTGTCCGCCATGTCCGGCGTATTTGTAGCCACCGCCGTAGCCATGACCCGGATGTCCGTTTCCATTTCCAGGTCCATGGCTGGTCTGCACAATATACGTCTCCACCTTCGGCGCCTGTTGCCGCTGATGATAGCCAGCAGCAGCCGCGCTGGACGAGCTGATGTAGACGGGTCGTCCGTGTCCGTGGTGCGAGGCCAGCGACTGATATGTGTGCGGCTGGTGGCTATAATGATGATGATGATGATACGGCGGCTGGCTGTTGTCCGTGTCAAGGCTGGCAAAGTCGAAGCCGCTGCTGGAGGCCAAACCATTGCCGTGCAGCGTCGCGTAGGTGCTCTCATAGCCCGCGGAGCCGGAGGCGGCGGGCGGCGGCAGATATTTGTGTGAGGGTCCGTGATAGATGCCGCTGCCAAAGCTCAGGCCAGCGTCGCGCTTCGGCTTCGCGGGCGTCGCATTTGGCTGAACTTGTTTTTGCTGCTGCTGCGGCGGCTGCTTGGCGGCGGCGGCAAAGGCCAAGCACGCGCAGATCAAAAGCGCGCGCGAAAACTGCATTAAAAATTGAAATAACGGTTAATGGAATTTCGTTGGCGCATTTAGAAATTTATCGCCAGTGTGCACAAAACTGTGGCATTCGCTATAAATTTATAAATACTTCTTTAAGGATTATAATGCGCGTTAGTATTTATTTGGATTTTAATTGTTATTTCACAACACTTACAGCGAACTGCATTTTGTAAGGTGCACGTCAAAAAATACCAACAATAAAAAAAAAAGACCAACAACTTTTATCGATCAACTTGATGTTATTATCCTTTCACTCTCACTCTCTCTGTCTCTCTCTCACTCTTTCACTCTCTCTTATGTTAACTTCTGTCGCGTTTAGTCCACAAGTGCTGCGCGTCGAGTGTTGACGACCTCTGCGCCGGCCAACCCTTTTATACGCGGTCTCTGCAACAAACCGCTCGTCATTGCGCACGTCGACGTCGGCGTCGCAGCCAACTTGACGCAGCAGCGTCGGCGGCGATGCGAAAAGCGCCAACTCAACGCAGTTGGTATTTTTTTGTTGTTGTTGCCATTTTGCATATGATCCAAAGCGATTTTTGGTTTTGTTTCACTTTGTCTTACCGCTTGCTGTCTTTTCTTACTCTCGCTCGCACTCGCACTCACACTCACACTCACATTCCCTTTCGCATTCACACTCTCACTCTTGTTTGGGCTGGTTGGGCGCACGCTCTGGAGACATTAATCTGGAACGCGTTGCCTTGGCACTGTGGAACAAGCATACGTGGTATTTTTGGATTACGTTGGTGAGTGTACGAAGTTAGCTTTAATTTTTGCTTAAAATTGTTTAATGGGTTGTTTTAGATTAACATATGTATATGTATTTAATAAAACAGTAAAACTAATCATATGTACTTATGATATATTTTCCATACATCTATGTCTATATCTTTCATGCACACAGATAACAACTGTTGGCTCACTCAACTTATATTTCAATACATTTGCCAGGGCTCTTGCACCACGGTGCATTGCGGCTATTGCATTTACCGTTCGCCTCAAGTTCAAGTGACACTTTTGCCATATCGCATGTCTCAGTGCACAATTCTGCCCGCACCCCCCCCCCCCCCCCTCCACCGACCTTTGGGTTGGTGCGTGTCTGCTTTTATTATGTTGTTTTTAAGTATTTTTTTTTTTTTGTAAGTTTCGGTTTTTTCCAAGCTTTCCCAGTCTTTTGCGGCAAGTTGATTTTGGCTTATGCGTAAATTGCAATTAATTCCAAGTAACATTTTGATGAATGTGAGTCCGGATGGCGGGGCAAAACCCCGCAGCCCCCCCCCCCCCCTTCCCTCCCTAGCAACGCGGTGCGAGCTCTCTTTCCTCCCCCTTTCATATTCTTGGCAGCGAGTAACGGTAACCTGGCCAAAAGACAATCCATTCACGGAACCATGCAAATGTTTGTTGTTGTTGTTGTTGTTGCCGTTTGACTGATGATGTTTTCATTTGTTGTTGTTGTTGTTGTTGTTGTTGCTTGCGAATCGTTTTGTCAGCTGTCGCAAATTTGTAACAGATTTTGTTTGTCTTCAACTTTTTTCCACTCTTTGCTTTTTCTTCTTCTTCCTCTCGTTTATCTACAACTTAGTTAGGGGATTGGGTGTACCCGAGTCTTTCCCTTTTAATTAAACTCTTTGCCGCAATGCCGTAACAACATTTACCAAGGCCTCGTAATCCACTTGTCGCATCGGCAAACGTTTCTCTCAACCGTCACTTTTCGAGATATCCAAATTTTGCTAATGACTCATCTAAGCCTTAGCCAATCAATCAATCAATCACTCAATCAATCAATTGAGGTTTTGCAATTGCCACAAATCGAACATTTAAAGACCGACTGGAAGATAACCTGCTTCCTCCTCGCTTCGTCTTCTCATCTCAGACTTAGCCAATGAATCAATCAATCAATTAATCATTCAATCACTCAATCAATCAATCAATTGAGGTTTTTCATTTGCCACAAATCGAACATTAAAAGACCGACTGGAAGATAACCTGCTTCCTTCTTGCTTCGTCTTCTCATCTCAGACTTAGCCAATGAATCAATCAATCAATTAATCAGTCAATCACTCAATCAATCAATTGGGGTTCTGCATTTGCCACAAATTTAACTTTTAAAGACCGACTGGAAGATAACCTGCTTCCTTCTTGCTGCTTCTTCTTTAAATCCCACTCCAGATATGGGAAAGGCATTTTTGATTAACTTGGAAGCTTTATATCCAATCCCTATGAAATTTTGGGGGCTTAAAAACGGTATCCATGAGAACGTATATACCAAGGTGTAAGGCTCTACCTTTGATACAGAGTTATTATATAGCATATAGTTTTTATAGTTTTCGATCTATTATATCGATATTTATGGATATTATGAAAATGGAAGGGGATATCGAAAAAGAAATTTTAATCGTCAGCGAATGGGATGAGATATATGATAAGATTTCAAAGTTTTTTTTTTATTATTATCCATTAAATCTAGCTATTAAATACAGACGATCAGACGAAGAAACAGACGGACATGCTTTGATAGACTCAGCTCGCTCTGATCAAGAAAATATATATGCTGAGGGGTCGCATAGGCTTAACATACTCTCACAAGAAAACATTATGCCCTGCTTATACCCTTCAGGCTATACAATAACCTAATGAACTCATAAGCATTAGTCATTGGTTTACTTTTTGAGACTCTTCCAAATGGGGCAGCTGCGCTGATTGAAAGCCCCACGAGATCTTCAGGTTTAATAATTTCAGGTTTAATAATTTCAGGTTTAATAATTTCATTAAATGAGCTCATTATCGGCTGACGTAAATTAGCGTGGTGGTTATGTGTAATGATTAGCGGTCCAATAACTTACGTACGGCACAGCACCCTCTATACAGCACCGAGGCACTATTTCGCTTGGTTCTACCATTCTGGGTTGATACTACATTCAATGTGAATAGTGCTCTCTGTCTACTTCAGGCTCTTAAAAATCCAAATAAATAGAGCTCTGCCTTTATAGAGCAGGTACTGCCATTAAGGTACTGCCACAAGGCTCTGCACATGATGGCTACTACCGTAGATATAATTAGGGTGTTGCTTTCGCAGAGTGTCAAGAAAAGTTGAGTACTTAGTACTCTATAAGGTTGGATACCCTGCAGTGATACTCTACTGGACATATTATTCGGTATGGCACAAGGTACTAACCACACTTGGGTAATAGTCTAGGTCGAGGTCCTCCGTGTACTAGCTTAAAAGTGTATTGGAGTAATGCCCTACAGGCAGATCAGTTATTGTATGAGTTCATTTAATTTTATCTATTAGAAAATAAGGCATAGTACAGCATCTTTGGATATCTTGCGGAGCTGCTGTATTAAGTGCATCTCTCGGTACGGCACAAGGTACTAACTCGACTTGGGCACTACACAAGCTCAAATTCATCTCCGGACTAGGTTGGTATTGCATTGAAATGGTGTCTTCCAGGTAGATAGGTTTTGCTATGAGTTGATATACCCAAATATACATTTATAGCATTTAAAAGGTAGAGTTGGTAGAGTAGCACCCTCTTGCTTACACTTGAGTTTATAACTAATCTATAGGTTAGGTTATTTGGAGTCCCATCAAATTTTGAAGTTTGGTTTTATAGTATTTGATGCCCTATCTTGTGATATCCTGGGGAGGTGCTGTATTAGGTGCATCTCTCGGTACGGCACAAGGTACTAACTTAATTTGGGCTCTACACTAGCTCGAGTGGGTTATTATTGAAGTTGGTTTACTCAAATAAACATCTATGGCATTCAAAAGATAGAGTATGGCACCCTCATTCCGCTTAGTTAGCGCATCGTTTCGTCGTCTATTTATGCAATTACCACAATTGCTGCCTGCTGTGGCTCCCGTCGATCGTTGACGTAATTGGCCGTGCCACTTGCGGTGCCATTGTCAATCTTCATATGGTAGCTCGTCTCGGCCCGAACCTGACGGCGATTGCGCAACATGTTGCCAAGGTCATTTGCGGCAAAGCCAAGCCACCGGATAATTTCGCCAAATTTGCGGCATTAGTTGGAAAGTAAATGGCAGCCGCGGCCCGCCCCCCCCCCTTGGGTAAAAGTAAGCCACAACCATACGAAAATTGTGTACATCAAAAAAACATTACATTGTATTGACAACGTGAACTTAGCTTCTAACTAGTTGGTACAGATTGCCGGCGGACATGTAAAGAAAATGCTGCTGCTCCGCGTCAGAGGGCGCGGGCAGAGCCTCAGCTGGGTGCTCCTCGACGGGCTTGCTGTGCGCCGTGGCCTGGGGATAGCCGGGCGCATGGAAGAGCGGCGCCTGCTGCGGCTCCTCCTCCAGCTGTTGCTCCTTCTGCTGCTGCTGCTCCTGCTGCGGCGCCTCCTCCTGCTCCTGCTGCTCCTGCTCGTTGCTGTAGCCGGCAAAGGGCGAGGGTCTGAAGGGCAGCATGAACTGATGCACCAGACCCAACACCACCGGTCTTCTGGCAGCTGGCTGTGCCCGGCCCGCGGCGCCCGGAAAGGTCTGCGGGCCCCGATAGCCCAGGCTCAGCTGTTGTGGCAACAAGGGCCGCCAGGGCGTCGCATAAAACCAGCTGTGATAGCGCAAAGGCGGCGGCAACTGTTGCGCCTCGACGACCAGCAGCAGTGTCATCCAGATGTGGCCACGCATTTTGTGCGAGCTCGCAGCGTCTCTGTGAGCCCAGGCGCCGGCCCAGCCCATTTTTATACTGCCAACTGCCTATGCGGCGGCTGTAATGCGATCCATGTGGTTCCGCTGTAACCGATATGGGAAGTGGAAAATGGATATGGAAATGGAAATGCACTTGGCTATGGCCAGCCGGGTGGGCCGGGTGCGTGGCTGGGCTGGATTTATTTGTTCCTTATTGCGATTACATAAAAACTGGACGGGCTTTTGGGCTAATTGTATTTCGGCTTTAATATAATCAACCCAAATGGTTTTCGGTTTGCGCAAAACGTGTCGCAAGCCAATCATTTTCAAGCCCAACGAAATTGATTATCTCTAATCATAATAGTTAAGATAATAATGCCCAACAATCCATGTAACTGTAAGCTGGGCGTTGGGTGGGCGCGCGCCCTTCGAAACGTGGGTATACTATACCCCGCGTGCGCAACCGGCAAAGGGTATATAAGAGACAACGGGAGAGCCCATGGAACATATCGATTCCTTTTCAGCAGAGTCTGACCGAATCTAAGGCCCTTACGCTCCATCTGCAATAAGTCCGTGCTTTTTTCACATTCAATTAATATCATTTCAAATCGATAACTATCGATTTTTTCTCATCTAATTTAAAATCGATAATTATTTATTTACTATGACTTACCCACAAATCGATAACTTACGATTTTTACTTAACTAATTTGAAATCGATAACTATCGATTTTTACTCATCTAATTTTAAATCGATAAATTACGATTTGTACTTAACTAATTTAAAATCGATAACTACCGATTATTATTCATATAATTTATAATCGAGAACTATCGATTTTTACTCATCTAATTTAAAATCGATAACAATTGACTTTGACATGTCAAATTCAAAGTCAATAACTATCGAGTTTTACATAGCCCATTTAAGATCGATAATTATGGTTTTGATATGTCCAATTTGAAATCAATAACTATCGATTGTTATCTAGCTTATTTAGGATCGATAACTATCGATACCATAAATGATTGATTTAACATATCTAATTCAAAAGCGACAAACATCAGTGTTTACATATTTCATTTTAAATCGATAACTATTTTACAATATCTGTATGAAATCGATAAATATCGATAACAACCGAATAAATCGATTTTTCTTAACAAATTTAAAATCGTTTATTATACATTTATACATGTCCAATTTAAAATCGATAACTATCAGAGTCTACATATTCAATTCAAAATCGATAATTATCGATTTCACATATATAATTCAAAATCGATAACTATCAATTTCTGCATATTCAATTAAGGGTCGATAACTATAAACTTTCACGTATACGATTTTAAATCGATAACCATTCTACATATCCAATTTAAAATCGAAAAGTATCGATATCAAATATACAATTTTTAATACCGATAACTAACAAATTTGTGCAGCTTGTTTGTTGTGATTATTTCGAAAGTTATAAAATGGGAAGGGAAAGGAAATAATAAGGTGTCTGCTCAGTCGGTCTCTCTCTTGATTAGCTGCCGATATTGGCATGACATAAGATCTGTAAAGGCATCGAGCAAATCTCCGACAGGCTCCTCAGTGGACCACATTTTTATTGCGATAAACATAACGTGACTATAACAATTTGATTGGGTCTGGGCTTCCTCTTGGCAGCTGCCCGTTGCAGTTACCAGTTGCCAGTTGCAGTTGCCAGTTGCAGTTGCAGCTGTGGCAAAGGCAGCCACAATGAAAGTCGCAGCCAGGAGCGGAACAGGGGCTAGCTGGGCGCCCACAAGAGGGCGCTTAATAAGAAGACAAGCAAGCATATTGCAGTTGGCTGACAACGACAGCGCTATACTTTGTTTACAGTGTGCTTGGAAATGAAATAAAAATTACACATGACTTCTAAACTGTAAGCCTGGGGCAGTCACTCTCAAACTTTGACTAGTATCAGTTTTTTGGCAATAGCTTTGAGAACTTCTAGTCGATTTAACCTTGGGTCTTCGTCTGATCTGAGTCTGTGTGAATCTCGAATACTATAATAGCTAGAGGCTTTATATCTGAAATTCTTAAAAATACCTCATATACCATACGCAGACGAGCTTATGATTTGCTTCAGATATCTTCTACCATTAATAAAATCGATAAATATCGATTTAGTACACACTTCTTTGAGCATAACTCGACCACTACAAAGCAAACATTTTGGTTTGGAAGTTCTGAGATAGTATACAGTTATTGGGAAAATTTAATAATAATATATAATATAATATTTAATATACCTCAGTCTATGCCCCACTGAAATTGGCAAATTTGTGAAAAGAAGAACCTTGCGCTTTGGTATATTTAAACTTTTGTATGCCATGTTTTAGCCATGAAAATTTCCTAAAGATCGGACAATGAGCACCGAATTTAATTGGTAATGCGTTTCACATATATAGAGTGGGGCAAATCGAAGGAGAAGAAGTACATTCTCTGCGTATGTGTTTGTGCATGTATGTGTGCAGCTTGGCGCTGGGCTTAGGGTATCAGCTAGTCGGGCACTAAAGAACTCTAACTAGTCGAATATTAAACCTTGTAGATCTTCATTTAGAGTACAAAGAAGTATTAACTGCTGAAAGTGCTCGCTTATACTTCTCGCTTCTTCTGCTTCTCTCAAAGACCAACAACAGCATATACTTTATTTTTTTTTGGCGAATTAGGCGCCCCTTTTGGCTGTGGGGCCCAAATGGGCCTGAGGGCGTTAAATCCGCCACCGCGTGCTCTGAATGTTGTTATCATTTCTCTGGCTGTGGGTGTTTACGCCTTGATTTTGTTTACTTTACCTTCACTTTTTAGCTGTCGCGTCATCTGGTCACACTCGACACATTACAAAGCACGTGCGATGGGAAGCAGAAATTGGAGGTGATTTGCATAACGGAAGTAAAGCGTTCGGCGCGTGAGTTTTTTCAGCTTATTAAGCTGAAAATAAGAATTGAATTAACTTTAATTTGCGCATTTAAATAGATTTTAATTTACCACCCACCAAAAGAAAATGAAAACAAAAAACAAGTCTCAAGTTCAAATTACACAACCCGCGCAATTAGCGGCCAGAATTTGGCCAATGCGGAAACATGGACACAAATCTCGGGCCGGATCTGAGCCTAACAACAAGCATAATCAAATTAGCAGCGATTATTTATGACTGCCTTACACTCCGAACTGGCTACCAAGGTCGCGCGCCCCCAACTGTGAGCTCATTCTGCACGACTGACCACAAAACAAGAGTATTTGCCCCATTCACGCAGACGAGCTCATCGCCGACCTTTTGTCAGCGACGCGCCCTTAAGCTGGCGCACGCCAAAACCGTTTGCGAATTCTAAACGAAATTTGATGCAGCTGCTTGCGCAGCCTTTTGCTGTATCTCAGCTGAGGATATTTTCCAATTCATATTTCATTGAAATCTTCTTAAATATTTGGAAAAAAAAACTTGATATAACAAAAAAGTATTTAAATTTAAAAAAAACATTGGCTAAATTGTAAATTTTATTTTTGAGCTAATCTTTTTAGTCAAATCAGAATTTATTTATATATTTATTTTTAGATAAATTAATATTAAATTCTTCATAAATAGCAAGCAAACATGCATTCATACGAATAAAATAAGAAATTTAGAATACTTACCAGATTTTCTAATGGCCTTCTCCAATATGAAAGCCGCCGCCTCCTGCATAGTTTAAGTCGCATCGTCTCCTCCGGTATGAAAGCCGCCGCCTCCTCCACTTAAAGTGAAGCCCATATGATTTTTATTAGGCCTTACTTGAATTCATGAGAATCGCTTAGAAGGGCATTAGTCAAGAATACGTTATTTTCTTACATTTGCAGCGCAGCTAGAAGTAAACTTGGTATTGCACATAAGCACACAAGATATATGCATACTTTCATTTACATATACATATATATTGTATACACATATACATGTATACATGCAAACACACATGCATATACACATGCAAACATACATAAACAAATGCACGCCTGTATATATAATACATCCGTACAAACATTCTTACTTACATACATACATACATAGATACTACATAAGGCATACATACGTAAACACATCAATACAGACACACATGCAGACACATATACATACATACATACAAGCATGCACACATCCCTACATACATACTAACATACATACACACATGCTTACATACATACATGCATACACGCACACATGCATACTCCCACACACGTGCATACACACATGCATACACACATATGTACATACATACATTAATACACACAAACATATACACATATATGTATATGTCCACATACATACATACATATACACATGCATACACACATACATAAATACATACATACAGACATACATACATTCATACATACAAACATATACACACATATATAACAACATACATACATACATACCTACATGCACACACACACACATACACATGCATACACACATACATACATGCATTCATACATACAAAAATATACACATATACATATATATCCATATACTTTCATACATAAATACATACACACATTCATACACACATGCATACACACATACATACATATACACATGCATACACACATACATAAATACATACATTCATACATTCATACATACAAACATACACACATATATGTATATATCCACATACATACATACATACATACATACATAAATACATACATACATATACACATGCATACACACATACATAAATACATACATACATACATACAGACATACATACATTCATACATACAAACATATACACACATATATATATCCACATACATACATACAGACATGCATACACTAGCGGATATTACCCGGCCTTGCTGTAGCAAGTTTTGTGCTCAAAATGTTAGATATTAATTTTTCCCCCAGTCTAAGCGTGCCCCTTCCCCACATAGCTCTTACGGCTTGGTCTGGGCGTTGATCACCAGTCAGTCAGTCAATCAGTCTGTCGGTCAGTCAGTCAGTCAGTCTGTCGGTCAGTCAGGAGAAACAGTTTTATATATATAGACAGAAACTTCCTTTAACCCATATATGCTTTGAGAAATGCTTAAACCATTTAGGAATTCTAAATCGAAATGCTTTCTAAATCTGACTTTTGTAAATTTTCTGCATTAATTTTAAAACCATTTAATTTGTAGCTTACTATTTATTTCATAAGAAAAATACAAGCAAAAAGTAAATAATTTAAACATTGATTTTAAATATAAAAAAATATTCGTATATATAAATTATTTTTATCGAAAAAAAAAAAAATTAAATATATATATGTATGTTTATTAAGCTAAGAATGAAAAATGGATCTGAACCCGCTTGCTAAATACGAAATGCGTTTGCTGTCGACCCAAATGCAGATGTATCCAATGCAGGGGGGGGATTGGCATGGGCAAAGCTCGGACTAAACTCGCTTGGGAGACGTAGAGCAGGGATCGGGTTGGGATTGGGTTGGAATCGGGCTGGGATCGGGTTGGAATCGGGCTGGGATCGGGCTGAGATTGGGTTGGGGGCAGGGACTTTGTAGGGATTGTCGGGTTCGGGTTGGAATCGGGTTGGAATCGGGCTGGAATCGGGTTGGGAACGGGTTGGAATCGGGTTGGAATCGGGTTGGGATCGGGTTGGAATCGGGTTGTGATTTGGTTGGGGGGCAGGGACTTAGTAGGGATTGTTGGAATCGGGTTGGAATCGGGTTAGGATCGGGTTGGAATCGGGTTGGAATCGGGCTGGGATCGGGTTGTGATTGGGTTGGGGGGCAGGGACTTAGTAGGGATTGTCGGGATCGGGTTGGAATCGGGTTGGAATCGGGCTGGAATCTGGTTGGGATCGGGTTGGAATCGGGTTAGGATCGGGTTGGAATCGGGTTGGAATCGAGCTGGGATCGGGTTGTGATTGGGTTGGGGAGAGGAACTTAGTAGGGATTGTCGGGATCGGGTTGGAATCGGGTTGGGATTGGGATGTGATTGGGTTGGGTTGGGTTGGGGGACAGGGACTTAGTAGTAGGGCGCCTGAAATTCGCGGCTGGGCGGCGGCAAGTACGCAGTTTGTGTGCTGGGGGAGTGGACGTGGACTTGGAGTATGCTGGACTGTGGATACTCGAGCTGCTGCTGCTGCTGTTGCTCAAACTGGGCGTGGCCGTAGAACTGAGCCTGTGTCGAATATTCAAAGTCCTGCTGCTGCTGCTGCTTGTGCGATTGCTGTGCGTGCTCTTCCGGCCACGCCCCGTGCATGCTGTAGATGGGCGGCAGCTCAAAGGAGTGCGATTGCATTTGAACAAAGTCATCCGGCTGGGACGCAGCAAAGGGCTGGCGCTGATAGCGCTCGGGCAGCGCCTGACCAATCAGCTGAGCACCTCGCTGACCAGACTCCAAACGGCGATCATGCTGCGCGCCAGCAAATAAATACTGAGCTTGACCACGCTGACCGCCTGCTGCAGCACCAGCAGCAGCTTGATGATTGGCGGCATATTGAAATGTACTCAGCTGTTGCCGGGCGTCCTCCTCCTCCTGCTGCTGCCGGGTGTCCTCCTCCTGCTGCTGCTGCCAGGAATCCCTGCCAGGTGCCTGCTCGTAATACTGCATGCTGTATGGTCCGTTGTAGCTGTGCTCCGCTGGCGTCTGTACGGGATTCGGCTCCCAGTGGCCGGTGGTGGTCACCGCCTCGGTGGTCAGCTCGCTGGCCGCCGGCAAATACTTGTGTGCTGGTCCATTATAGCGATAGCCATGCCGATTCGCCGTTGTTGTATCGAAATGGGCGCTCAGCGAGGGCTGTATGCCGTGAACAACCGCCAGGCTGGGCGCGCAGGCATAAAGTGCAGCCAATGCAATGTGTAAAATGACCTGTAAGTAGTTGTTGTTGTTAGGCTGGGTCACACTTCATATTCGCCGTTACTCACAGTGCTTCGTTTCATGCTGAAGAATCGTTTGTCCTGGTCGCCGTGTGTGCGTGAATGCTGCTGCTTAGACAATGGCCGGCCAAACGGCGGCTACAATACTTTTTATAGCTCTGATTTCGTCTAACTCGTGCGAATTTATCATCAATGTTTTTTGAGATTTGCGCGCGTGTGTGTGTGCGCGTTGGCAGCACTTGAATCACGCTTTTTGTTACTACAAAGTGTGCCACAATAATATTATAATTATATTATCTACTAATACATATAAACGTGCAGATATAACAATTTTATCGCGTATCGCATAATCGCAATGAATGGGCCCGAGATTTTTTTGCGACAATTTGGCGTCTAGCTGGCCGTGACCGTGGCAGAGATGCAGACATGCAGACAATGCAGACGTGTGAAATGACTTTCTTTTGTCATTTTCATTCATTTGCATTTGGCCGGAAATGCAATTGCACTTGGCTGTTGTCAAGGGGCCGACCCCTCAATCCGTTAGAATTCAAATATCGATAACGATAGCTTTGGGCATTACAGGCATTTTGCAGTGTGGGCAGCACTTTTACTTTTCTGCTGCTGCTGCTGTTGTTGTTCACAATCGTAATCGATGAATTTGAATGATAGCCGCGTGGGCACCACAATAACAATATTTTAAGTGGACCAGCAAAAATTTCAATGCCAAACAAATCTTGACTGACAGCAGAGACAGCGCCTACTTGAATAGTCCCATTGTATTTATAGAAAGTTCCTTAAACGGCGCTAAGCGCTGGCACATGAACAAATCAATAAAATCAATATCCAGCATTGGCTATGGCCTGTTAAATGCAGCATCGCCTATATTTGCCTATAATACAGTTATACGTTGTGGCTCATTTGTCAATCATTATTTAAAGCCAATTTGACTTTGCCTAATTTCCCAAATAGCAAAAATTTCCTTTCTGTAGGTATTTTTATTTTTTGCATTTCGTTCACTTTCTTTCAGGTCAAATATCGAGTAATGCGAAAATATCGATATATGTATATATATGCGCACGAATTTGCCATCATGTTTTGGTATTTTTTATGCAAATAACTGCAAATTTTCCCACGCAGCTATATACAATATGCCAACTATATATAAGCTTTGCTGTTTGCATTATTATTTGCCGGCTGTGTACGGAAATATAATTCAATCAAGCATACCCAAGATACCATAATGCTACCAACAACAATCGATATGTTTTCTAATATCGCAAGCCAAGCAACGATACCCGCCGCAGTTGAAAGTATCGTGTTGAAGCTGTCGCTATGCTCGATGTATCGATGTATTTTTATTTTACATGGCCACTACATTGCTGTGAAGTCGCCGCTTTGAAAGCGTTTACGGGAAGAAAAGTGCAAAATAAAAAGTTTTATTTTAATTAGTGCAAGTGTTTATCCCATGTAAGTAGAAATATGAATATTGTTTAAAGCGCTGCTCAAAATGCAATACGATGCATCTAAATTTTTTTTCTTGTTGGCCACGGCTTTGCTATATACACATATATCAATTTTTTTCTCCCGTCAAACACTAGCTGTGTATGTACGCGCGCGTGTGTGTGTGTGTGTGTGTGTGCGGTCAATTTTTGTGTTGGTATAGTTTTTTTTTTTTCTTCGTTTTTTCTACCCGCTGCGGCGGCGGCTTTTACTGCCGCTTCCACGCAATAGTTTTGCATTTAGCGTTTGTCGGCGCGGAGCGCCCCTTTTGAATGTGGTTGTGTCATAAATTTGTTAATTTAATGTTTTAACACGCCACAAGTGCACACACACACACACAGACAGAGACACAGACGCTGTCCGTGCAGAAAAGCACGCATACAAACACAAAAGTGCAATCAAAGCCCAAACGGGAGGCACGCAGCAGCCCGATTTAGCTTCTTCCTTTTGCCATTTTTTTTTTTTTTTTTTTTGTACGCTGCACTCGGGGCACTTCGTGCGATTTAGGTCCCTGGATCCGGGCCCGAGTCCCGGATGCCGAGCTCGAGCTCGAGCTGGCAACAGCAGCCGAAGCCTGCAAAACGCGCAGCAACATGTACATAAAATACGTGCACTCGACACAATCCTGTCACAGTGACGTTCGAAAGTTTGCACACGGCGGAGTGTGTCGCTCGCTCGCTGCACTTGACAGATTTTGCACAGCAATTTTCAGCTTGCTTCCTACTTTTTTTTTTTCTTTCTTTTCATTTCTTTTCCCTGACACAAGAAATCAAATTTATTCAACTTGCAGGCAACAAAAAGGAAGCTCGAGCATAGTTGTGGGAAAAATTGAATCCGTACCCAATCATGCCCAAGCCGGACAGTAAAAAGCAAAGGGCCAAATATAAAACGGAGGACGACGAGGGCTCAGACGTTGAAGACAAGGTAAATGCATTTTCCAACTAACTAATATGACTAATATGAAAATTGTGTTGCTCTTTTTCGATTTTCTTACTTTACTTTTTTTTCTTCACACAGAACTCGGACGATGCCATAGAACAGGAGGCCGACAGCCAGGAAGGTGGCGAAGACATGGAGGCTGACAGCGATGATGACGATGACGATGACGACGATGATGATGATGATGACGACGACGACGAAGACGAGGACGAGGACGAAGACAACAAGAAACGGACAACTGACAAAAAAAAGCAGCAGCAGCAGCAGCATAAATCACAACAGGAACTGGAACAATCTGATGATGACGACAGCGATGACTCCGACGAGGACAACAATGAGGAGGACAACAACGCTGACAGCAACAGTGAACAGCAGCAGCAGCAGCAGCAACAACAACAGCAGCAACAGCAACCACCACCCCAGCAACAGCAGCAGCAACAACAACAACAACAGCATCAACAGCAACAGCATCAAGAGGACCAAGAGAGCAACGCCAGCGGAGGAGCGGTCGCTGGCGCTGCTGTCGTCGTCACCGCCAACGCTGCTGAGGATCGTACGAGTGCAACGAATCTGATCATCAACTATTTACCACAGGATATGACAGATCGTGAGTTGTACAATTTGTTCAGCAGTTGCGGCTCCATCAATACATGCAAAATTATGCGAGACTACAAGGTAAGCAAGTAGAGGGTGGTGTGGGCGGGCGGGCGATGCGATGAGGGGGAGTAGCTCGCACGCACGCATATTGTGTGCCTGTGCCTGTCCCTGTCGCACATTGTAATTATATAGATACACACACATATAATGCAATCATGTTATCAGCATGCATCTCGCTCTATTTTGCGCGAATGTCAAAACTCATCAACTCGTCATCTCTTTTTCGCAGACCGGATACAGCTTTGGCTATGGCTTCGTCGACTACAACTCGGAGGCGGACTCCGAGGAGGCGATACTAAAACTCAACGGATTCTATGTGCGCAATAAGCGCTTGAAGGTGCGTGCACACAAAGCAACACACAATAACACCAACAACAACAACAACGATGCACAACTAAAAAAAAAAAAAAAACACCTGTCTCTTGAATTCAACTGGTGCTTACTCTATGCTCATGCGTATTTTATTTTTTCGTGCTGCAGGTATCTTATGCACGACCCGGCGGGCAATCGATCAAGGACACTAACCTGTACGTGATCAATCTGTCCCGCAACATCAACGATGATCAGCTGGATCGGATATTCTCCCCATACGGCTTGATCGTCCAACGTAACATCTTGCGGGACAAGCTAACAGGTCGCCCACGGGGCGTAGCATTTGTACGGTAAGCAGAGACATTCAAATCAATTGAAATATAAAAGTATATATAGCATAAGTGTAGCTCATTTAATCAAAATACACATATTGGAAAACTCCATTTTAACAGTCAAAAAAAGTGGGATATGTTTAAGAAAATGTTAAAATACGAACACTGTTAAGTGAAAATGTTATGCACTTTTATGTTAACCAAAATGTTAATGTGCATTCAGAGCGCTGTTAATTTAAGCTGTGTATACTATGCTACTTGTGGAAAATATGGAGAAAAAGTAAAAAAAAAAAAAGTGACGACCGAAATGGTCAATTGTGCTTGGGACTCCCTCAGACTAAGAGCAAGTCTCCTTAACTAGAAAATAGTATTTGAATAATTTTTAGAGCTGTGTTGAAAAGCAGATGTGTCGCATAATTATACCTACATCATACAAAAACTAAATTATATTGTTTTATAAAAGAACTTTATGTTATGGCAAGTCGAAAAAAGTTCGTATAAGAGCTTTATGAACTTTAAAGTTATTTGGAAAAACATGAGAGTTGATGAAATGGAAACCGAATCTTTCTCTGGGATATAGTAAAACGATATTGATAAGATTATGCTCTTATGAGTATAGAAGCATATCTAGAAGGAGCTTTTATGAAAAATCTTTAAAAACAAAAGCTCATTTTCGCATGGTACTCGATTTGTACTGTGTCTATAGCGCTACAGACTAGACATAATAAAGTATGCAAACTTTAATCAAAGAGGTTTTAAATTCTAACCGAACACTCCTCTGTCAGCTATGCGATATATTGGTGTGATCCGTTCCGATTTCGACATAATGTACATATTTCTACAAAACTTAGAGATAAGTTTCCATTAAATGACAAAGGAATATTGTTTTAAGGACTCGTCTTTTGATAGTGATGAGCATATGACTTAATTATCTAGACAGATGGAGAGTAATAAAGGATAAAAGTATAAAACACAGATTGATTAATGGTAATAAGGGATTATCGATAGTCTGATTTGTGATGTTGAGCAGATGTTGAGGACCCAATAACTCATGGAAAGAAAGTGTAAAGTTTAAGTACATACATATATCAAATATAGATTATAATAATAAATAATCAAAGTCAGGGAATGTATGAAAAACCCTTTTTTCTGACAAGTAAATACATTTTGTGACAATAGATAGATTGATTTCAAGGATTTTATAGATTTATTTATTATTGTCCGTCTTTAAACACTTTAAGAACTCCGGTGCTTACAGTCCGATTTTTATTCAATTTTTGGGTCTCTACCTTTGATAACAGTTTTTCCAATGCATCAAAAAAGTGAAATATTTTGCCTCTATGCGCGTCTACTTTACGGGAACCTCTTTTTTTACTCATTTTCAATGCGTTCTTTTTCGTCATCAATCTGAATTCAAATTTTGAAAGATTTAACAGAAATTTTTCTAAAAGACTTGCCCTTAAACTTTTTAATATTTAATATTGTATTCCTAATGAATTAATTCGTGTTTTTTAAGGCATTTTTAATATGTTTTACAATATGAAAGACAGCGTGCTTGAATTAAATTAACATATAACATTAACATGTTAATCCTAACATAGCCTTAACATTTCAGATAATGTCAACTTAATGTTAATTGCTTTAGTTAATTGATATTCGTTTATTTTTTCATGCTTTAACTTTTTCTTATGAGCATTTAATTAAAACTCTTCACCTTTTCACCTCGTTCCCTCTCTCTCTCTCTCTCTCTCTCGCTCTCTGTGCAGTTACAATAAGCGCGAGGAGGCGCAGGAAGCAATCAAGGCCCTCAACAATACGGTGCCGGAGGGCGGCTCACAGCCAATCTGGGTGCGGCTGGCTGAGGAGCACGGCAAGGCGAAGGCCGCACAATTTATGTCACAAATTGCGGGCGGGCCGCACATGGGCCCGCCGCAGCAGCAACAACAGCCGCCGCCGCACCACATGAATCCCCACATGCAGCAGCAGCAGCAGCAGGCGCACCAGCATCATTCGCACCACCAGCACCAGCAGCAGCAGCAGATGCATCATCAGCACCATCAACAGCACCAGCAGCACCAGCAGCAGCAGCAGCAACAACAACAGCAGCAGCAACATCATCATCATCATCATCACAGTTTGCCACCACCGCCACCGCACCACATGCAACAGTTGCATCATCATCCGCACGGAGGAGGAGGAGGAGGTGGCGGCAGCGGGATCGGTGTCGGTGTCGGCGTCGGTCTGCCACAGCCGATGCACGGCGGTGGCGGGGGCGGCGGCGTCGGCTATCACCATATGGCACACAGAGGTAGATCAAATAGAACAACACGATCTCAAAAACCGCATCCATATAACCATGCACAGAAATTTATTTAAAACAAAATTAATTTCTTTATACACAATATTAGCTGCATCTCACAGGTGAAGTGTTCATGCTGCCATTGCCTATCAGAATATTGCCAATGCCCCGACCACAAGCACAGCTGCGACTGCAGCGCCAGCAGCAGCAGCAGCAGCGCCAGCAGCAGCAGCAGCGCCAGCAGCAACAGCTGTGCGACGGCAAAAGCGTTGCAGCTGCAACTGCGCCCACAGCAGCAGCGGCAGCCACAACGGCGGCGGCGGCAATAGCCTACAGCAACAACAACAGCACAACAGCAACGGCAGCATCAACAGTAACAGCAAATACAGTAATTCAACAACAACATCAGCAGCAACAACAGCAACAGCAGCAACAACAACAACCTTAGCTGCAGCGATACACAGCAACAGCAATAATGCTGCAACAGCTCTGGCAGCAGCAGCAACAACCCTTACAGCAACTGCAATTGAAACAGCAGCAGCAACAACATCAGCCTCAGCAGCAGCTAGATTGACAGTTGCAATAACTTTAGCTGCAACAACTACTTTGGCAGCAATACCCGCAACGACAACAACAACAACAACAACAGCGAACAATAACACGAATGCAAACAGAGTTGCCACCGCCAATGCGTCTGCAAATGCAACACTGCAACAGCAGCGATTGCTACAACCGCTGCAACGACCTCAGCAACTCCAACAACGGCTCCAACAGCAGCAACAACTGCAACAACAGCAGCAACAACTGCAACAACAACGACAACAGCAGCAACAGTTGCGCCATCAGATGCAACAACAAAGGCCCCAACAGCAACAACAACGGCCACAGCAGCAACAACAACGGCCACAGTTGAACCAACAACGGCCACAGCAGCAACAACAACGACAACAGCAGCAGCAACAGTTGCGCCATCAGCAACAACAACGGCCACAGCTACAGCAACAACGGCACCAACAGATGCAACAACGGCCGCAGCAGCAACAACAACGGCCACAGCTAGAGCAACAACGGCCACAGCAGCAACAACAACGGCCACAGCAGCGCCAACAACTGCCACAACGTGCCCAACAAATGCAACAACGGCCCCAGCAGATGCAACAACAACGGTCCCAACAGCAGCAACAAAGGCCACAGCTGCACCAACGGCAGCAACAAAGGCCGCAGTTGCATCAACAAAGGCCGCAGTTGCATCAACAACGGCCGCAGTTGCAGCAACAAAGACCACAGCAGCAGCAACAAAGACCACAGCAGCAGCAACAAAGGCCGCAGTTGCATCAACAAAGGCCGCAGTTGCATCAACAACGGCCGCAGTTGCACCAATATTGGCCACAACAGCAGCAACCGCAAATGCCACAATTTCAGCAGCAAGTGCCACATTTTCAGCCGGAAATGCCTCAATATCTACCGCAAATGCCACAATATGAGCCGGAAATGCCACACTTTGAGGCGGAAATGCCACAATATCCACCGCAAATGCCACAATATCAATATCTAGCGCAAATGCCACAATTTCAGCCGGAAATGCCACAATTTCAGCCGGAAATGCTACAATTTGAGCCGGAAATGCCACAATATCTACCGCAAATGCCACAATTTGAGCCGGAAATGTTACAATATCCACCTCAAATGCCACAACAATATCCACCTCAAATGCCACAACAATATCCACCGCAAATGCCACAACAATATCCACCACAACCACCCCAACAACCGATGAACATGCAACCTTTACCGTTGTCGGGCCTGCAACCAATTTATGCCCGTGATAGCAGTGGCAATTTATCGCCCACCCCGTACGCTTTGGCGCCCGCCCATTATGCGGCGCTGCCGTACGCTTTGGTACCCTTTGGGACAACAACAACGACGACAACAACGACAACGACATCGATGCATGGTGGCAGCTGCGTCTATTATCATTATGCGAATGCCAGCTATGTGAATAGCATTAACTATTACGATCAGAATACCGGCCAGATGTCCGTCATGGGCGTCGTCTATGTGGCATACAAGCGCAACAACAGTCCCGAGGCGGCGGCAGCATTTGCGCAAGCCCAGGCCCAGGCCCAGGCTTTTGCCATGGCCCAGGCGGCGGCAGCGGAGCAGGAGGAAGAATATGAATATGAATATGAGGGAGAGTATGTGGTGGAGGAGGTGTATGAGGATGAGGATGAGGTGGAGGAGGAGGAGCAGGAGCAGGAGCAGTATGCTGTGGAGGAGGTGGAGGAAGAGGAGTTGTTGCAGACGCACAGCAGACGCGGCGGCGGTGGCAGCAGCTCGTAAAAAGCATCGGAAAAAGAAAGTGAAGATGAAAATACAAAACAAAAGAAAACTAAAACTTTTTTACCTATTTTAAATATAAGAATTGTTGTTGTTGTTGTTGTTTGTAAAACCTTTTCCCGCCCCGAAAAATGAATCTATGTGCTGAATGTGAAACAAAGAGAACCCCAAAACATATGTATAGATATACGATAGATCTATCTATATATATATATACATATATATATTTATATATTTACAAATGTATGTGTGTATATATATACAGGCAGCCGACCCAAAAAATATTTAATATGCCAAACACAGAACAGAAACAAAAACTCGCAAAAATTATATATATTCAAAAAGAAACAGAAAACGTTTTGAAAAACATGTGGAATACAAATAATGAAAAGGCTAACTGAAAATACGTTTTGGGTTACGGCATTAAAAATTATAACTAAAAGCAAAACAAATATATTTATATGTATATATATGTATATGAATATATGAATATATATTTTTAAAGAACAAGAAACTGAACTCGAAAGCAATTGGCAGCAAGAAGAATTCGCAAAGAGCAGCAAAATGCAAATGAAAGCGAACCGAACACAAAAGAAACAACAAGAGAAAACAACTTGCAAATATGTAACACACACACGCACACACGCACACACACACCATATACACACACTTGTATTTGTTTAGCAATAATTATTGATTTAAATTTTTAATTGTTCAATTTGACCAACTAAAACGAATTTTATTTTGCATGTGCCCAGTCACACAAACTACACACAACCTCAAAGGCACACACACACACCACACACACACCACACACACACAGCCACACACTCACACTCCAATTGCTATGAATTTGTATAAAAAAAAGGCAAAATAAACATTGATAAAATGCAAAAATTGTAGACTACGCAATTCTAAGAATTTACAAATATATATATTTAAATATATATATATTCATAAATCGGATTACATTATATATATATATATATACATACTGATAATATTTGTATTGATGTACAGCAAACTATGTGTCGTGTGTGTATACAAATGTGTCAATCAATGCTGATTGATGGAATCTACGAATTTGTTATGTGAGAAAAAAACCAGCAACAAAGCGAAAGAAAAACAAAGAGAGAAGAAAAGGAAGTTAAATAGCAAGAGAGTAAAATTACCTTTAAAGCAGAATCGATTTGATATACGGACTTTTTTTGAATAACTTTTAAAAACTAGTCTTATAGCATTATAATAGTTAAGACACTTTTTTTGCGCAACAAAAAAAAAAAACAAATGATCTAAATTTAAAGAAATGAAAAATATAAAAAATACATGTACTAAAAATAATAATAAAACAAACTACAAAACAGAACACTTAATATTAGAGAATATGCTAAAAGTTTGTATATAGAAAAAACACATTTTGTACCAGTACGAAAAAGAAAGAGACAGAGCGAGATAGAGAGAAAGAGAGAGAGAGAGATAGAGCCAGAACAGTTACAATAAAAACAAAATGGCGTCCGCACAGCATGAAACAGTTAGGAGCTAGTGCGTTTTTTGCACATGCAAATGAGCGAGATGGCAAGCATTGTAGGAAAGAGACAGATATATACATATAAATATATATATATATAGTTAATGACAGGCCAGGTACAGTCAGACAAGAAATGGGGGCTTATAAAACTAAGTTTTAAGTATGCGTGTACTCTAAGTAAATTGTATGTAAAATGTAACGGATAATAATATTTTTTGTTCGTTTCGAATAGTTGAAATTGTACATTAGCAGCAGCTGCATAGAACAAGATGAACTTTCTACAGGTTATATATAATATTGTCGTCGCAACTGAAGCGTAACTGAAATCCCTATAAATATATATATATATACTTATACTTATATATATATATATATCTTTATATATATCTACATAAATGTATACAATACACGTGAAGAGCAATTGTTTATTTACAAGCAAATCTTTGATGGTCAATAATGTCTAGTATACTAAAAAAACAAAAAAAAAACGGAATCAAGGTTTATAAATGGCAAATTGATGTATGTATTATTTTGCATGTGTCAAACCGCAACTACTACAAGTATGTGTAATAAATGTGTTTCAAACCAACAACAAAACGCATTTTTATGTTCATTTAACACTTTGCTTTTGTCCACACCCATTCAAATTGCGCGCCCTTGGAGCTATGTTAACGGGTATGTTAATAACATGGGCGGCGATGTTATTAACATGCCAGTGTTAGCAATACCAGTGACAGACGTGTGGCCACACTGGCTGACATTGGAAAATACCGTGTGGAAAAATACCAGCAGAGATTCCAATAAAGGCAATTAGCGCAAAAAAATAAAGAAAACTAACGCAACGGAAAAACAATAGCAGGACGACACAAATCTGACACCAGAAACGTGAGTTCGATTTTGATGATATACAAGTGCTGAGCCAAAGCAGCAGCAGAGTGCACATAGACGGAACGAGTGCGTGCAATCGGAGACAACGCAACGCAGAGACTGGCAGACGACGACGACGACGGCCAATTTATTTAGCCAATGCCTTGAAACGGAATACGCAATAAATTGTTCGACGGCGACGACCTTGCCCATTGCGATTGTTGAGGCGGGCATTGCGTGGCGCGCCAAGCGCCAGACTCCCAAGCCCCAAAAGCAAAGGACAATTCCAAAGCAAATTGCATCGGCCAGGCAACAACAACAACAACAAGGAAAACAGCAGCAACGATAACGATAACGCTACCGATAAACGATAACAGCAGCTGCAGCATCCGAAGATGCCACAGTTGAGG
This sequence comes from Drosophila lacicola, assembly GCA_035045355.1. NCBI lineage: Eukaryota > Metazoa > Arthropoda > Insecta > Diptera > Drosophilidae > Drosophila > Drosophila lacicola. The sequence goes on along the minus strand of JAWNPB010000148.1, from coordinate 3,000,382 downwards.
GCCGCTGCCGCTGAGGCGGCCGCTGCTGGCGGCGCCGGCGCCCAGCCGCTGGTCAAGATTGGGCACTATCTGCTCGGCGCGACTTTGGGCACCGGCACCTTCGGCAAGGTGAAGATCGGCGAGCATCAGATCACACGGCTGAAGGTCGCCGTCAAGATACTGAATCGCCAGAAGATCAAGAGTCTTGATGTTGTCTCCAAAATCAAGCGGGAGATACAAAATCTGAAGCTCTTCCGCCATCCGCACATCATTAAGCTGTACCAGGTGAGCAAATCCGGCGCCAACACACACACACACACACGCACACACACACACACCCGCCTCCCAACCCCGCCCCTTAGCTAGCCAATGTTGGGCGCGTGTTGCCGTGTCACGTAGCCGCAAACATGAAACTCGACGAGCCCTAAATAAGCACATTTATGCATTCCTTTTTATTTACTTAGCCTCCATAAGTTGTGCGTAAACAAGTGCCGCAATGCACTCAAGCAATGCGGCTCGACCGACTGGCACATACCCTGCACCTTGGCTGGCTGTTCGAAAAGGGCTGGCCGTGGGCGTGGCTTGCACCTTGCAGTCAGCAAACTGTGACTCTCAAACTGTTATTCTAAAACTATTGGCAGTCATAGCTGGTTGTAAATAGTGCGTCCAACTTCCCAAACTTGGCAGCACTCTGCAGCTGTGGCTTTCAAACTGCGGCAAACAACAGTTTCTGCAACTGTGGACTTGCCTGGCCTTTTTCCGGCTAGATTCTTAAGGCAGCTCATATCAGATTTACTGATTCTAAAACTGTGACGCTCGAACTGAAATGAGAATGTAGAAGAGGGGCTAGAGTGGGCCTCCTAAAAATCTGTTCATATCCAAATTAGGTGACCCCTAAACTGTAACTTAAACTGTTGCGACTCATAGATCCTAGTAATTGCTGTGGTATCAGCATTTAACCCATAACTGTAAACTGTAAAATTAAACTTGGAAGCACTCTAAACGATATGGCTTTCAAACTGTGGCAAACAACAGTTTATTTCTGGCTTGATTCTTTCAGAGGTTCATATCACATTAGGTGACTTTAAAACTGTAATTCCATCTATTTGACATAGATCCTGGTAGCATTCACGAAGTCAACAGTAAATTGCACAAATTCGCTGATTCTGAAACTGTAACTTCTTAAACTTGGCAGCACTCTAAGGTTGTAGCTTTCAAACTGTGCCATAACAATAGTTTATGCGAATCGAGGTGAGGCCTAGAGTTGATCTGCTTGGTTTTTTCTCTGCTTTCGATGTTTTTTTTTGTAGGTTCAAACCCAATTTAGTGACTGTAAAACTGTAAATCTGTTCATGGCTAGATAACATGTCTCTTTATCTTTAAAAAAAGATCATGAGTATTGTAAAAGAAAGAGAAGAAACTCATTGACATAATTGCTTTCAAAATGTGGCTCTAAAACTGTGGCATTTGTGTAAAGATCTACAGTAAAACAAGAAACTAATCAGCTGGATAACATTTCACTTGAACCGTAAAAGCGATCATGACTAAGCAAAAACATGCACATTGACACAATGGCCTTCAAACTGTGAACATAAAAGGTGAGCCTTAAAACTGGCATTTTTTTTAAATGTGGTTCCACAAAAGCTTAGCATAATATTTCTCTTTCTCTTACAAATAGATCATGAGTAATCAGCGAAAAAGTACACGATCACAATGACTCTCAAACTGTGGCTCTAAATCAGGCCATTCTGTACAGTAGTTCAATAAATGGCTCCAAAACTGTGGGATACATAGAAATGCAAGAAATCGCCAGACTTAATGAACCGATCTACCCTATTTTGCTTCCCTTTGGACACAGGGTATTCGAACTAATCGTCCATTATTGTGAGAATCTGCAGTTATACAAGAAATAGCTCCGGAACTGAGACTATCGAATATCGTTGAGATTATAGAAATGTATATACCCTGCTGTTTTTTTTTTTTTTTTGTTGCCTCTGGGCACAGGGCATACTACTAATCCAATACTTTGTCGTCAACGGAATCCGCTGTTAAGTGGCATCCGATACGCAGCTGTGCGAGCAATTGTGTTCGTTTATTTTTCAGCGAATCAATTTGTAATCAATTCCCAGAGAGAGACGTCGCCCCGCGCCTAGGCGAACCGTAGAGAAACTATTGAATGCATATTTAACCTACTTAAATGTTTATGCACATGTGCATAAACAATAAACATAAACAATATATGGAAGCCCAGTCTCAAAGCAAAACCTTCTGGTTGTTCCGTCTGCCCCGAACTGGGACAATGTGAATGCACTTTCTTCGCAGAACTTAAGCTGAATTGGCAAAAGCTTTGAATAGGTTCCCGATGAAGATAAGACTAGGAATCTTATGTCATGGGCTGGCGCTTATTTTTATACCCTGAACCCATTGAAAATGGGTAAAAAGGGTATAATGTATTTGTGCAAATGTATGAACCAGGCAGAAGGAAGCATCTCCCATAAAGTATATATATTCTTGATCAGCATTAATAGCCGAGTCGATCTAGCCATGTCCGTCTGTATAAACGCAAGGATCTCACAACCTATAAGAGCTAGAGGCTTGAAATTTTAGCTGTAGGTCCTTCTAGTCCCCGCGCAAATCGAGTTTGTTTCCGATATTCGATAACTTGCCCCGTTTTCAAGTAATCGATAAATATCGATATCGAAATCCTGTTTTTTGAGCAATTTCGGCAAATAATATGAGCTAGAGTCACCCAACTTGTCATGTAGTTTCTAGAATAGTAAATATATATATCAATTATCTTTCATTTTATACCTATCGCCTGTTGGAAGAAGAGTCGCGAGCTCCCAACTAGAACCTCTTACTTGTTTTTCTTCTATGCATTGAATTCCTTTTAGAGATAGCTTTGATATGCTGCTTTGTCCAACCCTTTGCTAATTAACTTAAATCAAAACTTAGATAGACTGTTAGTCTAATCTTAATTGAGAAAGAGATAGATAAGACTATTCTATGTCGGCATTAACCGGCTTTGTTCGGTCAATACTTATTGTACCTTGAATATGTTTAATCTGTTCTATATATTCTCCCCCTTATTCTAGCACACAATATCCACTATTCAAGCAGATAATTCCCCTTATTCCAGCAGATAATTCCCCTTATTCTAGCAGATAATTTCCTTTATTCTATCAGATAATTCCCCTTATTCTAGCAGATAATTCCCGTTATTCCAGCAGATAATTCCCCTTATTCTAGCAGATAATTCTCGTTATTCCAGCAGATAATTCCCCTTATTCTAGCAGATAATTCCCGTTATTCCAGCAGATAATTCCCTTTATTCCAACAGACAATTCCCATTATTCTAGCTGATAATTCCCCATATTCTAGCAGACAATTCCCATTATTCTAGCAGATAAAACCCTTTATTCCAAGCAAAAAATTCCCCTTATTCGATTAATCCGCTTGCTAACCGCGAAATCTGTCTTCTCTTTTTGCCAGGTCATCTCGACTCCCTCGGACATATTCATGATAATGGAGTATGTGAGCGGCGGAGAGCTGTTCGATTATATTGTGAAGCATGGGAAGCTGCAGGAGCATCAGGCACGTCGCTTCTTCCAGCAGATCATATCGGGTGTGGACTATTGCCACAGGCATATGATTGTCCATCGGGATCTGAAGCCGGAGAATCTGCTGCTCGATCACAATATGCACGTAAAGATCGCCGACTTTGGGCTATCGAACATGATGCTCGACGGTGAATTCTTGCGCACATCGTGCGGCTCACCCAACTATGCGGCGCCCGAGGTGATATCGGGCAAATTGTATGCTGGTCCCGAGGTGGACATCTGGTCATGCGGCGTCATACTGTATGCCCTGCTCTGCGGCACGCTGCCGTTCGATGATGAGCATGTGCCTTCGCTCTTTCGCAAAATCAAATCGGGCATATTTCCGATACCGGAATATCTGAACAAGCAGGTCGTCAATTTGGTGTGCCAAATGCTGCAGGTGGATCCGCTGAAGCGTGCCACCATTGAGGAGATCAAGAAGCACGAGTGGTTCCAAAAGGATTTGCCCGCCTATCTGTTTCCCTCCTCCATCGAGCAGGACTCCAATGTCATTGATACGTACGCCGTGGCCGAGGTCTGCACCAAGTTCGGCGTCAAGGAGTCCGAGGTGCACAATTCCCTGCTAAGCGGCGATCCGCACGATCAGCTGGCCATTGCCTATCATCTGATCATTGACAACAAACGCTTCGCGGACGATGCGGCCACACAGATTAGCGAGATCAACAACTTCTTTGTCGCCGGCTCACCGCCGCCGCCGCACATGTCCCATTCACCCCACGAGCCGCGCTCCAGCGGCGCCGAGACCTCAACCACAATTATTGTGGGTGCTGGCGCTTCTGGCGCCGGCGGCGGCGCCGGCGGCGGCGGCAGCGGAGGCACTGCAGCCAGCTCGGGCAGCGCCACGCCCAGCGGTGTAGCGAGCAACGCTGCGCCCAGCATACGACCACATCCGGAGCGCATAGCGCCGATGCGGGAACGCCAGCTGGCCATGTCCGTGCAGAATACGGGCGGCGCCGCCTTTCCCGAGAAGACGGCGCGCGGCGGCACGCCAATCAAGCGGGCCAAATGGCATCTGGGCATACGGTCGCAGAGCAAGCCGAACGACATCATGCTCGAGGTATATCGGGCCATGAAGGCGCTCAACTACGAGTGGAAGATCATCAATCCGTATCATGTGCGCGTCCGGCGCCAAAACGTGAAGACTGGCAAATTTTCGAAAATGTCACTGCAGCTCTACCAGGTGGATCCCAAGAGCTATCTGCTGGACTTCAAGTCGCTGACCAACGATGAGGTCGAACAGGGCGACGATGTCATCATGGAGAGCCTCACCCCGCCCCCGTTGAGCGCCAGCGGTGCCATGCCCCTCCAGCCGACGGGCCATCATACGATGGAGTTCTTTGAGATGTGCGCCGCGCTCATCATACAGCTGGCGCGCTAAACCCAACGCCTCAACCAAAATAGCAACAGCAACAATAATGAACCCCCCTTTTTAAATTCTGCATACGCACGCCCATGGCATGGCGTCCAAAAGTGGACAACGCAAGCTGCACTCCAACCGATTTGGACGCTTTGTCGTGTTAATATTATTCTTATTATTACTATACTAATTCTTATTATTATATATATATATATACACCCCCCCACTCCTCCCCCCTTTGCACTTCCCCCTCCCAAACCTAGCAAATTGTTGAGCAAAAATCACATTTTCTCTAGTTGTTTCAATTGTGTTGCTACGCACTTTGTTGTCCATTTTGTTTTTGTATGTTTTGAATCCTTGATATTGATTTGTTTATTTTATGTGTTTTTTTTCTGCCCCCCTTTGTAATTTACATTTACATTATTTTATATTATGATAATTATTGTATTTTTGCCAAAACGCAAGTCAAAACAAATTGTATTTAATATGATTACATGAAGTTGCAATAATTCCCTTTAACACAATCTATTTTTTTAGCCCTCCTCGCGATATACAAATATGTATTTTTTTTTTACAGGCCGTTGCTTTTTACGCCTCTTGTTGAAACGTTTTTACTTTTATTTTTTGTTTTCCACATTTTTTTATTAATCTATATATATATATATATGGTATAAGGCATAGCTAAATTACAAAGCTTGCGGCAAACAAATTCGTTATTTGAACTGTAACAAGACAAAAAGTGGAACTAAATATACAATATATCCAAATATATATATGAATACATATATATATATATATAAACTTATCGAGTTGCCAGCAAAACTTGTAACAATTTGTTTCTCTACATACCCTAAACGCAGCTAAGGATAATGGTATATATAATATATATATATATTCTCGATCTCGAGACTTGAAATTTGAAATAGATATTGTCATCATATAACCCATAGACCGTGATATAAATAAATTATAAATAAATTCGAAAAATGCAGGCGCTAGATACAGATTCTTGTGAAGATAGATTGGACTAATTCACTTTCTAGATAACCTACCAAATTAAACAAATATAACAGCAAAGCTAATTCCTTGGTCTACCCAATTTAAGCCCTAAAAGTTTGCCTAATATTCTACTTTAAAAATCAAAATTAATCAAGATATGAAGCTCAAGGAAAGCAGCACAGAATCGTATAACGTTAGCTCTTTATATATTTGGCATACAATTGCAATATTTGAATATGTTTAATAACAATAAATTCTTTGCTAAAACGACATTTTTTCTTATTACAAATATACAGAATCTTCTACCAACTATTATATTAAAAAAAATAAACAATACTAAGGCCTTCGGAGAACACAACAAACCGAAATTTGCAAACAGTTGGCGACACTGCGCGAAATTTGAAGCTCTAATTAAGAGTCTTATAGCATTAGATGGTTAGCTAATTGTCCATCTAATGCGTATTAAACTATATAGTATTATTAAATGTTTTAGTTATTGCCATAGCTTACAGACTGCCGTGACTCGAGGAAGCGGGCCACAATGTTTATTGAGCAATTTGCTTGACGGCTTATTGCGATATACATATATGCATATATATATATATATTAACAATGAATCGATTAATTAATTAGCCAATCATTATCATTATAATTATTATGCGTACAAAATGTTGAGCACCCGCCCCGCCCCGCCCCGCAATATCACGCCGTGCCGTGCACCAATTAAATTCTTAAGGCCGCAAAATACAATAATATCTAAGTAAGATAGCTACTGCTACTTCTTCTTCTTCTTCTTCTTCTTCTGCTGCTGCTGCTGCAGTTGGAGCTACTGGTTCTGGTGCTGCTTGCGCTTGAGCTTGTCGATGAGGGTCTCTATGCTGTTGGCATCCACCAGGCCGATGAACTTGTCGACGACGACGCCATTGCGAAATGCGAGCACGGCGGGCACGGCCTTAACCTCAAACGTTTCCACCAAATCCAGATTGTCCTCCACATCGATGATCGCCAAATCGATTTCATTCGAATTCTCCAATAGTTCCAGCATTTTGGGTGTGAGTATTTTGCACGGATCGCACCATTCCGCATGAAAGTTAACAATTACCGGATTGTCGCTGTTTATGACCTATGGAAAAAAAAACAATCGCAATTTAATAAGAAAATCCATTATCTTTATGTATTTTGGATAGTGAAGCCGAACGATTCTAGCTTATTTGCATACACGCGCATACGCACAAACAACTTATACAAGTGTTGATAGTCGACTAGCGGATACCCTGTAGTAATATCATAATATATTTATCTTCACTTTTAACGCCGAATAAAATGAATTTTTAACATTTTCAATTGAAATCGCAAATTTGTAAACATGTTTTCGTTTTCTCCATACTTGTTTTAAAAAAGAAGAAGCAGAAAAGAACCAGTGTTCCACTAAATAAATAAGGTACCACTTTTGGTACATTTGTGCTCGATTTGGCAACCAACAGTTATTCGCGACTCAGCTGTTTGATCCAATCGAGTGGTGTATACACTTTTTTTCATTCCGTTATTTGTTTACAGGGTATCAGATGAGCCGCCAAATACGTACTCGCCATTGCCGAAATGCGTCACTGGTTACGGCCGGAACCGCTCACGTAGGCCAAACGGCCGACAACCAGTCGGATAGCCGCATGCCAAGCGCATTGCATAATGCTACGCCACTTGCATCCGTGTGTGAGTAAGTGCAAGTGCGCTCACATGTAAGTACAGGTAATTATGTTTGCTGACGCGCTGCTCACCTTCTGATCGAAATCGTAGTGATCCTTGATCACCAGCTTCTTGTGCAGCATCTGGGATTGTGAGAGGCACTTCTGTGTGGCTTTTGCCGCCTGTGGCGCCACTCGCTGGCAGCTGCTCTGGGCGCTGCTATTGATAAGGCAACAGGCCGCCAGACGTGGAGCGATGCCTTCCGCTGCGATTTTTAGCATTGTTGCAGGCAGCTACGTGTGCAAGGCAGAGTCCTAATAGAGCGTCGACTGTAAACAGATTCGAGTGCTGGACGTGGTCAGATGTGCTGAAGACGCGACGATAAGATAAATAATAAATGTGTACAAAAATTCACTGCTGTTTTCTTTATGGTACGATGGCAAAGCGGAGCGGGTGTCTGTGCGTTTGTCTGGCAAGGCTGCTTTTGAATTGAGTGTTGCCAGCTATCTTAACTTTGCTCCTGCAGTTCACATGGCAACGCTGCCCAAAAGCGCCATTTTTAAATGGGAAATAACAATTACAGCAATTAATTTAATAAATAGCTAAAATTAGGCCCCCCCCCTTTTTTATTTACTAAAAATTAATTCATAATAGTAAAGTGTGACAGTAGCCGCAAAAGGCTGGCGCAGAGCGCAAAGAGATCTGTTGTTAACAAAATGTGGCCACCCGAAATTTGTGCATATGGCCTGCCGTCTCTGTTGAATTTGAACAGCGCCTCACAGTGCGGTATCTAATGCGCAATTTGTTTGTTTAATTCAGTCATATGTGTGCTCATTAAATTTGATTGACGTGCAAATAAAAGTTATGGTCGTCATAAGGATAATATCAAACATTATGTTTTTTTTGAAAAACACTGAAAGTTGGGGTACAAATTGTGAATGCAATAGCGATATGTGTACCAACAATCAGTGTTGCCAACTGCCGCTGAATCCAATTTAAAAAATAGCTGTAAAATGGCTTTCCGAGCAGATATGGTACAAATGTACCTAAATATAATTTGATCAATGGTACGCTGAATATATAAGGCTTGAATTTGGGTCAAATGTAATTGTTTCAAATTAAAAGTTAAAGCTTAAACAAGTTTGAATCATTTTTATTTGTCAACGTTGTAAGCAAACATATATGGTACTTTTTAAACAAAATGGTACATTTTATGTGTGCCTACGGGTACAATTCCTTAAGAACAACATGAACTCGTAACGGCAATGTTTGTGTTTAATTAACTTAGCATACATATTTACCTCCTGATCTTATCTTGCAGGGAATACGCAGCTCATCTGGCTGCGGAGTAGTCCGGTTTGAGCAGTTGCCGATGCATGTTGTACGGGATGAACGTGAGCGGAATCTACGCCAGCTATGTGGATAGCAAGCTTATTGGCATCCAGGCAGAGGAGGCGAATTTGTATGTGGTCCGTGCGCTGCGGCATGTCATCCAGGATGTGTTCGCTCAGCTCAGCGCAACGCTGGTGATAACCGTGGCCACCGGCAGCTGGACAATTGGCAAATGGTTTGAGCATGTCCTCGGCGATCTGGTCAGCACATGGAGCGCTGTCTCAGTGCAGATGCTGCACATCAACCATTCGCCCCATGTGCCCGGACGCAAATACTGCAATCTGTTGCTGGTCGATTCCTACGAGGGCCTGCGGTAATAATACCCATCGAAATTGTGTAAAAAGGGTATATTGCGTGGACAGCAGGCAGTATCTTGATAAAATCCATGTCCCTATGTGTGTCCATGCTGTTAGAGCTAGAGAAATATATCTTTATCATTTCTTGTCTAGTAGAAGGAAGATTAGATGTTTTTTACGGCAAAGTGGCGCTGGGTTCCCGACTAGAGCGCTTTAATCGCTTATTCCTAAAGCATTTTCCTTTTTCTTTTTCTCGCACAGCTCCACGAAGATTGCCGAGGACAATGCGGGCTACGACGATCACGAGTATTATTTCATATTTTTGCAGGCGCGCGATGCGCTCATTCAGCGCGAACTGCAGCTGATACTGGACCACTGCCTGCACCACTACTGGCTGCACTGCAACGTGATGGTGCAGACGGCCCAGGTGGAGGTGCTCATCTATACCTATTATCCGTATACGGAGCAACGCTGCCAGGCGGCGCAGCCGCAGCTGGTGAATCGGTTCGATGGCCAGCGCATGCTGCACGCGCCCATGTTTCCGCACAAGCTGCAGCAGCTGCATCAATGCCCGCTCAGTGTGATCGTATGGCACTCGCCGCCCTTTGTGGAGCTCAACTGGGATGCGCGGGCAGCGAAAATGCGCGCCGCCGGCTTTGAGATTCGGCTTATTGAGCACCTCGCGCAGCGTCTCAATTTCAGCCTGCTGCTGCACAATGTCACGCTCGAGACGGTCGCCAGCTACCAGCAGAACTGGGGTAATAGCCGATCCATGGGACCCCTAGAGCTGGTGAGTAGCCTCTAGCTCTCTTCCCGGGAACCGACTCTGTGTTTCTTCTCTGTGTGTCATCTTAATATTTGCATTTGGCGCATTCATAGTTCCCTGCAAAAGTTAAATTAAGTAAACTGATATATTCTAGCGTGCATCAGCTTTTACGTAGGTGTGTTCAGCATATTCTTCTCGTTTTTTCTGTTGTTTATCGTATCAAATCGAGTCTGGCGACATTTTTAAATGGCGCCTCTTTCAATTTTACCGTTCACTTAGTATTTTTCTTAGCAAACTGCCTAAAAAATAACAAATTATTTAAGTGCTGGAAATCACGAAAGGAGTTGTGTATTTTCCAACACGATCTTTGCAAATCTACAGTTGACAGAAAAAAAGGGAATCATGTCAGATTGAAGTCTATTTTATGCAGCCTTGCAGGCAACTATGAATATCTTATATTTATATCCTGTCTTTGGTGTTTTGTAATAACTCTGCCCTTGCAGCTGATGAAGCAGCACGCCAACCTGAGCGTGGGCAATTTCCGCAAAACAGCTGGACGCAATCGCATCCTGACCTCGCCCGTGGCCCATTACTATGCGCCCCTGGTGGCCACTGTGGCTGTCGAGCACTTTCGCTTTGGCCGCCTCACGCTGCTCCATTTCCCCTTCCAGTGGTGCGTTTGGCGCACGCTGCTCGCCGCGCTGATCCTCCATTGGCTCATCTATATGTGGCGCTGGCGGCACATGGGCCTGCAGGTGCTGGAGCTGCTGCTGGGCGTGACGCTGGTGCGTTTGCCGCGCTGCTGGCTGCAGCGCATCGTCTATGCACATTGGCTCTACGGGAGCATTCCACTGCGCGTGGTCTATCAGTCGCTGCTGTTCCATTTCATAAGGCTGCAGCTGTTCGGAACGCTGCCGCAATCCTTTGAGCAGCTGCTGGAGCGCAATTTTCGAGGTCTGTGCACAACCAACATACTGAGCATGCTGCGCGAGATGCCCCAGGTGGCGCGCAACTATGACAGCTTTGTGGGCATCTCGTCGCCGTTCGATGAGGCTGTGCTGGATGCACTGCATCGGTCCGGCAACAGCCGCTACTTTGCCATCACCGGCATTGACTCGGCCCATGCCCATCTGAGCGCGACAAATCGTCGGAGCAGCTACCATATCCTGACGCAATACGTCAATCTGCAGCAGGTGGTCATCTATATGCCCAAGCACTCGTATTTCCTGGAGCAGTTCAACGATCTGTTGCGCCGTCTCGACGCCAGCGGCTTTATTGACTTTTGGCGACGTGCCGCCTTCACCGAGTACAGCCACAGGAAGACGCAGCTGCTGCAGCCGGAGCCACAGCAGGAGCACGAAAACGAACAGCTCAGCCAGCTGGACGGCATCTACACGCTGATGGGCGTTCTCTATGCTCTGGCCATATTGATTTTTTGCGCCGAGCTCCTTTGCCATCGACTGACCAAGCCAGCAACGGTGCACCAGCTGGTCAAGGATTGATTTGAGTTGGGCTTAAATTCTATAGAAATCAATAAATAATGCACGACGGGTGAATCACCCTTAGCAGCAGCCTAAATTACGATTAAATATTAAAAGTGAGAGTGTACGACTAGGAGATACCCTAAACTCTGTCGAATTGCCGTTACAAATATATATCTTGCCCTTTGTGCTGAATTTTTTCTGTGGGTCAAGTGGCTTCTAACTTTCGCGATCTGGCAGCGCTGCATCTATGAACGAGTTAACGTACGTAATGCTGGCAACGCTTGCAGTTAACGAAATGTGCTATAACTGCAGCTCAAAAATGCGTTCGTTTCATTTAATGTGGCCATGGTAACTACTTTTAACGATCTGGCAACTCTGCAAACGTTTTATATGAACCCTGAGTTGGTTACGCTTGAAAGCAAATACAATTTTCGAATTTAACTGTAAATCAATAAAAGCAAGTCTATGCGATAAAACAAAAATAAAAATAATAAAACGGTGTAAGCCACAACAAAAAACCAAGTATCGATTATGTTGCAACCACTTATCCAATGTATCATTAATCATAAACTATTTACAGGGGGCAATTAATGTAAAAGATAAACAAAAGCTGGCGCGTGGTTAAACCTAAGCTGGGTGCCCAGCCCCAGCTGGGGGACAATGGCTGGCACATTTGGCAGTTAATAGCGGGCACAGGATGAACATATCGCAGCTGTTGCAGTCGTATCATGATCTGTCCGGCGAGCAGATGAACCACATCAATGAGTACGTGGCACAAGCCCTGCTGCATGTGGTCCACAGCTATATAATGAGCGTGACGCCGTCGCTGGTGCTGACCCTCTGCTGCCGTAACAATCACACGTGCAACTTCTACAACGAGATGATGAGCATACTCTTTCGCAGCTGGGGCATAGCTCCGCTTCAGATTGTCATTGTGCAAGAGGGAATGCTGCGCCGGCTTATCCCTGGTCGCAGGCATTACAATCTGATATTCACGGACTCGTATGCGGCCTTTGCAGAGATCGAGCTGGAGTCCTATTCGCGTGACTACAACTACAACGAGTACTATTACATCTTTCTGCAGGCGCGCGATCGTCTGCTGTTCGGCGAGATGCGCCGCATCTTTGCGCACTGCTGGCGCCACCAGCTCATCAATTGCAACGTCCAGGTGCAGAGGGCCAACGGGGAGATCCTGTTGTACACGTATCTGCCGTTTGGTCCGCGGAGCTGTGCTGATATGAGTCCACAGCTGATCAATCGCTACAATGGCAGCCACATGCTCCATCCGCAGATCTTCCCCCGCAAGCTGAGCAACTTCTTTGGCTGCCCTCTGCGTGCCGCACTCTGGCATATGCCGCCGTTCCTCTAGCTGGAGGCCAAAGCGGGATCCGATGCGCGCATCGCTGGCGGCCTTGAGGGGCGCCTCTTGCAAACGCTCATCCAGAGACTCAACCTGACCATCCAGGTGCGCGAGCCGCCGCCTGGACCGGCACTGTTGGGCAATAGAATGCTGCAGATGGTGAGCGTCATGTTTCCTCCTCATCCACCCAAATGACCGTCTTCTCTTTGTTCTCTTTGCAGCTGCAACGTGGCGAGGCGGATCTGTGTGTGGGCGGCATTCGTCAGACTGTGGCCCACAGCCTGTTGGCCACATCGACCCACAACTATCATCAGACGAGCGTCCGGTTCGGCGTTTTGGGCATCACATATGAGCTGAGCTCCCTGGACATTCTGCTCTATCCATATCCAACTACGATTTGGCTAGCCATTGGCCTTGTGCTCGCGCTCTCGCTTCTGCTGCACCTGGCAATGGACCGGCTACTGCTGCCTAGGGAGCAGGGCTCCATCTGGCTCAATTTGGAGCTGATCTTCGTGGGCATGCCCATGCTGCAGACGCCGCGTTCAATCGCCAAGCGTGTGCACTGCGTCATGCTGATGCTCTACACATTACTCATACGCACCATATACCAGGGGCTGCTCTACCATCTGATACGCACGCAGCAGCTGAATCGGCTGCCGCAGTCCATCGAGGAGCTGGCGACCCACAACTATACAGTGGTCCTCTCGGCTGGCATTTACGATGTGCTCGCCGAGATACCCACCGTGCAGCAGATGCGATTCCGCATGCTCGAAGGCGACAGCAACCTGCTGCAGCCCCTGCATTACCTAGCGGAGCGTCCACGAGACAAACGGCAGGTGGCCGCCACTATGCTGGAAATCTTCCTGATGTACAATCGCTTGAGTGCACAAGTTCAACAGCAGCAGGCGGGAAATCATTTCGAGCTGATACCACAGGATGTGATCGACCTGCAGCTGACCATGTACCTCAGGAAGCACTCCTTTCTGATCGATGAGCTCAACGAGGAGATCATGTGGATGCGCTCCGTGGGACTGCTGGCCATTTGGGCACGCTGGGAGCTGGACGAGAGCTTGAGAGCTATGCAGCCGAGCAGCTATCGAATGTTGGGCCTGCCGGAGCTGCATGTGATATTTGTCCTGGTTCTGATCGGACTGTTGTTCAGCTCGCTTCTCTTTTGCCTAGAACTGCTTTCCCTACGCTCTGCGCGACTTCAGCGCTGGTTTCTATCTAAATAAAAGATTGCAAATAGTCAGATTGCTGGAATTTCAGTTGCATTGCAGATGGCCACACTGAACAATGTTTAAAATCAGGCAGTTTAACACAAAAAAGAGCTATAAAGTGTTGCCATATGTGAAAAATGTACTAAAAACCAAAACTCCTTTACAGATGGTGTAAAATGGCCACACTGAACCATATTTAAAATCAGGCAGTTTAACACAAAAAGAGCTATTCAAGTGTTGCCATATGCGAAAAAATATACTAAAAACCAAAACTGGTTAACAGATGGTGACAATTGGTCACACTGTGAATATAAACGGTAAAAAACAAGAACAGAACATTTTAAACGTAACGGGTATATGAAACGGGTATTTTTAAAAATTGCCAAGGACGAATGGTTCATCAACCTGTTGTTTCCGTAAATAGCGCTTTAGTTTCTTAACACTTTGCCGCGAACTCGCAGAGTACTTCAGAAGTATGGTCTCAATTGTCGTTAGCTTATCCCGCAACAACACGATCTGACGGCGTACGTCCCAAATATGATCGTCCTTCTCGTCCTCAGAGTCGGAATCCGATGGCAATGCGACACAACCGCTCTCCTCACAATAAGCACGGACCACGGACTGCCCGACTTTCAAAACAGCTGAAGACAAAGTCAATGGCCTTGGTCCATCTATTGACGAATCGGGCTTTGACTGAAGTGATCCCTCATCAGCCTGTGAAGATTTCGGAAGTATTTCTCGTGATGCTGGCGGGATTGGATGTTGGGTTGGATCTGATGGCGGGTCAGCAAGAGGAGGCTCTGGGTCCGACTGAAGTGTGTCCTGATTAGCCGCTGATGATTCCCGAGCTTTATTCCGGGATGTCGCCGGGTCAGGAAGAGGCTCTGGATCCGACCGCAGTGTGTCCTGATCTGCCTGTAATGGTTTTCGACCTATTTCACTGGATGTCGGCGGGATGGATTTATTGCTAACACGCTGTTCTGGTGGATCAGGAAGAGGCTCTGCTTCCCACTGAAGGTGTTCATCATCAGATTGTGATGATTTCCGAGCTATTTCTAGGGAGGTCGACGGGGTTGGTGCGTCAGGAAGGGGTTTTCGTTCCACCTGAAGTGGTTCATGTCCAGCTTCGGATGAATTCGGACCTATTTCTCGGGATGTCGACGAGATTGGTTTGGAATGAAGACGCTGTGTTGGTTGGGCAGGATGAGGCTCCGGTGTCGACTCACGTTCATAGCCAGCCTGTGGTAGTTCCGGGGGAACTGTTTTAGCTGGCGACTGTATACGCTTAACAAGGACACGCTTTGAAGGTACGGCAGAGATGGGCTTCGGTGCCGGCTCAACTGGCTCACGACAAGCTTCTAACGGTTCCGGAACTATTGATTTATAATTAACACGCTTGAATGGCTCCAGTGTCGACTGAACTGATTCCGCCAGGTGTATTGGTTGCGCAGGCGCTGGTTCGACTGGTTCTGTGGATAGTCCAGCTAGTTCACAAATTGGTTTCACTAATTTTGCGACAGAAGGTCGTTCCGATTCCGTCTGCCGTGGTTCATAGCTAGCCTGTGGTATTTTTGGAGCTACCTCTTGGGTTGGTTTAGAATTCACACGTCGAGATGGTACGGCAGAAAGTGGCTCTGGTTCTGATTGAAATGATTCCGGAACTAAACGCCGAGATGCTACGGTCGAAAGCGGCTCTGGTTCTGACCGAAGGTGTTCCTGATCGGTTTGTGATGTTTTCTGAGCTACCTTGGCTGCGGACTGAATTCGTTTATCTTTAACACGCCTTAATGGTACGGATGCGGGATGCGGGTCCGGTGTCGAAACTGGTTCGTAACGGGGTTCCGGGGCTATTTCCCGGGCTGGCTCATAGCGAGCCTCTGGTGTTTCCGAGGGGACAGTTTTAGCTGGCGTCTGAACTCGTTTATAATTAACACGCCTTGAAGTTGGAGCAGGAGCTGACTCTGAGCTCGGCGCATGCGGTTTACAGCTAGCTTGTGTTGGTTCCGGGGCTCTTTCTCGATTATAATTAACACTCCTTAGAGGTACGGAAGGAAGTTGCTCCGGTGTCGACTCAAGAGGCTCAAACCAAGCCTGCAGTGACTCCGGAGCTTTTTCGCGAGTTGCGGACCGCATTGATTTATGCTTAACACGTTTCAATAGTTCAGGCTTTGGCTCCGGGGGAATTTCCCGGTCTGGCTCATAGCCGGCCTCTGCTGGTTCCGGGACAACAGCTTTAGCCGGTGACTGTACGCGTTTATAATTAACTCGCCTGGATGACACGCGCGGTACCGACTCCTCCGGGGTCAGCTCACATAGTTGACAACAGGATTCGAACGGTTTCGGGACAATTTCCTGGACTGGCGACTGAGTTCGTTTATGGTTGTGACACTTGTAATAAGTTTGCTTGGATACTGCGGCAGGTACTGACTCCGGGGTAGGTTCTTCTGGCGACCTATTTTTCTTATAGCCAGCAGCACGAGTTGATGGTGGCTCCGCTGTCGTCTCAAGTGGTTCAAGCCAAGCGTGAACCGGTTCCAGAGCTATTCCGCGAGTCCTTGAAGGCTTCGGTTTATGACCAACACGCTTTGATAGCACGCTGGCTTCCAGAGTCGATTCATAGCCAGCCAGGGGAGCTATATCAGTTGTCGACCTTTTTTGTTTATAATTAACCCGCTTTAAGGGCGACTCGAGTGGTTCGAACCAAGCGTCAATTGGTTCCGCAGATATTTGCCGAGAAGGCGACTGGTTCCGTTTATAGCTGGCACGCTTCGATGGCACGGCAGAGATTCGCTCTGGTGTCGAGTAAAGTGATTCGCTGCCAGCTTGTATTGGTTCGGGCGGAACTCGTTTGGCTGTCGAATGGGAACGTTTATAGCTCAGACGCTTTGATGACGGTACGGCAGGATGTGGCTCCGGGTTCGATGATTCCGGGTCTTCTGCTTCTCGGGCCGGCGACTCGATGCGCTTGCGATAAACTTGCTTTAATGGAACGCTGGGCAGCGAATCTGGTGTCGACTGCAGTGATTCGTCCGATCGATCTGGTTGCGTGGGCGTTGCTTCACAACTTGGTTTGATCGATTTACCGACAGCTCCTGGCTGGGCAGCTCTTCGCAGGGCCGCTGACTGGAAAGCCTTGGCCTTGGCTTTTGACTTGTCTGGCGGCGGGTTTAATTTCAGCGGCACAAGATTATCCGGCCTCTCCGAAATGCCGAGCAGGCTGTGGGCGCGGGGCACCAGCTCGACCGGCTTCCGGGGATACACAGATGCGACTATCGTACTGCTGCGTCGCAAATAGGCGGCATAATCGAAGCGTCTTTCCGCTTCCACGATTCTTTTGAGTCCGATCGGTTTGCCCCTGCGCTCTTTGAACGCATCGTACGGCCGGCCATTGTGGTTCATTTTGTGGAATTTGTGCAGCCAATTGAGGAACTCGTAATGACCGCGACCCTTGGCCAGCTCGCGGTACGGCACATCCTTGCGGATGTTGAGTTTGGCAAAGGTGTTGCGCAGCAGCTTAAAGTTCGCCTCAATCTCGTAGCTGGCGTTCGTGTACAGATAGACCTTGGTCAGCGTTAATTCGCCCGGAAACAATTTGTGCACAAATTGGCAATAAACGCCGCCCGTCTTCAGCTCGGACAGCTCCTTCACGTCGCACTGCATCTCCGCGTTCACCCAGTTAAGCAGCTCGCGCACCGAGCAAGTGTCCTTCTTCATTACCAACACGTTCTTCACAAACTGCTTGGAGCCCGACTTTTGCGTTAGCGCCATTTCACTGCAATTCACAAAAATATACAATAAGAAATTCATAATTTCAACATTACCTTGCACTACGCAGAAAGTTTCGAAATTGATTTGAAGGCGTTGCGAGCCGTGTGTGGCGCTGGCCAATCAGAAGCTGCGAAGAAAATCGTTGAAGAAGAAACGTTTAGCCTTATATAAAATACCAAATAAATACCAGATACTAGAAAAATATACTAAGGCTGGCCATGCGGCATTCGGACTATAAACGTAATATGGTAACATTTTGGCGGTTATTCAAAAGCCCTAGGGAATAAAACAATGAGATCGGTTAGAAAAAGATCGATTCTTTTTTGGATTTGCTTACTATAATTACTTTAAAATAATTCGGATTAGATACCTGTAGCCTATCCCTAGTTTATAAATTGATTTGAAGGCGATGCGAGCCGTGTCGCGCTGGCCAATCAGAAACTGGGAAGAAGAAACGTTTAGCCTTATATAAAATACCAAATAAATACCAGATACTAAAAAAATATGCTAAGGCTGGCCATGCGGCATTCGGACTATAAACGTAATATGGTAACATTTTGGCGGTTGTTCAAAAGCCCTAGGGAATAAAACAATGAGATCGGTTAGAAAAAGATCGATTCTTTTTTGGATTTGCTTACTATAATTACTTTAAAATAAATATCCCTAAATTCTACTGCACGGACGTAATTTAACGAATGAAATTTCGATATTTCACCAAGTTCAATAAAGATGTTCAAATTGGAGAGAGAAAGACGACAATTTTTTTTATACTATATGCATTATCTACCCACAGCTAATAGCTTTTTAAAAGAACTTACGATATTTATTCCAAAAGATTTCGACTCCTTGATTTTGCCAAACACTGTACGAAAAACAAAGAGAGAAACCTTTAATCATATATAATAATTAAAGAACTAACTTCTCTTCGATACTTACCTTATGAAACTTATTTTTCACGGCCAACAAATTCACTTCCTTCTTCTTGAAAACGCGTTAAAAGCAGAGAGTATTAAATGTACTGAACATAAGTCTTATAATAATTGGCAAATACTTTTGAGCACTTACATTTATATCTATATTGATTTATATTTTCCAAATATTGTATGCGGCCGCCTTTTCGCAAATTTCTTTATACATTTTTTTATTAGATGCGTCGTCCCTTCGACAAACTGACTTGGGTGTAAGTACAGTTACGCACAACATTTTGAGATAATGAGCGTAGCGAAAAGTATGTAAACACTTACACGGATGTCAGTACTAACGGTATTTCAAAGATATTTTTGCCAATATTTTTCGATAGCCGCCTTTCGATGGGAGGATCGATGGAAGAGCTCCCAAATACTGTATCTGAATTAAAAGAGATCATTTTTAAAATATGTTTTTGCATGTTTTTGTATTACAAGAACCCAACCTTTCTATATAGATATATAAATAATATCTATATATTTATATATATAGATGTTGTATTTTCCTTTTGACCCAAATCAGAACTCTGGTACTAGATCCGAGATATCTTTTCCTTCACGATCAATGCACTTTCCGCTGGAAACAGAAGCAATATTATATATTTTTTTGCACTTTGTATTAACAGTTATTAGAATTTTGTAGGTTATGAACGTCAACACACTTACGTTTTATACAGACTGTACTTTAAAGGTATTCCTCCCAACATTGGATATCTGTCTTCTGATGCGAGAGCTGAATGAGAGTCAATTTTTTTTTTTGAAATTTGCTTCCTGCGAGCTGTATTTAAAGGCGGGGAAGTGAAAGAGATGGCATGTGTCTACAGTTATTAGCAATATTATTTGAGGTTATGAGATTATTGTGAACTTACTCTGAAGTCAAATAAAGATCGTATTGAAGTGACTTTTGCTGAACGTGTACTATACTTGCACTTGCCTGTTAGGGGCTTAATTTAAGGGTATCTATATGCATTTATATGTTGGGAATCGGGAAACCAACGCTATACGAAAACGAATACAAAAAGGAGGATAACTTTAAAATGCGCCTTTCTTGAATTTACTTGTTTTAGACTTGAAACATTGGCAGATATTTTGAGACTGAATAGTTTTCGCTACCCGATGTGCCTATGACAACTCGTATATAATTAATGACTCGTCGCTTACTGCGCCTTTTTTTCGACTAAATATTCGACAAATGCTGTGTTGTACACCGTCTGATTGAGTTAAATTATGGCATTACACAACACTGACACCGGAAATAGACGCACACACAACAGCTTGAGAGCAGAAAAGTCCCCGAAATTATGTCTGCTTTCGTACAGATCTATTCTTTATATTCCCTGAATCCATTATAAAAGATATCAAGTGAATGCAAACTTAAGTATTAGGTAGCAAAAAACAGGATCAACTTTTACCACAAAAAATATTCATGTTTCTCCCATATTACACATTTGATTAAAAAGCATTTTTTTTTTTAATGTGGAAGTGATTGTGGGTGTAAAAATTTTTTTAAATCCTGTCATATTTGGGTCTGTGAAGGGCGCAGTTCCTAGATATAGGTAGATAGATATAGATATAGGAGATAGATATATGATATAGATATAGGATATAGATATAGGATATAGATATAGGGTATAGAAATAGGATATAGATATAGGATATAGATATAGGGTATAGAAATAGGATATAGATAAAGGGTATAGATATAGGATATAGATATAGGATATAGATATAGGATATAGATATGGGATATAGATATAGGATATAGATATAGGGTATAGATATAGAATATAGATATAGGCTATAGATATAGAATATAGATATAGAATATAGAAATAGATATAGGATATAAATATAAGATATCGGATATAGATATAGGGTAAAGATATAGGATATAAATATAGGATATGGATATTGGACACGAAGTTTTGTTGTTTTGGGCTTTGGTGCCACATGCCGGCCACACAATCGGACAGTTATTAGTTTAAGTAATAAACACAGATTTCTAAATGCATTAAATTAAATTACCCAACATTATCAAGGGACGCGAAACATTGGGGCTTGGACTGAACTGTAATATAAGGTAAATTATATTCAAGTATTTTACAAATGGTTTCGTCATCAAATCTCGAGGACTATGAGAGCGTGTTACATACAGATAAAAAACAAGTAAGAGGTTCTAGTCCCGACTAGGGCATACCCTGTACCCTCTTCCTCCAACAGGCGATAGGTATAAAATGAAAGATTCTTGATATATATATATACTATTCTAGAAGCTACATGACAAGTTTGGTGACTCTAGCAAATATTCGACAGGATTTCGATAACGATTTTTATCGATAACTTGGAAACGGGGCAAGTTATCGACTATCGGAAAGAAACTCCAACTGCGCGGGCACTAGGAGGACCTACAGCCAAAATTTCAAGTCTCTAGCTCTTATAGGTTCCGAGATCCTTGCGTTCATACAGACGGACAAACGGACAGACGGACATGATCAAGAATATGTATACTTTATGGGGTAGGAGATTTTTCCTTCTGCCTGTGACATACATTTGCACAAATACAATATATCCTTTTTACCCAATTTTCAATGGGTTCAGAGCATAAAATATTACTTTTTGGATGCCTGCCAATCGTAAGGCCCATAAGGCAGAAAAACTAATTCTCAAAGCTAGAGCCTTGCGCTTGGGCATATACAAACTTTTGCAAGCTCTACAAATTGCATTCAGTTCGGACTCTAAAGACCGACGTTCGGCTAAGCTAACTTCCCGGTTGAGTGGAAAGTGCATTAATGTTGGATTTCTCCAGGGTGCCGTCCCGCAATCGATATGCAATCAAAATTCAATCGGAATATAAAGCGACAGCTTTGGCTGCACTCCAGTTATTCGGCATGGAGCTGGCCGGAGCTGGGCAATGGCTGCTGCTCGGACTGTGCCTGGTTGGCCGCGCGCTGAACTGGCCGGAACAGCAGCAGGAACAGGAACAGGAGCAGGAACTGGAGCAGGAGCAGAGAATCGTTGAGAGATTGTCGCAGGTGCTGCTGGCGATATGCAATGCGAACCTGAGCATCGCGGTGAGCAGCGTCTATCGCGAGGATTTGCCTATGGCGCAACGGCGTCTCGTCGAGCGCGTCCTGGACCGCAGCTGGCCGGAGCGTACGCAAATGTTGCCCGCCGTGCTGGACCGGCAGCTGCAGCCGGAGCTCAGCCTGCGCGTCCAGCTGCTGCTGTTCTTTGTCCAGGACGCGGCGCAGCTAATTAGCGCCGCCGAACGGAATCCGCGCGTCAGCGTGACGCACAAGTACAAGTATCTAATTGTGCTGCTGGCCAAGCCGGAGGAGCAGCGAATGCAGATGCGCCAGATCTTTGACTACCTGCTGCAGCAGCGCTACAATGTCGATGTGCTGCTGCTGGCGGCGGATCTGACAACGGACGGCAACGTGACCAGCTACAGCTATGCGCCGTATGCGGCGCCGCAGCGCTGCGATTCGACGGAGCCGCTCGAATGGCCGCTGCATCAGGCCAATCGGCGTCGGCTGGAGCAACTGTATCCGGGCGACAAGCTGGCCAATTTGCATGCCTGTCCGCTGCGCGTCATTGTCTGGCAAATCGAGCCGTATATGCAGCTGCATGCGGATGGACACATCTCCGGCCTGGATGCGCAAATCCTGCAGCTGCTCGCCGTCCGGCTGAACTTCAGCTTGGCGCTGGTGGCCAATGAGCCGCCGCAGCTGATTGGCGGCGTTAGCTTGATGAACGGCAGCATGAGCGGCGCCTTTCGCATGCTCCGCGAGCAGCGTGCGAATCTGACGCTGGGATTTACCGCCTGCCTGGCGGCACGCTATAAGTTTTTGGCCAGCACCCTGCCGTACGGCCAGGTGGAATATGTTCTCGTGCTGCGCCAGGCACGGCCTTTAAGCCTGTACGAGATTATGTTGTTGCCGTTCGATCGTTCGGTTTGGCTGCTCTTGTTCGTGCTGGCTGCAGTGCGTCCGTTGTGCCGGCGGCTGCCAGCGCAGCTGCAGCTGGCCCGTGTGCTCTTCCTCTTTCTGCTGCGTTTGAGCTACGAGAGCTGCGTATTTGTGCTGGTGCACAATGCACCGCGGCGTGCGCTGCCGGACAGCCTGGAGCAGGCTCTGCAGCTGGACTATGGCTTCATTGTGGACCATGCCACGTTTCGGATGACGGAGCTGCTGCCGGCGCTGAAGGCGCGCACCCGCATTTTGCCCGGCCAGCCGGTGGATATGTTCGAACAGCTGCTGGCCCAGCCGCCGGAGAGGCGAATCGCCGTCATCAGTACGCCGCATTTTCTGGCCCACTATCTGAGCGAGCGGCGGGAGCAGCAGGCGCTCTTTGTCCTCGCCAGCCGCAAGATCATGGACAACATGGCCTGTGTGCACTTTCCGCTCGGCTCCTATCTGACCGCCACCGTCGACCGGATGCTCTTCAATATGCGCAGCTCCGGCATCAATCAGCATATCGCCAGTCGCCTGACAACCATCTCGGACCGACTCCGCCATGGGCGTGGCACCGCCTCCATATCGAGGCAGCATGCGACACAATATAAGGAGTCCATGCGCTTCATCTATGCCGCTCTCAATTGCCTGCTCATCGGCGAATCCATCACGCTCCTCATATTCGCCTTGGAGCTGCTCAGCCTGCGTCTGCCCTGGCTCGCCAGGCTCCTCCAGCGGCTCTGAGCAGCTGGGATTCCAATTAAAATATTGAATATATATTTATCAATGTAAAATATTCAATATATAGTTACCAGCTGCTATTGCCCGGCCTTGTCCGGCGCAAGTCTCTTGCTTCAAATGTTAGAAAACGATTTTCCACCCTTTTTCCGCACGTGAAAATGGCTATTTTGCATAAATCTTTCAAAATTAATTTGAACTTGAACGAATCAGAGCTAAAAGTTAAATCATTGCTAAAAAAAAGGGTAAAAAGAGACTAACCTTGTGAAAATCGGATGAGATTAAACCCAGTTATTGGGGTGGGAAATTTTAAGCTGTATGGGGAAATTCGACCAGAAATAAGGTACCCAGATTTAGATGCCAAACTGATCTAGAGGTCAAACCATGAACAAAGAGCAAAACCTCGTGCAAATCGGATGAGATTTGACCAAGTTATGGGGTAGGGAAATTACGACCTATGTATGTCTATATGGGATATTTGAGGCTACAATTTTTACATAAATTTCGACCAGGAATAAGATACCCAGATTTAGATGCCAAATTGATCTAGAGGTCAAACAATGAACAAAAAGCCAAACCTTATGAAAATCGAATGAGATTTGACCAAGATATGAGGGTGGGAAATTTTAACCTGTATCTGTATGGGATATTTGAGGGTTATTTGAGGGTACCATTTCCACATAAATTTCGACCAGGAATAAGGTACTCAGATTTGGATACCAAATTGATCTAGAGGTCAAACCATGAACAAAGAGCAAAACCTCGTGCAAATCGGATGAGATTTGACCAAGTTATGAGGGTGGGAAATTTTAACCTGTATCTATATGGGATATTTGAGGGTACCATTTTCACATGAACTTGGCCCAAAAATAATGTTGCCAGATTTAGATGCCAAATTGAATAAGGGGTCAAACCATTTACAAAAAGCCAAACCTTATGAAAATCGAATTAGATTTGACCGAGTTATGAGGGTGGGAAATTTTAACCTGTGTCTATATGGGATATTTGAGGGTTATTTGAGGGTACCATTTCCACATGAATTTCGACCAGGAATAAGGTACCCAGATTTAGACGCCCATTTTTTAAAGAGGTCAAACCATGAACAAAAATCCAAACCTTATGAAAATTGAATAAGTTTTGACCAAGTTATGGGGGTGGGAAATTTTGACCCATGTCTAAATTGGATATTTGAGGGTACCATTTCCGTATCTTAATAAACAATACAGTTTTTCATACAACAACTTAATTTTCGACCGATCGTTCCTATGGCAGCTATATGATATAGTAATCCGATGTAAATAAATGTAGGGAATATAATGAAACTTAAAATTGGTTTTCTCAGGAGATCTTGATCTTTTTGCTATTTTACCAATTAGTGTAAAGTATTCACGACTATTTCAATTCTTAAAAAATCATTTTGAAGAATTCAAATATAACATTCAATCTTTTAAGCAAGCGTATAAGTAAACCGATTTATATATACTACTTTATTATAGTGCAAAAAAAAATGTTTCTCACATCTAACGCATTTAAAGATATAAACGTAAAGCTCAACAATATGCTTTTTATATATATATATATATATAAATGGAAAATTGTGTTTTCTCATAAGAAAATCTTACAGATTTTTTCGAATATTATTATATTATTTTTCAAATATTATTGTATTATTTTTTAAATATTATTTATATATATTTGACTAAAATACAGCGCATTAAGCCTTCAAGTAGATATTTTTTATACCACTATGATAAATATTATTGTCTATATTATATATATTCTATATCAGAATAATTTAATTGCAAAGCCAAAAAACCATTTGTTACAGGTGTCTACAGCTACTGGAGGCTATATAAGTTGTATGATCAACATTTCAATAATTCTAGAAGCTATTTAAGCAATACTTAAAAAAGAAATAATAATTAAGAGCTAGATATCTTAAAAACAGAAAATTATTTGTACAAATCAATCAAACTTCGACCAAGATTTAGCACACAAGCAAAAAAAATACTGACGGTCGCGAGTTTGGATAAAATATTTTAAATAACAAATAAGTTTTCTTATAGAACACAATTTTATAAAAGATTTTGCCCATGCACTTATAAGGAATAGATATTATATTTGAAGGTAAGGCTCAAATTACAGCTTGAAAAACAATAAAAAGCTGTTTTACACAAAAGCCACTTCTCGCGATTTGCTATGCATATTATAAGAGAGACAAATTATCTGTTGTTACTGAACAAGAATATATAGTACACTTGATGGGTGCAAAGATGCCCACAGCAAGTGCTTACAAATGTTGTCTAGAAGCTTATGTGGATAAGGACAAAGCGAGCCAGAATAACTGGGCAATAAATGTGTTTAAGTTACAAAGTAGTTAACATAAGAAAGGGTTTTTCTCAATCGCTTTAGACCACATAACGATTGGCCGCATTCATGAGCCGCCGGAGACGCGGTCGCTGTGGCTGGGCGGCGCGCAGTTCGAGCACGAACACGATGCTGGCGAATAGATGCATTAGCCCCAAGCTGGCGAAGAGGCCGGCGAGCAGCCAGAGGCTTAGTTTGATTGGATCACGGTTGCGCTGGGCGGCCATATGCTCGATGCGGTCGAGGTACATGCGACGATAGCGATGCACCAGGCCGGAGGACATCATGTTGATCAGCAGCTTGTTGATGCGCTGCTTTAGATACGAATGTGGACGCATATAGAGCGCCAGCGGTGCGGTGAGCAGGGGATAGGGCAGCACAGTGAGACGCTGCTTTGCGGGACCGGAGTCCATATCGAATCTGGCCACGGTCGGCTGCAGCACCGGCACCACAAATGGCGCCTCGCTGTCATCGCGCAGCTGGCGCAGCGAATCCTCCAGAGCGGACACCACCACGATACGCTGACGTGGCACCATGTCCTTGAACACCGGCTGCAGTGCGGGCAGCATATTGAACGCATACTTCCGCTCCAGCACCTCGGACAGCGAACGCAACGGTGTACGCACCCGCCCATCCTGCAGCAAAATGTACAGCTCGCCCGTGTAGGCGGCGCGCAGCACCAGCGTCTGGAGCAGCCACATTGCGAGCAAATATCGGGCGAAATTGCGACGCGGCGGATGCAAATGCAGGCCGCCGAGCAGTGTGCTCCACAGCTCTGTGCCGGGCAGCCGATTGTTCTCGCCAAGCACAAAGCGACGCAATCGCGGCCCGCTGAGCAACTGCAGCCAGGCGATCAGACAAAAGCCGAGCAGCACGCACATCAACAGGCACAGCCAGGTGATGTAGCCCAGCGGCTTGGTCAGGCGCTGCAGCGGCGACAGCGGATAGCCGCCGGGTATGCAGAGCACTATCGGGAAGCTGGTGTACGAGATGCTCGGCAGCATGTACGTGGCGCGCTCCATGTTGTACATAAACGAGACAAAGGTTATGTTCGCCACGCCGTCAACGATCTGCAAGGAGAGCAAGAGAGGTAAAGGTTTGCCTGCCTCAAGCTGAAGATTGACTCACCATTTTCATGGCGCCCGTTATGGTGCCATTGGGCAGGAGTTCACCTCGATCACTATTTGGCTCCTTAACGATTTTGATGCCAAAGTTCATGCGCTCCGCCAGCAGGCGATAGATCATGCCCTCGATGCCATAGATGCGCTGATCATCGGCCAGGCTGGAATCGTCATTGAACATGACAAAGGGTCGACTCTCAAATGTGGCGGTGACCAGCTGACAGCCATGCATGTCATTTAGCTTGGCATCAAAGAATCGAACGCTCTTCTCCACATGGATTATTGGCGGTGCACCAAGGCCGCCCTGGAAGGTGGCATAGTGGACCGGCTCCGATGACTGACAGCGATGCGCACGATATGGATAATAATTGTAGACACGGACGGTGCCCGTTTGACGCCCCACCAGCAGCACATTCACGTTGATCACATAGATGGCGAGCAGACGTTTAAAGATTTCGCCAATAGTGCGCAGACGTCCCGTCTCCCGGCCCGTGTACACAATGCAATAGAAGCCGTTGCGCTTAAAGAAGCTGCCCGGCTGCAGCAGATACTGCTCCAGGCGCATATAGGCGCGCCAGCTGTCCAGCAGCAATATCGCCGTTTCGCGGCCCACAAAGCCGCTGGCCAGACCAGTGTGCGCCGGCGGCTCGTCGTCGTCGCCATTATCGATGCGCTCGTGCTCCAGCAGAAACTTGATGCGACCGGCACCGGACGCCAAACGCAGCACAGAATCAATCAGATCGTTGTGGAGAGCGCGACTTGAGTCGCGCGTCTCGAAGTGCATAATGGACAACGGTTTGCTCGAGTCGCTCGCATAGTGACTGTTAATCGTCCAGACGACGGCATACATTAGTGTTATGTTATAAATCGCCTGCACCGATGCGCTGGACAACATGTTGAGGGCCAGTGAAGAGTCGTCCAGTAACTGCTGTGCGCGGCGGCAATTGCTAAAGCTTTTAGTTGGTTGGTTGCATGTGAAGCTTGCAGCTTATCGCAGCTCGTTATCTGGCAAATTGTATTTAAATGGATGCGCCATCAGTTAACAAGTCGTTCGTCACATTGCCTGCCGCATGCCACATCTGCAAAAAAAAAAACTAATGTATATACTTAAACCGTTTACTTTATAAATCGAGTTAATTTTGCAAACGGCTCGTTGGCTTTGAACTGCCGCTGCCAGTGTGACCAATATCCGTTTTTGTTAGCTTTAACCAAATTTGTTGGATGTGAGTAATTGGTTATAGTATTCAAATAGATGCCACATGCCACGCGGCGCTTGCCAGATTTGTATAAAAAATATTTGAGAACACAAATGTTCAAATAACTTTGCTCGTTAACTTTGAATTGCGGCTGCCGGTGTGGCCATTATGTGTGTTTCGCCTGTTTCTACAGCATTCGCAAGTCAGTGTGACCCCAAAATGCAGCGCAATAAATGGCGAATAAGCATTTTAATTGTTTTTTGGTTTTTGCTTTTTATCTTGAAATGAGTAATTGGCAAAGAAATTGCAACAGATGCAGCAACAGCTCGTGTCGCAACACAATTTACAGATCGCTGACCGTATTTTATGTGTTCATTTACAATACAAACAACTATTTGCTAAATTTTTTTGATGACCTAAGCAGCCACCCGCAAATTAATAAAAAAAAAATAAATAAAAATATATGATAATACATGTTCCTACATATTTTTTGTAATATTTTATTCTTATTTTGTACAACAGTCGACGTTGAAGGTAAAAGTCCATTGCACAGCTTAGCTCAGCATTGATGCACCACCTCGCTGGCTTTGGCGCGGTGACACACATTCGCGATAAGGCGGTCTACGCTGCGAGAATTTTTTGGTCACTAAAAATGGCAGACACTCATTTATTGGAGATGGACCACGAATACCCCAATCACGATAGTGTGCATAGAAATACATATATTACAGTTTATAAAGTGTATGTATATTGCTAATAAGCTGAAGGGAATTAAATGTATTGTTATTGTCTTTATTTATGTTTGATTTAGTGAATAGGTACGTTTAAGAAGACGTACATGGACTTAAACCCAAAACAATCACATGTTCAAAATATGAGACACGAATTCAAAAGCTTATTGCAAATTGAGAATCACGCTAATAATTTAAATTTAAACGGTGTAATAACATCGATGTAAATATTTGAAAATATGGGTATGTAAATTGTTTTTTCGTGCTTCTTGGGGGCCCCCAACTGTCATCTCTATGGACAATTTGATATGAGCACGTAGCGGCTGCTGTTCAAAATAAAAATGTAATATGTAGGGTCACACTTCTGGAAACGGTTAAAAGACACAAGAGACAAAGCGGAAAAGAAGTCGTGCTTAGCTTCCGGATTGTCGCGAATCGTAGACAAAACAATTCCAAAACGCAGATAAGACGAAAGAATTGGCGACTATGTGGAACTGTGGATTTGTTTTCAGTGCAACATTTTGCACTGATTTCATGAAAAATTGCTCATCAGCAAATTGTTAAGTCAAGGTTTTTTTTCGTTCTTGTTTTTATTTATTTATTGTGCTGCGCCGGCTGCTGCAGCAGCTGCAGTCTCCATTGGGTATTTCTTTAATTTCTTTTACTTTTACTGACCGAACCCATCGGAAAAGGGTATAATATGGGTAGTTTGGTTATGTGCAAATGGGCGAGGCATCTGGAATCCCTTAAAGCTGATTCGATCTGGTGATGTCTGCCTGCCTGTAAAGACACACTTTTTTTTTAAGTTAAGTTTATATTAAAATATTGATAAGAGCGTTTCTTAAAAATCGTTAAGTATCGATCTTAAGCCTCTGTGTTTTGGCGTGTATCCAGATTATATGGCGACATTTGGTATGTTTTCTCGTTAAGTGAATTAGAACTAGATATCATATAATCGCATTGTATTTAAACAATAAATAACAATTTCTATTAAGCTTTTTGCCCAAACAAATATTAAATTATCGGAAGCTATATACCGCTATTTCCTGCTACACTTTTTTTTAGTATTTAAATTTTATAAAGCACACAATAATATGGAAAGGTATTTTTTTTTGTATATTTAATTTTTGTTATACATATGTATGTATACACTGAAAATACGTTGACAATTGGAAAACGAATGCGGCGGTTATTTCATATTGAGACAAAAAAATTAGCAAACAGACTAGCTAAAGTGTCGCTGATTATAGGGTATTTGCCAGTCGATCAGTCTTTTGGTTGCTGTTAGTTGGCTTTTTGTGGCGCACACACACGGAAACGAAACGAAATTGAAATGCAATGTCAATTTTTGGTGTCACCAAGGCAGGGCGTTGCGGGACGGGACGGGACGGGGCGTGGCCGCTCAACTCAACTCGCAGTGCGTGCAAAATGGCAGCGCAGCTCTTTGGCACGATTCGGCGGCGTCGACACTTTTTGGCCGCCGCCAACGCTGGCAGAGTTCTATATGGGCCAGAGTCGGAGCGCTTGGAGCGTCAGTCGCCGTTCGACGCTCAACAAACGGCTAGAGTTCCAGCAGAAGCGCTCTGAAAAGCGATAAAGAGTATATACGATATTAAGGATGCGATTGATTTGTGTAACGCTGCTGCTGCTTGGCGGCGCTTTGTGCAGCGCCCAGGATGCCAGCGTTGTCAGCGGCGCGGAGGCAGCTGCCGCCGTGGATAGCCTAACGCCCAGCGGCAATGCCAATGACACCGCCGAGGAGAAGCCGCACATACCCAGCCAGGAAGAGGTGAGCATCAATGGCGGCGACCTAGGCCAGCCACAAAAGCTAATCCTTTGCCACTCTACCAACTCCGTCCGCAGTTACTCGCCCAGATGCCGCCCCTGCAGCCACTCAATAGTGGAATACCCTCTCTGGATGCGTTCTATATGATGTTCCCGGCGCTGAGCAGCCTACTGCGCTGGGGCAGCCTCTTTCCGGCACAGTCGCTGCTAGGCGCCGTGCCGGACACACTGCAGCCGGCCGCCTCGAAGGTGGTGCTCGTGCTGGCGGACGAGGCCAATGGACACAAGTCGCGTGTAACGCGTCAGGATGCGACCGCACAACCGGCGCCAGCTCCGGCGGCGCCACCAACAGCGATGAACGGAGCCGCAATGCTGCAGCAAATGCAGCAGATGCTTGGCCAGATGCCGCCTCCGAATCTGGGCCAGATGATGCCACAAGTGCCCGCCGGCTGGCTGCCGGATGGCTTTACGCTGGGCCAAATGCCGCCGCTGCCGGATAACTTTAATCTGGGTCAAATGCCGCCACTGCCGGACGGCTTCAATCTTGGCCAAATGGCGCCCGTTATGTCCAACTTTGGCCTGCGTCCGCTGGAGGGTCTGCTCGGCCAGGCGCCAGTCGCGCCCGCCACCACAGCTGCGCCGCCGGCAGCCAAGCCGGCGAGCGAGTCGGCGCCGGCGCCAGCGCCAGCGTTGGGTCAGGCGCCACCAGCAGCAGGAGCCGGAGGATTTGGCGCTCTCTTCGATGGCGGCAGCAATCTGCTGGGCCAAGCCTTCAGTGGCATGCCCGCGGCGCCCACGCCGGACGCCTTCATGGCTGGCCTGCGCCAGTTCTGGCCGGGCGCAGCGCCGCCCGCGGGCGACAGAAGCGCCCAGGCGTCGGACATATCGGAGGTGCGCGTCAAGCCGGACAACCAGGAGACGATCGGCTATCGGGCGCCACAGCAGGCGCACGCACAAATGGCCCAAATGAAGATCAAGTCGGCGCTGCAGCTGGAGCAGGAGAAGCAGCGCGTGCCGCTGCTCTGGTTCCGCATGCCCAGCACCGAGACGCAACAGTCCAAGTCCACGGAACGCGTGCAGATCGAGTCCAAGCTGCAGGCCTTCGAGCAGCAGGTAATCGCCGAGCTGCAGCAGCTCCAGCAGATCGAGCGCCTGGCGCGGGAGATGCGCGCCAATGCCCAGGGTGAGACGCCCGCATACAAGCTGCGCTATCCGCTGAGCCGGACGCCCGTCCACAAGATCACCCGGGCGGACATTGAGCGCGCTTTGCGCGACGACTATGTGCGCCGCCTGCTGCAGAAGGAGGCGCAGCGCAAGACGAACTTCAAGCGCCAGACGCAGCCGGAGCAGCTGCTCACCAAGGAGGACATTGTCAAGGTCATGGCCTATGCCTATCGCATGGCCAACGAAAATGCCGAACGGAGGGCCAAGGAGGACAAGTTCTATGCGGCCTACCGAGCCGCCGAGTCAGCGGAGCCAGCGGAGCGACAGCAACAGCAATGGGAGCTCCAGCAGCAGCAGCGTCAGTGGACGGAGGATCAGGCTAAGACGCAGCAGCAGCAGCAGGCAAACGATCAGCAGAGTGAGCGACAGCAGCCGAATCCAATGATGATGCGCCAGTGGACGGAGGAACAGGCCAAGGCCCATCAGCAGGCAAGGGATCGACAGAATTCCATGATGATGCGTCAGTGGACGGAGGACCAGGCCAAGGCACAGCAACAGCAGAACACCATGATGATGCAGCAGCAGCAGCAGCAGCAGAATCCCATGATGATGCGTCAGTGGACGGAGGATCAGGCCAAGACACAGCAGCAACAGGCACAGGAGCAGCAACGCCAGTGGACGGAGGATCAGGCCAAGGCACAGCAGCAGCAGGCCCAGGAGCAGCAGAAGCCCATGATGATGATGCGCCAGTGGACGGAGGATCAGGCCAAGGCACAGCAACGGGCGGAGGAACAGGCCAAGGCACAGCAACAGGCGATGCAGCAACAGAATCCCATGATGATGATGCGCCAGTGGACAGAGGATCAGACCAAGGCACAGCGGGATCCGCAGCAGCAGATGCCCATGATGATCCAGCAACAGAATCCCATGATGATGCGCCAATGGACAGAGGATCAGGTCAAGGCGCAGCAGGCAAAGGCCCAGCAAGAGATGCAACAGCGTCAATGGACAGAGGAACAGGCCAAGGCGCAGCAGGCGCAACAGATGTCCGAGAAATCCATGGAACAGGCAGCCGAACGCCAGTGGGCGGATGAGAAGATGCGGGCCATGCAACAGCAGCAACAACAGCAGCAGCAGGAGCAACAGCAGCAGCAGCAGCAGGAGCCGCAGCCGGATGGGGAGTCGGTGCTGGGCGAGGCCAAGCCGCAGATGCCCGAAAATGCTGGCCAGGCACGGCACAAAGGTAATCTCTATGGTGTATTCCGCAATACCGATCCTAATCTCTTGCCGCAAACAGTGGACGCGCTTGGCCTCGGCGGCGATCATCGCAGGAAATCCAAACACCATTCGTCGCCCACCATCATCAACTACTACCACAGTGCGCCGGCGGCCAATTACGGCCAGGGCTACGGCCAGGGCTACGGCCAGAGCTACGGCCAGAGCTACGGCCAGGGCTACGGCCAGGGCTACGGCCAGAGCTACGGCCAGGGCTACGGCCAGAACTCCGCCCAGACCTATGCCCAGACCTATGGCCAGAGCTCTGGACAGGGCTATAGGCCCAGCTATGGCACCAGCTACGGCGGCGGCGGCCAAGGATCCAATGCATATGGCGGCTATCGTGCGGCCATTGGCAACGACGAGATCGACTCCATGCTGCAACAGCATCAGGTCATGGCGGTAAGTTAAGCCAAACCAAAAACAATCTATAGATGGAAAACATGGAACCAGCCTTTAAATCAATCAAGATCAGCTCCGAACCCATAAGGAAGTCGATAAAGTCAAGGGCTTAGCTATATAACAGGCAGGAGAAGTAGATTCTTGATCAGATGGACGAGCCGAACCCATCTAGCCTTGTACGTCTGTCTGCCTTTTAGACAGACTGGAAGACAGACTGGAAGAGAGACTGGAAGACAGACTGAAAGACAGACTGGAAAACAGACTGAAGACAGATTGGAAGACAGACTGGAAGATAGACTGGAAGACAGACTGGAAGACAGACTGGAAGACAGACTGGAAGATAGACTGGAAGACAGACTGGAAGACAGACTTGAAGACAGACTGGAAGACAGACTGGAAAACAGGCTGGAAGACAGACTGAAAGACAGACTAGAAGGCTGACTTGAAGACAGACTAGAAAGCTGACTTGAAGACAGACTGGAAGACAGACTGGAAGACAGACTGGAAGACAGACTGAAAGACAGACTGAAAGACAGACTGGAAGAGACTTGAAGACAGACTGAAAGACAGACTAGAAGACAGACTAGAAGACAGACTGAAAGACAGACTGGAAGACAGACTGGAAAACAGACTGGAAGACCGACTGGAAGACAGACTGGAAGAGAGACTGGAAGACAGACTGAAAGATAGACTAGAAGATAAACTGGAAGATAGACTGGAAGACAGACTGAAAGACAGACTGGGAGATAGACTGAAAGACAGACTGACAAACATTGCTTTTCAAGCATAACTCGATGAATTCAAGAGCCAGATACACAAAGGATTGCTTGTACATGAGCGTATAATGTACGCATATTAGAAATAATTCATTTTTGGAATACCTTTACGTCGTACCCTCCATACAATGAAAAAGAAGCTAAAGCTTTGCGCTTTGGTATGCATATACTTTAGCATGTCATATTTGAGCTTTGGAAATTTGATGAAGATCGGATCGAAGTTAATCAAGATCAAATTTCTCGTGCATAGTCTGAGGGCAAAGGGAAGAAGAAGCACAGCCGCTGCGCTGTAACGTAAATTGAGTCCAGGGTATCTGCCAGTCGGGCACTCCCGACTAGAAAACTTTTACTTGCTTTTTAATTGTCCAGTTCCATCTATATATTGTGTATATATTCTGTTAAGACAAACCACGCACACTCACACACATGCGCACACACACACACACACACACACACACACACACACACACACACACAAACACACACACACACACACAGCCACACACACATAGACACACCCAAGTAGCTGGCTTCATATCATTCACATTTTTGCATCTTCTCCTCGCCCGCTGTTCCTCATGTCATTAACAGGCGACGCATTTCAGACAATAAAACCCAACAACAACGACAACGACAACAACAAGGATGAGCAGCTGACCAGCGGGAACAGCAGCTCCTCCGCATCCCCCGACCCGTCCTCGTCCAGCAGTCATCACATTGAGAAAAGGTTAGCAAATTTTTGTAGCAAATCCTCGCCAGCATTGCGGCCTGGCAGCTGCAGCTGCGGCAGCGCTAACTGCGCCTGCGGCAGCAGCTGCCGTTGCGCCCAATCCCAGGGCAAATCCCAGGGCAAATGTCCATGCCAGGCTGGCCGGCGCAGACGCAGCGCGGAATATGGCACGCTGGAGACCATTGACGAGGGCTCGCTGAATGCGCTGAGGAAGGAGTACAAGCTGGGCCTGAAGGAGATCACGCTCAGTCCGGACGAGGATCCGGCCGAGGCGCTGATGCGCTACAATGCGGCCTCCATACGCGAGGCGCTCGAGCGTGCCAGCCAGGAGCCGCTGGAGATCAACGGCGATCAGCTGACCTCAAGCGAAATGGCCGCTCACCACCAGGCGGAGGAGCTGGAATATGCCACCGAGCCGCCGTTGGTGGTGACAAGCACCTCCGCAGCTCCAACCATTGTCAGCAGCAGCAGCAGCACGGAGCGTGCCCAGCAGGATGCGTCCAGCAGCGAACGGGCTGCGATAACCGCAGAGCTGGCCGCGACGCGCGCCGAATTCAAGCAGCTGTACGGCCTAATCGAGAGCCTCAAGGAGCAGCTGACCAAGGCCGAGCAGCGGCTGCGGGATTGCAGGCAGCCCGAGACAGCCACAACGAGCAGCAGCAGCACGAGCACGTCCACGAGCACGACCACGAGCACCACGGAGGCGCCGTGGGCGCATTTGCTGGCCAGCAAAGGCTACGATACCAACTATCTGTCCAAGTCGCACGAGCACCAGCCGGATGCAACGGGCTCGGCTGATTATAGCTACCAGGAGCTGCAGCCCTACGAGCCGGACAACAAGCCCAAGCGCGCCACGGATGTCAATAACAGCAGCACCACGACGACGACGTCGACGACGGAGCATTCGACTGCGGCGCTGCAGCAGGCGCAGCAGCTAAATGCGGCGCTCCACAGCAATGCCATAGCTGATAATGGAGCAGCAGCAGACGCCGCCGGCGGCGATGCTGATGTGGGCAAGACGAGCACCAGCACGGCCACGCCGTATGCGCTGCGTGGTAAATTTGTGCGCAGGCGAAGCACCGCCAGGCTGGGATTGCGGACGACGCGCCAAGCGAAGGTAACGAAGGCATCCGGCGAGAATGCGGAGCTGTCGCTGTTGCGTGCGCGCAGCACGAAGCTTGATCAACTGATCGATGTCTTACACGAACTCCTACGTTTGCAGCTCCAGCGGGAAAATGCGCTCGCCAGGATAACCAGCTCCAGCTCCAGCGCCAGCTCCAGCTCCAGCTCTAGCTCCACCCGGCGTCCCAGCAAAGCCTCGAACCGTTTGCGCCGGCGACGTAAGCAGCGTCCGAGCAGCAGCCCCAAAAACATGAATTCATCTATTTAAATCAACAAACAAAAATTTACCATTAACTTTAACATTAACTTTACCATTAACTTTAACATTAACTTTACCATTAACTTTAACATGAACATAACTAATGTTGCCTCATTCATGCTGTTCACTTTCATTGCATATGTTGACATCCAATCAGTCAGTCATCAGCAACCGCAACCGCATCCACATCAGCATCAGCATCCACATCAGCATCTGCATCCACATCCGCATCCGCATCCATATCCGAAGTCGACGACGCCAACGTGGGCGCTCCGCTTGGCTTGCAAGAGGGCCTGCTGCGGCCCTATATGGGCCTCCTGCCGCTCGAGCAGCCGAACGATCCCTGGACACAGAAGGCCTACAATCCGCATTATCCCTTGTTTGGCGGCGGCGGCAGCTATGAAACGTATCTGAGGCCGCGCCGCGACACGCACATTATGGCGCGCAGCCAGCCGCTGCTGACGCCCGGCATGCTGGAGCGGCTGCTGCGCATCAAGGCGGAGTTCCAGCGACGCTTTCCCCATCTCTACCAGAGCATGCTCAATCATCATACGAATCAGACGCGTGTCGTCGTTAAGCCGCCGCTGCTGGTGCGTCTGTCCAGCAATAGGGCGAGGCATAGCGACGAGCCGCTCCTGGAGCTCGGCGCCGCCGAACGCGGCCTCTTTGACGAGGAGACGGAGGCGGAGGCGGAGGAGGAAGCCAGTGCCGAGCAGCCGACCACCGAGAAAAATGAGTCAAGCGAGCTTTTCGATAAAAGGGATGACCTTGTTGGCGATTTCGACTACTTTCATTTCGAGGATAACGATGATTATAATAACGATAACGATAACGATAACGATACTGATGTTATTGACGATTAGATAAAGGTTAGTTTAATTATGTAAATCCCCTTCAACAGAATCACTAAAAATGTATAAACGAAATCCGTTGCGTTTCAATAATATTTATCGATATATATATATATCGATAGGCTTTGTCTTTAGTACTTAGAGTTGTGAAATTAGCACAGGGTTGTGAAGTTTTGACTGATTGATGGCCTATTTGTATAAAAGATTTTCGGAATAACTACCAACTGGGAATTACAAATTCCATTTATGGACTACCGGAAACTTGTCCGATCGATTTATATCAAATATACTATATATCACACAATATGCCGCATGATTTGCAACTGACAGGAATTCGGTTTGTCTTGTTCTTGACTTGGCTCCAAACCTCACACGCACCCCGGGGAAATCTGTTTAATGCATGCTTAATAAGCATATTGGTGCGTAACAATCCGAATACCTGATATCCCTTATCGAATACCCTAGAGTCTCGTCCTCTCCATTTGCCTGAGTCAATTCATAAGCGGCTGTCGTTAAATTTGAACTCTGCATGAAAAAGTGTGCACCTATTGAGGAAAATTGTCTAAAATGCTGCCAGTGATAACAATCGATATTTGATATTAAATAATACCAAAAATACCAGCACGGCACTGAGATCGAGAGAGAAGGCGGCTTATTTAAGGATACTTATTTAATTATTAAAATGTAATAGCCACATATTACTCATATTTACTTAGCTCCTCGGCGAATCGACTGCGTTTCATTTTAAATAGCTGCAACATTTAATTGAATTAAATGTCACATGCATTTAATTTTCTTAAATGCTCGCTTTATCGAAAGCTCAATCGATAGATTCGCAATCGATGAGCAAATACACCGAATAAGAAACCGTTAAAATTCGAATACATAAAAAAAGTTCTCTTTTACGCATAAGGTTGAAATTCTTGTGGATATGTATTTTATAAATGTGTTATGCATTTGGTATAAATGGTTAAGGGAATAAGAAGATAATCAATTAGGCTGAAATGGAGTTGTGTGTAGGAGGATCGGGACTAGCTGATTGTAGATTTTAGAACCAGTTCAGCTGAGGGCAATGCGAAGTGCTGGCAGAGCGGGTGAGCGGCGAGCGGTTACGGGCTGAGGTCTCCCTTAACCAGCCGTGCAGGAACCAGTGATTAAGTAAACTGTCAGCTGGAGGCGGGTCCGTTGAGAAGGTCGGCATGTGGGCCAGGTCCAGATGGAAACGGGGCAACTGGTTTGGTCGGAGCTCGCGGTACACAGCGATGGGCTGCTCCTCGCCCGGCATTGACCAGAGCGAGAGGGGCTCGAACCACTCTCTGTACAAGGGATACTCCGGACTTGCAGGCCTGTCGGGGTCGTCTTCCGCGTCCAGATCAAACATATCCTCCCCAATAATGGGGCATACCCAGTAGACGGGCGGTGGGTCCTGGGCATATGCTGGCTGCTTCTTCTGCTGCTCTCCAGCTGGCGAATCCGACGGAGAGGCCAAGCTCTTGCTTGGACCCGCTCCTCCAGCTCCGTAACGAGTGCAGAGCGTACAGGAGGCTGGCACAGTTGGGGGCAGGAGTTGCTCCTCATCGTTGGGGCCAGCTGCGCGTCGGAAAGGCGCGAACAGCTGATGACCATTGCGACCGGGTTCATTGTGGTAACGGACATAGGCGGCACAGTCCCTTTGCCCGGCCAGGAGAGACGCCAGCTGTGTGCGCTGAGCCAGGCTGAGATTGTGGTCGGAGGGCAGGAAGTAGGTGTCCGGTATGTCGGCACGCACGCTGAGGTCGTCGAGGCGCAGGATGTCGCGACGCGCCTCGTAGATCTTCGAGGTGAACTTCTCCAGGCCCTTGATGATAACCGTGCGTTGGCGCTGGTTCTGGAGCAGCACAATGTGGCAGCCGTACTTGATGTTCAGCTCCATGAGTTGGCAGGCGAGGAACTGGTGACTCGAGGCGTAGTCGAACTTCAGAGTGACCGGCAAGTTGCCCAGGAGCAGCTGACGTGCTCGGTAGACGTTATCGATGCCACCCGAAATGGCCACGTGGGAGGCGTCGCTGGGATTCAGCTGCGGGCAGCACAGGTCGGGCAACGTAATCCTCGTCTGCGTGTACGCCATGATGCTCTTCAGGTTGAGGTCGTGCAGACCCCGGATGACCAGGTGGTGCTGCGAGGTTATCTCCATGTACAGCTTGACGGGCGCATCGCGACCGGCGCTCGACCAGGTGAAGTTCATCAGCAGCTGCGTGGCGTCGCGCAGCTTGTCCGCCTCCCGCTCCACGCCCTTGACCAGCATCACGGAGAAGTAGAGGCGCGCCCGCTCCGAGTAGATGACCTGCACATTGTAGCTCCTCTCGATCATCCGCAGGTAGCGCACGCTGTACGGCTGGGCCTGGGCCTGGGCCACGGGCAGCTCGAAGGCGAGCAGGAGGGGGGTGGAGAGACGCAGCAGGGCTCGGGCCTGCTCGACCTGGGCGAGGCTGCCCGAGACGGAGACCTGGTTCGATTGCTCTGTGAAGCTCTGGATTTCGTCCGGGAAGTGGATGTGCGTGCTGGTCAGGTCCCTGATGCGCTTGATGCCGCTGCCGCCGCATCCGATCATGTACGTGTGGTCCGTGTGGCTGATGTCCATCTTGAGGAGGACGCGCGATGCGCGATCCTCCAGTCTGCTCAGGATGCGGAGCTTGGCTCGGAGCACCTGCTCCCGCTGGCCCACGACGCGCACGTACGGATCCTTGCGGCTCTTGGCCCCGATCTTCAGCCTGCTCGGCCAGCAGACATAGGTGCGGGTGCTGCTCATGATCTTCTCGAAGAAGTCGCGCGCTCCACTGAGGCCCTCCTTGCGCAGCAGCTGCTCCAGCCAGTGGCGGTCCACCTTGAAGGACTCGTTGTGCAGCTCCGTCACGTCTGCGCCCAGCTTCCTGGCAATGTTCTGCATGCCAATCCACTCCAAGCACTGCTCCCCTTGCTCACCCTGCTCCCCCTGTGCCTCGTCTGCGGCATCTGGTGGCCACCTTGGTGCGTTGCCCCTTCTCGATCTTCTGCTGGACATGGCGGCGCTCAATTCCGCTGACTCAGAGCACAGTTAATGGGATGACTGAGAGCACGTGTCACTGGGGCCCTCTACGAGTTATCGCTCAGCAATTATCGGTTATCGGTTATCGGCTATCGCTGGGTTGCTCTAACTGTAAGGCAGCCATCTTGTAGGGTTGCCACATGGCAACAAATTGTATTTCCGATTTTGATGCAAAAATAAATACTATTTCTATAATTGTTTCCTTAGTTACTTAAATGTCAATTTAAAAAACTCCTCCGAATTGTATATTCTCTTGTACATATATATAAAGAAGCCTGTGCTATGTGCATGAATTTTGCATACAATCAGCTATTCCCGATCCTCCTACACACAACTCCATTTCAGCTTAATTTTTTATCTTCTTATTCCCTTAATTATTTATACCAAATGCATAACATATTTATAAAATACATATCCACAAGAATTTCAACCTTATGCGTACAAGAGAGCTTTTTTTAATGTATTCGAATTTTAACGGTTTCTTGTTCGGTGTATTTGCTCATCGATTGCGAATCTATCGATTGAGCTTTCGATAAAGCGAGCATTTAAGAAAATTAAATGCATGTGATATTTAATTCAATTAAATGTTGCAACTATTTAAAATGAAACGTAGTCGATTCGCCGAGGAGCTATTACATTTTAATAATTGATTAAGTATCCTTAAATAAGCCGCCTTCTCTCTCGATCTAAGTGCCGTGCTGGTATTTTTGGTATTATTTAATATCAAATATCGATTGTTATCGCTGGCAGCATTTTAGACAATTTTCGTCAATAGGTGCACACTTTTTCATGCAGAGTTCAAATTTAACGACAGCCGCTCATTAATTGACTTGGGCAAATGGAGAGGACGAGACTCTAGGGTATTCGATAAGGGATATCAGGTATTCGGATTGTTACGCACCAATATGCTTATTAAGCACGCAATAAACAGATTTCCCCAGGGTGCGTGTGAGGCTTGGACCCAAGTCAAGAACAAGACAAACCGAATGGCTGTCAGTTGCAAATCATGCGGCATATTGTGTGCCAGTTGCTGCTGCTGCAGCAGTGTCATGCGGCGCTGACGACGACAACGACGACGATGACTAGCTCAAGGCTGGACACTTTGGCTCTGGCTGTGGCCCAGGTGCTGCACGAGTCGGAGATGTCAGGCTGCCAGACACTTTACGTCCACATGGAGTACAGCGCGCTGTCGGCGCGGCCGCAGCTGCTGGAGCTGCTGGGACGCCTGTTGCACGCGCTGCCGGCCGCAACATGGCAGCCGCGCTGCCTGTTCCAGCAACGCCCCATGGAGTACAGGCCGTACGTGCATGCGGTGCTGCTGCTGGTGGACGACATCCGTGCGCTGCGCCGCCTCTACGCCGGGCTTGGTGCCACCGGCAATCTGGCCTATACGCTCGTCTACATGTTGGAGCCGCAGCCCACGCTGGCCATGCAGTTGATGTGGAGCCGGAGCGTGCTCAATGTCGGCTTGCTGCTGCTGCCGGACAGCCAACAGCTGCTCTTGCTGCTCAGCTACTTTCCGTATGGTGCTGCCGCCGATGGCTGTCGTCGGATACGCGCCAGTGTTGTGAATCGTTTTGTAACTGCGCGGGGACGCTGGTCGAGCGATATATATTTTCCCGCCAAACTGGACAATTTCTTTGGCTGCACTTTGACCTGCGCCACGTGGCCGGACATGCCGTATCTGGTGCGGCGCGCGGATGGCGCCTTCCTGGGCATCGAGGGGGCCCTGCTCCAGTTTATGGCCGACAATTTGAACTTCAGCGTGGGCCTCTACTGGCTGAACGAGTCCCAGGTGCGCGATACCTTCAATGAGTCCGGCTGGGTGTTCGAACAGGTGCGTATAAACGAACTTTAACTTTGTGTTAAAGTATAGGTTAATTAAAAAACCAGTGTTGGTAAAAAATATGCAATATTTAATTATTTAAATATTTTATATTGTTATGTTAATTAGTCCTGTTGGGTATTCTAACCTGTATAAAGGACCTTTAACTTTCTGTTAAGATAT
Source organism: Drosophila lacicola (assembly GCA_035045355.1). Classification (NCBI taxonomy): domain Eukaryota; kingdom Metazoa; phylum Arthropoda; class Insecta; order Diptera; family Drosophilidae; genus Drosophila; species Drosophila lacicola. The sequence goes on along the minus strand of JAWNPB010000148.1, from coordinate 2,957,951 downwards.
AGGTCAATTTAAAACCAGTGTTGGTAAACCTTTTGGGCATACTCATTGTTTACTTGTGAGGTTATGAATATAGCCATTGAAATATTCAAATAACTGTAAAAATATTCATTTAGTTATTTTTTTTTTATTATTTTATATTATATTATATTAAATAGATTAGTCCTGTTGGGCTATAGGTTGGGTTATATAGGTTATTTAAAAAACCAGTGTTGGTAAACGTTTTGGGAATACTCATTAAAAACAAAAGTTTGATTATTTTTGAGGTTATGTGGGCGATATACACAGTTATAAAAATACCCATTTTAATATTCAAATAACTGTCAATATATTCAATAGTTAATTTTTAGTCTTTTATTTTGATAAGTCCTTCAACTTCTTGTTAAATTATAGGTTAATTTAAAGCCAGTGTTGTCAAACTTTTTCAGAATTTTTCTTATACAGTATGATTAGTTATTTTTAAAGGTGTTTCTTTCGTTTTTGTTTTTACAGATCTTTAGTATGGCGGAATATGCCTTGGGCGGCTTCCACTACAAGCCCAACGAGCGGGGCGAGGTGCCCTATTCACAGTCGACGTACTACTTCATGAGCCACATCATGTTGGTCACAAATCTGCCCACCGCTTACTCGGCCTACGAGAAGTTGGCATTTCCCTTCCATCCGCTCCTCTGGCAGGCCATTTGCCTGGTATTGGCGCTGGGCTGTCTTTCGCTCTGGCTGCTGCAGCGATGCTGGAAACAGTTGCCACAGGTAAATATCAGAGAGACACAGCTGGCGATCGGACAGAAAGCTATGTTTTGTAGCAAAACCTTCTTCTGTCGCCATGCATAAATATATATTGCAATTCAGCTAGGGTATTTTGAACTTTGGCAACATAAATAACACCGTTTTTTCTTGATTCCCATGAAAGTATACGAAATACTTATTAGAATTTGAGGTTAAGTTGCAAATTTAGAGAGGTTAACATAAGAATTGAGGTTAGGGTACCGATTTGTAAGGTTAAGTTCAATTAAACTCAATGAAATTTACCCTTCAAATATTAAATAATATAATGATTGAGGTTAAATTGCAAATTTAGTGAATTTAATGTAGGAATTGAGGTTAGGCTAAAGATTTGTGAGGTTATGTTGAATTAAATTCTATGATATGTACTCAATAATTATTTAATAATATAATGATTGATGTTAAGCTAGAAATTTTGTGTCAGAATGAAGGTTAAGTTGAAGATTTGCGAGGTTAGGTTTAAGATTTGTGAGGTTAAGTCGAATTAAATTATGAAATGTACGATTAAATTATTTAATAACGAAAATATTGAAGTTAAGGTGCAAATTTAACGAGGTTATCATAAGAATTTCAGGTCAGCTTACAAATTGCTAAGGTTAAGTTGAATTAAACTAGGAAATGTCTGGTTTAATTATTAAATACTATAACTATTGAGGTTAAGTTTGCAAATTTAACGAGTTTAACATAATAATTAAGGTTATGTTACAGATTTGTAGGGTTAAGTTGAATTAAACTGTGAAATATTTGATTTAATCATTTAATAATATAAGGAATGAGGTTAAGTTGAAAATTCTTGAGGTTAGGTTAAGGATTTGTGAGGTTAAGTTGAATTAGACTCTCTGAAATGTACGCTATAATTATTTAATAATATAATGATTGATGTTAAGCTAGAAATTTTGTGTCAGAATGAAGGTTAAGTTGAAGATTTGTGAGGTTAGGTTTAAGATTTGTGAGGTTAAATTGAATTAAACTATGAAATGTCTGGTTTAATTATTAAATAATATAATTATTGAGGTTAAGTTTGCAAATTTAACGAGCTTAACATGAAACTCTGAAATATTCGATTTAATCATTTAATAATATGAGGAATGAGTTTAAGTTGGAAGTTCTTGAGGTTAAGTTGTATTAGACTCTCTGAGATGTACGCTATAATTATTTAAGAAGTATATTTAAGGATTTTGAATGACATTTGTTTTGTTTTACCGGCATATCTGTCCAATTTAGCATCCGTATTACCAGCTGCTGGTGCTGACCATGGGCGGGAATCTGTTGCCCAGAGAGCTGCCGCAGCGCAACTCATGCCGCCTGCTGTTGATCACCTGGCTGCTGTGCGCCTGGCTGCTGCGCAGCGCCTACCAGTCGGGCATGTACCAGCTGCTGCGCCAGGACACGCAACGCGATCCGCCCCAGACAATCGCCGAGGTGCTGGCCCAGCGCTATACGATCCAGCTGGTGGCGGGCACGGCGGAACGCTGGCTGGAAAGCTTGCCGGAGCTGCGCGCCGCCCAGCCGCTGCGCCAGCTGGAGGCCAGCGAGCTGCAATCATTTGCCGGCCTGGCGGCACGAAGCGGCAGCGATGAGCGCGTCGCCATCATTACGCCGTACGAGTACTTTGGCTACTTTCGCAAGGTGCATCCGATGAGTCGACGTCTGCATTTGGTGCGGGAGCGCATCTTTACCCAGCCGCTGGCCTTCAATGTGCGCCGTCACTCGCATCTGGTCGGCGTCCTCAACAGGCAAATAATGCGGGCGCATTCGCATGGCTTCCTCGAGCACTGGACGCGTCAATATGTCAGCGCTGTCGATGAATCCGATGAGAGCATAGCCCCGATTGCCGCAATACCCTACGAAACTGTCGACGGGCATCGGCCGGAGGGCGAACTGGGCTTCAGAGCGGATGTTCCAGTGTCTGGCAAATTGTTGGTGCTCTCCTTCAAGGAGCTGGCCGCCCTCTTTTGGCTAACCCTGTGGTCTCTGCTGTGCTCCGTTCTTGTCTTTGGCCTCGAACTGTTGCTGCATAAATAATGCCAAACATTTATTTTGTGCTAAAGCGTTTTAATTAAATTACTTCATAATCCCGCAGCAGCCCGAAAACAAAGCACTTGCCACACACACACACACACACCCTCACACACACACACAGACACACACACAGCTCGGCTGGAGAGCTGCTCCCGCTGATAGTTGCCAGCGTTTGCTGCTCGTATCGTAAAAACGCAAAACGTTTTATCTAAAAGCGATAAATTTGCAAAACCAAAAAAAAAAAAAAAATGTAGAAAAAAAAATAACCACCAAATCTTCCCTCAGCCGACCCACAAAATGCACACACAACCCACCACATGGACATCAATTTTCTGTGTGCGTATGTGTGTGTTGGGGTGTGGGTGTGTGTGTGTGTGTGTGTGTGTGTGTGACAATCGTTTGCCGGCAAAACGCTGCTTAATGCCGTTTGGCTAGTCACATTCTCTGATACCCTTACCGCAGGCTTAACTTTCAGCTGAGCTGAGGACGAGGCAACAGCATGTCTCTTAGAGATGAAACTATTGGTTCTGATTGACTCAATGATTGACTGACACAACTAAAGATTAACTGACTGCTTGACTGTCTAGTTAAATGACTGATTGATTGATTGGCTGACTAAAAGATTTGTTAGACTGAATAACTGGCTGACTGACTGATTAATTGGCTAATTGGTTGAGAGATTGGTTAACGGAATGATTGATTGACTGCTTGATTAGCCAACTGACTGACTAACTGATTGATATACTGATTGACTGTATTACTGGTTTAATATCTGATTGATTCGTGACTAAAGGACTGGCTGACTGCTTGATTAATTGAGAGATTGGCTAACAGAATGATTGATTGACTGCTTGATTAGCCGACTGACTGATTGATTTACTGACTGACTGAATGATTGATTAACTAAATGACTAATTGATTGACTGGCTGACTAAGAAATTAATTGGCTGACTAATTTGAAAACTGACTGAATGATTGAGTAACTAACTGATTGATTGACTGGCTGTCTAAGGGATTGACTGACTCACTAATTTGCAAACTGACAAATCGATTGACTGACTAATTGAGAATTTTTTATTGACTGACTATACTGATTGACTGACTGAGTCATTGGCTGACTAAGTGGTTGACTGACTGACTGACTAATTGGATAACTGACTGACTGATTGGCTAACTAAATGATTGATTGACTGACTGAGTGATTGGCTGATTAAGCGATTGATTGACTAATTGGATAGCTGGCTGACTGATTGATTGGCTGGCTAATGTTTTTGACTGGTTAAACTGATAAACTGGTTAAATGTCAAATTGATTGAACTAAAAGTTAATTGACCGATTGGCCAACTGATTGATTAATTGATTTATTCGTTAAATGAATGTTTGACTGACTGACTGACTGACTGATAGATTGATTGACTTTCTGACTGACGGATTGTCTGGCTAAGTGAATGATTGACTCAAAGATTGATTGATGAACAACGCCTAGCCCAAACCGTAAGTGCTAGTAAGCTGAATTTTCTGCTGTAGTTTCCTTCGGCATATTGCATAGCACTGGAAAAGGACTCGAGAGGCGCTCAACGCGACTTGGTACCACGAAAACCCAATTGTCCCTCCCAAGGCGCCTTTGAGTGGAGCTGCTGCTGCTGCTGCTGCTGCTGCTGCTTTGCTTATCGCCTCGCACATTTGCGCTTTTCCGAAATTTTTTGCCACACTGCGCCACAAAACTGTTGTAATGGGCATGACGTTGCCCCAGCATTCAGCATATCCAGTCGCAGCGCCAAGTAGTCAACGACGTCGTCATCGTAGCTGGAAATTCAAGTAAATGTATTGAACTTAAGCTCATTGCCTTTGCCTGCATTGTCCTCCTCCCCTCCCAGCCACGTCTCCATCTCCTATCAGCATCCTTTTGCCACACAGAAGCTGTGCTGCTCTGCTCTGCGCTGGGCTGGGCTAACCTATCAGGCTCCATGGCGCGCTTCCTCTCTTTAATACGCTACGCTGTTCGGTAGAAAAAACTTTATGCAATTCTTTTTATAAAATGTTTCCTACTTTTGTCAATTTTTTTTTTTCATGTACGCCTGGCCTGCATCATTCATAGCACGACAACGAGCTGGGATAATGGACGAGTGAAAGTCGAATAGCAGCGAGTGGAAGATTAGCGAGTAAAATAAGCCAAGCAAGCGAGTGGAGCGCGGAAATCAAAAGGATATTTTATAGAGGTAACTTGGTAGCGAGTGTATATCCTCGTCGAAGAGCAGCGAGTGGAAGATTAGCGAGTGAAATAAGCCAAGCAACTGCGATTCAGCGAGAGTGAGACGCCAGCGAGTGGAGAGCGGAAAGCAATATCTTATTTTATGGGGGTAACTAGGTAACGAGAGCAGGAAGAGTAACGAGTGCATATCCGCGTCGAAGATTAGCGAGTAAAATATGCCAAGCAACTGGGACTCAGCGAGTGTGAGACGCCAGCGAGTGGAGCGCGGAAATCAAAAGCCGATTTTATAGAGGTAACTGGGTAACGAGTGTACATCCTCGTCGAAGAGTAGCGAGTGGAAGGTTAACGAGTAATATAAGCCAAGCAACTGGGATTCAGCGAGTGAGACGCCAGCGAGTGGAGCGCGGAAAGCAATAGCTTATTTCATGGGGGTAACTAGTTAACGAGAGCAGGAAAAGTAACGAATGCCTAACAACAATTGGCTAGGAAGTAGCGAGTGTAAACTATGTGTGCGCACATAGCTGACACTCGCTAATTGAAAAGCAGCGAATGCGCAACGAGAGCAGGGCTAGTAGCGAGTGTCAACTATATACGTACACTCGTCGCTATCTCTGCTCTCGTTACGCATTCGCTGCTCTTTCAATTTCTAGTCACTGCTTTAAAACATCCAAACAACAAACGACACAAATATGCTAAAAGTGCAGCGAGTACAGTCTGCAAAGCAGCGAGCAATTAGATGGGTTAGCGACGAGTACACAAACAGCGAGTAATCTATGCTCAGCGAGTGAATGATATACAGAGTGGAGGGCACGCCCAGTGCTGCCTGAAGCTCGCTGCTTAACTTTTATGGCCACGACTAGCTTGACGGAGCCTTGAGTCAACTCGTCCATGGCAATACTTTGGCTCGTTTGCCAATGAATTTTTATGCGGGCAGCGATTGCCGAAACGACGAGACAAGGCAACAAAAAAACAAATATATTCATGACGAAGATTATGTGCGAGTGCACTTAAAAATTAGAGCATGGCGAAGGAGAAGGTTTTATCAGCTGCGCCGCACAAACTGGCAATTTCCGGCCGCGAAATTGCAGCTAATTAGCTAATCAACACAATTATGGCACATGAACATGGCCAGAACAGCAGTCGGCAGTTTGTCAGTTTGTCAGCCAAATGCAGCGGAAGTTAACCAGACGCACCAAGCCAAGCTCTCGGCTCGGTCCGGCTCGGCTCCCTCAAGTCCATGCGACCGCAACGCACACATCCGCACACATTTTGGGGGCCATGTTACAAATGTGCGCAGCTGCATCCACATGGCCACCAGCTGGAGCGGACCACGTGGCCAGCCACTTGAAGCCACTTGAAGCCAGCCAATGCAGATTGTTTTTATGGCATGGCATTTATCAGCAGAACGTAATGTCTTCTGGTCCATATACCATCGAAATATGACTTAAGATGCGAAGCAAATGTCTTGAATTGAATGTACAAGAGGCTGCTCCAGTTGGACTGGGCTGATACCCTGCAAAGTCTATGAGAAGTCTGTTCTATGGCACCAAAAGTCCAAGACTCTACCTTGAAAAAAAAGGAAATATTTAGGTAGGCATCTAAAATGGGAAATAATCTGCATCTGTGTGCGCTGAAACAGAAGCTACATGCTAGCTCGTAAGACCTGCAAGTAATGCTAATGTTATCGATTTTTATCGATTTCAATCTGAAACTCTTACAGTCTCCGATATCTTCCCACTTATATGGACATGACTGGAAGGACTTGGCTAATGGGATCGAAGAAGCCTCCCTCGTTCGTAAGACCTGGAAGAAATGCCACAAAAACAGACAGTTATCGATTTTTATCGATTTCAAGCTAACAAGGCAAGTTATCGGCGGTTTAATATAAAATATCGGAACTCTAGCGCTTACAGTCCCCGATAACTACCCGTCCATAAGGACTTTGCTGGATGGACCAGGCTAATGTGTTCGGAGAAGCCTCCTTGGCTCTTAAGACCTGGAAGATATGCCAAAAAAAACCGGCGGTTGTTATCGATTTTTATCGATTTCAAGCTGCAACTCTTCCAGTCTCCGATATCGTCCCACTCATATGGACATGACTGGAAGAACCTGGCTAATGGGATCGAAGAAGCCTCCCTCGCTCGTAGCACCAGGAAGAAAAGCCACAAAAAACAGACCGTTGTTATCGGTTTTTATCGATTTCAAGCTAAAAAGGCAAGTTATCGGCAATTTATTCTAAAATATCGGAACTCTAGCTCTTACAGTGCCCGAGAACGACCCAATCAATAGGACTTTGCTGGTTGGATTCGGAGAAGCCTCCCTCGCTCGTAAGACCTGTAAGAAAAGCCACAAAAAACAGACGGTTGTTATCGATTTTTATCGATTTCAAGCTAACAAGGTAAGTTATCGAGACAACTTCCGAGAGAAATTTAAGCATTTATTCAACGTATTTCAATTGAATTAGTTCGATCGATGGATCCTCAATAATTAGTTCTTGTACTCCCAGGCGCGATAATCCAATGGGCAGACCTCGCGCCTGCGCAGCCAGCGGGAAATGCAATGGAAATGATAAACGTGCTGGCAAATGCCGCTGGCCTCGGGGCACACCTCCTCGGACATCTTCGACTGGCACTCGATGCATGGATCCTTAATAAGATTGCGGCAAATGGCGCAAGTATCAATCTGTACATCTAAACAACATTTATATAAAATATCAGACAAATTGTGGAATTGCGGCTTGGACTTACCCCAGGACCAGAGCGCATTTGCATTCCACTGTTTTCCGGCAACGTCGAAAAAAAAGAAGATAATTAATTGATTTTTTTTCTTTTTTCTCTCTTTTCTTTGATGGCTCTCACATTCATAATCTCGAAACGCTTGCGTTCCTCCTGGTTCGGGTCTTTCTTCTTGTTCTCAATCTCTTTCATTTTTCGAGCAGAATTCAGAAATTCAAGCAAACGTCTAAATTTTTCTTGTGACTTGTGATTCGATACGACGGAAAGGCAATACTACAGCAAAAAGCAGAGTTGCTTTGAAAAAAACAAAACAAAACAGTGTTAAAAGCTGTCAGCTTGTGAGTGCTGTAAAATGGCGCAAGAAGCACGCATAACCTCCAAATACAAATAGACTTTAATAACCGATGTATAGTTTACGCCATTATGCACAGATCCTTGATGTGATCGCTGCAAATGGCAATATCTGCTCGTTTTTTAAATCAAATATAGTTAGATATCGTGCCGAAGCATGCATCAACTTACCCCAGGACCAAAGAGCCACAGCGTTCCACTGTGAATGGTAACGAAATAAAATAAAATAAATATTAATAAATTATTTGTCAACCAGCTGCTGCATTTACCTTCAAGACCTCGAAGCGCTTCTTGCCTCCATTTTAACATCGATTGTGTTTTTTAAAGCGGCGTTTCTTTACTAATGTCTTCCAATTTCGTCGAGCACGACGTTATGTTTGGCAAAATGGCGCCGAAAGCAGTTAGGGAACCAAGCCTGAACTAGTTCGAGTGCATTGTTCAATTGGCTAGTTCAACTATCGAGAACTATTTCTAAAGCTAGATCCATGAGAAAAAAATGTACTCTGATCGTTGAAGAAATACAAATTTTTGAATTAATATGAATATACAAAATTATGTCGAGGAATCCTATTAGTTAATAAATTAACTTAAACGATAAAATGTAACTATTTTGTAGGTGTAACCGCTAACGGTACATTCGCTCCTCATGTGCATCGCAATGGTTCACGTGAGCTTTTGTTAATCAGTGAAATGTGCACTTTTGCAATTAGCCAACACTAAGTAGCTGCTGGTTCATTGAACTTATGTCGTGATCTCCAGCTGAGCGTACTCGAAATTCATTAGTTCATTGCGAAAGGTAAAGAAGAGAAAACAAATTGGCAGCTGGCTGGCATTGAGCAACGTTTATAAGGGTTCTACATCATTATCATCATCATCATTGGCAACTTCATTATCATCATGCTTAATATCCTGTGTCAACTGTTGTCCATTCCATTTGCATTTTTGCAATTATTTCAATTAAATTGACAAAAGAAACGTCTGGCCGCGGCCCCAAGGCACGACGGCAGCAGCAGCTCAGCCGCCGTCTATGGGATGGATGGTAAAGGGGGGCGGGCTGCGTTTGGCGAATATAATTTCCTCGTGCCGGATGTGACAATGAATACGCATTAATAAGTACGCACACACCTACGCATGTGTGTGTGTGTGTATGCATGTTTACAATTTTTGAGCTCACCGAGCGGCCGGTCATTTCGTTGCTTTGTGTGTTTGTGTGTGTGTGTGCCTTCCGGTGTGTAAATTGATACGCCCGTTCATTTATCCAACCGTTCACTGACCCCCCCCGATCCAACTCTCTGCCTCTCTCGCTCCCACTCAGCCACTCTCGCAGCCAGTGTGCACCCACTTACCGACAGACGTAACCGCACAGCGAGCGCATGAATGAATGGCTGGCTAATTTTGTAGAGAGGCGGACGCGCACGGCACGCGCTTTTAACAATATTAATATGCACAATAATATAAATGCAGTGACGGCAGCGGGACAAATGAAGGATAAGCCGCAGCGAAGGGGTCTCTCCTCTGCGTCTCGCACAGCAAGACAAAGGCGCAAAATGAAAGAAGCAAGCAAATAAATTTCATTGTAGGCGGCGCCACGCGCAACGCACAACACACCGCTCGCGCGCGTGACATGGCAGCACTGTCGCCGGCGCTGCCAGCAGGCAGTCGGCCTGCTTGGCGGCATTTCCAATTGGATTTGACAGCGAGAGCAGGTCCTTTTCCAGCGAGTCTCTTATTCGCATGTCCTTCTGTCTTATTGTTGTGCTTCAGCGCAACAGTGCTGCCAGAATTATAAGCCAGTTCCAATTAAAAGCTAGAAAAAAGCTAAAGTTATAGAAATGTTGGAAAAAATGAGGACTAACAATATATTAATAAAATTTTAATATAAATGGTATTTAATTTGGCAAAGGTCACGTTCTAACTCAGCACTTGACCAAGGTAAAGGGGCTGTTTTAAAGCGAATAGCGCCAAGGAGCAAAAAAGGTTACCCAAAAAGAACGTAAATGAGAATGCCTTAAGAACTTTAAAATGAATATGTATTTTTAATGTCCGATATCTTATTAATAGCATAAAGCCTGTTATAAAAGCCAGTGTCAGCTATAAAATACCCAAAGTGGCAACACTGTCGCGTATTTGTCAAGCACAACCTCGTACATATGCGTAATATGATTATTTACATGCTGCCAGTGTTGCCATGTATATTTTTTTGTAATCTATTTCTTTTTTTGCCCCGCCGTGCGCGTGCTGTAAAGATGAAATTATATGATTTGAATAATAATTGAATTAGAAAATCATAGTCAAAGCCATGCGCCACTCAGTTGTTGGCTTGCGGCGCAAACAAATAGCCGCCGCCAGCAACGTATGCCCCGCCCCCCCAACCGCCATCAAATTATTGTCACATACGCAAATTTACATGCATGCACATACATTGCTGCCGTTGCTGCATTTATGCAGCTCAAGTCGTCGCTATGCGTCAACATGCTATGCATTTTGAGGGCAACAATTTTCATTTACAGCCGGCGGCGTAAATTAGGGCTTTTTTGTGAATTAACTTGCTGGCAGCACATGTGCACACACTGGCAGCGCTGCCAGCTTATTGGGCGATCAACAGCTGATCGCAACGCGCTTAAAACGAACGGGTTCTGAAAGAGAGTTGTGAAATTTGTGTTTTATTTTCTGTGCGCGACAAATTTCGTTCGATTTAATGCGTGCAATTTATTTAAACGGCAACCATGCCAACGCGCGCGCTTGTAACATGGCAAAAGTTGCACGCTAAAGAGTGTCGTGAAGCGTGCGGGTCGAGCGGTCGGTCGGTCGGTCGGTAGGTCGTCGGTGTGGGCGGGGGCGGGGGCGGGGCGTAGCAACTTGAAGCGGCTGCCAAGTGACGGCGTCCTTATAACTTGGCTCTAATGCGCACGACATTTGTCGCCTTCAAATGGTTAACAAGTTTCTGCAAACGGCGGCAGACAGACATCATTTACTGCACACACACACACACACACACACATACGCATGTGTCTGTATGCAAGTGTGTGTGCCTTGTAATCATGTGAATCCGTTTAAACTGTCGAAGTGTATTGTGCGTCATTATTCTCTTTCGTGCCATTAGACTTGAATAGTTTTTTCAATATAGAAAAAAAAAAACGAATGCAAATCGCAGCGACGGCGGCGCTTATCAATGCATGTGTGTGTGTGCGTGTGCTTGTGCGTGTTTGTGCACGCCTTTGCCAGGCGGCGTATGCAGCTCATCAGCAGACAAAATGGCGACTGTTCAAGATATCTATTGGTTGGCCATTAAATACCAAAAATACCAAAAAAAAAAGACAGGCATTAAAGTGTCATCAGCTGCATTTTGATTTGCACCAATTTTGCTTAGTTCGCAGCGTACTTAGCGCGTTCCAGTTAGAGCCCTTGGAATGCAACGTTGTCACTTGACTGCGTTTCCACTTAAGTGCGCGTCTTCTTTTTGTCTCTTTATCCACTTTTCGGGCGCTGCGGAATTTTGAGCATCAATCTTCTTTCTTTTTTTTTTTTTTTTTTTTTTTTGGTAGCAACACATTTTGGGCTCTAAAGTTGCCTTTTCGTTTATAATTGCGGACAATTGCCCATTTTTGGTGTTGTTTTTGCAGCGTTCAATTGCAACAAAGCGCTTAAATAAATCATTTTAAAAATTTTATTGAGCCCCCCGCGTGCAAATTGCATTTTAAATGCACTTAAAATTCTGTGTGCGTGTGCCTTATTACAAAGATCGATGGCAAAACGAGTCAGCAAAAGTGCTTGACTAAAAGATACCCTGTAATTAAATACAGTGAAAGCTAACTGGCATAACTACGCGCAGTTCCAGGCTCTGTTAAGGCACAGGTAAATATTAAATATACATTTTCTTTACATTACTCTACTTTATTTCCGACACTACACATTTTATCAAAAGTTGCTAAGGAACAAATTCCAGTGTTGAGAAAGTCTGCATTTTGGTGCAAAAAATAAATTTTTCTTTCTCGCTTCTTTATTCTTAAGCCCGAGTTACGAGAGGTTGCATCTTCGTTTAATGCTCCATTTCTTGATTTCTGCTATATATTATCGCAGTCAGTCCCTTTTGGCTGATGCTTGGGCAACAGGGTATGGAAAATAGAAGCGAATGTGCAGCTGGCAATTTGAATGTAAATTGTTGCGCTTTTGATAATAAGGCATGAGCCGAAATAGCAAAAATGAACGAAAAAATAAATATAAAATAAAACAATTAAAACCCATTTAAAATTTCAAGCGCACATTTCTATGCACTGGCCATTTGTTTATTTATAATTCTCTATAACCGTTTAATACCTTTAATTTATATTTGCTAAAAGATTAAATTTAATTCAATTTCGCACGTTAATTTTTTCCATTTGTTATTGCGATTCAATGAACCCCCCAAATCGGGTATTGCATCAGCTTAGAGCAGAGGGCAGTTAAGAGATAGTCTCAGTCTTTTTTATATTTACATTTATCTAATTAATGGAAAAAGGGTTCTGACTACGTGTGCTTGTACTTCGATAAATTGAAAGATTTTCCACACCACCTCAACAGCAAATCATTCGTTGAATGATATCGGCTTAGGCTCATAGTTTGAGCCATGATGCTGGTTCGGTTCACGGTATGAACCGATGTTTTTACAGGGTAAGACTCGCACCTTGGCTTTTTACATTTCTCCCATTTTTGAAAACAAAAACTATTATCCAATATGCACACTGTATATGCTATAACACAACTTGCATTCCAAGCTTAGTAGCTAGCTCTTACAAGTATAAGACCTCTTTTCAAAATCGATATTTATCGATATTCAGAAATGGGAAGAGATATCGATATCAGAACGTGTTTTGTTTAAGGTATGCACAGCCACTTCGAAAAGGATATAAAAAGAAACTAGGCTAATAAATAGAAATCGTACTATGCAGTCTTGTGTCGGATATATCTTTCTAGTCGTCAAGACCCAGCCCTTTATCTTTATTGCATACGTGCGCTCTCTTAGATAAAGATGCTATCGATGCTCCATAATAGTCCCCATCTGAATGATTCCACGCACCATTTCAATAGTTTGCAAGTTGATGTGAACTATTTAAGAGCACCTGGCCACAAAGCAAAACACAGTTTGAACCATGTTGCTTGTTCAGTTCACAGTTTGCACCTATGTTCTCCCCATGGAACGACTCGAACCATAGATTTTTACATTCCTTCCATATATATCTATATAATCTGCATGGTAAACGTGCGCTTCCTCGAATAACGATTCAGTTGAAGCTGCATAAGTAACTAGATTTGCTTTTATCTTTTGCATACCATCTAAATAACCCCGTTCCCTCCCAGTATAAGGAGAATTGACTTCATAAATGCTCCATTGGCATACTCCCATAATAGATTTGGCTTTATCCTTTGCCATCCAATTAACCCTTCTTCCCTCCCAGCATTAAGAGATAAACTGTGTATGTCTAAACTCGCATGCATTTTTATTCTTCTTTATATTTATAGCCGCAATTCTTATTTATTAAAGGACCAATTTAATTTAATTTTGATTCAGTTTTTGGTTGATATTACGACTAGCATTTTTGTAGTTAGGAGTTAGGCCAGCTATTAAATGGGAATTTATTTAGAGTAGATCTTCCGCATCGAGAGCTTAGTCTTACCTTCTTCCGTGACGTTGTGATTCTCCATGTAAATATAGGCTTGATAATTTTGTATTATGTTATTGAATGATCAGAATATAACTGCAATAGGTCGTATAATACCGATAAGATCGAGATTATATAGCTCGTATAATACCTTGACACACATTTTGTCTTGCAATTGAAAAGGACAACAAATACCTGCTCAGAATTGGAGTATTACCAGATGGAGAGAACACTCGAGAGAGATCTGTCTGGACTTACCCCTTGGCTGGGCAATCAACTCCGAGAGTTTCCGATTCCCTGGGCGAATATACATTCGAAAGTTACGAATTGTGAAATAAACGATCACATCAAATCCTGCGGGAGATCGAATATATATATATTCGAATAAGCGGGAACTTTGGGTTTCTCACTCACCCTTCTTCGTTACGAAATACGATACTTGGTTATTAGAGATAAATAGAAACGCGTAAAACTTTTGATCTGGACTTCTGTTTAAAATTTTGCGCCGTGTACAAAGAGCATCTGTGACGATTGGAGATTGGACTAGGGTTGGAATGAATCCTTGCTGGGCTAATGTGAATCCCTCTCTGGGTACTCACCATTATTGTGTTCACACCCATTCACACGAACATACAAACCGCTTCTGAACGTAATTTTGCAACACTTCTTGAAATTTTCACATTGTTTACAGAGAAACTTTTAAACAAACTGAATTTTGACACTTTTTGATTTTATTTGTTTCTCTCAACAGAAATAAACAAAGAGAAAAAGCAGAACAAATTTTGAAATTTATACAAAAATTTAGAAAACTAGAGCTGTTGGCTCCAGTTGAGCTCCAACTGGAATGAATCTGTTTGCCTTTCGCCTGGGCTCATTCATTTTTATGTCAACTTCGAGGCCTGCTCAAGCTGTACAGCATCAAATTCCATTCACATGGCCAACAAACTAGCGAAAGTAACGAGTACTCAAAAGTAACGAGTAGCTAAATAAATTGGCGCCAAAGCGACTAATCAGTGTGACGAGAAGACAAAACTGAAGCGTAACCTAATAGAGAGTAGATCAGTCGGGGTAACGAGTACCCAAAAAGTAACGAGAACCTTAAAGTGACGAGTACCCGAAAGTAGAGAGTACTGAAAAGCAACGAGCACCCAAGATTAGCCAACAGTAAAGAGTACCCAAAAGTAACGAGTAGCTAAATATATTGGGTTAAAAGTGACTAATCAGATCAACGAGAAGAAAAAAAACCCTTGACCTTGTCGATTGGAACCAGAAAATTGTACTTTTAATCGAGTGTGGGTGTGAAATCAGTAAAAACGTTTTTCAAAAAGATTCTGTTCGGGGAAAATTCGACAAATTGGACTCTCAAAAGCTTGACAGCAGACTAGACTTCGAACAGATCCAAGCTTTGTATTTCCCAAGCCCATTGAAACAGGGCATAATGTGTTTTGTGCGAATTTATCCATCAGACAAAAGGAAGTAGGATGACGACTTTTAAACGGGTATAATGTCTTTGTGTAACAGACAGAAGAAAGCATTTCCGAACCCACAAAGTATATATATTTTTGATCAGCATCAATAGCCGAGTCGATCTAACCATGTCCGGCTGTCCGTCGATCTGTCCTTCTGTATGTATGAAGGCAGAGCCTATAAGAGCTCTAGAAATTGAAATTGAACGTTGACCCTTCTAATGGCCGCACAATACTAGCTTGTTTCCGATAATCTTAGGTTTTAAGAGCTCGAGCCAAGTATCTTTTATCTTATAGCTAACGCCGAGTGCCCTTTTAATGCCCCTACGGAATTCCAAACATACATAGCTTGGCCATTTTTGCCAGGATTTAAATTGGATTAATAGGGAAAGAAACACAAGATCTCCTCCTTTACATTTTTAACCAATTGCGATATTATATTTCTGAAAAAGATTCTAACTTTTAGGTCGAAAGTCATGCCTAGAGCCAATTAAATGCCTTTAATACATTTCCATCTTTCATAACTTGGACAGTTCCTAACCGATTCCATACAAAGTCTATTTTAGAAGCAATAATTAAAGCTAAGCTATTATGGATTAGTGAAGGATATCTTAAGCAAGAAATATTTGCGGGCTACAATCAGGTCTAGTAATAAAGTGAAGTCTGAAAGAGGCTCAGTATAAATTTGATGATTGGGCCACAATCTTTCATGAACACTTCCAAAAGATTCTATTCCAGTATTGGAAAACAATAACATTTAGAATAATCCCGTGTAGTTCAACGAGTAGGTAAAGTAACGAGTAAACGTTTGAATAAGCAGCGAGAGGCACCAAGTCTCTTCCTTTAATTTCCCCCCAAAAAAAAAGTGTTTGTTGCATCTGTGATTTTATTTCGATAGACGATTAATAGAACAAAACAAATATCAGCTTCTGATAATACAGTGACGCGCAACCCTCATGATTCTGTTCAACTGGATTCCGTGCAAAAACTGTTTATTTAACTACGAGAAAAGAGATTCATATTAAGAGCAATCCGGATTGAGATGCATTCGGATGCACACAGCTTACCCCCTTCTTTCTGGCGATGCACGAGGTGATTGCGTCCAAAATATTATTGTTATTATTGATTTGTTAAGCGGGCTGACATTTTGGTAACCAACCGCGACAATGTTAATTGTTTGAAGCTTACTTCCTGATGTGCGACAACGACGATATGGGCGAACACAAAAAAAAGTAAGTTTTAGTGTGGCCAAAAAAAAATACGATTTTTTTTTGTATAGTTTTGTTACTTGGTTGCGTTTTCCTAATACATATACATGTACAGAGCGAGCATAAAAGATGCATAAATAAGCTAAAAGATGAAATGAAAGATTAAATTGTTGAATTTATTTAAATATTTACCATCGACGAAGAAATCGAAACGTCTGAGAATTGAGTATTTGTGTGCTGTGTTTGTGTGTGTGGACACTGGAGTTTGTAGTGTTGGTTAACTAGAAAATGTTAGGAATCGTAAAACGAGCATCTTCTAAGGTTTTTCAACACTTACGTGTTGTATGTTCTAATTTTGTTTTTTTTTAATTTTTTATTGTTTACTACAGATGGGAGGGTGAATTTGTGCCACAAACAGTTTATTCATATATATTGCCTTTGATCGACTAATCCAGCAAACTGGAAAGGTTAGATTGAAAATTGAAAATGATAAATTTTTCCAAATTTTATCTCATCACTTACCCCTATGGAAACACGGGTCTGTGGTACCATCGCATCAACGATATAAAGTCAGCAAAAACGCAAATACACCAAGCAGATCGCCATTTATCAGGGTTAGTTTATTGTGTGCTCTTGTGTGTAACATGTTGTAGGTTAAACTGAAAAAAAATAAAGAGCAAATAACCGAGATGTCAACAGAAGGAAGGTCTGCTTTACGACAGAGCTTTACCTCGAGGAGGGTTGCAAGCATAAGTCCAACCTATTGGTCAAGGTATAGGTTGTCCCTCGAGCTCTGTTAAAATTCCATGCTTTGCTACGACTGCTTTGCCAATTAAGGCAGCTATTCCCTCAATCACTAGAATAGGTCCCCAGGGAACCTATGAGGAGGTTAAACGTGGGGTTTATTCCCCCGATAGTTGGAAGAACGGACGAACGGACAGTAGGATTCACAAACAGACAAAAAGGGCAAACGGACAAAACCAATATAGTTTTGCTCGACTAGGGAATACCCCGCACCTACTTCTACCAAAACCAAATGCAGCTGGCGCTATGACGGGGCTGTAGTTATAAAAAGAAATGCACCTTTTTCTTTTCTATTATTTATTCATCAAAATCGTTTGTCCCAAATTATGTTAGTTTAGAATTTAGAGGGGCATTTAAGAGGCACTAGGCCATGTCGAACCTTGGAAGCTTCAGCCAAAATTCCAACAGAAATTCAATATCGATATTTATCGATTACTTGGAAACGGGGAAGTTATCGATTATCGGGAACAAACTCGAACTGCGCATGGACTAGGAGGACCTACAGCCAAAATTTCAAGTCTCTAGAAGAGATCCTTGCGTTCATACATACGGACAGACGGATACTAGAAAGACCTACGTTTAATTTCTCAGAGATCGACGTGCTCATTTATACGATCAGACCGACCTGACTAGATCGACCCTTCTTGCCCATTCACAGTGGGTTCAGGGTATACGAATTGATGCCAAGGCTTGAACCAAAACCTGCGCCTACGAACCGAACCAATATACCACTTTTGCCTTATAACAAGTGAACGATTCGTTGCGCCTTCATATATCGGGCAGTGTAC
This sequence comes from Drosophila lacicola, assembly GCA_035045355.1. Lineage (NCBI taxonomy): Eukaryota > Metazoa > Arthropoda > Insecta > Diptera > Drosophilidae > Drosophila > Drosophila lacicola. Next base: position 2,939,946 of record JAWNPB010000148.1, on the reverse strand, counting down.
TTACACGTTTTTTCTTTGAGTGGATTTTCATCTAACATTTCTAAGTAGCACACTTCCTGACATTGACATTGAAACGAAATTTGGTACGAACTAAACAAAAAATTTACATCTTTTTTTAGCTTCACAATTTTCAATTTGCTTTTAAAACAATTCTCAGCCGCAGAAAAGTCACAACGTTAATTTAGCCACGAAACTTATTTTTCTCACATTTTTTCTTATTTTTATTTTTGGTATTACAAATAATTTCAATAAATTGGAGCTCCTGACTGTAAGAGAGCTCGAACTGTAATGACAATTTTGGAGATGTGAGCCAGTGCCTAGACCCGTCACCAAAGCCTACTCCGATATTTTCACGCAATGTGCCTGCTCGGTTCTCTGAAATTCAATTGGATTTCGATTTTGTATGCATTAAGCATAAGTTGAGGGCCAGGCTCATGAATGTCGCGTGTCTACAAAATGTGGAAAAATTGAGCGAGTATTGAAGGTTTTCTAGAATATGCGTGTTGGTTTTTTGTTTGTACTTTTGCAACACTATGTTTAGTGTTAGTGTTGGAAAATGTCGAATGTATAGACATTAAGTTTTGGAAAATGTCCTCGACTTTTAAGAGCAAGAAAAACCGCGTTGCACAGCCTGAAAACGATTTCGAGATAATATGGAATAATATTGTATTAAATTCGTACTTTTCTCCATAAGCCAGTGTTGGACAACTCAGCTATTTTCTGGCTAAATGTGGATATTTTCAGCTATTTTCAGCTGAAATAAATAGACATTTGCTTTGCCTGTAATTGTCAACTTTTAAGCTACTTTTTCTAGTTATTTGAAAAAATATTTTAGTAATATATTCACAAACATATATAGTAATATTCGCGGACACAGTTGTGGGGAATATTGGTGAGGAATGAAAAAAACATTTTTCCACTTGAAGATATTTTAACCAAAGCATGAAAACCTCAGGAAGGGGGCCTTCAAATCGTATCAGCATCAGACTTCTATTTCATATAACTCCATAAAAAAAGGCTGCGATTGAAAAATAAGTTTTTGCGTGGAAAACTTGTATGCTCCCTTTTATACTAGATATATTTTTGATCAAGCCCAGCAATTACGAGCTGCCCAAATACTTTCACATATTTATATAGGGTATTTCATACTCGAGCCTCTTATTTGATTGGATCAGGATTCAGTCTCGATGAACTTTTATAACTTAGCTGGAGAATATTTGCGGCTGGGCTGTCAAATGAAACGCGATCCTTGATTTCTGTGCGTACCCTGTTGGGAATTTATTTTTCTTTTTGTTAAACTCAAATTTAATTTCTTTGTTTTTTTTTTTTTTGGTTTTTTTATGTCAATAAACAACTATTGCGAACAAACTGTTCGAGCAGCCTCAGAGACAGAATAATATACATATATATATACACACACAGTTTGCGGCTCAATGGGTTAAGCTCGATTTGCCTTTGCTGTTGGGGATACGGGTTGGGTCTCTTTGACGGCCTCTTGCAGTTTATTTTGCAGCTCACGATCGATGCGTTCCTTGGCCCGAAAGACTTTCGATTGTATGTAGAAGGAGCCGCCGGTTGTCTTCTCGTTGGCCCGAAACAGATGCTCAAAATTGCCACGGATCTCTTCGACGTTGGACAGATCCTTAACATTGAGTATCTGTTGGGCCTCGTGCAGGGTCATGCCCTTGACAGCCAGATTTAAACACTTCGATTTGCTATTCACGTTCGATCGATGTTGGTTCGCCGCCGCCCGCGATGCCTCGATCTCCTGTCGAACGGCCTTGATAAAGGCACGGCCCACAGACTGAGCACCGTAGACAATGATCCGTGCAAAATGTTTGGCCATTTTCTCCCGCTCACTAGCTCCCCCTTCTGTCTGGGAGTGTGCCTCGAATCGATCCAAAGAATTTTACGTATGTTTTTAAACATTAATGTACAAATGTACAGAATTTTCTATGTAAAAATATCGAAAAGTGTGTGCTCCCGATTTGTTTTCATTTGAGATGTGACAGAAATTGAAAAGAGTTTAAAAGTGAACTCCAACCTTCATGCTGCTTAATATCTATATGTTTTTATATATATGTACAAGTATTTGGCCTGACGGACTGACCAGCTGTAGAACCTAACAAACTACACAATATTTGGCTTTTCGGCGCCCAACGTGTGTCTCATAAAAGTTTTCTTTAAATTTCTAAGAATAAGTAAAATGCTACTATAAATATTTATTTATTTTAATTATGATTTAAGACAACATACAATCAGGGGTCAGAATGCTCCAAATGTTTAAAATCTACATTGGCGCCCAACGTGGGGCGTTGACTTAAGGATTGCCTAGGTAAATACTCACAAATTAGCTTTTCCTTTTTCGGAAAGAACTTTTTATTTACTAAAAATGCAGTTTGATTCCCTTTTAAATTATCCCAGAGACTCTGAAATTGTAAACCTAGAGGGGAACTATAGACAAACGTGAGTTAATGTGGCGGAAGTGAACACAATATTTCTACCTTCAGTCTAAGCTCCCAGATGAACTTCCATTGTTCTGATCTGGAATATATATATATTATCTTCCCGGTTTAAAAGAAGTTGCCTTTCGACTGCTACATAAACTAACAAAACTTTTTAATACCCGTTTTTTTTTGTGGGGCATAAGAACAGCTTGGTTTTGGGGACATCTTCGGGGCTGTGCGTGTGTGTAAAGCTCGTAAAGAAATTATGCGCAAATTGACTTAGTTCCGGAGAAAGCGATGCGCAAGCTAACAATGTGGTAGTCGCCCTCAGGGCACGTAGCTAGACAGAGTGGGAGAGGGACAGAGGCGGCGGCAATCAGATAAAGAGGGAGAGAGATGCGATATGATGCCATGTGATGTGATGTGTGCCGGGTATTAACATAATTACAATAATGACTTGTTGCCGGTCAATGTCAGAACGGGGCCGACAAAATGGAAATTGTAACTCCGGACACCGGACGCCGGACGCCAGACTCCGGAATTTGTGGCCATAATTTCGAGAGTCAAGTTGTCAGCAGTTGTGGCCATGCATTTGCATAAGCTCAATATGCACTTGGGTCTTTTTAAAGCACAACCAACCGAATCGAATCTAACCTCATATAATGTAACGTTACCCAGTCTCAGTCCTTCTGCACGCCTTTTGCCGCACGTCCACATTGGCAATTTACGCAGTGTGCCCAGCCTAGCCGCAAATGCACAACAATTGCGATTGCACAGTGCCGCACAGTGGTTCGCATCTGATTGAAATCAGCAACAAAAATTAACCTGATAAAACCCATATTAAATGTGAAGATAAGTTTTTTAGCATATCAAATAAGAATATGAATAATGAGAAATGGTAAACAAATTTTTTCTCCAACTTTCCACCCTTTCGGATGGCCTTTTTTCTTCCAAAACTTCTCCAAACACTGAAGTTATTTATATCGATAACAGCAATCGATATCAGCTGTCAAAAACATTGATTATAAGAGGACTAAACAGTTTGAAAAAAAAGCTAAAGATGTATTAGTCTCAAGTTAGAAATCAGGTATATCGATAAAAGCAATCGATAACAATGATTATAAGCTATTTAACCCGAAAGTCAGCATGAAAAGTTTAACATGCATGGACTTCAAGTTTTTTAAAGCAAATGACAAATTATACCAGTCTTTGAAGGCAACATATATCGATAACAGTTATCGATAACTGAGTATTGGGCTTTATAAAGATAGTTTTAATAAATTGTTGCTCACTGTGCGCCGCCTTTACAATTTGTCATACAAACTCTTACTGATCATATTTGCCAAATATTACAATAAGATATATCGATAACAGCAATCGATAACAGCAATATAATCAGTTAGTCAGGAGAAGTAGTTGTTATAATCTCCAATCTCTTTAATCGTTTATATCGATAACAGCAATCGATAACAGTTATTTAACCAGTTAGTCAGGAGAAATTGCTGTATCCAAGTTATTATAAAATAAATAAATAAAACTTTACTAATCTCTTTAATCGTAAATATCGATAACAGCGATTTAATCAGTTAGATAGAAGAAACCATACTAATCTCTATAATCGAATATATCCACAGCAGCAATCGATAACATTTATTGCAAGCTTTTTAGTCAGTCTGTCAGCATAAAAAGCTTGATATGCATGTTATTTTCAAACACAATAAAAGTTTAACTAAACTTCAAAGTCGTCCGTATCGATAACATCAATCGATAACTTTATGCCGGGCTCGATAAATCTGTTTTCCAAATTCCATCCAATTCTTAGTTTCAACATATTTGCTGCCCACAGTGCGCCGCCGCCTTTCCCATTTGCCGCTGAAATCCACAAACTGTAATTGATCACATTTGCGTTTGTCGTTTGATTTCATTGTCTTGTGCGTGAAACGGCACGAGACGGGGCGAGACTCTTGGGGCTTGGCATGTGCGGGGCGAGGGTGGGGGCGGGGAGGCGTGGTAGGCGCTACCAATTCCGAAAAAAGCCACAGCTGATGGTTGTTATTGTTGCTGGCGCGCAAGCTCATTCATTATGCAAACACCTCCACCTGACCGTGGCCCACGATGCGCCTCCAGCTCATCAACTCGCTCACTCATCCCTCCCTCCCTCCCCTCCCCTCTCCCCTCTCTCTCTCTCGCTCGCACGCTCTCGAACTGCATTTTGCGATTAGTTGCCATTTAAACTGCTGTTAACCCTCGTCCACCCTTCTCTCGCACTCGTCTCGTTTACGGTCGAACTCCTGCTCTGATCTGTCGCTGTTGGCCGCCAAAGCATTTTGATTTCCGCACTGCATCCGGCTATTTTAATCCCTGGACATCAGCTGCCTCCCCAAAAAAACTGAGCAGCTAAGTGTTTCGAGTCGCGCGTGCTCGAATAGCAGATACCCTGTAGACAGCAACGAGTTGCTTTCTTCTTTATCTTTAAGTAAATTTTCAATTTATGTTGGACCCCCTTATCCGAATGTTATGAAATTTCCGGGAAATCCGCTCCGAGATCGACTGAAAAGGCAATCGACTTGACTTGGCTAAAAGGTTCGGCGACGCTTTCTTCGCTCTGTTACATATATTCTTTGTACTCATTATGCCCACTTGCGATGGCTACAGGGTATACAAACACAACGTTAAAGTGCAAATGCAACAAGAGTTGAATATCAATCACAACAAACCGACAACTCGCATATCCTACAGACGCTTTTCTTTATTAAAGTAATTGAAATATGGAAGTAATTGAAATATCTAAATTTTTTCAAGTCTGGCAACGCTCAGAGTTTTTTATATCCAAAAAAAATGGCAAAAGGGTTGACAACTCCTTAAAAACTTACATTTGCCATAATTAAATTTGGCCATTTTTGGCGGAGCTATTTTTTGGGCATTTTCAACGATAAAATCACTTTGACAACATGTTAAAGTGTCTGTTAACTTTGACAGCAACGTGAATATTTAAATGTTAGATAAACTGCCTGTTTGATTTTCGACCTTTGCTAAAAATTACGGACATAGAAATTATATTTTGACAACATGTTAAACTGTCTGTTAACTATGACTGGAACATGACGTTAAATTAAAAATGGCCTACTGATTCCAAACAGATGCTAGAAATTTCAGCAGGTGAAAAGAATTTTGACAACATGTTGAACTGCCTGTCAAATTTGACAGGAACATGAGATTATAATATCGCAGCTGCCTGCTATTTTTCTAACAGCTGAGAGAATGTCAAAGAGTCTGTTAAATTTGACACAAGCATAAGCTGTTAATATGCTTTAGATGATTTTGAATGCAAGCTTGACAGCATGTTATGTGCTGTAAGTTTTGAAAGGTGTATTAGGGACTAAAGTGTCCGACAGTCCTGTTAAATTTGACAGCTGATAAGAGTTAAAGTGGCTGTTAGCTTTCACATGAAGAAGAGAATGTCAGCTTATGAATTTGCTAGCGACTTTAATAGCATTAAAGTCCCTGACAACTTTGATAAGAAGTTAGTAGCAGTAGATGCCAAATGGCCGCAAAGAATTTGAATAAAATTTTGACTACAAGTTAAATTGACATGCGCATGACATTTAAAATGCCAGATGAACTAGCTGCCAAATGTTGACAGAAAGAACTTGCATTTAATAATGACCACATGTTAAAGTGGCTGCTAATTTCGATTGGCAAATCAAAGGGCGCAAGAGCTTATTAATGCTAATTTTTGTCAGCGTTTCTTTCTATAGAGTTAGTTCATATAACCTCTTGGTTAGGGTATACAAATTGACAAATGGCATGAAGGGGCGACGGAGGCCAGTGGGTAGAGAGAGATAGAGGGAGAGAGAGGTGGGGCGTGTAGTTGGCAACGAATGCGAACGCAGTTCACTATTTACCACACATGAACGTGGGATCTGAACGAGAACGTGAACGTGAACGTGAATGTGAATGTGAACGTGGGTGATGCATGGCGCTGAAAATGTTTAGGCCTAGTGTCTGGTGTCGCATTCATTGCCATTCATTCGGTTGCTGCCGTTTCGTGGTTGCCTATTGCCATTGCCTGTTGGTTCTGATACCCTAGATCCATTCAAAATGTGTGCATAGGCTATGATGCTTATGTGCGAATGCTTACAGTTTAGCCGGAGTCAAAGTACGTATGCATGGTCTAGTAGAACTCGAAAACTTTAAAGCTACTTGCCCATACGCAGCTCGATAGTTCCTTTCATTTGTCTAGTATCGATATATATCGATTTTGAGATATAGTCATTTAAGCATATATCAAAAACTTTGAGAGGTTGAGACGTTGAGACACGTTGATTCCAGCAGCTCGATAGTTCATTTCATTTTAATAATATCGATATTTATCGATTTTCAGATATAGTCTAATAAGCATATATCAAAAACTTTGAGAGGTTGAGACTTGACTTTTGGAACACGTTGATTCCTTTCATTTTAATAATATCGATATTTATCGACTTGAGCATACATTTAAGAGTTTGATAGTTGACCTTTAAAATATATAAGTACCTTTACCATAAGCAGCTCGATAACGTCTTTGATTTCCTTGTTATTGACATATATCGATTTGGATATTTGGTTTCTTAAGCATCACTGGAAAACTTTAAGAGCTTGAGACTTGACTTTTGGAACACATATTTACGTATACCATAATGAGCAGGATAACTTCTCTCTGTTGCATAATATCGATAAATATTGATTTTGAGATAAAGTCTTTTGAGCATAGCTTTAAGAGCTTTAAAGTTAACCTTTAAAATAAATAATTGCCTTTACCACAAGTATATATTATCGATAAATATCGATTTTGAGATTTGTTTAATTAAGCATAGCTCAAAGATTTTAAGAGCTAGGACATGACCTTTAAAATTATACATTGTTTATGCGATACGCAAAGTAATTCCTTTCATTTTCATGATATCGATAAATATCGATTTTGAGATTTAGTCTTTTAAGCAAAGCTCGGAAATTGTAATAGCTTGAGACTTGGCTAATGAAGTATTTTGTTGCCTATATCATACGCAGCATGCCTATACCTTTCGTTTATATCAAATCGATAAATATCGAAATATATTTTGGGCATAATTCGAAGGATTTAAGAGCTAGAAGCACCAAGCTTGGTATGTGATGCGAGTAAAAGGGAACTTGAGGCACAAGTTCGTGTGAATTTTGTCTATGTACTTATGTTGAGAAGCAAGCAGGATATCTTTTGCTCGAGCACTCCCGACTGAAGCGCTCTTATTGTTGTTGTTGCTTGTGGCTAACATGCAAGCTTAGGATTTGGAAAACAATTTCACTGTTAGTGGAATGTCAACGTCAGGCCCATGCCCATGCCCCTTGCACTTGGTGTCCCTGCAGACACACGGATTTCCACGCCCTGCCAGCCCCGCAATCTATTCGTGCCGAAACGTAAAATTTAAGCGCGCGCGCGGCGCTCACATCACTAATTAGTGATGTGCAATAATCGTGCGGGAACTGCATGATGCCCAGGCGACGGGATTTGTTGGGCATTTGGTGTTCATTGTTCCCCTTTGGCTGTTGCAGAGATTTGCGCTCGGATGTCACCCAAAACCCATCGATGCGTTGGTTCGATGCAGAATTTCGCAACATTGTTAATCAACTGTGCGTGTCGCATAAGTTTCTTTTGCCGTTGCCGTTTCGGGATTGGGTCTTGGGGACTGGCTACCGGTTACGATTCGCTTGCAATTCGTTATTTCGACTTGACTCGAACCGTTTGGGTAGCTCATTTCGCAAATAACTGGAAAATTGTTATGGCTTACTCAAAAAAATAAGAAAAATTGCGAGTGGAAGCTAGAGGCAAAGTGTGTTCAAATTAATTAATTCATCAATCAATTCAACTGGGAAGAATCCAGTTCTGAGCTTGACTAATTTGTCGCTTGATATTATTTCAGAAATTAAAGCATTTTGTCCTTCAAATAATAAAATTTAATTTAAAAAATGAAAACTAATAAAATAATAATTAATAAAATATTCCCAATTTATCTGTGATACTGTATCTAAAGTATTTACTTCGCAAAATCTTACTTATATATTTATTTAATTGTTAAAATCATTATACCACCCAAAAAAAAGAACTCTCCAACACTATATTGGGGCTTTTTAAAGTATTCAAAGCATTTGTATACACTGTTTATGTTATTTGGGTTCAATTGGAATATTTACTTTTAATTTGAAACCATTTCCGAACACAGTTTTTAGACTTTCAGGCATTAAATTGCTCGGGATTATTTAAAGTGCTTTTAAACACTGGCTCGGTAAACTTTGCTCACTTAAACTATTTTCCCGATCATTTAAAGCACTTCAAACACTATAATCGTATTCATTCAAAGCACTTTCTAACACTGTTTTTGGTTAGCTCAGCACGTTTGAACTATTTTCTTTTTGTATTTGATCATTGCTGAACACTGTTTTCATCAGCTTTGGACTTCAAGCATATTTATACACATCTTTTGTTATTTTGGTTCACTTTTAACCACTTTAAATCATTTTCGAACAGACTTTCATACACTAAATTGCTCGCTGAAACTATTATCCCGTTTATATAAAGCGTTGTTTAACACTGGCTTGGTTAACTTTGCTCACTTCAACTAAGTATTATCCCGATCTTTTTAAGCATTTCAAACGCTGTTGCTTGTTTTAATTATTTTCATTTTTAACTTTTGAAATTACCAACACTGTGTTCGTTTGCTGTGCACTTTTAACATTATTGAACACTGTTTTATCTTGGCTACCCTTTAAAGCAGAATTTGGTTCTGCTTTGCTCTCACAAACTAATTAACTGTTTATTTAACGCTCTTTCCAACACTTGCTTTTTTAACATTGCTCACTTTCCAACACTGACTTGCTTCATGAATCGCTGCGTCACACTGTTTGATCCGATATGCTTTGAACTTAAACTTGTCAAACGTTTCCCAACACTGTATTTGACTGCACACAAATGCGTTTACAGACCGAATAAATACCCTTTATAAATTTCGGTTTTTCTGATGCGAGTTTTCCAGTGTTGTTGTTGACTTCACATGCAATTTGCAGCGGCGTGTAAATAAAAAGAGCTGAAATTGCAACTCATACACATTGGATGTGTGTGCGAGTGTGTGTGTGTGTGTGTGCAGCTGGCAATATGGTTGCATTTAATTGACCAGAAAAACAGCATAGAGTAAAATTGCCTAATTGAAATTTCATGTTCTGCAATAAGTGGCAAAACGGTGACAAGGGACAACAGGGGCGGCCGGGATCTAAAAGTGGGGGCGTGGCCTTAACGCGTCTCGCGGACAGAGCGGAGCCGGATGGAGCGGGGACATTCACAGCAGTTGCTTAGGCCATTGATCTTTGGGCTTAAAAGTATGGACAGGCAACATGCGAAATAAATATATAACAAATGCCTTGCAAAACAAATAAAATATCAGCTGAAAGTCTTTTAATGTTGCGTTGCAACAAATCGAACTCAAGTCAATTAAAGTTAATAAACGAATTGAAGGAAATGTCATGTGTTGGGTGAATTTTGTGTGAAATCAAGACAAAACGAAGACAAAATCGCCTTCCAAACAGAAGAAAAGCCAAGAACAGGCTTGAGTTGCCAGAAAATAGCTAAATCAGTATAAACTTTCAACACTTCGCTTGAAAATAGCTAAATTTAGCCAGAAAAGAGCTGAATTGGCAACGTTCTTATCTGAAGTTGATAAATGTTATTTTACAGAGAAGATTTATTTACTTTAAATTTTCTATGCCATAAATTTTAAGTTCAGTTAGCTTAATAAATGCTTGAAAAAAACAGACTTTTTAAAGCTGAAAACAGCTAAAAAGAAGTAACTCTTACTTATAAGATGTTGACAGTTTAAAAACCCTTGAAAAAGTTTCATTTTCTTTAAAATGTTTGTTGTAATGGTTAAAAAAAAGCATGCATAAAATCTAAAAAAAAATTTAATACCTGTCAACGCATGAACAGATCGTAAATAAAATGGTTATCATGCCCAAAAAGAATTTAAAAAGCGTAATCAAACGTTGATAGCATGAAATATGCCCGATCTGTGCATACTCTACATAAATTTACTTATTGACTAACTCAGAAAACTGATGATTAATAAAAAAAAAAAACAGAATTTCTATATCGATGTGAGACAAACTCGACGGACAGGAAATATATATGAATATAAATATAGGTAAAATAGGTATATAGTAAATGCTTGCTTCTGCTTCGATTCTATTCGATTCTATTCCGTGGAAGTTGGATTATATGTTGCTCTCGTCCTTGTAGGTCGATAGACAAGCCCTGAAATTAGTTATTGAAGAATGCATTTCCTATATAGCATAGCAATCCATCAATTAGTCAATCAGGAATAAGTTCATATATAGTTTTATATGCAAGAAGGCTGTATGTGCTGCCAAGGGCCGTCATACAAAGTATTAGCGTCTTTTTTTTTTACTTATTTCCATGAATATTATAGGTCTAAAAAGGTTTTGTCAAAACAATTTCTTGACACCATTAAAAATGGATACTTTTTGATTTTGATTTTTAAAAATTGTTTGGAGTAATGGATCTCAATATGTATTTTTTTAAGCTAGTTCTTAGAAAAATAATAAATCGATAAAAAATATAAAATACATTAAAACAATAAAAGAATGTTGTTTAAAGTGCACCTTAATCTGAAAAATATGAATTTTTCGCTTTGTCAAAACAATTTCTTGACATACTGTATGTGGAGAGAGAAAGTCAGCCTTGTGGGCTCTGTCAGGGCGTTAGCTAGCCTTGGATTGAAGCCTCAGTTTGTTTCAGCCCGAGCGAGCAGGTCGAACAAGTCGAGACGAAAAATTTCAATTAAATTGTGATTGGACACGATTCGAACAGAAGCCAAGCGAAATGCAGAGTCGTCGTGAGCTAATGTTGGAGGCGGCGCCTGTGCAGCGTCTCGAGGGGGGCGTGGCAACGCGGGATGAGCAACTGGCGAGCGAGGAAGGCGGCGATGAGGCTGGCCAGGAGCGGGAGCAGGAGCAGGATCAGGATCAGTTGGCGGAACGGAACGGCGAGGAGGAGGAAACATTGAAACAGCAACTGGAAACAGAAACCGATTGGAATAATGATCTGGACAAAACGAATGAATTTTTGCGCTTCTTTCTGCGGATGGGCTTCGGTGCCGTCATGCATCCGTACGAGTATGCCAAGGTGCTGATGCAGCTGGGCTACGAGCCGCTGCCGGCTGTGGCATCCACCAGCTGGCTGGGCCGCTCGACGCTGTTTCTGCCGAGCGTGCATCAGTATATACGCTATATACGGCATACGGACGGCTTTGCCGGACTCTATCGTGGTTTGGGTCCGCGCATTTTGAGCAGCGCCAGCTCGGCTCTGTTCTCGGAGAGTCTCGTCCATTTGGTTGGCTGGAAGCAGCTGGAGAAGCCGGCGCATCCGTTGCGTGAATACGTCTCGAATATGCTGCGAGACGGTATTATTATTGCCACCGGTTTGGCCATATCGCATCCGTTCTATGTCATCTCGGTGCGCCAGATGGCCCAGTTTGTTGGCCGCGAGGTCGTCTATTCGACAATCCGTGGCAGTGTGCGCGAGATTCTTGCCCAGGATGGGCCGCTCGGCTTCTATGCGGGCTTTGTGCCGCGTCTCATCAGCGATCTCGGCGTGCTCTTCTGCACCAGCACCCTCAGCGCCATCTGTAATCGCGTCTTTATGCTCAAGTCCGATCAGCGCGAGTATAACTCGGCTCTGCTGCAATTTGGTGCCATCATGCTGCTCTATCCGCTTCAGGTTGTCGGCGCCTGCATGGCCTGCTCCGGCTCGGGCGTGGCAGCCGGCGCACCGCCCTTTATGCCCATCTATTGCCAGTGGATCGATTGTCTAACGGATTTGATTGCTCGCGGTGATCATTATCGCGGCGCCTTCATCTTTCGCCGCACTTTGCCCAAAATGCAAGCCCAGCGTGTCTACGATCCATATAGCGTTTCGCGCATGATTTAAATATTCCGAGTTTTCTGAAATTTCCATGTTCATTTGTTAAACCATTAAAAATTAGTGTTGCGTTAAATCTATATAAATGTTTCCGTTTATATATGTATACGTATACATATATATCTAGAATTCTATAATTCTATATATCCTACAATGTTCCATATTCCGTTTTGAATCTTTTTTGCTCCATCTTTCAACTTGAATTCTTTAACATTTCTCTTAACCTTCTAGACTATACGTATAGAAATATATATATTCATATACTTATCTGTACATCCATATAACTATGCGCAAGAATATTGTTGCCAGATTTAGACGTCAAATTAGTCTATAGGGCAAGCAATAAACAAAAAGCCAAACTTTATGAAAATCGGATGAGATTTGACCAAGTTATGGGGATAGGAAATTTAGACCTAGGTCTATAAGGATATTTGAGGGAACCATTTTCACATGAACTTGGACCAAAAATAATGGTGCCAGATTTAGATGCAAAATTGATATAGAGCTCAAACAATAAACACAAAGCCAAACTTTATGAAAATCGGATGAAATTTGACCATCTTTCATCGTGCATCTACCATCTTTTTATACCCTGAACCCATTTAAAATGGTTAAAAAGGGTATAATGTATTTGTGCAAATGTATGTAACAGGCAGAAGGAAGCATCTCCGACCCCATAAAGTATATATATATTCTTAATCAGCATCGAAAGCCGAGTCGATCTAGCCATGTCCGTCTGTCTGGCCGTCCGTCCGTCTGTCTGTCCGTCCGTCCGTCCGTCCGTCTGTCTGTCCGTATGTATCAACGCAAGGATCTCAGAACCTTTAAGAGCTAGAGACTTGAAATTTTGGCTGTAGGTCCTCCTAGTGCCCGCGCAGATCGAGTTTGTTTCCGATATTCGATAACTTGCCCCGTTTCCAAGTAATCGATAAATATCGATATCGAAATCTTGTTATTTGAGCAATTTCGGCAAATAATATGAGCTAGAGTCACCAAACTTGACATGTAGCTTCTAGAATAGTATATATATATCAAGTATCTTTCATTTTATACCTATCGCCTGTCGGAAGAAGAGGATTCAGGGTATCCCCTAGTCGGGAGCTCTCGACTAGAACCTCCTACTTGTTTATTCTTCAGTCATCTTCCAGCTCATATATTCTAGCTCCCACTTTTCAACTTCTGCTATCTGCTTCTCAAGCTTCCTTATATCTGATATCTATTTATATCTTGTATCTTCTATATTATATATCATTTCGTTTCTGTAGCTCAAATCGGAGCAATCAGTCGAAACACCAGAGATATTTTTGTCGTTTTTTTTGAAGTGTTTAAATTAAATAGATGGATTTTTATACTAATAAAATTATAATTATTGCTGTGTATTTGCCTACATTTAATTTTTGTCAAATTTTTGGATAAATATTCAAGAACATTTTCATGTTTGGAATTTTCTAAAGAGCTCAACTCGGCGATGAAGTAGGTGCCATTGTTTGCTGCAGTTGTTGTTGTTGTTGCTCGGGCAGCTTGTACTAATTTGAATTATTTAGCTTGACGCACGAGACTCTGGAATCAAGGCACACACACACACACGCTCGCACACACATTTTGTGGTCTCTATTGGGCGGCCTGTTTTAATTCATAAGCGAGGGGAACGCCTGGGAATGGTTTGGAACGTGTGGGAAATGGGCTTGTTGTTGTAAGCGTTACGTTCTGGCCGTTTTTCTTGGCTGCTACACAAAATGTCAGCAGAGATTAAGCGATTGAAATCTGTTCATGTACAAGATTTTATAAACCAAGCAGAGGGCAACACACACACAGCACACACACACACACACACACAGAATGATGCTTAGCTGGCAGCTGCACGTAATGAAAATATCAAAAATCTTTAACGAATTGTGCCGACGGCTTTATGTGGGACATTCTATGAGCTTTCCGGGGGGTGGCCGGACAAGTGTGTGAGGGGGGGGGAGGGGGGGTCAGTTTCGGTGCATTTGAATGCGACACATTTGTGTGTGTGTGCGTGTGTGTTGTAGTTGTTGGTCTGGTTCATTTAGGCCAGAGAAATCAAAAGTCAAAAGTTAGTCCGTAGCCCGCAGAGACTTGAGCTCTTGAAATAAACGACTAGTTATTACATGTGGGTCTCTGTATGGGTGTGTGTGTGTGCGAGTGTGTGTGTGTGCGAGTGTGTGTGTGTGGCTGTGTGTGTGGCTGTGTGTGTGCGTGCCTGTTAGGTGTGCCATGCACATGCACATGATGACAATGGCAATGACAGTGGCTGGCCACACTGGTCACCCAAAACAAGTCAAAATGCATCAGACAATAACTGAGCGACTAGAAGATACCCTACTCACAGCTCTAAATTGCGCTTAATACATATACAGCAGCTGAGTTTGTTCCAGCTGGAATTTAGTTGGCATTCACATTCAAAAATCGATGTAATATTTCTTAAGGTAGGGGGAAAGTTATCCAAATAAAATGCTCTTCAGCTGTAAATGCTATAAAACCACCTTCATGACAAATTGCCTGACCAACGCTATGAAAGTCTTCGCGATACGCTTAAATTTTCCATATCGATATTTATCGATTTTCGTTAAATGAGCACTCGATTTGCGAATGCCAAATGCCAACTTTGATGCCTTTAACGCTTTTACTCTTTGATATGTGCGCAAAGAGACAAGTCTACAAATCGATATTTATTTTCCATATCGATATTTATCGATTTTCGTAAAATGAGCACTCGATTTGCGAATGCCAAAGAATAAGTCAAATGCCAACTTTGATGTCCCTAACGCTTTTACTCTTTGATATGTGCTCAAGGAGAAAAGTCTACAAATCGATATTTATCGACTTTGGCGAGCTGGCAAAAGTTATCGATCAGCAATCGATCAGCAACCTAAATTCGAGCAGCCATCTGCCTCTGTGCCTCTCAATATACCCATTGCCATTAATTTTGCATGCGTACAGGGTACAAGCTGGGGCGCACAGACTTAATAGCCAAAAAATGCAATCAGCAACTATGTGACCAGAGCCAGCTGACCAACTGGAACCAGCTACAGCCACACTCGCTGCGGACAGCCCTGTGACATGGACGCACGCATGCAGCAGCATCATCATCAAGCCTCTTCCTGTATACCCTTTCCCCGTGCGTATGCCCCCCCCCCCCCCCCCCCCCCCGCACGCTTTGCTCGGTTTTCTTGTCCTGTCCTGTCTTGTCTTGTCTTGTTGCTTCGTTGTTTCGTTCTGGAAAATGCAATTAGGCTAACGATGCAACACAATTTTGTATTTAACTGCAGCGAGGGTGCGAGCGAGATGGCTGCAATAGGGCGCAAAACCCTCGTCCCTCGACTGGCAGGCATGCAGCTTGGGCATATTAGCTGCGAGGTGCGCCTCAAGTCTTTGCCAGCGCTCAAGCTCTCAGATTCTCCAGAATTACAACTGTCCTCCATGGTCAGTTGTCTATTAATTTTGTGTTTGCCTGAGTTGAAACTCTGATGTCCTCCATGTTCATTAGTAATGCTTTTTTTTCTCATTTGCCAGAGTTTTATTAGCATTTCATGACTTCCATGGTCATATTATTCACGTAACAGTTGTCCATTTATTTAATCTGTCCTCCATGTTCACTTTTTCTGCCCGCATATAGTTAATTATAAGATTTTTCCTGAATTTTATTGGAAGAGTGGAAGGCTCAATTACTTGACTTTTACTTTATTTATGACCGTGTATTCCATGTTCACTTTCTTAGGTCCATTTGCATGAGTTTGCATTTTAGTCCTTCGGTCCTCCGTGTTCACTTTTTAAGTCCGTGCTGTGTCTTTTAACGTCTCTTTTTATGGCCTCTCGTTGTATCTGCTTAACTTATATATATTCAATTTGTATTAAAATGATCTGATTGACTGATTGATGGGTAAGCTAATGTCCTCCATGTTCACTAGGCTAGAAAGCACATGCTCCATTCAACGTCTTTTAAGTTTTTGATTGACTAATTGATGGGCAACGTTATGTCCTCCATGTTCATTTGGCTACAGAGCTCACGTTAGCAACAATTCATTAATATATTTTATATGTATTAAAATGATCTTGATTGATGATTAACTGATTAATGGATAACTTTATTTTCCCTTGGCTAGAAAGCACATTGTCCATTTAAAGTCTTCTCACTTTTTACATTATATGTCTGTAATAATATTTTGTTTAAATATTTTATTTGTATTAAAATGATCTGATTGATTGATTGATGGGCAACGTTATGTCCTCCATATTCACTTGACCAGAGAGCAAAAGGTCCATTCAAGGTCTTCTTTCTTTTCTGCAACAATAATACTAATTCATAAGTTCTATATTTAGTAAGATGTCTTGATTGACTGACTGATTGATGGGCAATGCACAGCCGAAGCCGTAAGCCCTAAAAAGTTGAATCTTTTACAAAAATTTTACAAGAAACTTTCTGATTTATTATCTGATAGGCGTCATATTTATTTTAAGGGAAATTTTTCGAAAATTTCCTTAAGATATGTTTCACAGCCTTCGGGAAATTAAATTTCCAAGCTTGGACAAAAGTTTTACTGATTGAATACACAGACAATAGCCGCGCAAAGCCGCGTAATATGTACAATTAAATGTACTGTGATTTGCTTAAACTTTCCTCGCACAAGACACAAGCACAAGTATTTTCTATAATGCTTTAAACTTGAACTTATGGGCATATCATGTGTTTAACATTATGTGTGTCTTTCTGTGCGTGTGTGTGTGTGTGTGTGTGTGTGTGTGCGTGTGCGTGCCGGAAATGTCGAACAAATGATGCACTCTCTGCCTATTGAATTAACTCGAGCTGTCAAGACATCGAGCCGGTCGGTTCAGAAAGTTTTGTGTCCAGGCCTTATAATTATGCTGTGTGTGTTGTCTGTGCTCTGCGAAGACGATGACTGAGTTAATTCGCATCAAATTATGAATTATTATTGCAACTCAATCTAATTAAACAACGAATACCTCAAAATTTAACAACGTTTACAGCTCCTGTCTTTGACCAACCATATATCATAATTAAAATTTGCCAGCCAAAAGCAACTCTCTGCATGTGGTCTGAAAAAAAAAGTCAACATATTATAATTAATCACGTGTAGTTACATCAAACCGATTCACAATAATTTCTCTGCCATTTCGCCTTCTGATGGTAGCCAGAAAATATGTGAACGATTCTTGAAATCAGTCTTAATCTCTTGAATTATATGTCTATATATATATATATACATATACATATATATATAAATGATTGATTGATTGACTGATTGACTACCTTAGTAACGAATGTTTACTGTGCACACTAAAACGTGCTTTGTCGAAATTCCACCTGCAAGCGTGGAAAATTCGCGGATGTGTGTCAAACTTCGCTACGATTTCTCTGCGATTTCGCCTTATCCTGAACTTTCTATCTCTATATAGAAAACTGAATGACTGATTGATTGACTATCTTATCGACTCATGTTACGCTAAGACGTGATTTGTCGAAATTCCACCACCAAGTGTGGAAAATTAATTTGGGAAGTTTTTCAAACTTTTCGCAAAATTCACATCTTCGAAAAGTGAAGTTTCGTCAAATTTATGTTCAGAGCGCTAGAGAAAAACTTAAAACTTAAAACTTTTGCACTTTCACCCGCAACAGTGGAAAATTGACGGAAACTGGCAGCATGAAACGTTTGGCCTTTTTTTCTTATTCTATTTGATTCGAATTTGCAATAGCTCAAGTAGATTTTAAACAATTTTTTATTAAATTCTTCACGGAAGTGTGTGAAATAGTTTGTCTAAAATTTGAAGAAATAACTTGGCCCGAGCAAGGCCGGGCAATACCCGCTGGTAAGGTATATATATGCACGTGATCAGCATTGACAATCGAGGCGATTTCCCTCTGGCTGTCACATAAATTATGACAGGGAAATGGGCAAACTTATCAATAAATATTTTACAAGTATTATAATATTTAAATTCAACTTTTGATCAAATATAATTCATAACTAATATCTATTAAACATGAACTTCTATGGGAACAAAAACTTTAAAAAATTTTAACTAACTGCATATTTAACTTCATGTCAACTTCATGTCAACTTGTTGACATGAACTTAAATGTGTTTAAATGGGAATGGAAATAAGCATTAAAAGTTACGTAGTTTAATAGCCCTTTAAACTTCTTGTTAACTAAGTAACACGAACTTGGATCGGTACAAGAGAATATTTGTATTCTGTTTTAACTTCCTGTCAACTATTTCTGTCAATTAACTTAATAATAAAAATAAAATATATAAATACATAATAAAATTGACTCAAGTAATTAAAAATGACTCAGAAATTGATTCGAGTTATATGAATGTGTACACATTTTAATTTTCTCATACAACTTTTTCTGTACAGGGTATAAATAAGTCGACACAGCTCGACTACAATACCCTTACTTGCTGTTTTTAATATAAATCACAGAACTTTCTCCTTGGAAGCAGAATTTTTGATCTGCTTTTCTTAACTTGTGTCAAAGTTGAACACTTGTTGAACAACCTTTCTAGTAAGCCTTGTCTAGGGTATTATAGAAGTCACAGATATATGCTTGAAATCCATTAGTTGGCCATGTGAATGGAATTTGATGCTGTACAGCTTGAGCAGGCCTCGAAGTCGACATGAAAATAATTGATCCCAGGCGAAAGGTAAACAGATTCATTCCAGTTGGAGCTCAACTGGAGCCAACAGCTCTAGTTTTCAAAATTTGTTCTGCTTTTTCTTTTCTCTTTGTTTATTTCTGTTGAGAGAAACAAATAAAATCAAAAGTGTCAAAATTCAGTTTGTTTAAAAGTTTCTCTGTAAACAATGTGAAATTTCAAGAAGTGTTGCAAAATTACGTTCAGAAGCGGTTTGTATGTTCGTGTGAATGGGTGTGAACACAATAATGGTGAGTACCCAGAGAGGGATTCACATTAGCCCAGCAAAGATTCATCCCAACCCTTGTCCCCTTCCCTTCCCTCTTCTCCAGTCGTCACAGATGCTCTTTGTACACGGCGCAAAATTTTAAACAGAAGTCCAGATCAAAAGTTTTACGCGTTTCTATTTATCTCTAATAACCAAGTATCGTATTTCGTAACGAAGAAGGGTGAGTGAGAAACCCAAAGTTCCCGCTTCGAATATATATATATATATATTCGATCTCCCGAAGGATTTGATGTGGTCGTTTATTTCACAATTCGTAACTTTCGAATGTATATTCGCCCAGGGAATCGGAAACTCTCGGAGTTGATTGCCCAGCCAAGGGGTAAGTCCACACAGATCTCTCTCGAGTGATGTCTCCATCTGGTAATACTCCCCAATTCTGAGCAGGTATTTGTTGTCCTTTTCAATTGCAAGACAAAATGTGTGTCAAGGTATTATACGAGCTATATAATCTCGATCTTATCGGTATTATACGACCTATTGCAGTTATATTCTGATCATTCAATAACATAATACAAAATTATCAAGCCTATATTTACATGGAGAATCACATCGTCACGGAAGAAGGTAAGACTAAGCTCTCGATGCGGAAGATCTACTCTAAATAAATTCCCATTTAATAGCTGGCCTAACTCCTAACTACAAAAATGCTAGTCGTAATATCAACCAAAAACTGAATCAAAATTAAATTAAATTGGTCCTTTAACAAATAAGAATTGCGGCTATAATTATAAAGAATAAAAATGCATGCGAGTTTAGACATACACAGTTGATCTCTTAATGCTGGGAGGGAAAAGGGTTAATTGGATGGGAAAGGATAAAGCCAAATCTATTATGGGAGCATGCGAATGAGCAATTATGAAGTCAACTCTTTTTATACTGGGAGAGAATGGGGTTAATTAGATGGCATGCAAAAGATAAAAGCAAATCTAGTTACTTATGCAGCTTCAATTGAATCGATATTCGAGGAAGCGCACGTGTACCATGCAGATTATATAGATATATATGGAAGGAATGTAGAAATCTAAGGTTCGAGTCGGTCCATGGGGGGAACATAGGTGCAAACTGTGAACTGAACCAGCAACATGGTTCAAACTGTGTTTTGCTTTGCAGCCAGGTGCTCTTAAATAGTTGACACCAACTTGCAAACTATTGAAATAGTGCGTGGAATCATTATTATGGAGCATCGATAGCATCTTTATCTAAGAGAGCGCACGTATGCAATAAAGGGCTGGGTCTTGACGACTAGAAAGATATATTCGACACAAGACTGCATAGTACAATTTCTATTTAATAGCCTAGTTTCTTTTTATACCCTTTACCAAGGGGCTGTCCATACCTTAAACAGAACACGTTCTGATATCGATATCTCTTCCCATTTCTGAATATCGATAAATATCGATTTTGCCAAGAGGTCTTATACTAAAAACTCGAAGATTGTAAGAGCTGGCTAAAAAACTTGGATTGTAGATTGTGTTATAGCATATACAGATTGTGAATATTTCACTTTTTGGATGCCACACCCATTTCGCCCTAAGATTGGAAAACATTCATTTTTATAGGTAGAGACTTGCGCTTTGGGGATCTACACACTTCAGTATGCCATCGACAACGGAGTTAATGATGATTGCATTGCCCATGGAAAGGGTGAGGCGCGTTGTCACTGTGTGCAGGGTATCTTCTAGTCGCGCACTCCCCTCTGAAGCGCTCATACTTGCTATTTGGTGTTTACGCATTTGGGAACAGGTTGATTTAAAAAAGAAGTTACGCATACGTCGCATAGGCGGGCGACTTCCGCTGATGGCAGCCGCGTTGGCGGTTTCAATATTATACGATAAATCCAATTAACATGGTTTTATGCCACAAACAACACACACACGCACACACACGCACACACACGCACACG
The DNA here is from genome assembly GCA_035045355.1 of Drosophila lacicola. Lineage (NCBI taxonomy): Eukaryota > Metazoa > Arthropoda > Insecta > Diptera > Drosophilidae > Drosophila > Drosophila lacicola. The sequence goes on along the minus strand of JAWNPB010000148.1, from coordinate 2,918,624 downwards.
GCAGAGGTGTTAATCGACGTCATTATGATGTAAAGCGGGCGTTGAGAATGATATTTTGTATATTTTATGACCGCAGATGCGATGCGTAATTAACAGCAACAGCAACAACAACAACAATTGTCAGGCAGGTTAATGAGGCATCATTGATTATGCATATGAGTGGCGGTTGGGTGTGCGTGTGTGTGTGTGTGTGTAAAGTTTCATTCGCTTTTCACACATCAAATTAAATTGTTACATATGCTAATGAAATCAACCAAAATTATGAGCAATTATGAATAGCTTAATGGGATTTACCAAAGCCACACACACACACACACACACATTCTAAAACTATGTGCGTGTGTCCTTAAAGCCAAGACTTTTGCTTAAAGTAACAAGTCGCAGTTTCTTAGTCAGCACTGATCGACTTCGTGATACCCTAAAACACAGTCGCTGCAAATGTTCTAGCTTCCCTCTATGCCTGCATATACGAATACACACGAAGCTCTGCTTCCCTCTGCTCCATACTAATGGAAATGTGTTCTTTTTGAACACATAAAAATAAAATTTTCCAGGCCTAAATATGGCATAAAAAAGTGTGCACATACCAAAGCGCAAGCTTAAATCTCTGAAAATGTTTGTCTTTCGATCCTAGAGCGAAAGGTGTGTGGCACCCGAAAAAAGAAACATTCTTTATATGTATATACTAAAATAGAGCTTACATAACAAGTTTGGTTTAGCCAGCTCTCATAATCTTGGAGTTATGCTTAAAAAACCATTCCTCAAAATCGATATTTATCGATATTACAGAAATGGGAGAAGATATCGATATCAGAACGTGTTCTATTTAAGGTATGGACAAATTAAAATTCCATATTTTAAGTTTCAAGTTATTCAGTTGTCAAGATCGACAACTTCTCTCAAAATCGATATATATCAATATCACAGAAATGGGAAAAGATATCGATTGAAAATTATAAATGCCTTCTGCGTTCGGCAAGCCTCCAGCTTTGAGAGTTGCCCAGTTCGTTGGGTTTATTTGGATGGATTGCCAGCTCTTCGACCTGATCAAGGGGCATTCATAGGCGATGCTGCCTTCTGCCTGTTACATATGCTTGCACAGAAACAAGCTACCCGTTTGAGCTCGTGCTTTTTTAGCCGCCCCTGGCAAGGCAAGGCAAGGCAAGGCTAGGCTGGGCTGGCCAAGCATGGCTGCCGCCAGGCAGTCAAAAAACGCAGCCAGGTGTAAATTACAAACTTGTAAGATTTTTGCCTGGCATTTCCGGCCCCCGCCTCCATCTACATGCCCAAACCCCAGTCCACTCCCTCCCCCCTCTGTTCCCGAGGCTTGTTGTCTCCTGCCTGTAGCTGAGTGCGGCTACTGGGAATGGGCCTACGTTTTGCTTAGGCGCTGCTTCTGGTTGTGCTTCCTCTTGCTTAACTTCACGTAATGCCAACAATTACGCAGCTGAATATTTTATGAGCCAAGCAGATTAATATGAATATTTTATTATCATGTTTGAATCCGAATTTCTTTGTTGGACCGCACTCTCTCTCTACGCTGTGTCTCTCGCCTCGGTGGCTGTGCCCCCAATTTGAGCCACTGCCACGCCCCCGCCGCCCCTTGCCCCATGTCAGCCTTTGCTTAGCCAAGCCAAACTCAAGGCGAAAGCATGTCCAAAAATATGCTTTATATGCCTTTGCGTTTGAGTGTTTGTTTTTTTTCTTAATTTTTTTTTTCAGTTTTTTATTCGTGCCCCAACAACAGGCGCCTAAACGTCGGGTACATTCGCTTAAACATGAAGTTTGTCAGAGATTGGAAGAGAATTTGGAATAAAGAATAAAGCTGATTGTCAAAACAAAAAAACAAACATTTGTGAATCATAATAAATTAAATAAACAAGATGAACTTAAGCATTTCAATTTGATTTGAGCCAGCGACCTTTCGTTTGCTGGTTCGACGCAGGCTTACAACGTTCAGTTTGTTTAAGGACAATTTTGTTGGACTTATCTGTTAAGCTCAGCTTGATTATCTTTTGGTCTAATTAGATCTTTACGCCAGAAGCCCAAGCGGAAGATTTTCCTTACATTGAATCTTTTATTATTAGAAATTATATATTATTACTAAATAATTATATAGATTTTTAACTAATTAAAGGATAATGGTTCCCCAGGAAGAAGACTTCCTCAGCGTATTGTTTAGTCATTCCAAATTTCTTGATGTAGTTTGACTATACATTCTTTTAAGCTTATCTTCTATAGCGACCTTGGTATGATTTTTAAGTAAAATAACTTCTCTTAAACCTTGTCCTTAGCTTCTTTAAGCTTTAAGCACAGCAAATCTTTTAGGAGACTTTCTCAGCTAATTCTATCTTGCTTTTTTCCAAGCTCTCCCACGGGGAATCTTTACAGCAAAACTCCTTTAAACTCCGTCCACCAAAAATCTATTCAGTATTCTCTTCAGCTATTAATCGCGCTCTGAAACTTTTCTCTGACTAAAATCTATAGTTGAATTGACTTTAGAGTATTTCAAATTCGTTGCTTGCAATTGAAATTAAAGGCGTTGCCGTTTCGTTGCCCGCAGCTTTTTTTTGCACCTTTTGGTGAAGTCAAAAATGCTTTTTGCTGCTGGCCAAAAAACACACACATACACACACCAAGAGAAGGCAGGCCAAAAACTCGACTGAGGGGCAGGTCGGAAGGAGAGAAAATGTGGTGAGAACGGAATTTATGACCACGAGCCTTCAAAGGGCCAAGCAGCCTAAATGTTTTGCGCCAGGCAGCGTCTGTCCCAGACATGCCAAATAAAAAACTGGAGGCCAACCAGTACCGGCAGGGGTCGGTAGGGACGGGAGTGGGAACCAGTGAGATAGAGTGTTGGGAGGTAGCGCAGCGTTACGTGGGTTGCCTCAGTCAAAGTCAGCAAATAAAAAGCCAAAGTGAAACAAAAATATTTTCATTTGTTGCGTTGAAAATTTTATGCGCTCCGAGCACGGCAATTATAGTGCTCCTTCCCCGCCCCCCGATCAACACACTTGAGCTGGGTAGTTGGCCACCCGGTAGCACCCTCTGGTAGCCGCGTTGAGGGGCCCCTAAGCAAACTATGTGAAGTAGTCGTAATATGCTCATCATCTCAGCTCGTGCCCAATAAATTTGGCCAATAAATGCGCCAGCCACGCCCACGTTAGCGGGTGCACGGTAGGGAAGTAGGGCGGTACGGCTGTTGGTACCCTCTGATTTATGCAGTGCCATAAAACAGGCGAGTCGCCTTAAAGCTTACAACAAACAAACACGAAAAAGTGGCAAAAATTTAAAAAAAAAAAAATAAAAAAAAAAGATAGATGCCTGAGCAAAGAAATATGCCCGAAGGCACCAACAGGAGCTGGCCCTACCGGAGCCAGAAATGGCCGCCGGCTGCGAGTCTGAGCTCTGCCTGCTGCGTTCTGGGTTCTGGGCGGCTGTTCAGTTCTAAATCCTGAGCCTCGGCCTAGACTGGCTTAGCGTGTGTGGCGCCCCAAATGGCAGCAGCTCAACGTGTTGCCCGACGCGCGCCTGTCAAGGCGACGCAGCGAAGCGCATCGAGTTGGCAGCACCGCCCGGCACTGACAGTGATGCAATGCGGCGTGGAGTTAGTTCCGAAAAAGAAGAACGAAAAAATGCTATTGCACTTTCGCTAAGGCTTTCGCTTTAAGGCGAGTTAAGAGTGCGGTTATGTAAAACATTGATTACTGTTAGCGTTAAAGTGACGCTGTTAAAGGCAGGCTTAACAATGCTTAACAGCTATTAAAGTTATAATTGTTCTGCTGCTGGGCTGCGTGCCTCTAGAGTGCTGACTGAGCTGCTGTGGAGAGCACTAAATAAACTGGGAATAATCAATAACGTAAGCATTTACTGGGTACCAGGTACTGCTGGTGTTCCGGGCAACAAGGTCGCGAGCGTATCAGCTGACAAAGGAAGTCAGCTTACCTTTGATGGAGCCCTGAGACATTGGATCATGTCTCGTGAGGTTGACTGTGAGAAGCAAGGAAAGGAAGCGTGACATTAAATCGATGAGAATCGATATTCAAATCAGCTTTTTTTTGAGCATATCCTGAAGCTTATTAGAGCTAGAGACAAAAACTTTGGTATGTAGAGTCTTGTATTGTAGACACAGCTCCAGAATTTTTCACAATTTGGACACCGCCCGCAATTCCTCCTATTATGGTAAAAACTATACTCTTGCACTTCGGTATGCACACACCTTTTTAAGCCTTGAAAGTTTTACAAAGATCGGACTTTAAGCACCAAAGTTAAACAAGAAAGCTTTTTTTATACATAATACATAATACATTATACATAATATGGGATAGGGTAAGAAGAAGCAAATCTCTAACTTGTGCATTTATGTAACTTTGCAGTCTAGTTAACAGACTGTTAAATTAACAGATGTTAAGCAACAGCATGCTTTAACTGTATTTGTTGATTGTTTTTAATTTATGCGTATTTAGGAAAGAAGAAGCTAAACCCTAACTTATACATTTATATTAAGTAACAGAGTTATTAATATAACATAGATGTTAAGTATTAGCATACTTTTGCTGTCTTTGTTTCTTGTTTCTTATTTATGTGTATTTGGTCTAGTTGGAATTATGTTAACTAGCAGAGGCTGTTTAACAGACTGTAAACATTAACAGTGGCATGTTAATAAAAGCTTGCCACAGCTGTTAAGTCTGTCCAATATGCTTATCTTTAATTTTCAGCTTGAATTTCGCATATACATTTGCAGAGCTAAAAAATAATACTGATTATCTGAGGTTTTTGTTTTATGCGGCAGCCGTCGAGGGGACAGCAAGTCACGTAGCTTTCAATAGATTCTCTGGAGATGTCAGCGTTATAATGCACCTTTTCTCATATTTCACTCGTGCTCTCTTCTGCCCCCTCTTTTTCTCCTTGCTCTCTTTATGTTGTATTCCTGTATTTTGGCCTTTTGTGCCACTCATTATGGGGCAGCGCCTGCTGGCTGTGTGGTTGCATTGTGTGCAGGCCATGCAACAGGCATCAAAATTGACGCTTCGCATTTTTGTTGTCTCGTATAAATTCAGTTCAGGTCTCGTGCGATTTTTCCGGCCACATGCCTGGCTGCACTTCAATCAAAATCAAATATTACAAGCCGTGGCAATGGGGCGCCTGTTTCTGTTCCTGCTGCTTCTTTTGAGTTATGGCCAGGCAGCAACAGCAGCAGCCATGTGGCATGCGGCATTCGACCCTGCACACCAGGCACATCCATCCATATGCATTTTGCAATTCTTATGGCCTTTTGTTGTGCTTCGATAGATGCAACTGGGCAACTCTGGCAACGGCTTGATTACGCACGTTTATTACTGGTTGCGGCTTCGATTCCGAACTCTTGGCCATGGCTTACGGTTACGGATGCCGGATACGCTACGCCACGCCACGCCATGCCACGGTACGGTACGGTAGGGTACGGCAGGGCAGGGCACGGTACGGCATATTGTCTGTTCGGCTGGGCTGTGGGCTGTGCTCATCAATATGCGACGTGTGAGCTGCAAATGTACAACATGATTACTTGCAAATCACGTGATTGTGATTGGGATTATTGCACACAGACACACACTCGACACACGCACACACATAGACCCTTTACAATCTGCACACCCTTCGTACTAGCTCATGTTGTGGGCGGTTCCATGTTGTTGTTGCTGCTTCACCAATTGTCGGACATGCTCAAAAATGCATGCAAGCATGTAGTTCTTTTCTTTTTCCATTTTATAACATTCTTTTCCATTTTTAGTGCCCTGCAAAAGGGCATGCTAGGGCCGTGCCTTGGTTAGTCCAAAGCATGCATAAAAATTGTATTAAGATATATTTATAACATGTTCCTACTTGTATGCAATGTATATATGACACTTTTTTCAATGGAAGATAAGAAAGCGATAAAAAAGCGATACTAGGCAATTGTAGAAAACGCTTTTTTGCACTAGCCAACTCATGGTCCATATTAATTCTCCTTTGTTTTTTTTTTTTTAATAACCTCAATAGAAAGCAACTCAGCTTCGCCTCATGGCTGAATCAAATGAATGTCGCCTGGGAGATACGTTTTCTATGATTAAGATGCAAAATGATATCATTATGCTGCAACTTATTATTTTACCAAAACTCTTTCGCTTTTTCCACAATTATTTCCAGTGTTTGTACTCAAGAACTGTTTACAGGGTATTTGCTAGTCGGTCAGGCTTGGCACACACTTAAAGTTGGAATTCTATACTTTTTGATAACTTCTTTTGTATCTCTGTGTGCTGCAAGTAATTAAAAGTTGTGCCGTCCGGAGATTCATTTGGCATATTTCTGACCAGGTTCCGGATTATAATATTGCATATTTTCAGCAGAAGCATTTGAATAGAAATATGAAAATGCATTTTTGGCCCAAGAAATAAATTTGCTGCAAAAGCTTAACAAAAGTAAGCAATAAAAAAAATGTAACGATAACCTTGCTGCACTGTGAGAATCCGAATTATTTACAAACTGTTAGCAAATTTTCACAAATAATTCGCCAGATGAAAGAAAACCTCTTTTCATAAAATAATTTTGTATTTCGCTCGCCTTTGTTTTTTTTTCAAATACCGTCGTGGGAACCAATTCAAATGGTATTTACAATAGCTCAGGTGAGCTAATCAGATTGTATACTTCTATACAGCCAGATGTTGCCACTCGTTATTTGTTTAACGAGTGCAAGTATCGACCCAGCGAGTCTTTTCCATTGGCTATTTATATATTTTGAGACTACAATGATCCATTGGCTGTCGTATGTTTTGATTTAGCGAGTGTTTGCCACTAGCTACGCAATACATTTTCTATTCGTTACATATTTTATCTGTGAGTATTTCAATTCGTTATGTCCATTGACTTTTTGCTTATTCAGCGAGTAGTTGCCAATCGCTACTTTTCCGAACGAATGAAAGCTATGATCCAGCGAGTCTTTTGCATCTCGCTATTTATATATTTTAGACCACAATAGCCCATTGCTACTACTCGTTATTTTCTCCATTCGTTGTATATCTTTTGCGAGTATTTTTACTCGCTATGTTTTCCAACTCAGCGACAAGTTGGCAGGTCTATTGAACTACTCGTTACTTTGACCATTCGTTGCATATCTGTAGCGAGTATTTTCACTCGCTATGTCTGTTAACGAGTAAAAGTCTTGTATACTCCTTGCACAGCAACGAGTTGGCAGGTCTAGTGACATTCGTTAAAGCTTTTTAAGCAAAGTAGTTGCCACTCGCTACTTCTTTCACCGAATGCCAGCTTCGATCCAGCGAGTCTTTTCCACTCGTTATTTACTTTTGGCAAATGAAAGCCTCAACTAGTTCTTTGACTGCAATAGGTTGGCAAGCTTATTGGCATTCGTTCCTGATGCCACTCGCTACTCGTTAGTTTCTCCATTCGTTGCATATCTTCAGCGAGTATTTTCACTCGCTGCTTGCGCTGTTTTGCAACGATTGCGAGTCTTGGTAACTCCTCGCGCAGCAACAGGTTGTCTGGCCCATCGGCTATGGGCATGCATTTGTCTTACATTTAATACTAATCAAAGTTGGTTTTTTGCACTCGTCGAGGTCAACGCTGACCTCGGCGCAGACGCGACGTCGCTGTCGGCGTTGCGCTCGCTTTCGAATTGCGCTATGAATATTAATTTGGTTTTTAGGGGCCGCAACAATGCAAACTAAAACCTGAATTACAACTAAATATTTATAACTCATTTTGTGTGTGCACAACACGCACACACACAAACACACATGTCTATGCACGTCTATAAATAATAGAAAAACTGCAGACACACAGCGACACACACACACACACACGAACGCAAATGCGCTGGAAATGCCAACAGTTTTTCGGCATAAAATATACAAATGGATATTTTGGGGCGTTTGTTGTCGTGTGTCGCGTGAAAATACACAAAATTAACTTGTATTTAAAATTTAATTAAAACTTTTGCTGTTATTTACATATACGAAATGTCGCTGTTTGCGCCTGCCTGTGTGTGTGTGTGCGTGCGCCCTTTGCCCTTTGCGCTGTTAAGTAGGCAACACTTTTTGTGCGTCCCTCAACTTTCGCTGTTCGTGGCGGCTGGTCACGATGGGCGTGGCAGGCGGCATACTCTGGGCTTTAAATTAAATCATATTGTATTACACACACACTCTGTGCGTGTATGCGTGTGTGTGTGTGTGTGTGTGTGTGCGTGTGTGTGTGTGCGTCAATTTAATTGAAATTGCGCGCACAAGTTTTGGTTTATCGCCAAAAAACAAAACAATATGTAAAAATTGCACTAGTCAAGCGTGCTCGACTAGAAGATACCCTAAGCCCGGCGTCCAGCCCTTTTAGTAACATTCTAGCTGCCTTCTACACACACACACACACACACACACAAATTTGGTGTGTGTAGCTCCTTTAATGCTCGATTTATGCCAAAAGAATCGATATTTATCGATAACATGAAAATGCAAAGTGTTATCGACACAAGCAAATATACAAATCGAAGTAAGTGACTCCAACTCCAATTAAACTCAGAGTATTCCTTTGAAAAAACAAACATTGTGTTATCGATAAATATTTATATCGATTACATATAATTGGGTAGAGATATCGATAGTTCCTTCTGTTTGTCTGATTCAGTTGTATCCACTGAAATATACCCTGTTTCCCATACACTTCAATCGGCGCAGGGTATAGATCAGCTTGTATGAGCACATCAATGCGCGGAGCGTGGCACGGGACTGGGCTGGGCAACAGCAAACAGCATTGACCGTCGGCCCAACATTGGGCCATTCGCTTTATCGGCCATGGCTAAGTGGTTGTTGCGGTTTTACGCTGTTTAGCATAATTAGTCGATTTGACCGCGTTTCGCGAAATGCGGTTTCAGCTTTAAAACTTAACCCCAAAAATGCATTCAATGCCTTCGCAACGTTCACCCACGCCCAAATCGGTAAAAAATTATTCAAAATATGCAAAAATTACAATTTATTTACAGTCAAGACTGCCTAAGGCGAACCATGACGCACAGCAGACGGTGCAGCTGGAGAAAACTAATGCCCGACTAGATCACAACCTGTAGTCAGTTTAAAGGTAAGTAAAATGTATTTTATTTTTTAGCTGTTATCATTTCGAGTTATGCTTGGAAGATGTGAAATATGTCGAACAATTTTTAAGGGCACAGGGTATATACAAAACGCAGCGGGCAAAAATTGTCAAATTTACTTTTCGTGTGCGGAAATTTATTCAAGTATTAGGCTTTTAGATACTCTTAAAGACTTATTTATAAAGTTAATTTTAACAAACAAATAACTCCAATGCTCTCTCTCTCTCTCGCTCTCTCTCTCTCTCTCTCTCTCTCTCTCTCTCTCTCTCTCTCTCTCTCTCGCTCTCTCTCGCTCTCTCTCTGTCGCTCTCTCTCTCTCTCTCTCTCTCTCTCTCTCTCTCTCTCTCTCTCTTCTCTCTCTCTCTCTCTCTCTCTCTCTCTCTCTCTCTCTCTCTCTCTCTTTCTTGGGAGCGCACAATTTTTCAGTTCTTCTTTGTGCGATATTCTTAAACGTTTGTTGTTTATTTTTGCTGATTAATAGAATGAAAGTTTTCTGGAATCTTCAAAGTCCCAAGAGCTTTCAAAACTATTAAATTTAATAAAATTAATATAAATTGCAAATTAAAATCAGCTGCGTTCTCTTGAGCGAGTGAGCACTGTACTCAAAGCCTGTTGACTGACAGAGCATTTGCCTTTTTCACTCTGCTAGCTATAAAGCAAATGTTAGCTGTCTGTGCTGCCCGTTCGTCTTTTGCGAAGCCGCACTGTACTTTGTAGCGATTTGTGGTGCTAATGAACAGGCGCTCCACAGCACCCCCCACCCCCCTCAGCCCTCTAATACCCCATTGGTATTGGGCAAACTTTTGGGGGGAACCGCTTGACTGACCGACGCGACGCGACGCGACGCCTTTGGCCGCCCGCTGAGCGCAATTTCAATTTATGGTAAATTAATTTGTAATTAATTTTACGTGCGAAACACAACGAGACGAGACGAGCCGCGACGTTACGGGACGGGGCAAAACAGTTTGGAATGGAACGTGAAATGAAATGAATTTCCATTACCATATTACGGAAGGCGGGACGCGCTGAGTTTTTGGGATTTGTGTGTGCGTGTGTTTTTATTTCGATTTTACGCTAGTTTAGTTTCAATTGCGTCCAATTAAACATGCGGTTGCCCATTTCCGATTACGACTAGTCGTTAGCTAACACTGGTCCCTGCCCGGGCTGTCCACTGTTCCGACCCCGATCTCCTGCTCCTGCTCCTGCTCCATGCACAGCTGAGTGAGCTGTGTGTTTTTGTATTTTTCGGAAATTGAAATTGCATATTAAAATAGGGCGCAGCTGGCACCAAGGTGCAGCCCCTTAAAAATGCAAACTGGCAACAAAGGGAACAAACAGATGTTGATTTGTTCCACTGTGCCCAAGGCATTTCATAATTCCTGCTGCTAATTCCTTCTCCTCCTCCTCGTCCTCCTCCTCGCCAGCCGCTTGATTAGCTTCACGCATTCCGAATTTCATTTGTGTGTTTCGACTCGTTTCGGTGATTAGCAAACCGGATATTGAGTGGCTTTTAACATTTGCCCTCATGATAACCGCATGTGGAATCAGAAATTCTTATTCATTTCGTTGCAGAGCTTAGAAGCCGATAACTGAGCTATGGCTGGCCTCAGTAAGTAATATCAAATTTGCTGTTTCATTCCGGCGTTTCGCTGGAATTAAAAATATTGTACAACATGTTGAACATGTTGTATAACTATGAAAGTCTTAAATAAGATAGATAAAATAGTTTCATCCAAGTGAGCGTTGGCCATTTTGAGTCTCTGTTTCATTCCATCGTTTCGCAGAGAGATAATTTGCATATATAAACGTGTCAACTACTTGACAAAAAGGCAGGCATACTTAAATAACTTCATTGAAACCCTATTTCTAATATACACTGTTCCATTCCATCATTCCTTTGAGTAAGTATTACAGTTGTGTCTATCAACAGTGGGCTGAGGCTAAGTGAAATCTGTTACATTAAGTTCAACGTTTCATTCCATCATTCCGCTGAAAAAAATTAGCAAGGCATAAAGATATCGTGATACCCAGATAATCTGTATTATTCCAACATTCCCCTTTGCAAATTCAGAGAATCCTCTAACAATTTTTGCTGTGTTCCTTTCCAACGTTTATGAAAACGATATTTCTCAGATTTGTTAACTTGATTTGATAAAAAATGTGAGATTTGAGTTAATTTTCGCAACAAAAGCAAAGTGTGAACTACTCCACTTCATATTCAGTGAACTAGTTCTGTTGACCTGCTCAGCACTTGGGAACCAGTTCAAGAAATATTTTTGTCTTCAATCACAAACTGGAATAACTTAATGAAAAGGGCGCAATTTGAGCTGAATGGGAAGGAAACTAGTTCTGTTCACCTGCTCAGATCGCAGGAACCAGTTCAAAAAGCCTTTTTTTTTTTTTTTGGCTGGAAGCTCGCTGACAAAATGTTTGAGACTTGATAAAAAATGCGCATTTAATTGAATTTGTTTATTTTTCATCTTTATTTTTCTTTTGTCACATAGTAGGTTTTTTTTTTTTATTATTTTTATATATATATATATTTTGTTATTTTTGTGTAATTTTCTGTTCTTTGTATTAATTTGCATTTCATTTTCAATTTGTTACTCATAATATTTGTTGTTGTCGTTATGTTATGCATGTGGAAAATAATAGAGAGATGCATTTATAATTGTTTGCTCGAAAGTTGTTTTGTCAATTTGTTGTTTCGCCTTTGCATTTTGTTGTAATCGTTTATTTTGTCTGGCATTTGTCACTTTATATTCCTATTGTTTGCTCTATAGTCGCAGTACATATTTTGCATTTTTATATGGTAGTATGTGTATACATATATATTTATATAGTTAGTCGTATATGGCAACACAATAGTAACTTACAGTCAATCGCATTTTATACAAATAGACAATTTTTTCTCTACTACGCCTAGTTCATGTTAAGGGAATCCCTCTTTCTCTTCCTATTCCGTTTACTTTTACTTTGTTGGGGATAACTTATGATAATTGCACGAATTTTCAACAACCGAATAACATATGTTACAAACACAAAAGCTAATTGCTATGAAACTAAGCGCTATGCATTACTTGTCCGCTGTCCAGCACTCTTATTTACTTATATGTATATCGATATATATATATCGAAGCATCTATCGATATACTCGAAAAAAAAATTACTATTAGTTAGTTTTTGCTTAGTTTTGCATTTGCGTCTACTTAAGTTAAGCCTAATTTAGTTTATGCATTTAACACGTTTAACTAGAGTTGGTTTGAGTACGATTTATCGATAAGTTATCGATAGCAATATCGCTGACGTTCATTTAACTGGCTGCCTACCCTCTGCCTCTGCCGTATTGCGACTATTTATCGTGTATATATATCTATATATATATATCCTGTATATATTATGAATAGTATGCATTTATCGATTATGTGTGTCTGGCATTTACTTACTGGCTGGCTCTTAACTGTTTTGCTTTCCCCTCTTGCTTAGTGTACACACATATTTTAGCTATGTAACTCTATATATATATTTCACATACACATATATCTATATTTTGTATATATTATTTTATAGTTTAGTTTTCTATGCTATGCCCAACTTTTTCAACTTCCTGCTGCTTTGCTTAGTAGTTCTTTTTTATCCCTTTGGGGAGGGGCTTTCATTTAGTTTTTTTTTTTTGCCTTTCTGTAGTTGTCAAATGTTTGCTTTTCATATAGTTATATGTTTTTTATTTGTATATCGTATTCATATATAGCTATATACTTAGTTACTTTTTTTCTTGTATACTTTATATGAATTTTTTTTTTTTAATATTTTTGCTTATTTTTTTTCTCTTCTGCTTTGTTTTTCTTTCTATAAATGTATTTATTTACCTTTTGGTTTCTTTAGTTATTGTCCACCCATCCAGTTTACGGAAATTCTTATTTCATTTGTGTTTTTTTTTTCTGCTTCTATTTATACCCTTGCAGCGCATAATATCATCAAATTTTTCAAAAATCTATGTGAACTCGGCTCCGCTTCAAGCTAGGCTCTTGAAACTCGAAACAGCTGCTGGTTCGATTCGTTCGACTAAGACATTTAGTTTTTAATAGCTATCTATTCTCAATTTTAATCGATTTACTATATCTTTATAGCTGCCGTAGCATTGATTAACGAAAACTCGAGTTATATCTATTTGCGTTAGGTAAAAAGGGTGACAAACAGAAGAACGCATCTGCGAACCCTTAAAGTATATATATATATTCTTGATCAGTCGATCGATGAAGGCGTAAATCTCAGATATCCGTAGAACTAGCTGATATTTTGCATATATATTTTCCAATGATATAATCAGTTTGTCTTTTTTACCTTTATTTCCTCTCCATACTCTTAGTATCGATAAAAATCGATTTTCAGACCCGATAACTCGATAACTGGAGCTGAATGCACCAAAATTGGTTTGAATGTTCTTGTCTAGTACACACATATTCGGAATAGTTCACATCTTAAATGCCACCAGCATAAAACTCCTTTCTGTATTCTTAATATCGATAAAAATCGATTTTCAGATTCGATAACTCGAGCATTATAAGAGCTGTACGCACCAAACATTGCTTGAAGGTTCTCGTTTAGATCTAACAAATGCGGAATAGTTCACTTTTCAAATACCACAAGCCCAAATCTCCTTGCCGTACTCTTAATTTCGATAAAAATCGATATTTAGACTCAAAAACTCGATAACTTGAAAATTATAAGAGCTAGACGCACCGAACATGGCTTGAAGGGTCTCGTTTTATACTCACATATGCTTAATAGTTTATTTGTTAAATCTGCCCACCTTGAATTTCCTTTTCACATTCCTAATATCGATAAAAATCGATTTTCAGATTCGATAACTTGAAAATTAAAAGAGCTAGATGCATTCAACTTGGTTCTGGTTTAGAACACAGAAATTCGGGATAGTCCACTTAAAATAAAATCGGACAATAAGCTCCGAAGTTATTCAAGAATATGGGGTAAAGGAAAGAAGAAGCCAAGCCGCAGCATTTGTGTGTATGTGTGTGTGTTTTTTTTTATGTGTGTGTGTATAGGAGACAGGAGAGAATGAGTGCAACAGCAGCTCGTCGCTGGGTATCTTCAGGGTATCTTCTAGTCGGGCACTGCCGACACGCGCACTCTAACTTGTTTTTTATTCAGCTGCAAGGGTATTTGCGATTCGGCTTGCCGCATTCGCTGGCTAGTTCTTTGTGTGTGGCTCATCAAATGATAATTAAAGTGAAAGCCAAACAAAAAAAAAAATTGAAAATAAATAAATAAATACAAATAAATGCCACAAATAAAGCTGAACCAATAATTGGCCATAAATAATTTTTAAAAAAAAATATGAACAAAAATAATAACAAATTCTCAGCTAGTGCATGTGTGTGTGTGTGTGTGTGTGTGTGTGTGTGTGTGTGTGTGTGTGTCTATTTAAACTAATATTGAACGCATTTTTATGATTTCACAAATATGAAAAGGCAGCAATTAATTTGTGGCAGAGCGTGGGGCGTGTCCTGCCATTCGCCCAAATTAAATTGATTTATTTATCTATTTTAGTTAGCTTCAGTGGCATTAACTGTTTTTGTTTGTTATTTGTTCATAAATATGTTTGGGCTCTGTTAGGGCATGTCCTTGCAGAAAGAGAGTGAGAGAGAGAGTACTTTGACTTTCTCTCAAGAGATATCTCTTCCATGGAATACCCGGAACCAGAAGGTTCTCTGCTTTTATAGCCTCTGTGGAGGGTTTTATAAGTCTGGCATGGAATGTGTAACGCATAGAGGGAGACATCTGCGATCCCATAAGGCATATACAATCTTGATCTCTATCAACTGTCGAGTCGTTAAGCTCCGTCGTGCCGAATATATCTTTATTTTTTCCTTGATATCTGTCCTTGCCTGCAAATTTCATAAAGATCGGACTATAAACACCGAAGTTAGTCGGGAATGCAGTTCCCATATACAGTTGTTGGGGCAAAGGGAAGAGGAAGAAGTATATGTGCATATGTATATGTTGAGTGTGTGTGTGCGTGTGTGTGTGTGTGTGTGTGTGTGTGTGTGTGTGTGTGTGTGTGTGTGTGTGTGTGTGTATATAGAAGCAAGCTGGAATAATTTGAAGGCAAGCTCGGCATTCGGTTTAGGCGGAGGACTCTGCAAGGGCATTAGACATTCGGCTAGCCGAAGTCAAACTCTTTTTACCTTGTTGCTATTAATGAAACGATATATATATATATATATGTGTGTGTATATATGTGTGTGTGTGTATGTATATATATGCGATGTTTGTTGTTGTTTGTAATAGTTGTTGTTGTTGCTGTTAGGAATGTTGCAAGCCAAACGAATCCTGAGCTCGTTTTAAAAACGTGAATATAAAATTTGAATGCGGCATCAAAAATGCGAAATGCGTTGCCAGCCTCAGATCCAGTTCTAGTTCCAGTTCCAGTTCCAGTTCCAGTCGCAGTTGTTGTTGTTGTTCTCTTTGTTGTTGTTGTTGTCGTCAACGTATCAGAAGTCCCGTGTCTGGCGACCAGCGATTCGCTCGATAGTACATGTCCTTGTACATGGAAGGGCATGCGTTTTGATTCTGTTTCGGATTTAAAGCATGAATGAAAGCATAGATAATTAAGGATTTAATTGGCATATGTCAGGGTTATATAGCAACAGATATATATTGGAGTATTTCCATATAGTTAGACAAGCGGACATTACCCAGCTATGCCCTGCTCAAGTTTTTAATCTCTACAAATTTTGGACACCACTTTTTCACTCATTTTCCAACTGTATGAATTTCATTTTATTTTCATATTTTTTATAAAGTTTTTTGAAAAGTCAACATCAAGCCGTGAATTGAATTTTCGCGGCTCTCTACACTTTCCCTTCAAGAGACGTGAGCTCTCTGAAAAGCGTGAAAAATGTTTTAAAAGCATTTTTACTACAAATTTGCGAAACTAAATTTAAGCTAGATTGTACGCTAAGCCATAAAGTTTGACACATGCGAATTCCGCCAATTTTTTACAATTGCAGGTGGAATTATGCAAGAAATCTGTCTAACAGCTTCATTTTGTGAGCTGCTTAATACTACAGTAAAATTTCCATCAATCAGTGAGTCTGTGAGTCAATCATATAATCATGTATACCACAAGCAATATGCATAATATATTTGTAACATATCGATAGTTATCGATAGCACACATTTAGATAACTTTAAAGTGCACTCACCTTATGACGCTTAAAATCTATGTTCGTCCTTACGGTTCTATGGTGTAAGCTTTGCACGGGTCGCGCATTATTACCTAATGGAGCTTTCGGTGTACTCTCGGAGCCTTGCATCAGTCGTCGGAGTTGATATAACTGCAAATATAAAGAAAGGGTAGAGGGTTTAAGCGAATAACTGGTATTGGTCACAAAAAACTTGCATAGAACTGCTTTTCGCCGATTTTCCACAGTTTCGGGTGGAATTTCGAAAATAGCTGAAACACGTATTCGTTAAGTAAGAACGTAAAGAGCTTCGCAAATTGGCAACCTTTGATCTCTAATAACGAACCAAGGCATACGTTTTCACTAAAAGTGTCAAACCTGTCTCAGATTCCTAAAAATATTCACTACGATCTATGAAAATGAGTTTAAAGCGGTTCGGTTGGCATACAACAAGTTTCACTCAACCTGTTTCCTCTAATTTTCCACAGTTGCGGGTGGAAATCTTTTGGCAGTCAGAACAAACTTTCTTTCTTTCTGTATATATTGTAATTGATTTAATAGAGTTTATATTAATTTCTCTTCTTCCAAGTCTTAGTCTCAAATCAGCTCAGCTTGATGTGCAGTCACTGCTGTCAGTGTTATATAGTACTGCTAACAGTGCTGTACAGAGACGCTAGCTCTGCGCGCTTTACAACACTGGTTCGTTTAATAGATTTATCCCAGCTCGGACATATCTCTCACTGTATATAACTAGTAAAAAAAGTTTTTATATTTAATTTATGTTTAATTTGTTTAATTCCTTCATGCAATTTCCATTGAGGTTAGCTTTTTTTTTTGTTGATCTCCCAGCTGAACCAATTAGATGATTTCCTTTCTCCCAGCCTTCCCTGTCTCCCCGCCCCCCTTTATGACAATAGCCAGCCTCCCAGTTTGATCTATTCAATTGCGTTTGATTAACGCATTGTTTTTGATTAAGCTCTATTATAAACCAACTGCTTTGTTGCCGCATTTTATTTGATTTTCCTTCGCGTTTTTTTTCCTCTCCCCTCAATTGTTGTCTAGTTACATAGTTTCTCTCTCTCCCTCCCTCTCTCTCTCTCTCTCTCTCTCTGTTGATTTGAATGCAAATTGATTAAACTAACCAAATATTGTTTTTTAATTATGCGCAGAGCATCGCATTGACCGCAACTGAACCGCGTTGCGACCGTTGCCCAATTGATGAGAAATTTTATAATTGCATTTATGCGATTTTCAACAATTAAAAAATAAAAAAAAAAAAACAAAAAATAATAAAAAAAAGGCCTTCCTAATTGCAATTGCAAAACCCAAATGCATTTCATTATTTGCGGTCGCTTGTAAAAGCAATGCGCATAAAAAAAGCTACCCAAAACCGGAGGGGGGGAGCTATCTCCCCTGCGCATCTAGTTTTTTGGGGGCTTACCTCTTGTTTGGTGATATAGATGGGTTTATTAACTATTATCCAGACGGTGCTCTCCCAGCAGCCCGGATGCGTGGTGGATCCCTCGTACGTGATATAATGATCCGTATTCGGCAGCAGCGATCGAACCGATATATGCCGAATGGGCGTCGAGAAGCCTACGGTTAGAAATAAGAGAGAAGAAAAGGAAAGAGAAGAGATGAAATGAAAGGAAAGACAAAATTTAGATGCTTGGAAAGGCAATTCAGACAATAAGAAATCAAAGCGGAAAGCTATAAAAAGCAATTCTCATTCCTTCGGTTCACTGTTTGAACTAGTGTGGGAACTGCTAGTTCCAAATGGTGAACAAGTTCAATAGTTCTTTTGCGAGTCATGCGCGGAGACGGTCATTCAATTAGCTGTAAACAATTCATTCTGTTTAGGCTGCAAACCAAACACTTTTTGTGGTTCGGTTCACGATTTGAACTAGTGTGGGGACTACTAGTTCTTTTTGGTGAACCCGTTCAATCGTTCTTTTGCGAGTCATGTACTGATGCGGTCATTCAATCGGTAATTCTGCGTAGACAGCAAACCAAACACTTTTTGTGGTTTGGTTCACGAATTGAACTAGTGTGGGGACTGCTAGTTCTATTTGGTGAACCAGTTCAATCGTTTATTTGTGAGTCGTGAACTAAATCGTCTATTTAGTCGCTTTGATCAGATAGCAAGCTCTTGGTTGGAACTAGTACAGAATATTTTAGTACGATTTGGTGAACAGGTCACTTGTTCTTTTGCGAGTCATGTACTAAGTCGGTCATTTTGTTGATGAACAATTCATTCTGTTCAGCCTGCAAACCTAGCATTTTAGTCTCTCGGTTCACGGATCAAACTAGCCTGAGGACTTCTACTTCAATTTTGTGAACAAGTTCAATAGTTCATTCAATAGGGAATGATGCATTTTGTTCGGACTGCAAGCCTACGAACTATTTTAGTGGTTCGGTTCACGGTTCCAACTTCTGTTGGGAATGCTAGTTCTATATGGCGAACAAGAACCAGTTCTAAGTTTGATTGTTCATTTATAAGTCGTGTAATAAGTTGATCATTTAAACGGCTATGAACGATTCGATCGGTTCGTGTAACGAACTAGTTCGAATGCTTCTAGTTTCTAGAACAAATTCAATCGTCCATTTGCGAGTCGATCGATTAATATTTGGCGATTCGGCTTGCAGTTCGCACTAGTCTGGATACTCTAGTTCGATTTGGCGAATAAGTTCAACCGTTCATTGTATTCACGTGTTTATATTTTTGGTGGTTCGGTTCACAGTATGAACTAGTGTGGAAACTTTTAGTTCAACATGATAAATAACCAAATTTTTTAGGTCGGTTCACGGTACGACCTAGTAAGGGAAATTCTAGTTCAATTTGCTAAATTGCTCAATTGCTTAAAAACTGAGCTAGACCTCAAACGTTGTGCAATTATATTGGGAATTATATGCCATACATACTAGAACTTTTCTCTAAGTGTAAATACCAAATATGTTGACTCTAGCTTGTATACTCTTCGAGTTCCTTGGGATGGACAGTCGCAAGCTTTAAGGATTGGGCAAGTAGCGCACACTTAGAGATCGAAGCGTATTTTAAGGATGGATCTGCATACTTTTCAGGCTCAACATCTTTTACAGGGTATATGTAGGAAAGTTCAAGGTGCATCTGCCATTTAAATGGAGCGCACATTTCGCTATGTCTCGTTATTTATGCGCTTGGAATGTGAATGCAAAACGTCGACGATACGAAAAGACCTAATGAATAATTCAGACTAGCTTTAAGGGGCAGTAGGAGGGCATAGGAGGGGGGGCTCACGGGTTAATAGGGTGGTGTTGGATGAACGGAAGCGGGGAGGGGTGGGTGGAGGGTCTGATTTTGCTGGTTGCCTTCTAGTTGGTCACTTGAACGACGGCGCTCGACTTCATTCATACAAATCATTATGCCCAGCCGGAAATGAAGCGCCTCGCGGTTTATGAGACGGCGGCAAATGGAACTAAAAAACGCGAACGGAATGCGGCGGGCGAATGGGGGCTAGGGATGGAGCCGAGGATTAGGGCTGGCGAGAGGCAAGGCATTCCGAAAAATTATTTGCAGCACAATTGTAAGTTCGTGTGCGACGTGCAACGACGTACATTTACACTAGGTGATAAAAAAAAAATATCGATAAAAAACTATCGATAATAAGGTTAGAAAGAGAAATAAGCATTATAAATGCTTAACTTAATTTCAAATGCGAATGCTTTAAAAGGACGCTGAAAGTGCTTTAAACTAGCGATATAAACGAAATTATCGAACAGCGTTTTTGTCGATAGGCCAAAAAACGAAGTTCCTGACAATCGGTTGTATTTTAAACAGGTTCGTAGTCTCAAAATTGAGGCTATGTTGTACACAGTAGAGAAAACGAACAACAATCGATAAGAAATCGTTGCTATCGATAAAAGTAGACGATTGTAATAAATAATAGTAGGAAATACCTATTGCAAGCTTTAGCTAATGTCGAACTTAAATGCTGTACGAAGGCTTTGCAACCGATTGCAAATTATCGATCGTTTTATTGTTATCGATAGGGAAAACTGATAAATGAACTTAAGTTTATGTTTTTCATTTGGTCAATCAAAACGAATGCTGTTTTTTTATAGTCCACATAGCAAGATTTGGCGATTTGATGTACTCAAAGTCTGGAAACCGATAACTTTTTCGATAACTTTATTTAATTTTTCCCTGTACAAGTGAAATTCTCATTTTCACTTTCACTGCCAGCTCATGAAAAGCGAAATGCCTTTTGCTTTGTCCATTTTCGCTTTCTGATTTCGATTCTTCTATAACAATAGGTTCGAGCGCTTTGTTAGTGTATTTCGCATTCGTTGCACGGACTTTGCTTTTGGCGCATTTAAACTTTCAAGTTGTTTTGCCAGCTGGTTCACAGAAATTGGCCGCATATTTTCTGCACTCTGAGTCGTTTTACAAGTCCAAAACCAAGGCGAACAACGGTCTGAAGGAAACTCCGTGAGAGGAAAGAGGAGCTGTTTTTTTTTTTTCTTTTTTTCTCTCTCGTTTTTGTAGTTTTTCCTTTTGATGGGGCTACATAAAGTTGTACGACCTGTAAAAAGGCTATTAAACTGGGTCGGCCAGAGCTTGGGCATGGGAATTATTAAGTGTCGGTTTAGTGTAATTCGAGGTTTCATTTTCGTCACTTTGCGCGCCGCGGCGCCAATTTCGCGGCCAACGGCTGTCGAGCAATTTTTATGGCTCACTTTAGAACGTTGCCGCACATAATTATGCAGCTTGTTGTTGCCAACACAATTGTTGCAGTCCCTGTTGCAGTTGCAGTTGCACTGACAGTTGTTGTTGCTGCTCCTGCTGCGGAATGACATCATAAAAGAACTCGCCGCATAGCCACGAGCCGCGAGCCATGAGCCAGGCAAACGTTGCAACATTTCCGGTGCATTTTGCGTAACGGAAATGATATTGCCCCGCCCCACGCCTCGCCCTGCCAGCTGAAGCCCAACTGGAGAATTCATCAAACGCAATTCAGCTCGACTGTACGTGAAAGAATGCTGACAACTTATGCCAAAGTGCAGCTAGAGATGGGCGTGAGGTGTGTCGTGACACGAGAATGCTGACAACTTATGCCAAAGTGCAGCTAGAGATGGGCGTGAGGCGTGTCGTGACACGAGTTGTAGCAAAAAAGAGTGCATTGAACTTGATTGACTGGATTGCAATTAGAGCCTGGACGAGAGAAGGGAATACTGCACGGAAAACTCATGCCAAAGTGCAGCTAGAGATGGGCGTGAGTCGTGTCGTGACACGCGTGTAGTACAAGAATGCATTTCAATGGATTGATTGGATTGCAATTAGAACCTGAACGAGAAAGTTTAACGTTTCACGGAAAAGTGATGCCAATATGCAGCTAGAGATGGGCGTGAGTCGTGTCGTGACACGCGTGTAGAACAAGAATGCATTTAAATGGATTGATTGGATTGCAATTAGAACCTGAACGAGAAAGGTTAACGTTTCACGAAAAAGTTATGCCAATATGCAGCTAGAGATGGGCGTGAGGCGTGTCGTGACACGAGATGTAGTAAAAGAATGCATTTAAATGGATTAATTGGATTGCAATTAGAGTCTGAAGAACTGACGGGTGCAAAAATGCACGTTAAAATACTGCTCGTGACACGATACGTGGCAATCAAGCCGTGAGAGGAATTTGAGATGGGTGTGTGAAATTGCTTTTATATTGCACTGTAAGCAATATAAAGAGCTGAGCTTGAATTTATATAGAGATGGGCCTTGTACGTGACACGCTGCGTTCTCGAACATATAACAAATTAAGAGACAAACATAGGAGCAAGTCTTCGGTTGGATGGGAAAATTATATAAATAAAACAAAGGGCTCACAAAACTAATTTATCTAGAGATGAGCAAGATCCGTGACACGAGGCGTCTTAGGGCTCACCAAAGAGAAAATGAAAATGAAACAAATGAAACATCTCAATCCATGTAAATATAAAAGTGTAAATCAACAAAAAAATTATAAATTGTACAGTTGTAGGGATGAGAGTGGTTCGTGACACGAAAGTTGTAATATGAAACCCCATGAAATTTAAGTTTGCCACAAAAAATTAGTTTGGACAAATATATATATACAGTGTAGACAAAACTATGAAACATCTAGAGATGAGCGTAACTCGTGACACGAAGAAATAATTCGCTTTAATTAAAAAGTCGTGAAGAAGAGCTTCATTTTGGCAAGAATTGTTGGTAAAAGTTGCTTTATGAATGCAAAGTTCCTGCGCTTGAATAACTCGAGCCGATACTATCGGCATAGTTTCGACAAATATATATACAGTCTAGACAAAGTTGTGAAACATCTAGAGATGAGCGTGACTCGTGACACGAAGAAATAAGAATAAGAATTGATTTTGGCAAGAATTGTGGGAAAAATAAATAACTCGTGCCGATACTATCGGTATGGATGGGTACTCACCTTTATAGAGGACCTTGTTGAATGTGCTTGTTATGATGCGCAGCTCGGGATTGGGCGTTTCGCCAATTTGCACCATCAACGAGAGCCCGACAATGCCCTGTGATTTATGCTGCGCCTCGGACATGTTGTGGTACAGCTCCTTGTTGAAGCCATAGATTTGTATCTGTGTGTGTGTGTGTGTGAGTGTGTGTATTGTGGAATATGTTACAACATTAATATTGCTGCTGGTTGGTCTGGCGGCGGACTAGCCCGACGCTGATTGACTTACCTCGCCCGGGAAACTGTAGCCCTGTATAAAGTGCTCGGAGCCGCGACTGTTCTCGGTGCCGTAGTGTATGTAAATCTCCTCGAATTGATAGCGATAGGCCAAAGGACCTCCGGATATGTTCACGTGCTGCTTTGTGTCCTTGTCCACGCGAAAGACGAGTGATTGACCCGTGTTGTGCAGCGTGCCGGAAACCTGTTGACGACAGTCAGTCCGTGTTAGTCAAACAGAGAGGAGAGTGGAAGGGAGAGAGAGGGGGTTGAAGTCCTTTCCGGTAGGGCTTACCTTGTGCTTATCAATGTGCAGCGGTCGCAGGTACGGATCGAAGAGCAGCTTGTCGGGCACCACATCAATGGGCGACTGGCGGCGTCCTTTGTTGCACATATTCCACTGCGGATTGATGAGGCCCCAGAAGCTGGGACCTGCAAGTAACAAGTAACAAGTAAAATAGATAAAAACAAAATAATAATTAAATGAGCCGGCACTAGTCGACTAGCAGATGCCCTATGCGTAAGCCCAAGGTAGCTGAGGTCGCAACTCTTATAGTCTTAAGGTCCCTGAGTTTGGCGGGACTCGAGCTCGAACTTGGTTGTCTTATGTGATAAAAGGTGTCGTAGCAGCCAGCTTTTGTTAACTGTGTAAGTTGTCGAAAACCGATCTGAACTCTCGAGGCGAAGCTGCATTCGAGACTGAGCCAAAGATCGTGCCCAACCTGTGTGCACTTCATTTGTACAGGGTATACAAAGGAACTGAATGATAGCTGCCAGTTTGACGTGACTGTCAATCGGTTGGGCAAATGGAAATCAAGTCCGAATCCCCACGACCCCTCGTCATCTCCTCGACATCATCCCCTCTCACATCCAGACGAATTGTAAACAACGCGTCGACAGTTCAAACACCAAATGAAATTTCATAAGCTTCTTCTCGCACCGTTCGGCTCGCTGTCCGTCAGTTTAAATAGCAATTAAATGATACCAAATGCGAGTAGCCACGCCCATGGCCAAAAGCCATCCCCCCCCACCCCCCCCTCCAACTACACTTAACCCGGAGCTACCCGCTGACCCCTGACCCCGGCCCTCAGCCTAGGTAAGCGTTAGTTGGCGCTGCGCTGCGAATGTTGTTTTGCCCGAGTTGCGAATGTTCCATTTGATGTGACAGAAACAGAAACTGTCGAAACTTTTCAAAACAGCAAACCAACCCCCTCCCCTGTCAGCCCTATAAGGGGGAAGGGGTTTTGAGAGGGTGTGTGTGTGTGTGTGTGTGTGTTGTGTGCAGTCGCCGTATGGAAAAATTAAATATTTTCTGATGTTGCATTTTTCGCAATCTAAATACGAAAAAAAAAGAGCAAGAAATACAATTAAGAGAGCGCTCGTCGGGCGAGCACGACTAGGAGGTACCTCGTGCTTCTTCTTTTTCTTTTTAATAGATATTATGAAAATGGAAGCAGATATTACAAGTCCAAATAGATTTTAAGATTTCAGAGATAGACGGTTATGGCTGATTTAAAATATTTATACTCTAAGGGTTCTCTAATGCTACCTTCTCCCATTTTTATCCATTTCCAATGGGTACAAAGAGATATTTTCCCTGGTTTATTTCGTAGCCTCATCCACAAAGCCTGACAAATTTAATTAGCTACACGAGAACACAAAGCTGACTATAATTTTTCTACTATGTGCGCTATGAGCGGGTGCTGAGGTAGACCCGGTAGAGCTCATTGTGGAGGGTGCTCCTATGAACTACCTCAGGAAGCTGGCAATATGAGAGAGAGAGGGAGAGCGAGAGAGAGGGAGGAAGAGAGCAGCTGTGCTGTGGGCGTGTGTCTATGTATTGATGATATGTGACACACCACACACACACACAGGTTCGCACACCCTCTGACAGGCACACCCTGCTCCTAGGCAAAGTTTAAAAAGCGCCGCGTAACAGTGCAACTTTTGTGTGTGAGC
The DNA here is from genome assembly GCA_035045355.1 of Drosophila lacicola. Taxonomy (NCBI): domain Eukaryota; kingdom Metazoa; phylum Arthropoda; class Insecta; order Diptera; family Drosophilidae; genus Drosophila; species Drosophila lacicola. The sequence goes on along the minus strand of JAWNPB010000148.1, from coordinate 2,893,641 downwards.
TCTTTGCCTCCCATGCTGCATGCTGCTGTTGATGCTCATTTTGTGTTTGCATTCATTCATTCACTCACTCACTCACTCATTTACTCGCTCATTCATTTATTCACTTATTCATTCGTTTTGTTGACCGTTTTGTTTTTGCGTTGTCTGTCGCCTGGCTCTACCTCTACCTCTACCTCTACCCTTGCCGCTGCCCTGCTCCTGTCTTTGCCCCTGGCGCATTAATAAAACTGCGTCCTGCTGCAACCTGCAACAAAAATGGCCGCTTGTGGCACCGACCCGGTCGACGGAGGCCCCGCACAGGCCACGCACAACTCGTACAACTCGGGAGCATTATTCACATATCTGTTGCCGCTTATTTTATTTATTTTCCTCTCTTTGAAGTCCAATTCAATCGGATCGAATGACAGATAGCAGCAGGCAGTTTTCTCTCTTTCTCTCTCTCTCTCTCTCTCTCCCTCTCTCTCTCTCTCTCTCTCTCTCTCTCTCTCTCTCTCTCTCTCTCTCTCTCTCTCTCTTTCTCTCTATTAGTATCTCTACCTTACCTCTTTTTCTTTCTCTATCTTTCAATCGCCCTAAATCTCTATCTCTGTATTTATATTTCAATAAATAAAACTGTTTGTCCTGACTGACTGACTGACTGACTGACTGATTGACTGACAGACTGACTGACTGATTGACTGATTGACTGAGTGATCAACGCACAGTGAAATTTTCACTGTAGGTACCTTATGTGATGAAGGTGCACGTTAAGAAGGGGATTTGAGAAATTTCACCCGCAAGTGTGGAAAATTTGTGGAAAAGGGTTGCATAAAAGTTTTTTGTTTACCGTCCGATCGGCCTAAAACTCATTTTTAAAAGATCTTTGAGAGAACGTGCCACGGGCGGGGTATACCCTTAAATATCCTTCTTAGACATAGGTCGAAATTTCCCACTCCCATAACTCAATCAAATCTCAACCGATTTTTACGAGGTTTGGCTTTTTGTTCAGGGTTTGGTCTCTTCATTAATTTGGTATTTAAATCTGGCTACATTAGTAAGGTATCTCTATATCTCTATATCCTTATATCCCTATATCTCTATATCTTTGTATCTCTATATCTCCATATCTCTATATCTCTATATCTCTATATCTCTATATCTCTATAGCTCTATATCTCTATATCCCTATATCCCTATATCCCTATATACCTATATCCCTATATCTCTATAGCTCTATATATGTATATCTATATCCGTATCTGTATCATCTCCATCTTCTCTTAGCTTCTATCTCTCAATTTCTCTCCCATATCTTGCTTCGCATCTCTCTATTATATTTCTGTCCATGAATCTCCATCTCTATTCACTTCCCACTCCATTTCCAATCAAATACTTGTACCTCTTTTGAATACATTCGAATACCCACAAGTGTTTCGAATGTTCAAAACTTATGAATGCATTTGTAAATTAGTTAAGCTTGAATGAGTTACATTTAAATATGATACGCCAAATGGAGTTTTATTCACTTGTTAACTCTGTTCATTTGCATTTGTTTGCTCAGGCATTTGAAATATTCGCTTGAGTTTAAACCAAGCACTTGGTATTTACAAAGGGCGGTGTCGTGACAAATTTATGCGCTCTATCGATTGAGAGCAGCGAGTATTTGCCACTCGTTACATTTGTTAACGAGTGAATGAATCGAGTGCTGCTCGCAAATGTCTGCAGAGTGTTTGTTCTTACTACATTTTACGCACACTTTAAATTCAATTGAAATTTACTTCTGGATTCGAATAAATATGTAACTTACCGGAAATGCCATCGTATGTCCACCATTCCTCCCAGCTGGACAGGACCTCTGCGAATGGGAAAACAGATGGAAAAATATTTCAGTCGAGAGACAATAACAGAATGAAAAAATGCATTAATGTGCCAGGGCTTAAAGCCAAGCCAATCTCTATGCTGGGACGGGCAAAAAAAAAAAAACCACTTTCTTACCCCCTTGAAGAAATTTGTCTGGCGAAGTCTTATTTTACACGCTGGAGCCCCGCTAAGAGATGCAAAAAAATGCTCGTCAATGACACCCGGATATAGGAACTAGGCTGGCAGGCCGTAGACCCCGTTTAGCATTTCGGTGCGAGGGAGAAGCGGCAAAGCAGTTGGCAGCCAAATCTTTGGCTTTTCAATGCGCATAATTCGCTGCCAATGTAAACAGCGCATGAAATCAACTAATGTAGGACTTCCCCTTGTGCCACAGCCAAGAGCCGAACGTTAGTGTGAGAAATGAGGCAGACAAAACAAACAACGCAGCTTCTCTTCTAGACGCTGCGCGTTGCTCGCTTCTCGCTTCTGGCGTCTCATGTCTCGCTGGCAGCCATCGAGACGCCAATGCGCCGGGCATGTCTGGGGGCTTCCTTCGCCAAATGCGTGTCGCATGAGTCAACACGGTTCAACATGCTTCTATTTCTGGATATGGATGTGCCACCGACTCCTGCTCCCCTCGCCCTCTCCATTTCCCTCTCCCCCTCGCCGACTCCGACTCCGGCTGAGTTCTGGCAAACGTTGTCGCCAGTCGGTCGGGCGCCAATAAAGTTTACACTCAGTTGCCACATTTCGTTTATGGGCAAGTTCTGCTTCCGTTTTATCAAGCGACAGACAATTTTCGCTATTTTTCTTTCGGACCAAACCCCCCTCCAGCCCCAGGCCCAATCTCTACCCCGCCTCCCCCCCCCCCTTTGAGTGTATTCAAAATTTATGCTATATGCGTTCTGCCGCAGCGGGTGAGCACACAGTCCACGGCGCAAGGGGTGCGGCTTATGGGGGGGTAGGATGTAAAGTCTGCTCTGTTAGACGGAGAGGGAGAATTGGTGCCGTCGGTCGCCGTCTGTGGAAGGGGGCAATAAAGCCAAAAGAAATTGCTGCAAGCCAAAGCGGAAGTTGGGAAAGGGAGTCGCTGGAATCGTTGCTGCTTCCTGCAGCTACCAGCTACAGCGTTATGCTATGTCTTCTTTTCAAATACCCTCACTCAGCGGGCCCCTCAACTTTTTGAAGTGAAAGGGAACTACTTGAAGAGCAAGATACATTTCCCAATAGCAAAGTGTAGCTGCAGCTGATTAACTACAACAAATTTATATTCTTTCTTCGTTTAAACCCTCAACATCGAACTCCGTGTGCCCAACATGCTCCTGAATCGAATATTATAACTTTTCGACTGCCACACACTTCTTGAATTTCTCCTAAAGTCTTTTGCTGAAGCGTGTCGGTACTGCCGAATAAAAGTTGGTGTGACATCAATCAAAATATGGGTAGAACTGGAGGTCTTACTTTGCTTACATTGACATAATACAACCAAGCAAATGCCGAATCCCTGGTACTTCAGTAGGTTGTAAATGCATAAAAAAGGCTATCAAATGCTGCTACCCTGCGCACAGCACCCTCTCCAAGCGGGTCTTCAAATGAGTGCGGTTACCTGATTACCTGATTTGGCGCCAGGCTGGCGCTCTATATAGCCTCTCTTAAGATATTTACAGCCTTTTACAGCTATTAACGCTAGGACCAAGCCGGTACTGCTCTCTTTCTAGTGCTTACATGAGAGGGTGCTATGTTGGCTTGAGCTTTATATTGCAGTTATTCATAAATACGGCACAAAAATCATATCAGATAAGCTAAATTCAATAAAAATTTCGTTAAATAACAATGGATTACAAATTTTGTCCGGTACTGCACAAGGTTCTTAGAGTACTGCTATCAGGTAGGGTCTATACCCTACCATACGATGCTAGGTCGATTAGAGGGTGTTTTCAATAAAGTTTTTAGACATATTAGAATAAAAACAAGCTTAATTTGCTGGTATTATGGAAACTACTGCCCGGTAAGTATTTTATCCGGTACTGCACAAGGTTCTCAGGGTACTGATTGCCCCTACCATCGATGCTAGGTTGGTAAAAGGTTATTTTACTATAGTTTTTAGGCTAATTAGACTGTGTTGGTATTCAGTTGGTCTTATTTTGCCGATATTATAAAAAATACTGCCCGGTACGGCTCTTTGGTGCTACTCTATAGTACCGTATATGGGGAAGGGAATAGATTGAGAGCAGTTAACATATAAAAAAGTGTGCTTAACTTGCGTATTTCCGTTTTGTTTATAAAGTATATAAAGTAAAAAGTATATCGAGATGCCTTTTAAAAGCAAAACGGACATTTTCAGGCTCAGGGAAGGAAGGTAGAGCCCAAACGTATTTACAAGGGTAAGTGCATGATGAGCGCTTTAATTTTGTTTGGGCAGTAGAGAGGGTATCAATGCGCCGTTTTTATGGTCTAAGACTAAGTAAGATTGTTTGAATTGTGGGTAAACTTGGGGGCTTAGGGTGGAAGGGGCGAGTGGCGCGGGGCGGGGGGGTGCTGTGGTAGGCGGTTTGTTGTGTTGCTTTTCTTAAAATAACAATGAACGTCCGTTTGGTTGGATTCGCGACTTGCCGTCACTTCATTTTGTTTGTTTGTCGCGCATTTTGTGGGATAGTTGTTGTTACTCTTCCTCTTCCTCTTGGCTCTTGTTCTTGCTCTTATTTTGCTGCTAAGCAAGTTCTGTTTCGGCTTCTGCTTCTGCTGCTTCTCCGCTTAGCGCTGCAAAGTATGCTATTAAATTGGCCTCGCAACGAAGTCAAACCGAAAAATGGCACAAAGCCCTCAATAAAAACCATTTGAGAATGTTTTACGGCATTTTGCAAGGGTCGCTTTTTAGCCAACCCCTGCCCGCGTCCCCCCTTCCCTGGCCCCTCACCCATTAGTCTGTAGTTTCTAGTCTCAATCCGATTCGTTTCATCTCTGATGATTCGTCAACAGATTGCACATTTTTAGCGGGTGCTCTGCCCCGGCACCATAGCGAACCCTGCCCCCGTCTCTGCCCCTGTCCCTGTCCCAGTCCCAGTCCCAGTTCCTGCTCCGTCCCTTGCGCCTTGAGTCATTTGGCAATTTGGTTTTTATGCTGCAACAGCAACTTAATTTATTGTTATAACAGTTTTTCGGGCCACATTCCCGGCGTTTTCTTTTTTTCTCTCTCTCTCTCGATCAATTCGATGGACCGAGTGTCGCCACTTTGTTGGATGCTTTATGAAGAGATTTGCCCGGGTTTCATTATCTATTCAAATGGCATTCGTTTTGGGGTTAGCAATTCTTAAATTTTTTTCTTTTTTTTTCTGTGAATTCAACTTTTCAACTGTTATCGGGCAGTTTTTCCACTTGTATCCTAATTGACGTTCAACATTTTCGCCGATAATGCTCAAAACAATTTCGCCACAATTTCGCTTTTATGAGTGTTTCGCTTTTGTGGAAGAACAAGTTGTTGGAGGTTTCTAAAACTTGATTGGTTTGTTTGCTTAGAAGTCTTTAAGTCAGAAGTCAAATTCGCTCGAAGACCATTTCACCCGAATTTCGCTTTTCTTTTCGCCCGCATTTCGCCTTTTTATTTCTTTTCACAATCAATTCTCTTGTAGTAATTCTCTGTAGTAATTAACTTTAATTTTACTACTTTGCCTATTGCTCCTCTCTCTATAAATGCTTTAAACTCGAGTTATGTTATCTCTCCAAAGAAATTACCCGGCGTTGCACGAGTCAAATTAACAAGACGAAAAATGCAAGTGCTAGCAGAATTATTTATTCATTTACGACAGATACAAAGCCGTTTATGCTTTCTGTTATTTATTGGTAAACAAATATATATTGAATTTAAATTAATAAGTAAGACATTTCTTGTTCTTTCTTCTTAAGGATGCTCGAACCTTTGACTTATAAAACATGCATAAAAAGGTTTAATTATTTTATTGTTCATTAAAAAGGGTAAATAAAATAATTGAAAACTTTTGCAAGATTTGAACCGGCGACTTTCCGCTTGATGGTTCCACTTTTTCTCGCCCCTCACTTCTCCTAAATATGTCCAAACCGCAAAGTCATCTATTTGTCACAAATTTAATATGCAAGCTAAACAAAGTTTTGTTGTTTATTTCGTTGTCTTGTCGTCGCTTTGAGCTACATTTTGTGTTGTAATCTCTTGTACGTTGTTTGACAAACAAAAACTTTGCAATAATTCGAAATCAGTTTATGCGGTTTGGCGCTCGAAACGTAATTAAGCCAGCCGAAAGGCGGGCAATAAACAAAACTTTACGGCTTCTGCATATTGAAAATGTGGCCCGCCTATCGATAACAAGAGCGTTGCGATGACTAAATTAAATAGTTGTCGTTGTTCTCGTTAAATCAAAATCAAAATAAAGCGCCTGGCGCCGCAAAGGGATCAAGAGTCGTAATGTGCTCCTTGATGGTCCTTGTTGCTGTTGTTTCTCACAGCAAAGTGGCTATGAAATGACAACAAGAACAAAAGTCACGCACACACACACTTTATATTTGTACAGTGTGTGTGCGAGTGTGTGCGTGTGTGTGTGTGCGAGTGCTTATAATGGCGTCGCGCATCAAAAGACAACACGCCCTCGTAACTAATTCAAGTCCAGGTGCGGACTGCAGCTGCGCTCTGGCCCAAGCGGGGCCCAGTGTTGCGTAGTGTGTTGGTTTTGAGTATTGGTAAACGTATGCTTGAGTTAAGGTTAATGCTTGATGGACAAAATCAATTTGAGAGTAAAATATTCTTAATATTTGAAAGTGTTGAGAGTGTAGAACGTGGTTTTTTTTACACCATATAGCTTTTATGTAGTTTTACAACACTGTGCAACGGCCAAAAGAAATGCTAAGGCTGGCAAACCTACTTTTTATAGACTATCAAGTAATTTAATTATATTCTAAGCTAAACTTGAAATTGTTTTTACTCAGTTATTCTCTTTAAGCATTTTCTTAAAGGAGACTATATATATTTATATATATTTAGGCCTTACAAAAGATGTGATTAATAGTTATTTATACTTATTTTGGGAATATGCATAAGTTTGTGAACAATCAATATTTGCAACCCTTAATACTATCCGATTTAGCTTTGCGCTTATTCTTCTTCTTAAGTATACCTTTCCCTGTCGCTCACGCGGTCTCGCTAGATGTGGACAGAAGCGTAATATAATATAATGCACACATATGTAAAGCTTTGAATCTTTTCTTATAAGTTAAATAATTTTATGAACAACAGTAATTTTAATAATTTTTAAAGATTTTTTTAACATGAGGATATTAGGAAATTATGTACAGATATTATTTAGGCATTGCATTTGCCTGTTGAACTCGGTAGATAAACGATATAGTTATAGAGTTTCAAGCTAAGAATCTATTTTTAAACTATTTTTATACCCTGAACCCATTGAATATGGGTATAAAGGGTATTATGTATTTGTGCAAATGTATGTATGTGAACGCAAGGATCTCAGAACCTATAAGAACTAGAGACTTGAAGTTTTAGCTGAAGGTCCTCCTAATGCCCACGCAGATCGAGTTTGTTTCCCATATTCGTAATCGAAGTAATCGATATCGAAATACTGTTTTTCGGCAAATAATATGAGCTAGAGTCACAAAACTTGACATGTAGCTTCTAGAATAGTATAAATATATCAAGTATCTTTAATTTTATACCTATCGCCTGTCGGAAGAAGAGGGTTCAGGGTATCCTCTAGTCGGGAGCTCCCGACTAGAACCTTTTACTTGTTATATCACATTAAGGTTATTTTTGGTAGCCCCACATTTTGCGGCCCAATCCGGGAGTCCGCTCCTGTTTTCTTTAATTCGAAATGAATGCAAGACACGCGACAACAAACAAAGGCGAGCGAAAGCCCGAAAGTTAAATCCGAAATCCAAAGACAATGGGCAAACCGCAAACGCACACACACACACACACACACACACACACACACACACACACACAAGGACACGGACACGGACACGCACACTAGTCAGCCCTTTTATGTGTAAATTATGGGTTCAATATAATATTGACAAAGAATCAATAAAGGAAATGTCCTTAAAATTAATAGGCGACATTCTGATATCGAATTACTCGCTATGTCATCGCTTTTAATTAAAATTTCTAGACAAGGGCGCGACACACACACACACACACACTCGCACACTCGCACACACACACATGCGCTGGCATGTCCTGGCAAAATTTATGACTTCCTGTTAAGCGCGCTCAACGAACGCTGATTAGTATCTGGGAAGCATCTGAAGGATCCATCGTCAGTTTATCAAACTGTCGCCTCGCCGCGAAGATTGACGGGCATAACTTTGGTCTGTTCCCCCTGTTACCCCCCTGTTCCCCCTTCGCTCCTGCCCAACCCCAACCCCCTTCTCGAACATCTCGGGTTACGCCGGGACTCGCTTTTCGGTTACGGCACTTTGGCGGCTTTTTGTTGGGTCTTTGTTGCGGCAAGCTTAACGTTGGGTTAATTTGCGTTAATAAAGTTGGCCAATTGCTGCAATTCACAGCGCAAGGCAATATCCTTTTCATGGAAATGTTTTCTCAAAAAAAAAAATGCAGTTCGTCCAACTCGTCGGCAATGCCCGACTAGTAGATACCCTGATATCTAGCTGCCGTTCTTCTTCTACTCGCAGCAGCTGTGCTTCTTCTTTCCAAAAGTGCCATTTTCTGAGAAATGCTTTTCGAAATAACCAGGGAGTTGAGTTTCCGATCTTTGTAAAACTTGTCACAAGATTATATATGCCTTATGGAAACGGAGATATCTCCTTCATAAAAATATGATAATATCGTCTACAAGGGTATACAAAAATAATCAAATAATTAAAATTAAATAAAAAAAATAAAATGATATAATAAATAGTTAAAATCAAATAAAAATTAATTAAATAAAAAACGAGAAGGAAGGGCTATCTTCGGCACGCCGAAGATTTAATACCCTTGCAGACCCAACTTTTTCATATTGCTATTCGTATCTAAGGAGCACAGGGAAAATAGTTAATGACAGTTAATTAACCGAGTATGGTTAAGATATCTTTATAAACAAAAAAGTTTTCCATACAACTTAATTTTCGACCGATTGTTCCTATGGCAACTATATGAAATAGTTGTCCGATCTTAATAGGATTTTGCATATATATGAGGAGCATGGTACAACTAATAAATGCCGAGTTTGATCAAGATATCTTTATAAACAAAAATGTTTTTCATACAAGAACCTACTTTTCGACAGATCGTTCCTATGGCAGCTATATGATATAGTGGTCCGATCCAGCTGGTTTTGGCATATGAACTGCGTGCAACGGAAAGAGGGACTTCTGCAAAGTTTCATAAAGATAGCTTTAAAACTGAGAGACTAGTTCGAATAGAAACAGACAGACGGACATGGCTATATCGACTCGGCTGTTGATACTGATCAAGAATATATATACTTTATGGGGTCGGAGATGTCTCCTTCTATGCGTTATACATATCATGACGAAATTATTAAGGGTATAATAAAATGCAGCAGCATTAGTTACGAACGATTATTCCCATAGGATCTGTACGATATAGTAGCCCGTTTTATGCGGCTTTCTAGATATGTGAGATGGGGTAATATGGTTTCCGATTGATGCTAATGATATATTGTAAAACGAAAAAGTATTTTAAACAAAATAGAGCTATACAATATAAGTAGTAGCCCGTTGTCTAGATAGGAAAGAAAATATCGTACCTTTCAGCTTGCACTATGATAGATATGATAATATATAATAATAATATAATAATATTCACGCTCGACGGGGCCATGCTTCAAATACCTCAGTTTAATTAAAAAACTGTATTTTTATTTTTCGGCTACTTTAAAAAGGTGAATTTACATTTCGCACACATTTGACACGGAATTACGAGCAACCAAAAGAGACCAACAATAACAATTGTCGGGCCATTACGCGATTTCTCTGAACGTTTTTTTTTTTTTTTGGCAAACTTTTTGTGCGTTTCTCTAAATTTTGCATGCCCTGTACTGTGAGAAGGGGTATATTGTTTAAGTGATGGTGTTTGCAACAGGCAAAAGAAAGCATCTCTGATTCCTCAAGGCACAGATATTCCTGATCAATATCAGTAGACGACCTGTTACGTATTTCTATATCGATTTTTGATTTATCGATATGTGTTTTTTTATCGATATATTTGATTAAGATCGCACGATTTACGCCCGAGTTATTCAAGAATGCATTTCCGATATCTTGCGAAGAAGAAGCTCAGGCTAAGAGCAGAAGAAGAGGCACAGCTTGTCAATGTTTGTGTGAGTCTTGACTGTAGCTTATCGCTGTATGTTAGGGTATCTGGCAGTCGGTCAGTTTTGCTTTTGCTTTTTTATTTTGTGGGCTGCAAGCAATAAATGAATTTTAACAAAACGAAGAAACGCCAAATTGTTGGCAATGATATCAAAAGTATTTGTTGTTGTTTTCATTGTTGCTGTTGATATTTTTTCTGCGGCTATTTTGTGCAACGAAACAAAAAAAAAGGAATTGGAAGTGAGAAACACTTTTTTTTTTGTTTTTGGTTTGTTTCTTGTTGTTTTTCAAATAAAATTCCAATTTCAGCTGGCGCCGTGCGGGCTCGACTGATGAGAGCCGGCGACTCCGCTGTGCGCCCCATGAAACTAAATTAAACAAGTAAGAGGCTCTAGTCGGGAGCTCCCGACTAGGGGATACCCTGAACCCTCCTCCTCCGACAGGCGATAGGCATAAAATGAAAGATACTTGAATAGATACAAGTTTGGTGACTCTAGCTCAGATTTTTATCGATTACTTGGAAGCGGGGCAAGTTATCGAATATCGGAAACAAACTCGATCTGCGCGGGCACTAGGAGGACCTTCAGCTAAAATTTCAAGTCTCTAGCTCTTATAGGTTATGAGATCCTTGCGTTCACATACATACGGACGGACGGATGGACGGACATGGCTAGATCGACTCGGCTTTTGATGCTGATCAAGAATATATATACTTTATATGGGGTCGGAAATGCTTCCTTATGCCTGTTACATACTTTCGCACAAATACAATATACCCTGTTTACCTATTTTCAATGGGTTCAGGGTATAAAAATAGGTCAACACACAGAAAAAAAAAAACAACAACAAAAAACAACAAAATTTGAGCGAAAACAAAAACAGGAACAATATGGCGAAAAAAAATAGCAAACATTTTTTGCAATTCACGCGATGAGTTAACAGCAAAAGTTTATGTATATTCGCAGAACCCCAGCCCCAGCCCCAATCGCAGTCCGAGTCGCAGTCGCAGTCGCAGGTTTTTATGCGACTGCTCCTGGCGCTATTATTATTTGTACTAAAATTCGTTTTGGGCAGCGCCCTCTGCCAATCTATTTGCTTTGACATGTGAGCGGTTTCCATGGCGTTTGAATTTCAATTGGAGATCTCTTTTTTTTATCGATATCGAAATCTCGATATTAAATTGTCGTTTATTACTTTTTGTGTGCGTTTAAACCAAAAACCTTTATACGCAACAAATTTGCTTTGTGTGTTGTTTAACTTTTTTAACTCTAACAGCTGTTATTTAGAGCTCTGTTAACCGAACTGTTAATGGGAGAGTTAACAGAATGAGGAAGAGAGAGCGAGAAAGAAAGCGATTAAAGGCAACTGAACTGATGAATGTCTAGCAACAATCAGATGCAACAAATCTGTGTTGTATGTTGCTTAACTTTTTTAACTCTAACAGCTGTTATCTAGAGCTCTGTTAACCGAACTATTAATGGGAGAGTTAACAGAGAGAGCGAGGAAGAGAAAGAGAGCGATGAGAAGCAACAGAACTGATGAATGAACGGCAAAAACTTGACGCAAATTTTCTTTGTGGGTTGCTTAACTTTTTTAACTCTAACAGCTGTTATCTAGAGCTCTCTTAACTGAACTGTTAATGGCAGAGTTAATGGCGGAAGAGAGACAGATGCAAAGCAACTGAGCTGAGCTGTTCGGCAATAAAGGCTAGTTGTAAATTAAGCTGAAGTTATTTTCTAATTATAATCGAGCACTTTTGTAAAGACTGCACGACTTGGAGCTACCCTGTGCCCTAGTTCTCGCTTGAGCAGAGTGTGCTCTACTAGAAGCTGCTGCGCAATTGCAACTAATTAAAAAATGTTGCTCAACAAGAAGCTGCATTGTGTTCTTTGAGTAGCCATAAAACTGGCTGTAAGGTTAAAGTTAGGCATGCCCGACTGGCTTATACCCTCTTTATAGCTCAAGTCAGTCAGTCAATTGTGTTCGACTAGAAAATACCACTTAGGGATCAGTTGTTCTTTCTCTAAAAGATATATAGGTTTTCTTTTACTTCAATTATTTTCCAGGCATGAAGAAGTTTGACGATGCATATCGCATTCTTCTCGCTTTCTTATCTTCCAATAGGAACGAGTGAGTCAGCTTTCTCTTTGAATAAAAATGAGAACTGTGCTTCGTTTTCAAATCTCTTTCCTATTTCTTTTTCAATTCTCCCAAAATAAGGTCTCTCCCAGCGTATCGCTTTCTTCTCGCCTTTTTAACTTCCCTTAGCTTCTGCTGCCTTAAAGGGCATACGACTGTGTCTGCAATATCCCATTTCGAAAACATTTTCATCCAGCTGGGTAAACTTTAACTAAAACTTAATATTGTCTATGCAAATACGTTGGCTATTCATACAAATGTGTGCTCAACTTTTTTGGTATTATTTAAAAGCCGACCAGATTTGTGGCTGCAAAGGTCGACAAGCCACTAAATGGAAAGCTGGCTGGGCGGGGGGGTGGTGTGTGTAAAAAAAAAACCAAATGTAAACAAACAAAGCGAATACCCTGCCCCCCCCTCGGTTACATGCCACACTCTTTTTTTGTGTGTGTGTGTGTGTTTTTTTTGTTCTTCTTCTCTTTTTCTGGGAGCACAATTCACAGTGGCAAATTGCATGGCCCCGAGGCGCATGTTGTTGGACGGACTCTCTAATGGCCAATTCCTTGACATGCCACACACACACACACACACTGACACATACACACACACTGACACACACACACAAGCAAATAATTGTGGTAACAAAAAGCTCATGTTAAGTTTCTCATCGAGCGTCTGAGGGGCAGCGCGTGCTGCCACGGCTGGCAGTGCCAGAGAAAAAGAGAGAGAGAGAGTGAGAGAGAGAGTGGGAGAGAGAGAGAGAGAGAAAGAGAGAGAGTGAGAGAGAGAGGGGTAAGGCGAACCTCGCAACGTTTGAAAACCATAATTTGACTAAAAACCGTCTAGACGCGCCAACTAAGCAACTATCCAACTATCTTAATAAGTTGCCTGGCAAAAACTTTGCGACCAACCCCTCACCCTACCCGAAAACCAACCCCCTTTCCCCCTCCAGCAAGAAATGTTAGGGAATGTTCTTGGCTAGCTCAGGAAGTTGCCGCTGCAGTTTTGTGGCATATACAATTTCGATAATAAGCAACAGAGAGCGCATTAACTGTCGGACAGGTTGACTAGAAAAGTGCTCAACGGCGAGGGGGGCGGGGGGGTGGCGGTCTTGTGGGCGTGGCACACGTGTGCAATGCTAATGCGAGTCACGTCAACGCCGCATACGAAATCGTTGCAAAGTTCCCCAAAAAAAAAAAACATGGCAACCGTCGTTAAACTTGCCACAAATACACTGAGCGACAGCGGGTAGCCGGATACCCTGTCCCTGCGCAGCCCAGCGAGTTGTCCCGCTCCTAGAGCGTCTTAAGTCTTCCGCCCCATTCCTGCATAACTCGGCTGCCTGTCAGCCGAACGTTGTGAGATTTTCAATTGTGTATGCATGCCAAAAACCAAGACTGAACCTTGTCGAGTTTTTATTTTATTTGGCTAACTATTTACGAATATTTTATTTACATTTTTTTTTTAAGAATAAAGTTGTGTTATCGAAGAAAAATTTGGCAAAATAATGGAAATATATTTAATATTATTTTATTTAAATTTTTCATAGAAAAAAGTTGTGTTATTGATGGAAAACTAAGCTAAAACTTGGAAATATATTTATGAATATTTTATTTAAACTTTTTTTTAAGAAAAAATTTGTATTTTTGAAGAAAAATTAAGCTAAAACTGGGCAATATATTTATTAATATTTTATTTAAATTTTTTCCTATTTATTTATTTATCTTTTCTAAAATTTGTGTTATCGATTTATTCACAATTTCATTTTTAATGGAAAAGGGGTAGGGTATTCGAAAAGTGTTATATTTATATCTTATATATATCATATAAACAAGTTTGGTCTATCTAGCTTTTGTGGATTACAAGTTATGCTTTAAAGACCTTTGCCTTAAATCGATAATTATCGATATTATGAAAAAAGCGGATAAAATCGTTCTTTAAAGATTTAAGGTTAAATACCCAACTTCCATCAATGAATTGACTTGAATTTTTCTACCTTTGTAGCAAAAGACTTCTGCGAGCCCTTTAAATATATATTTATATTCCTGATCAGCATCAAAAGCGAAGTCTATCGATTGAAGGCTTTCTCCTGCTCTTGCAGGCAGCACAGTTTATCTATAGCATATAGCATATATATTTGAACGATCTGTTTTCATACCCTGAACCCATTGAAAATGGGTAAAAAGGGTATAATGTATTTGTGTAAATGTATGTAACAGGCAGAAGGAAGCATCTCCGACCCCATAAAGTATATATGTATATTCTTGATCAGCATCAATAGCCGAGTCGATCTCGATAACTTGCCCCGTTTCCAAGTAATCGATAAAAATCGATATTGAAATCCTGTTTTTTGAGCAATTTCGGCAAATAATATGAGCTAGAGTCACCAAACCTGACATGTAGCTTCTAGAATAGTATATATATATCAAGTATTTTTCATTTTATACCTATCGCCCGTCGGAAGAAGAGGGTTCAGGGTATCCCCTAGTCGGGAGCTCCCGACTAGAACCTCTTACTTGTTCTTTTTCAAACTATCGCAAACAAACTGGACACAGACGAGTTCTGTCCAGCTCCAGCTGGAAAAATAAGTTTAAGTATGGTTAACTTTTGTCTTACTTCAGATATGTTTAGCACGCAAAGCAATCACGAGCTTAATATGCTGCTCACTTTTGCCCTAAGTAAGCTAGGGCATTCAATATTCAATATACCCTTGTAGAGGGTATTATAATTCTGTCAAGGAATATATAAATAATATCTCATATATACTTTATATAAGATATAGGATTATATAAGGTAGAATAATGTTGATCGAGTCGTTATAGCCATGTTCCCCTGTCTGCTTCTATGCGAATTAGTCTCTCTTTGCATAAGTTCGTCTTTCTGTTGCAGGCAGTATATAAATCGGATCGAAGCACTATATCATATAGCTGCCATAGAAATGATCGGTCGAAAAGTTGGTGCTTGTATGGAAAACTTGTTTCTTTATCAAGATTTCTTAATCAGAGCCGACATTAACTAGCTTAACTTTGCTGCCTATATCTTAGCCAAGTCCTATCAGGATCTCACTTCCATATTATATAGCTCCATCTGAAGAATCGTTCGCCAAATGAGTTTATGTCTGTTAAAATAATCTGTTTTTCATGCTATTTTTCTTCAAGCTCAGCATTCTCTCATATAACTGCAAGGCCGAAGGGCAAATGTCTGCAAGGGTATCAAATCTTCGGCTTGCCCAAGTTTATCTTACTTTCGCGTTTTAGTTTGACTTTTTGGTTTTAGTGTAGCTGTCGCATTCGCTTCCGCTTTGGCCCACTTTGAGGCAGGGGCCAAAAGCTGGCTCAATTATTGGCGTTGCATGCAACATTCTGCCTGAGTGTCTGTCTGCGTGTGTGTGTGTGTGAGTGTGTGTGTGAGTGTGGCATTGGCCTTAAAGTGACAGCAACAAGAACAACTGCCTTTTAGCTACTCATTTGTCGATTTGTCGATTGTCAGTCGCCATTTTTGCCCCACGGCCAAAACTCTTCCAATGTCTCTGTGTCGGACAGACAAAAGCACAATCAGCTAAACAGCCACACACACACACACACACATACACACACACTCGCACACATAGAGAAAAAAAAAAGAGTATATAATCCATGGCATTGCGCTATGTCAAAGTGATTTTTCACCTCAAGGGCAAATTTAACACAATAATTTGCACAATTTGTCAAAACAACCCTCGGGCTAAATGGTATCATAAACCACAACAGCAGGCAGTCACACACACACACTTACACACACACACGCACACACACACACACAGTCACACATATCCACTGAGTCGAGTCAAAAAGTCAGACAAGTTGATTGTCCTGCGTGCACGCCTCCATCTTCATATATATGTATGTGCATACCCTGTAGCTATGGGCATGCCGTCAATGGGGTATACCAAATCTATGACAAGCCTATGGGGTATACACAACCTATAGCTTATAGAGCTGCAAAGCTCCACAGCTCATATATATATGTACAGTAAAAACTCTCCCAAAGGACACTTGGCTTAGGCAGGAACTTCTCTAGAAAGGGGAGGGGAGAGCGAGAAAGAGAGAGAATTGGCTTTTTATGCCCTGTACCCTTAATTTTTCTCGAAATTGAAAACACAATAATTTTGAATGGCAGCTTTGGTATGCAAACACTTTTTAATGCTATATTCAAGCCCTGAAATTATCATAAAGATCGGACCGTAAACACCAAAGTTCTTCTAGAACGCATTTGCCATGCATACTGTTGGGCAAAGCGAAGAAGAAGCTAAAGAAGAAGCACAGGCGCGGAAGAAGCGAGGAAGCAGTTAAGCCGCTGAAGAAGCGAGAAAGAAGCACAGACGCTGCAGAAGCGAAGAAGCAGAATATGCGCAAAGGAGAGGCTAAGCGAGGAAGAAGCAAAAAAGAGGCACAAGCGAGGAAGAAGCGAAGAAGAAGCACACTCTGAAGAAGCGAGAAAGGAGCACAGAGGCTAAAGAAGCGAAGATGAAGCACAAGCGAGAAACAAGCTAAGAAGAGGCACAAGCGAGGAAGAAGCAAAGGAGAGGCACAAGCGAGGAAGAAGCAGAGAAGCAAAGAAGAAGCACAAAAGCACACGCTGAAGAAGCGAGAAAGGAGCACAGAGGCTGAAGAAGCGAAGACGAAGCATAAGCGAGGAAGAAGCACAAGCGAGGAAGAAGCAAAGAAGAAGCACAGTCGGGGAAGAAGCAAAGAAGCAGAAAAGAAGCACAGACGCTGAAGAAGCGAAGAAGAAGATGTGCTATGCATAAAAGAAAGCTGAAATCTTCCAGATTCGGGCACTTCTTTTACTTGTTTCGCATTTCTGGAATATTCGCGCACTTCTTTAACTTCTTTCTCATATCCCTCCCACAAGAAATTTCACTCAAATTTTAACTTTTAATTTAACTTTCAACAATCGATAAAATCCTTAGCAAGTCTTAACTTTTGTTTGGCTTTATTTATGGGGAAAGTAGATTTAATTTGTATTATGCCAAATTTCCCATTTTACTTGCGGCAGATAGGTTCGAGGCACGCCCCCCTCCCGCCCCCCAGCCGCGCCCCCTCCAGCTGCTCGAACTTGGTAAATAAAAATGCAGAAGGTGAATTTCAAGCTGCAATAACAACAACAACAATAAATTGCACTTTATTTAATAAAAAACAAAGAAAGATAAAACGAAAAATATGCACTTAATGAAAAATTGAACTTTTCCGCATATTCAGATATATCAATGCTCCGCCCCCCCCTTAGCCTCCCCCCCCCCCCCCCCCCCTGCCGTGCCACTATCTCTGGTGATTTTTCATTTATTGAAATAAATATAGTTGAAGAGTTTTTGCATTTAATTTGAAGTATTTTTAACCAAATATTCCGGAGTCGAAGCGTTAAATCGAACTGAAAACAAAAACCCATCTCGATATTTAAGCACAACACAAAGATTATTTGCGTGTGGCACTTATCTAATTGAATTATCTGAGAGAAGTGTTTGATCTAACAAAAATGGTTGTGCCAATAAACTTGGAAATGTTGTACGTTTATTGATTATCTATCTGAATGCTTAAATTGCCAATTTATTAACATTTGTGACTCGGTTTTAATTAATTGCCTTGCATGCCAAACAGGCGTCTATTTTGATAAGATGCAGCGTGAATTCACACGGGGGAAACGTGAAGGTTGCCGGTTCAAAGTCCAGGCTATGCTAGGGTTGAAGGGGGAACTCTTAGTCGGGGGCTATATAAAAGGTTTACCTCATTTTCACTACTTCTTAATTCCAGAAGCGTTGAACTATCAAGTAAAAAGTTGCCAGTTTAAATTCAGCTGCTGCCCAGCTCCATCAGTCGGAAAATATTTAATAAATTATATAGACGCAAATGCAGGGGAAATGTGAATGCAATTCTCATAAGCAAGTTCGCTATATCGAGCGTGCACTGTCATAAGTGTGGCACATTCGAACCAACAAGCAAAAAATCGCCAGTTCTAATTCAGCAGCTGCCTTGCTTCATCTGACGGAATGCATGAAATATGGGATCAAAATTTGTATAAGAAAGTTTGCTATATCGAGCGTGCACTGTCATAAGTGTGGCATATTCGAACCACTTAGCGAGAAGTCGCCAGTTCAAATTCAGCAGCCGCCTAGCTCCAAACGCATTTTTATATAGATTGTAGATGCATATGCCAGAAAGTTTTGTATAACGAGCGAGCACTGTCATAAGTGTAGCATATTCGAACCATCAAACGAGAAGTCGCCAGTTCTAATTCGGCAGCCGCCTAGCTCCAACGACTGTTGGCCTTTTTATATCGATTTAAGATGCAAATGCATGGAAAATGTGAATACAATTTGTATATGAAGTTCGTTATAGCGAGCGAGCACTGTGATGAGTATGTGTGGCACATTCCGCCGAGAATTTGGATTAGTTGAAGAGCTGGCAAGAGGCAAGAGGTGGGCCTTTAATTTGTAGCTTGCAACAAGGTCATAAAGCACAAGTGCCTCGAGGCAAAGGCAGCTGTGTGTTGGTGTGTGTGCTGTGTGTGTGTGTGTGTGTGTCGGGCAACTGGAGCAGCCGAAAAAATATTTATGTTATTGTGCAACAAAATGCATTAACTCAACAGTTGCAACAGTTGCTGCAATTGCTGAAGTTGCAAGTGGCAACTTGTCTTCCAGCTCTCTCTCTCTGTGTGTGAGTGTGTGTTGGTGTGTGTGTGTGTGTGTTGGTGTGTGCAATGTGCCCCGCACAACATTTTACATTCGATGACGTTTTCATTGCTAGATGCAACGTCAACAATAACAGAAATAGAAACAGAAAATGGAAATGGCAAATGGAATAAAGTACAAGAACAACTCTTCAGCTGTTTTTGCTCGCATGAATAACTGACCAGACTGAGTGTGAGTGTGTGTGTGTGTGTCTGTGTGTGTGAGTGTGAGTGTGCGAGTGTGTGTGCGAGTGTATGAATGATTGTATAAATGAATAAACAGTTTGAGGAGCTGCAACTTTTGCCACGGCTGCAGCTCAGCTCAATTCGCATTGTATTCACTTTTCGATTTTTCTATGCTTCTTTTTTTTTGTTGCTGCTGTTCGAATACCCTGTAAAAAAATGGGGCTGAAAGGCGCGTTTGCCACGCAGAGGAGAACTTTACACTTCCACTCAAAACAAGTTAAAATATTTGTAAAATTTAAACGTTTTTTTGTAAGCCTCAAGAATTTTCTTCTCAATTTGGGCAATCTCTGAGCAACTTAATTAAGGCAAATGCTTTACTTAATTTAAGCCAAATTGTGCTTGCTTTATGCACTTTTCACACATTTTTTAGTTGTGCAACATTTTGTTATAGATATTTTCTTTTACTTTCAAGTTCCACAGTTTAAGTTAACTTTATTTTTAAATCAAGTCTGTTTCAACTTAAATTAAGTCAGCAAATCTTGAAATTTACACAATTTTGCGTCCTTAAAACTTCGAATTAGCAAAAAGCTGCAAACTAACCTGATCACATGTCTTTATGGGGAAAAGATATCCCTCAAAAAATTAAATTAAGTACAATTGTGTTTTAAGGAAAACTATCCTTAAAGATAGTAGAATAGTAAGTACAAGGGAATATATCTTTAAAAAAAAAATTGTACTTTTGATTTTCAGTTCAAGGTCTATTGTTTTTTATTCATTTATTTATATGCCAGCCATAAATTCTCCCATAAATAGCTTAACTAACAGCCAGAGCTGGAAAATTTGGTATATGGCTTGATGTTTGCCAAAATAATATTGATTTCGATATCGATGAATATCGATAAATATCGATTGTTCGTATCGTGAACTCAACTCTTAGCAATATATTAAAATGTAATTGTATTTTGAGTTAAATTTCTTCTCTTCTTTTGTTGTTCCAAATAACTAAATTAACAATTCCTGTTTGGGATTCCAACAAACTAAGTGAACTCTGCTTTTAGCTGCCTATCAACAGAATATTTATTTATTTCAATATCTTGAAGAACTCATCACTTTATATTTACGTAAGAAGATTACAATCTGAATCTGAGTACAAATTCTTTTTAGTTTATTTTACGCATAAACTCTTGATCAGAATTTGAATTGAATATGTCAACTCTGACAAATTTTAAAAGCTTTCTCTTTGCGCCTTTATTTTGATATTTTCTTATAACTCAACTCTGTTAAATATATTAAAAAGAAAAATATTTTATTTATATCGATAAAATGTTGATTTTTAGCTAAAATTCTTCTAGTTTATGTATTTATTATTTCATTTATCCAAAAGTTCTTGATAAGGATCCTAACAAACTAACCGAACTCTGCTTTAGCTGGGAAAATTTAAAATGAGTCTCAAAATTTACCAAAAGAATTTGAATTTCTTCAATTTTGATCTCAACTCTTGGCAATATTTTCGTAAAGAAAAGATCAAAATGTAATTGTATTTTGGGTTTAATTTCTTCTCTTTTTTTTTTTTATGTTCTTCTAAATATATAAATAAAAAACTTACTAAGTGAACTCTGCTTTCAGCTAAAAAATATTGTATATTGGAATATTTTTTCAATTTTATTTTCATATTATATTATATTAAAAAAAAAGAAAAGCAAATTAAGTACAATCTGATGTTGAGTCGAAATACTTTCTAATTTGTTTTGTTTGTTCATAAATTCTTGATTTTGAGTTGAAATTATATTTCTTTTTTATGTTGTTTGTCACATTAGGCTCAAAAAAAGAAGACTACGTAAAATCGTATTTTGAATCATTTCGTTTTATTTATTATTTTTTTTTTTGACTTCAATTCAATTCTTTAACTTCAATCGTACTCTCTTTTAAGTTGAAAATCTATTCATTTATTTTTTTCGTTTTTTTATTTCAATTTATTAAGTTATTTATTTAGTTTATTAATTTATTTAAGTTTCTCTTTTGTACTCATAAATTCTTGTTCCTGTTCATAATTCGAATTAAAATAAAAACTCGATTCAACTCCAAAAAGAAAACTTCGTGGAATTGTATTTCAAGTAAAAAATTGTTTTCTTTTTGTGTTCAATTTGAGTCAATTCTTAAGCTTCAATTTTATTTTGAATTGAAACTTTATTCATTTATTTTTTATTTCAATTTATTAAGTTATTTATGTAGTTTAAGTTATTTAAGGTTTCTCTTTTGTACTCATAAATTCATGAACTGGAACCGAAGGTGCAAGAGCCACAGTTAGCAGATTTAAGATGCGACCTTTGACTAACTAAAATTAAGATGTGACCTTTGACTAACTAAATTTAGTTGAAGTATTTTAAAATTACTTTCAGCAAGGCTGCGCGGCCTGGCAAGGCATAAAAGTTAGGGAAAGGCAGCACAGCTATGCCTTGATATCTCAAGGGCTTCGTTTAACAGGGTATCGGGCAGTCGGGCTTAGTTAGTTGATTGGCACGTGTTGTGCTTGATTTTGCTAGTGCATAGAGTTTCACTTACCGGAACTGCAAAGCAGAACGATTGCTGAGCAAGCGATAAATCCAGCTGCCGAGAAGCAGAACGTCTGTCCCTGCAATGCCATGATGGCGTGAGGGTGGAGGGGGGCTAGAGTGGGTTTAGGGTGGACCCGAAAACACGTTGCGCTTAGCTCGTTTGCTGATGTGGACAGTCAGTCGGGCAGTCGGGCAGTTGATGAAGTTGTTGTCAATTTTGTTGAGCGTTTTATCTGGTTGTCAGCTAATGCACAACAGATCTGATTATCTCTCTCGCTCTCTCTCTCGCTCTATGTCCGTTGGCTGTTTGGCCTTTTAGCTGGCCGTCAAGTTTATTCAAAAAACAGCTTCGAGCTGAGTTTTTGAGTGCTGAATTCGTTTGCCGGCTTCACCGGGCCTTGGCAGCAACAGCAACAGCAGCAGCAGCAGCTCGTCTTTTGGCCACATTGTTGCCACATTTTGGGCATTGCCCCGCCGCTGACCGCCTCTCGCCACACGCCTCTCTCTGTGTCTGTGTCCTCTGTGTCCTGTGTGTGTCCTCTGTGTGTCCTGTGTGTGTCCTGCTGCTGCAGCCGGCTGCACATGCAAATTTTAATTTCCGTTGCTTTCTTCGATGTGCACACAACTGACATCCTTCATTTCCGCACCACAAACTTACTCTCCCTCTCTCTCTCTCTCTCAGCTTTCTTTTCAAAATTCTTTTATTTTTTTAATATTTTTTCTCCATATTTTGCACTTTAGTAAAAAAAAAACAAAAAACTTGAAAAAAAAAACTTTAACCAACGCGCGTTTTTTTAATTTAATTCGCTTGCAACTTTTTTTAAGCAAAAACTTAAAAAAACTGTCTTTCTTTTTTTTTTCTTACTTAGTTTTGTTTCTTTTCATATTTTTTTTGTTTGAACCAATAACAACTTAAAATAAGTTTCTTTTTTTATTAAATTATTTTTTACTTTCGATTTTTGCTGCTTTAGTTTAATTTCTTTTAATGTTTCTCTGTATTTTTTTTCTACATTTTTTTAAATTTTATTTGACTTGAAAAAAGTTTTTGCGTTTTTTACTTTTTTTAATATTTGTTCGCTTGCTTTTAGTTTATGCTTAGTTGTTTTTTACTATTTGGGAAACTTAAAAAATGTCGTTTTTTTAATCAATTTTTTATTTATTTAAGATTTATTTATTTTATGATTTACGCGTTCTTCAACTTCGCTTCGGCTTATCAAAATTTCATTTGTCTTTATTTTGTGTGGTCGAGCGCACGCGTCCGCTTGCATCTGCATCCGAGTCGAGACTGAGGCTTGTCGCTGCCGAACTGAACTGCTGATAGCAGCGCCAAAGGATATGCAACGCGCTGCTCTGCCCGTCGCGCAGCAGCAGCAGCAGCAGCAGCAGCGGCGGCGGCAGTCGGCGGCAATTCGGCATCTCAGGCTCGTGTCCTGACACGAACGCAAGCAGCCGAAGCAGCGCGACAAATACTGGGCCAGCGTATAAGTTGAATGTTTTGGGCTATTTCTTGAAAGGGATATTTTCGTTTGAGGAATTTCCCTTGCCATTCAGGGAACACATTTGTACGAGCCTTGAAAGCTGCAGCTAATGTCCTCTAATGCCAATTCAAAGACCAGAATGTGCCCAGACAGAGTTGTATAAGGTATACAACTAGTAAGAGGCTCTAGTCGGGAGTACCCGACCAGGGAATACCCTATATATACTATTCCCTATATATGCTACTCGTCAAGTCAAGTCATTTAGGCCCCACAAATTGCATAAAGATCGGATTATAAACAGCGGAGTTGGAATAGAACATATTTCCCAATAAATAGGGCTGAGGCAAGTATAGAAAGCGATAGTGTGTGTTTATTTGCCTATAACGAAGATAGATTCGTGGGGTGTAGTCGTGCACACCCGACCAGATCACGCTCACTTGTATTTCCTAAATAATCCTCTGTTCATTCTCTTGCCTAAATCGCACGCTAAATTGTAGGCCAAGTTATTTCTGTTCCCAGGCCAAAATCTGTTCCCACATTGTAACTGTGCCCTACTCAGTATTTTCGCCGGCTGTTGCTGTTGCTTGGCATACTTATTATTATACTCTTATATGCAGCTCTTCGAATTGCTTTGGCACGAATCGCCGGCTGCGCTGCCGGCGTCGACGCGTCGTGTGTCGTCAATTTTTCAGCGAATTACAACGCTTGACGCCACGTGCTGTCGCTGCCGGCGTCACCAGTGCCGTTAGCTATCGCTGGCGTCGCTGCCAGCTGCCAGCTGCTGCTTGTTGTTGTTGTCTTTTGTTGCCGCCGCTGCTTATCAGTGGGCGTTGTGTGTAGGCAGCGCGAAACAACGCGTTGCCCCCCGCCTTAAACCCCCCTCCCGCTCATCCGTAATGTGATGTCCTTCTCGTTTTGTCGCGCTCGTTCAAGTCGGGCCTTGCGCCTTGCGAGAAAAGCTTTGATATAAATTCTTATTGGCGCATTACAAATTGTCGTTTTCTGTGTGCGCGCGTGTGTGTGTGTGTGTGTGTGTGTGTGTGTGTGTGTGTGTGTGTGTGTGTGTATATAATGTAATCAGTCACATAACACAAACATTTTCAATCACACCCACACACACACACACACACACTCACAGCGACAGCGCGCGAGTCGCTTATTGTTTGTTTTGTCATTAGATTTCGCGCATATTTTTCCGTAATTAGATTTTCACTTCATTTGCATACAAATGATGCCGAGGAAAAATCAAAAACGAACAACAAAAAAAAATAAATATGCTGAACATATTTTCACATTTTCATTGTCTTAGATATGTCATTGTCTTTGTTAGCGCCCCAGGCTCAAGCTCAAGCTCAAGCCCAGCCCCCGCCCCAGTCACAACAACTGCCTAATGTCAATCATTCATTTCATTCACTTCTCCCACTCGCCACTCGCCACTCGCCACTCTTCACTCATCCTTGCTCCATTGCCCTCCAAAATCATGCGTTTATTAATATTTACACACAGTTAATCTGTTTGCCTGTCTCATATAAATTAAACCCAATCAAAAGTTTGTTTACTCGTTAACTTATTTGTTTACGCCAATGATATTCTTGATATTTGCTTACCCCTTTTTAAGCGAGTAACCACTTTCCTAGCGTGTGAAAATAACGTGACGTGCCTACTCGTTACTAGCTACTCGTTAATGTCAATTCCTAACTCACTCCTCGATTCGTTCAACTATTTTTCGTTTCGTATAACTATGCGACACTCGCTACTTTCAACTTCTTACTCACTGCTCGCTACTCGTTACTATTTACTCGTCCGTTGCCATCCAACTCTCTTTGCTCGTAATTCTCTAGTCAGTAATTGTCTAGTTAGTCGCTGCGTGAGACTGCCTAGTCTCTAGTCGTAGTCGCTGCGTGCTACTCGTTACATGCTACTCGTTATATCGCACTCGTTGCTTGAAGTTCCTCATTAGTTACGTCACAGTTAACTCGCTTCCAACCTGTTAAGTGTGTTGCAACCTGTTACTCGCTACTCGTTATTTGTTACTCGCTACTATTTACTCTACGTTTTAGTCGCTATACTTCAAGCTCGCTTTTATTGTTTTTGGCATCCCATTACAACCCACCCACTCGTCACTCGCTCCTCTTTACTCGCCACTCGTTACTCGTTACTCGATACTCGTCGCTCGATTTGCTTAAAGTAACTATTATTAGTCTCTTTCAGTTACGTCTGCCGCCTGCCCAAAGCACATAATTCGTTACATGCCGTTTATTTCAGTCACTCGCTGCCTTTTGCTCTCTTCACCCGCCTCTCGTGCGAACCGGGCAAAAAGGTGAAACAGAAAACATACAAATAAAAACGCAATCAGCGTAAAGAGCTGCTAATTCAATTCAAATGTCTCAGCTTAATTTGAATGGCGTCTCGTTGCATTATTTAATGCCGCGCATTTCAATCAAACCAACAACGCACAACCCACACACTCGCACACACACACACACACCTGAAATTTCCCTACCCCGACGCTGGCCGCAAAAACCGAAACCAATCACTTGACATTACAATTGAAAGCCAAGTCAGCCCCAACGATAACAACAACAAACACAACAGCTCAACAATAATAAATCCGTATGAAATTCCATACGCGAAACGGACTTTCAAATGCTCTGCCTCTGGAACATTAGGGGTATTCCACATTAAATCTATTAAATTTGGGTCTAAATTTATATTTATTATTTACATTCTGTCTGACACACTCAAAGTTTGCTTAAGTTTAGCCTATGGTAAGATAAAACATAAAAGAAGAAGAACAAACCAAGCAACTGCTGATTCTAAATCGATTACAGATTTAGATAGATTGCAGCTACGATCGATTTTGTGTCCAGCTACAGAGCTAAACCATGTCAAGCCTAAGCTTACCTTAAGTTTCTACAAGGAGCTCAAAATATTGCCTTACCCCAATTTGGCTGAAAGCTAGAAGCTCCAACTTTGCGATAGAAGCTCAGCCTTGGCATACTCAGCTCTAGTTCGTGTCAAACTATCGATAACGAATCCAACATCGATGAGTGTTGACTAATCGCATCGGTTTTTTCCTAAGCATTTATCGTAGCTGAGTAGCTTAGACTTGAAATTTGGAATGTAGGCAACCCTATTGCAAAAGCTAAGCTAGTTTATTTACAACTATCGATAAATATCGATTATCAACAGTTCTTTCTAGGGCAAGTTTATTGCAAACTATCGATAAATATCGATTGTTAACAGCTGTTAATTGGGCAAGTTTATGGCAAACTATCGATAAATGTCGATTGTTAGCAGCTGTTCCTTGGGCAAGTCTATTGCAAACTATCGATAAATATCGATTGTCCTTGGGCGGCTTCAAAGAACTAATTCTCGATGGGCATTCACAAACGAATTGGATTCATGTTTCTATTAAAAATGCTCTGTGTACTTGCCTTAGTTATTGAAGAAAACTAGCTGGATATTGCCTAGATATTTGGTATTAAAAAAATACTAAATGTCATCTTTATGGTCTGTAAATTTTGATAAATATCGGAGCAAAAGTTGAAAGTTCATCAAAGAAGTGCATTTTTTTTCAATCAATTGAGGTCGAAAATGGTTGTATATGTATAAATGTGACAACAGCTCGCAGCTGGTTACAGGGTATCTGCTGGTCGTGCAGCATGCACTTGTTAATTTTGCTATCTGGCAATTGATTAAGGCCTTGCCCTAAAAAGTATGCTACAAAAAATGCTTTCTGCGCTGTGCAATTGGCGCCTGCCGATTGTTGTTGCCAGCGCACAACACACACACACACACAAACAGAACACATACTCGCATACTCGCACACTCGCACACTCGCACACACACACACTCGCACACTCGCACACTCGCACACACACACACACACAGGCTGCAGTCAATGCAATTGAATTGAATTCGTGGCAGTTTTAATGTAATTAGTTTTTACACCTTTGCCAAACAGACGCGAGTGCTTCAGCTGCACGAAGCGAAGGAGGGGGGGGAGGGGGGCTGCTGCTGCTTGAAGTGTCTGCTCTATGCTTCCATCCCCCTCACCCCGCCCATTTGTCTGGCTGCATTTTCTAATTAAAAACGCCAACACGGGAATTGTTATTGGTGGCGCGTCGCAGCGGCTAATTGGCAACAAGATAAATCGCTGTTCGCAAATTTGCCGCCGCGAATTATGCGACATGATCAATTTTTGCGGCCAGCGCCAGGGCCAAGGTCTTCCGCTCAACTAACCCTACCCCAACCCCAACCCCAACCCCATCCCCCCTCCGCCGGGCAACCGTTCCCGCCACTTGGCCCGCTGGCAAATGTTGTTCAATTGAAGTGCGGCTCATAACAATTTGTTTTACGACTTTTTGGCCGAACGCCTCAAAGCGCGCATTAAAGCCAACCTCAGGCTGTGGGCGTGGCCTGGTTGCAGCCAAGGCTTGTGGGCGTGGCGGGTGGCTGCGCTCAGCGCGGTTGCAAGTGTTTCCAGCGGATTTCGAAAATTAATATAACTAAAAGGTTTTTGCACGCTGCGCGTAACTGACGCTTCCTTCGCTTAAAGACCAGCAAAGCCCCCTTCCCCCCCCCCTCCCTAAGTCCCCCCTCCTAGCGTTTTTTTTTTTGCACTATTTTTTTATTTATTGATTTCCACTTCCCAAAAAGGAAAGCAAACGGAAAGAAAACGCAGCCGCGTTGCCTGCGGTCTGCCTTTAGTTTTTTTTTCGACGTTTCACAACACACACACACACACACTCGCACACACACACTCGCACACACACACACGCATAGAAGAGACTGCGTGTGGCTTTAACCCTTGATTGAATTGGCCGCGCAGCTGAACACATTCACAATAGCTTCAGGCCCTCAATGCGTTGATGAACTAGTTCCTGTTCATTTCTTGCAATCGCTCACTCAACTTTTCAGCACTTCAAGCTCAGTTCAATTCAATTAGCAAACGTCTTAAGTGGCAGCCACAAAGCGCCACAAAACAATCTGGCAACGCTCTGCGGCAGTGTTTCTTTGCCCAAGTGGCAAGCTTTATTGAGCGCGACAAAAACTTGTTACCCAAAAGCTGTCAAATTTGACAGCAAGTACAAAATATGCCACTGCTCAGCATTTATTACTCTCTAAACTTTCCTTAGATGTGGCAACTCTCGTCTTAGGTGGCAACGCTGTCTAATTGAACTGATTGTCGGATTCGTGTGATTCGAATTTTTTACAATTTAAATTTTCAGCTTTGAACATAAACTAGTTCACTTTTTTTCCCCATCACATCCAATCAACTAAATGCAATGAACTAGTTCGTTCACTTTTCATAGGGTGAGACCTTTTAACGAACTAGCTCTCCACTCACAGCTTATCAAATGAGTCCTAAAATCGGATTAGCTGAACCTCTCATCCAAGCAGCTGAGTCTAATGAACTAGTTCATTTCATTTTCGCTCACAGCTAATCAGCTAAATATAATGAACTAATGAACTTATTCGCCTTTTTATGCATTTTCAGCTTCTACCGCGAACTAGTTCCTCCCTTATAGCTTATCGGCTGAATGTAATGAACTAGTTCATTCGCATTTCCAGCTTTGAACATAAAGTGGTTCCAAGCTCACAGTCAAGCAGCTAAGTATAATGAACTAGTTCATTCGCTTTTCATGGAATTTCAGCTTCAAACACGAACTAGTTCACCCTCACATTCAGGAGGTTAAGTCTAATGAGCTAGTTCATTTTCTTTTCGCTCACAGCTAATCAGCTAAACATAATGAACTAGCTCAATCGCTTTTCATGGATGATAATGGATAATCAGCTAAGTGTAATGAACTAGTTCATTCGCTTCATTTCATATATCCAGCTTTAACGCCATCTAGTTCCAACTTCACATATGCTAGCGCGAATTGAAATTGTTATTGATTTATTGGGCTTCCAATGTTGCCTCCTTTTCTTCTCACAAAGCAATACATTTATATTGGAAAGAGGAGAGCAGAGGGGGAGGGGGGGGAGGGTCAGCCAAGGAGTGCAGCAATAACTGGTTCCAGTTCCAGGAACTACTCAAAGAGCTAAACAAAAACAGCTGCTGAAATTCTGCTTTCAACTACTTTGTGCATCCCAAAAGAAGGTCCAGGAAATGTGTTCGAGAGAAATTTGAATATATTATGTAAGTAAATATATTCTTGATCTGGCTTAAAATTATGCCCAACTATTCTCTGCTTTTTTTATGAGGAAGAAATTAGCAAGCAATCAGATAGGATTATAATGCTAACAAATATGCTTTTTCTTTCAGATATATCGCTTGTAGCTCAAGCTGGATCTAATATGATATTAAAATTGGCTAACTATATCATATATATATATCATGGAAAAAATCTTTTAAAAAGTAAGTTCCTAAATAATTTCTTAATTTCTCTTTGTTAAATTACCCCAACATTTGTGATTGTTCCACCAAAAAAACTACTTTTGATTTAAGGAACTGTTCGGGTTAGGGCCACACAATTTTGGTAAATGGGCATCCAATATAAATTGGAGAGAGAAATTGAAAAAAATACAGTTTATAAAGCGCTTTCGGGCCATTTTACTGAGTATCTTGTAGTCGTGCAGAGCTCTTTGTTGCATTCATCATTTCGATTTCCGTTTGAGTTTAAAGCTCAATATCCTTTATCCGTTGCAACAACAAATTCGTTCGGCCTTCAGGTGTCAACATTATCTGCATTTTCACGCAGCGCAACTGAAATTTATTGTTGCCGGCGAATGCCAAGCCAAGCCAAGGAAGGGAGCCACAACTCGAAAGTGACCTCACCTGGAGGTGGAGCTGGGGGGGGGGTCTGACTTTATCGCTGCAATTGAGGCGTCTCATGTGATGAGCTATCCCCGTTATACCCAGTGAAAACCGTAAAGCGCAGGGTATATTGCAGCTGTGCAAGTGTCTGTGACAGGCAGAGGCAGATATATCAGACATAAAAGTGTATATATATTCATGATCAGCAGCAAAAGCCGTGTCGATTCAGCCTTCTGTTCGGCTGTCTGCAGAAAGGCGTCCATATCATATTTCATTTTATCGATAACTGTACGAAATCGATAAATATCGAGAACCACAACTAGAACCAGATTTCTAACATATCACATATTTTATATTTATTGTGATATTCAATGTTGCATGAAGGTTAATCTCTTTCCTGTATATTTGTAACATATCGATAAATATCGATATACAGGCCAGGTTTTCAAAGCATCTCTTAAAACTTACAAGAGCTACAGATATTAAATTTAAAATAAAAGCCTCGCTATATCATACGAAACTAGAAAATATTGTAAATGATCGATACCTCCTCCAGCTCCAATTTTTTAAAATCGATAAATATCGAAAACCAGCACCGGGTTACGAGCGTGTTACATAGTTTAAAGGAATTAGATATATATATAAAAGCTAGATATTTTGAATGAAAGTTAAGCTCTTGTCTGCGCAGATAATATATACATTTTAAATATCGATAAATATCGATGTTTAGCTTACGTTTTTTGAGCATATCTCGAAAGCTACGAAAGCTGGAGACAATAACTATTGAACGTCTGCTGAATGCTGAGCTTAAACTTTCTGTTCCCCCTTATTCGAAAGTCGATAAATATCGAGAATATCGATAAATTTCGAGCGTATCGCGTATTGTATTGTATGTATAGGACTTTAAATGTGTGGTAAACTCTTGCCAAAGCAAATAAATTTTATTTTTCGATAACAATTTCGATAAATATCGATTATAGACTATAAGAGCTGAAGACAACATACAGAGATAAAAAATGCTTAACGGAATAGGGTTAAACAAGATACAATGCGCCTGGTTATAATCTACAGGGTATTCACCCGTCGGGCACACTCGTCGCACCGCACTCTTACTGCTTCTGCTACTGCTTCTGCTGCAGTGTGTACATTACGCTAAATTACATTTTGAATATTGAATCGATGCTGTTGACCTTTTCGCACCAGAGTTGAGTTCTGTTTATGCCACCTGTCTGCAATCGAAGTCATCTTCAGGCTCCGCCTTTGCTTCCGCCTTCGCTTCAGCCTCCGCCTGCGCCTTCGTCTCGGTTTCATTCGCATCGTCCCCCAATTTTCCAGCTACTCCTCGTTACCTTTTGCCCAGCTTCAATTGCATTTTGCGGCTGCTGTTTGCTGCCCTTCAGTCGCAACGTGGCTGCGCCACAGCAACAACATCCTCAACCTCCTCATTTTCTATTCATTTGCGGGACGAAAGCGTAACAAATTCGCTGGCATTGAAATTCAACTTCAATAATATTCAACTATATCGAATTGCAGGTCTCTGTGTGCAATTGCTGTTCTCGGTGTGTTTTCCTTAGATCTTACTTCATAAAAAATAAATTTGTGCTTCAGCTGGCGCCATCTAGCGTTCCGTAATAGCATGTTGTATATATTTAAGTGACTTTCGGTCTTAACTTCTTTCCCTCCATCTAACTTTCTACATTAAAGCTTTGTTTTTAATAAAACCTTTTCTTTAATTACATTTATATTAGCTTCGAGGCTAACTTAGCGCAGCTCCTTTTTAAAAAAACTCCCGTATCGAATTGCTTCTTAAGAAACTTCGTAAAAGAATCTATATTTTTGTACTCACCTGTAAATTGATACGCACGATTATTTAATCGTCATCTATCGGAAGACGGGAGACGAAATTTTATATAAACATATAACTGGAGGAACAGAAAAACTGTTATAATGTTTATGATAAACTTGACTTGAATTAGTGAGAATCGCGTAGAAGGGCAGTATTTATAAATACGTGTCTTGTATATTTTCAGCTCTGCCCAGCTCTGCATATAATGATATAATACATACCAGTTTTATCATTTTCTCCGCCAAAGCCATAGCTGATGCCTCCTTCATCGTTCAAGCCGAGGAGACGGACCTCTATTGTTCGAGCTGCTGTCTTGAATCCGTCTCCTCCAATATTAAAGCCGCCCCTTCACTTAAAGTGAAGCCCATACTCTTCTAAGACTTACTCGAAATCATGAGAATCGCGTAGTACGGCATTAGTAATGAATAGGAATTTTTTGATTTGCAGCGCAGAGGGAATCTCGGCCTTGCCTATAGACAAACATGATATGATATATACCTCGGTCAAAATAATGTTGCCAGAATCCAGATGCCAAATGGAACTAGAGGTCAAACCTTAAACAAACAGCCAATTTTTATGAAAATCAGATGAGATTTGAGCGATTTATGGGGGTGGGAAATTTTGACCTACATATATCTATTTGGGATATTTGAGGGTAGCATAATTACATGAATTTTGACCAAAAATAATGTTGCCAGATTAAGATGCAAAACTGATAAAGAAATCAAACCATGAACAAGAAGCTAAACTTTATGAAAATCGGATGAGATTTGACCAAGTTATGGGGGTGGGAAATTTCGATCTATGTCTATTTGGGAAATTTGAGGGTACAATTTTTACATGAATTTTGACCAAAAATAATGTTGACAGATTAAGATGCCAAATTGAACTAGAGGTCAAACGAAAAACAAAAAGCCAAACTTTATGAAAATCGGATGAGATTTGACCAAGTTATGGGGGTGGGAAATTTTGAATTATGTCTATACAGGATATTTGAGGGTACAATTTGTACATGAATTTTGACTAAGAACAATGTCAGTCAGTCAATTCAGGCAGGTTTTGCCCAAGTTGACTGAGGCGAAAAGAATGACAGCAAAAATGTGAAATCAAAGCGTGTTCACTTTGCGCTGTGATTTTCAGATTGCGATTGTGATTGAGTTCGAGACTCGAATTTGGATTCTAATTTCGATGCGAGTCTTTAGGCAGATTAAGCACCTGCTACGTGTCGAGTGTGTGTGCCACGAGGCGAAGCCAGCCCCAAGGAGCGGGCGGGCAACTCTTCAAATATATATACATACATATATATTAATGTGTGTATGCTGTGGGGGTTTAGTCAGGCATTCAGTCACGCACATGGTGCAAAACATTTCACAGACACGCAACACCTCAACTTCCCACACACACACTCACCCACACGCACACACACTCACACACACTTGGGCCAAGGACACGCATGTGAAAGCCAAAATCGTTGGCTTCTTCAGGTTTTTTTTTTCCCCCATTGTCCAGGCTGGGCGTGCGAGGGGCTGAACGAGCTGCGAGCTTGCCAGTTGGCCTGTAAGGCTTTCAGCTTCTACAGTAAAAACTGCCTTCAATGGACAAAGCTGAATGTTTATAAATGTGCTTAAATAACAAAAAAAAATAAGGATGCTCAGAATGTTAAATTGATAAAAGCTTTTGCAGCTTAAAAGCTGAAGCAAGCTTTTTAATTCTTCAATGGGAAATTATTGCTATTTTTCAATTCCAATTTCAAGAGCACAATAAATCCTAAATAGTTGAACGATGAGCTTTAAAAGCACATTAAAGCTCTCTTAGGCTGTACTTACTGTGCTTTAAAGCTCATTATAAAAATATTTAAGATTTATCTTGATTTCATCTTTAAAGCACAAGGAAAGCCTACTGAAAGTTCATTAAAGCTTCCGAACCCAACGATTGTCTTAATGGTATACGGTAAAGCTTACTAAAAGCTCGACGACATTCGTGGAGAGCTTTAAGAACACATAAGTTAGATTATTCGCTGACTTTTTAGAAGAGATACGCGCTGGAGTTTAATTGTATTTTTCATTCAGGCAGCTTTATATTTTATAAGCTTTAAGCTCAACACCCATTGACTTTAAAGTTTTTGAGAAGCAAATAAACGATGACTTCAAAATTTTTTCTTATGTTTATATCAGCTTTAAGTGAGCTCTCTCGCTTGAAGAGCTTTAAAAGCACGTAAAAACAAGCTCAATGCCCATTTAGCTATGTAAAGAGCTTTAAAGCTTCTTGAACTCTAATTCATTTTTTTCTAATAGCTGTTTTAAAACTTTTTTAAGCTTATGCCAGCTTTAAGTGAACTTTCTCGCTTAAAGAGCTTTATAAGCTCATTAATTTAATATAAAAAGCTTTTCAAAGCTCTCGAAAGCTTGGCTTATGCTTTCTTAAATAACAATATTAGGCGAAAGCTCGCTTAAAGCCAAAACGTTGACTCTTTTTGCGACGTATGCTATCGCTTTTAGGCAATCCCCACTGTACCTTGCCCTTTTCTTTGGCTAGTCTTCATATTTTTTGTGCGTCTTGACTGCTTGCCTGCCATTTTATTACTCAGCTTGGCCTCCTCAAAGCGACGAGCGACGAGCCCTTTGTTTGTGCCGCGTGTGAGTTGTTGTGTGTGTGCTTTGGCTTGTAATAAAAAGTAATTTTAATGTGTTAATTCAGTTGGTTTGTCGTTGGCAGCGTGTCAGAGATTAACTAGCAGCCATGAGGAGCAGCAAAACGGGGGTAGCCCGAGCAGCTGCATGCGGAATGCGGCATGCGGAATGCGGCAAGTTGAGGCAGGTCAGTTGAACTTAAAGCTGCAACCAAGTGGAAAACGAGTGTTGCAACAACTCCCAACAACAACAGTAAACAAACACTTGCTCGTTTTCAATTAACAACTTTTTTTATTTTCAAGCCAATTTGCAGTCTTGGCTTACAATGCTCGACTGGCAGATACCCTGTAAAAAGCCTTGTCTTTGCTTTTATAAACCAACTAGCAAATGTGCCTCTTTTTCTATACTCTAGTCGAACGAGAGGAAGCTCAAAAATCAAGCTTGTACTTGAAGGTTATACTCAAAAAAGTGTTTGTTATTCCAGAAATTATATCGCAAAGCTGGAGTCGCTGGCTCTTTTAATCTCTGAGATATGCTCAAAAAACCTAGGCTGTTAATCGATACTTATCGAACTTTTTAAAATAAACATGATCTGCACAGTCAAGAGTTTAGCCTTCATTTAAAGTGTAAACGATCAGGTTCTTACAAAAAAGTAATATGCTCGAAAGCCGCAGTTGGCAATCGATATTTATCGGTTCCGGAAAAACGGGTCAGCTATCGATAATTTTCAATGTATTTCACCTTAGTAAGGTATACCACAGCTAAAATTTTAAATTTGATCTCCAGCTCTTATCGTTTACAAGAAAATCACTGAAAACCCAGGCTGTAAATCGATATTTATCGATATTTTTCAAATAAACTTTAGCTGCGCATTCAAGAGGTCAACCATCATTTAAGTTACAGTATATTGTTATTATGTCCGTCATGTGCTCGAAAGCCACAGCTGATAGTCTTTCTTTATCGAATTCAGAAAAACGGAGATAGTTATCGATAATTTAAAGTGTATTTGATCTTGGTATGGTATAGACTTTCAATCGATATTTATCGATATATTAAAAATAAACTTAGGCTGCGCATGCAAATGTGCTTGATCTTGGTATGATAGACCACAGCTGATAATCCTAGCTAATGCAGTTTTCGATGTATTCTGTAAGAAAACCTAGGCTACAAATCGATATCAATCGATATTTATCGATATCAGGGCAGTTATCGATAGTGTGCAACAGGCCTGTTTTTATATTCCAAATTCTAGGCTAGTCTGTGACTTGAACGTCTTTCTTTCGACCGACGTTTCGGCTTCTTATGCTGTTTAGTGTAGTATACCCGTTTGATACTCACGTTAAATAGTAACAGGGTATAGCTGAAAGAAAAAAAACTCGCATTACGCTGCCTAATTGATTTGCAAGTTGTTGGCCACTGGTAAACCTGGCAGACCTGGCGGACAACAGGTAACCCTTGGGTGCTTAAGGTCCTTAGCTCCTTGTGCTCTTCAGGTCGTTAACTGCCACCGCATGCCTCAGCTTCCCCGCAAGCCTTGTTGTTGTCTTGTTCGGCTTTGCAATGCACACAATGAATGCATTTAGTCTTTCCATTCTCTCACTTTTACCTACTCTCATTCTCTCTCCCTCTCTCATTCTCTCTCTCCCTCTCTCTCTCTCTCTCTCTCTCTTTCTTTCTCTTTTTCCCTTTCTCTGGCCAACTCCTGCACTCTTTATCTGGCGCATCCTTTGGGTCTGGGGTTGCCACCGTTTCCGTTTAGTTTTGCTTCGTGCTCATTTGTTGCCAATTAGTTTGCGGAGCATCGCAGTCAATTGGAAATTTCTGTGGGGCCCAACTTCCCCAGAGCAAAGCATTTTGTTGTCGTTGTTATTGCTGTCTGAAGTTTTGTATACCCTACCGGTTGGGCATTGGACTATTCTAATGAATTTTGTGACATTTGTATTACTATATTTATATATAGTATATGGTATATCTATATATACTATATTTCAGCCTGTCCACCTATCTGTCTATCTATCTATTAATGCTGTTAATCCTGATTCTTACATATCAAATTTTTTACTTAGCAAAAAGCTTTTATATGTAGTCTTATCCATTCTCGGTCTTACACTTTCTCGTTTGCTTTCTTTCACTTTTGCTCTCTTTTTCTCTTTATACACTATTCGCTCTCTCTCTTTCCCTCTATCGCTATTCTGGTCGTCACCTCTCTCTCTCTCTCTTTCGCTCTCTCTAACTTTCTAATATTTTTCGTTTAATCTCACACTCATTCTTCTCTGTCTTTCTCTTTCTGTTTCTGTCGCTCTCTCCTTCTTCCTTTAAATCTCTCACTCATTTCTTGCCTCTGCTCTCTCCTTTATCTGTTCTCTGACTCGTTGTCTCTCCCTTTGTTACATTCTTTCCTCTTTCCTTCTCTCTCTCTCTCTTTCTCTCTCTCTCTCTCTCTCTCTCTCTCTCTCTCTCTCTCTCACTCTTTCTCTCTCTCTTTAAATTCTTCTCTCTCTCTCTGGTTTTCCTCCATGACCTTATGCTCTCTTTCTTTCTCTCTGACTAACTGCTAGACAGTCTATCTCCCTCTCTCTATCTTCCCATATGTTTGAATTTATTTCTCTCTATTTTTTCTTTATTCCGCCTTCTTACTTATCCCACTCTCACTTTTTCTCTTCGCTCTCTCGCTCTTCTGTTCTCTGTCCGTCTCACATTTTTCTCTCTCTTTCTCTCTCTCTCCCTCACTTTCAGTTTCTTTCCCATCTCTCTCTCTCTTTTCGTCTATCTCTTGCTCTTTCTCTCTCTCTCTCTCTCTCCCTCCCTCTCTCTCTCTCTCTGTCACCGTCTAATTCGATTTGTCACATTCTGGTCATCTCTCTCAGACTGACTGTCTCCCAGTTTGGTTTCCTTCCCTATTCCAACTTTTATTTATCCCCATCCCCATCCCCTCCATCGCCGTTTCGTCTCGTCGCGGCTGTGTCGCATCAACTTTTCTCAGCTAAACGCCGCAAATTGCCAGACAAGTTGCGAAGCATAAAACAATTTGCCAGCTAAATAACAAAACGTAAGACCAACTACGTCATCCTCAAGCGGCCATTCTCTTCATTTTCTCTCGACAGCCTCAACCTAACCTCATTCCGATGCCCAAACTAACCTCAACTGAGCTTCATTCGCTGTGTCTGTCGCCAAACCACAACAAAGTGCAAATTTATGCCACAATAAATGTTGCCCATAGTCTAGTCAAGTCTCTTAACAGTTCCGGGCGGCGTAGAAGATAGAGAGAGAGGGAGAGAGAAAGAGAGAGAGAGAGAGAGAGCAGTTGACCAATGCAAGTCTTTAAGGCGTCGCGTTATGGCGCTTCTAAGCACTTTGATGGGACGACACCTAGAAAAGACCCTCAAACCGAACGAGCGACAATAATCCACATAAATAAAGCATGGATGGTGCAGTGGGTGGGCGGGGGGAGGCCGGGATCGGTGGGGGGGTTGTGTTAGGGTTAGGCTCTTGTCAATAAAGCAGCAAAAGTAAAAACTTTGGAAGGCGCCCCATAAACTGTCAGGCATCAGTAACTTATCGACCCTTGGCTTTTAAGTGGATGATTTCAGGTTTCAGATTTCCGTACACACACACACACACACACACACCTGACCAGACAGCTCCTCTCTCTATGTGTGTGTGCGTCGTGTTGAGGTATTTCCCATACCCTGGGCTAGCCACAAAAAAGGTTAGCATACTGCGCAACTCTATGCAACAGGTGAATTGAACTGTCAGCTATCAACAGCTGAAATTTTCTCAGGAACTAGAAGAGCGAGGATTCCGAAGAACGGAATGTAGTTTCCAGGCTTAAAATTATTTAGTATTTTAACAAAACTTTCCATCAAAACCAAGAAATTGCAGAAATATTGATAAATAAATGAAAGCAAATTCACGCTTCTGGGCGGAATACGAGTGAAAGCTCAATTTTCATTCGTTTGTCTTTTATAGTTAAACATTTTTTAGTGTTTTTACAAAACTTTCGATCAAAACCATGAAACTGCATAATTATTGATAAATAAATGAAAGTAAATTCACGTTCCAGTGTGGAATACGAGTGAAAGCTCAATTTTCATACGTTTATCTTTTGTAGTTAAACATATTTTAGTATTTGTACAAATCTTTCAAACAAAACCAAGAAATTGCAGAAATATTGATAAATAAATTAAAGTAAATTCACGCTTCAGTGTGGAATACGAGTGAAAGCTCAATTTTCATTCGTTTGTCTTTTATAGTTAAACACATTTTAGTATTTTTACAAATCTTTCAAACAAAACCAAGAAATTGCAGAAATATTGATAAATAAATTAAAGTAAATTCACGCTTCAGTGTGGAATACGAGTGAAATCGCAATTTTCATTCGTTTGTCTCTTAACTTGTTTTCAAAACTCTTCTGTGACGTTTGAAATGTATTATCTGTAGATGAAAGCTACAATACAAAAATATGAAAGATTTAGCAATTCAGGGCAAGCAACCCCGTAGGACACCAGTTTTCTCTCTGGACGAAACGAATGTCTGGCTTACAGGGTATTCTCTCGCTGCGCACTCTTTGCTCGATTTCTTTTATTTCTCTTTTATTTCACTTTCTATGCGGGCGGCTGGCGCTTTTCCGCTTTCATTCAGTTGCTGTTGTTGTTTCTATCTGCCATTTTCTTTATGTTGCCATTTTACCAAGCCCCCTTCCGCCCCTTGCACCCCGCTGTACAGAGCTACCCTCCACAGCGCAGTTGCCCCGTCTTCGTCTTCGTCATCGTCGTCATCATTTTATTTTA
This sequence comes from Drosophila lacicola, assembly GCA_035045355.1. Classification (NCBI taxonomy): domain Eukaryota; kingdom Metazoa; phylum Arthropoda; class Insecta; order Diptera; family Drosophilidae; genus Drosophila; species Drosophila lacicola. The sequence continues at coordinate 2,854,391 of JAWNPB010000148.1, read as the reverse complement.
TAAACTCCTGCACTTTCTGGTCAACTTGACTGACTTTTAGTTGTGCCTCGAGTGGGGCAGCTTGCGGGGACTACACCGTAAAAAAAAAAAAAGTATTGCTTTCAATTGTAAAAGCGACTTGTTGTGGCATAAAACTGACAGCATTTGTTCATCACAAAACAATAGAGAAAAGTGAAATCTTTTTCATTTGTTTGTTGTTTTGAATGCATCAAATAAATTGGTTTTGAACCGGCAACTGCTATTTTACTGGCTCGACGCTTGGACAGCGAGGCTTCACAGGATCTTGGCATCTTATTTGCATTGTTGTTGACTTTCTTCAGACTAACTGATTAGTGTCCAAGCGTCGAACCAGCGAGCTAGTGGTTGCCGGTTCAAATCCAGTTAGAGGAAAACTCTGTAAAAATTTCTTAATTCTCTTACTTTGTGCTGTGCCTGGATCAGTCTGTCTGGACAGGCTCATTTTCATATTTAATTTTGTGCTATTGTAAATTGTAAAAAAAAGTGAAATTGAACCTTGACGCTGGTTCAAACCTGTTCAAACAGATTCCAAGAACATTTGTCAGTCTGTCTGGACAGGCTCATTTTAATATATAAATTTATGCTATTGTAAAAACCTGTTCAAACAGATTCCAAGAACATTTGTTAGTCTGTCTGAACAGGCTCATTTTAATATATGAACTAAAGGTATTGTAAATTGTAAAAAAAAAAGCTGAAATTGAACCTTGACGCTGGTTCAACGCTATTCAAACCGATTCAAAGAACATTTTCGTTTGTTACGCCGGTTTTTAATAAGATTGAAACTTGCTGTAAATTTGTTTGCTGTGTAGACACACGCACACTACCTACGTGTGTGTGTGTGTGTCTGGGTGTGTGTGTGTGTGTCTAGGTGTGCCTGTTTGTGGTTAGCTGTTGTTGCTGTTGCTGCTGTTGCTTCTGTGGCGGCTGCTGTTGCTGTTGCTGCCGTGCACATCAAGTGTCCTTAAACGGATTAAGGGTGAATGATAGCGGCTTATGTCTTAGGTGTGTCTGGTGTCCTTTTGTGAAATACGCCCCAAGCCCCCCCCTGCCGCCGCCGCTGCCCCTGTCCATGCTTCTGCTCCACCTGCCCTTTTAGACCATCTAATGCCCTAGCCTCTGCTGCTGCTGCTGCTGCTGTTAGTTGGTGCTTTAATGTTTTCACATTTTATTGCGGCTTTGCCGTCCTGTTTCGGGCTCCTAGCTGCGGGCCAACTCCTGGCGACGGCATTTTGCTTGGCTCTTGACTTTTCACTTCTTACCAGCGGGCGCTGAGTGCATAACAATTTGTGAGAAACAGCTCAGCTGCAGAGTGGGAGAAAGGGAGTAAGAGAGAGAGAGAGCGAGAGAGTGGGAAAGCGTTTGATGGGATTAAAGTATCGAAAGTATCCTGGGAGCTACAAAGGTTCTCTGGAGTAGTTGAATAGTTCGCGAAAAGAGCGACAAATATATCTCAACTGATCTGCGAATTTTACAGGATTTTAGAACTAGTTACTGACTCAGAACTATATATCCTCTTTGAACTGGTTCTATTTGGCTCAGCCTTGTAAACTTTCCACCAGAAATAGTTGGTAATTCCTAACTAAATTTCTATTTTAACTCAGAACTAGTTAATGATGTTTAACTTCTTTGAACTGGTTCCATTTGGTTCATCTCCCTAAACTTCCTACTTGTATGTTATTCACAACTATATTTCCTCTTTGAACTGGTTCTATTTAATTCAATTTCCAACCAGATCGAATTCACAAGTAAAATTCATGTGTAACTGATTCTATTTGGTTTGTGTATGTTCATTTTCTTTCATAACAAGTTCCAGATTAACAGCTTAATTTCCTCTTTGAACTGGTTCCCTTTGGTTCATCCTTGTAAATTTCCCCCTTAAACTGGTTCCCTTTCATTCATCTTTTTGAATTTTCCACCAGAACTAGTTTCTGATTCACAACTAAATTTCCTCTTTGAACTGGTTCCATTTTATTCATCTCTGTAAATTGCCCACAAGAACTAGCTACTGAGACACAAATGCAGTTGAGCTAGTTGAATGCACAGCTGGATCTAGTGCAGTAAATCTAGGGAGGAAATGTTATTTGTAAACTATTCTATATATATATATTTTTTTTTCTTTTTTTTTTTTTTATTTCTATTAAGTGTAGAACCTGTACAATCATAATTTAGTAATTCTATATATTGTATCTATAATACAATATATGCGTAACTTGAGCTTGCCTAAAGTTCATATAAAAAATGTTCTATTCAAAACGTGAACTGGTTCGATACGTGTCCAGTTTTAAGCTAGGCAACTGAACAAAGCTAAAAGAAAAGCAACTTGGGCGTAATGACAGAAATGTAGGTGAATAACTATATTCAATTATATAAAATCAAATCAGGCAGCTCGTGAACCTTAAACGAAGAAAAGAACTAGTTCCATTTGTGTAGCAAGCGTTTATTCTTTACCTATTTGTATTCAAGCATAAATTTTAGCTCAAAGAGCTTCAACTAAGGCAGCTCTTAGCTAAACAAAAAGCGAATTTGTTGCAAAAGAACTAGTTCGATTCATGTAGAAAAATGGAACTGCTTTTTAAGTTGATTCTCGAGAGTTTCCTGCATAATTGTTGTGGCTTGAAGCTATTTTAGATCAATAAATGAATAAATAAATGCTTGGCTAAAACAAAGAAAGGCATGCAAATATTTTAGAAATTATTTTGTGAACTAAAGTGAGTGAGTGTGTGTGTAAGTGTGTGAGTGTGTGTGTGTGGCAACTAGAAGCCAAGATAGACAACATGTGGCACACACCAGCCCCATCTCCCTTTTGATACCCTAGCAGAGGGTATTATGATTTAGTCATCAAATATGTATATACTTTATATAAGATAAACTAATCTGGTTCGAGTCGTCATAGCCATGTTCCCCTGTCTCCTCCTCCGTCTGTTTCTTGCGTCTTAAAACTTTGCACAGATTCATCTTTCTGTTGCAAGCAGTACATAAGTCGAAAAAGGCCAGATCGGAGCAATATATTATATAGCTGCCATGGGAACAAACGGTCGAAAAGAAGGTTCTTGTTTGGAAAACCTTTTTCTTTATCAATATATGTTGATACGATCCGACATCAACTAGCTGAACTATGCTGACTATATCTTAGGCAAGTCTTAACATAATCCCACTACTATATTATGTAGGTCTATGGGAAGAATTGGAAATGAGTTTTTGTTTTTCTATCTCACTCTAACCGCAAAGCTTCAAGGCAAATGTCTGCAAGGGTATTAAATCTTCGGCGTGCCGCAGTTAACCCTACTTTCTTGGTTGTTGTTGTTGTTGTTGTTGCTTTTTTTTGTTGTTGTTAACCCTCCGCTGTCTAACCGCAAGACAATTAAAAAGTTGGCGCCCGAAAATGGCCGCTAAATTGGCGGCTGTTCGCGAGCAAAAACTCAACTTGTGGCACGTACGGCAACTGCAGCTGCAACAACAACAGCAACAAGAACAACAACAACAACAACAACAACAGCAACAACAACAACATCAGCTGCTGCTGCTGTCTATAGACAATGACACAAATCAAAAAGTTGACGGCAAATGCAAAGTTTATGCGAGCGCAACAGAGCCTCAAAACAAATTGCGAGAAACGTTCCACAACTTAGACAACCCTTCCCCACCCCCCCTCTGCCACGCCTCTGGTTGTCTGCTTTTGGGCTGTTTAATTTTCTTGTCTAATTGCGTGGCAGAAGAACAACACAAAATGCCAGAGCCCCCAAAAGCGCAGACGAAAGCGACAAAATATCCCCACGGTACAATGCGGCGTATACGTGATTTATTTGCTGCACAGCGACACGCTGGCCTAGGGGGGGAGGGGAGGTGGGTGGGTTAATGGAAAGTTGTTGGCGTAATCTCAGTGTCAATATTTATAAAATATTTGTAAAATACGTGCGCCACCAAAGTTGAAAATCAATTGCCAAACACGAGATATGCGTCACATGATGTTGGCCGGGTCAGCAAGGGGGAGGGGGAAGGGGGAGGGGGGATCAGCAAGGGGAGGGGGTGAGGGGTTTCGCTTGGTAAGTGGACAGCAGCATTTGAAAGCCAATCCGTTTACTTTTCATTGACAGTTGTGCGACACATGCGTTACACAAAAACCAACAGAAAAATTACAAAAAAAAAAATTTCCCCCTAGTTGGGGGCGCAGTCAATAAAACAAGTTGTTTTTGTTGCCCGGAAAATATGTCAGCAGCGGGTGAAAAGCACTCAAATTAATAAACTCCATAAAATGTGAGCGCAGACAGTTATGAAACAAGTTCGTATGCGAACGACACAGGCAATGATAGACGCGCAAATACCCTGCCATAATGAGATTAAATAAATATATTTAGCTTACGTTCATTTGAAAGAGAATAATTATTTATGCGAGAGTTTCTCAGTTTGAGTCGAATTTATTATCTGCCAGTTATATGACAAGTAAAACATAAAACATGGAACTCTCTTAAGAGTTTCCATGCGGAATATCGCGCTGCATAAGTCATATTAGCTACCTCCAGACCTCAAATAGACTTGGCTTAATGTGTTCTAGCTTAGAGTTTAGAATATAATAAAATAAAATAAAATAAAATATAGACAAAGTATGGAGCGTCTCAGGAATGTTGGAAATTAGAAACAAATAAGAATGACATTTTTTAAATATATTTAATAGTTAAAATAATTATTATAATAATTTTTTTTTATTTTTCATTTCTCAATAACTGCCCAGTTCTTTGCAATATGCTACATTTCAAAGTTAATTCATAATTATGGAACATTTTAGCAAACACATCCCAAATTTTTCAAGTTTCGCGCCTAAAGATCCTGAGATTCTGGCATAGAAACAAAGTTATGTCTGGCTGCTTTACAGACTATAGCACACTTCTTTTTACAGGGTATCAAGAGCAGGAGCAGCGCAAAACAAAGCGAAAAGTGTGAGAGAGAGAGAGAGGGGGAGCGAAAAAAATGCGAGCAAAGAAAACAAAAACCGAAAACCGAAAACGAACTTCCAACAATGGAACAATGGAGGAGACGTTCGTGTCTGTGTGTGTGTGTGTGTGTGTGCAGCTTTAAGTGGCCTGCACCCCAAACGCAGCCCACATGTGCCCCATGCGACACTACACCCCCCCCCCCCCCCTTCGCCCGCTCCCCGTAAATCAATGCGGTAGCTTTGAGGGGGGGAGAGGAGAGTCGGTTGGACAGTAGTCATGGCCATGACGGCTGCTGGGAGCGAATGCTCTTGGCCTTTCGAATATCAGACACTCTGTCAAACTTTTGTTTGCGCCTGCTGAGGGAAGGAAGGGGAAGGGGAAGGGGAAGGGGAAGGGGAAGGGTGGCAAGGTAATCGGGGTGGAGGGAGTAGGTTGGGGTTCATGGCCACTTCAAACTCGCACACACGTCAGCAGGGGCGCTACTGGGGATAGAGGGAACAGATTGTGGAGGTAGACGGGCCGGAGATGGTAAAGGTCAAAGGGGAGCAAGGGAGGGAGGCAGGGAGGGAGGGAGGGTGCAGGTTCAGCCCTTCAATGTTGACGCTCAAGCTGAAGCTGTCAATTGTTTTTGCCGTCTGCACTGGACACGGGGCAGCCCTTGGCTGGCTCTGGACTCCGGATCCGTGACCAGAATGGGCCAGCTATGTATATGACTGAGAGGGGGAGAGAGGACAGGGGGGGGCCCCTTTTGTTTGACAGTTTTAACACTCATAAAGAGCAGACAACAATTGGAGCGAGGCGAACAGGTTAACCACCTTTAACAAAGCCCAAGAATCGGCTTAAAGCCAAAGGGGGCGTGGCAAAACGAAATACAACTAGTTGCAACAAGTTGATGGACTATTTTTTTTTTACAGCTTACACAAATTCGTATCTCGAGTACAAATAGTTGTAGCAAAAGTTTCAAATGGAATAGATGTAAAGGTTAAACTACAGTGGGGGAAAAAAAAAATCTATTTGAACCACTTTTAATTGAAGTTGATTGCAGAAGAAGAAGCATTCTTTGTATTTTGTTGGGGAATATTACAAAAAAATTTAATTTCTATGATGAAGTGAAAACTTTTTGACCTAAGCTTATATCCAGTTAGATATGAATATAAATACGGATGAGAGTGCATTATGTTAAACGAATTTATATTCATCTGTTGAAAAAGGTCAGCTGGAAGAATCTTTCACAGCAAGTGAATCGTCGACTTGGTCTCTCCTTTATGGGGAAATGAAGATAGATGTGTTTGAGTATATTTTATAATAAACGAATTTATATACATCTGTGGGAAAGTTCAGCTGGATGAATCTTTCACTGCAAGTGGATCGTCGACTTGGTCTCCCTTATGGAGATCATCTTCTATGACAGACTTCCTAAAATTGCAAGATTTTGGCTACTCTCGCCTGGCTGACCCACATGCTCATAAGTAGACTTCGAGCTGCTGTATTCCATGCTTGAATTCCTTAGCACCAGCTGGACACACTTTTGGTCTTTGAAAGCAGGCATATCGTACGCAGTTTGAGGATCGTTAGTTCGAGTTCTGCTTGAGCTGCGGCGCTGCTGTGGGGCGCTGCTGTGGGGCGCTACTGTGGGGCGCTGCTGTGGGGTGCCCAGCTTATCTATACTCTTACTCAAATGGGAGTGGCATGTTTGCTGGACATAGAAAAAGTATGCCTTAGAAGCTATGTCTACTTGGAGTATATAATTACTTCGTTGACTGGGATGCGCTTAGTTGGATATTTCATATATTTGTCCTTAGCTCCAGGGCTGCAAGATGTTCCTGCGCCTTGAATGTGTCTCTATATCACCAGCAATTAGATGCTCTCTTCATTATCTTCTAGTGTCCAGCTTGATGATGATGTGTCTGGAAGCATTCGTTTTTGTTCCGACAGCCAAGCAGTTATCAAGTCTCCTTATTCGATATTGTACAACTCGATGTTTGTCAACAACTGCTGCGTTTACTCTCAAGAGACAGCTAAGAAGCTTGTAGTTAACTTCATATGACTCCCAGTCCACAGGAAAGTCGAGCCAGCGCTCAATCCCTTCTCTCTGGAAGATATATGCCGGGTCACTTGGCAGACCTGGTCTAGCCATTACTTGGTACTCTTCAATAGGTACCCTTTTAGTCTCCTAAACAGAGGAAGAAGCAATATCTCATCTCATTTGTAGGTCTTATCCAGCTACGCCTATCTTCCATATCCTGGGAATTCTTTCACTCGATCCATCAGATCTCTTCAAGCAGGACTCAGAAGACTTTCATGTTTTCTCCGTGCCTCGGTGTGGAATTAGTAGCTCCCTCATTTGTTATAATGGAAATTTAGTTAAATTAAAAATGAATCCAATCAAAATATACTCGAAGCCGTGCAGCTATTTGTACTTCATTTAATTGCCAGTATTGTGGGCATCGATTGATAAGCTAAGGCAACGTTAAGGGCTGTCAGCTCGTCTCACTTTGGGACGCTTGAGGAAACTTATTTAGTGAAGCTGTCCACTTTTTTTCCACTCAGCAACAACTCAATTAAGTGAATCCCCATTTAAATTGCAAACACACAAGACGGGCGCCCGAGCAGGGACGATCAATTTGTTCAGTTAGGCGCCCGAGCAGGGACCGATTTGTCGCTTAAAGCTGGCGTTTAGTCAGCTGATTAAGTGGCCTTAATTATTATTGGACAGCTAGATGTTGTCTTAAAGTAGCGCTGCATTAGCCATAAGAAAGGGGGGGGGGCAGCTGCCGCTGACAGTGCATGCAACTGTCAGGTTGCGGGCAGGAGGAGGGGGAGGAGGGGCAAAGGAAAAAGCCCAAGTGAAAGCCAAAGCAAAGCGACAAAACTTTTGCCACAACCAAGAAAATGCAGACAACTTTTGTCATCTGATTCTCAGTTTTGCACTTTTCTTTGCTTGCTGCACTTTTTTTTTCTCTCTCAATACCCTGTACTTAACTGGAGAAACTCGGGAGTTACTTGATCTAGAGCTGGAAAATTTCCTAAGAGTACTAAATCAAGGCTGCATTTCTGCTTTTAGTTGAAGATATTTTTTGATTCATCTCCTATTTATTCAGCTTAACAGTTGCAGGCATCTACAGGGTATCTATTAGTCCAGCTTTCTGCTTTCTTTTTTTTTGTTCCCTCTGTTGTTTTGCTTAGCAAAAAATTGTAATATTTACTAACTTATGCAAAAAGTGGCAGCCGCCGACTGCCTGCTGCCTGTTCTCTAATGAAATGCAGCAGCTTCTCCGCCCCGCCCCCGCCCCGCCCTGCTTCCCCTTGCCCTTCTCTGGCCTTAACTTAACCCACTCGCCAAGCGTTTAGTTTGCGAGTCGAAAAATGAAAGCCAGAAAGTGGCGGCAACTTTTGCCAGCTGCCAAAAGTGGCGACAGTTGATAGCAGGCAGACAAAACTTGGCCCTAAGTAAATGCGCGCTCCAGACGTGTGCATTACCTGCCCAACAACCCCTACCCCCCCTCTCCACCCTCCACCCCTTCCGACAACAAAAACAACAACAGCTGTTGATGGACCAGCAGCTGTTGGCTGGCAATTTGCCCGCTTGCCACATCTGCCGCATGCCCCCACAAAAAAAAAAAAAACAAAAACAAAAACAAAAACCCCACGAAAACAATTTGCCGCCGTTTAACAAATTGAAATGCCTGGCGCTGATTATTTGCGAAACTCCTCGAACCACGCCCACTAACCCCTGACCTGCTTGTTAGGCCAACTTGCCCATTCTGGAGGTCAGCTGACAGCAGCTGTCAAGACATTTGCTGCCCAGTTGCAGCTCTTCAATTCTTAATGTGTTCGAAAATGTTTTGCTCAAATCAGACATTTGTGCTTAAAAAGTTGCCTGAAAGTGACGCCAAATTGCAATTTGATCGACACATTGAGCGCAATTCAATTAGTGCCGCCTTGAAAGTGAAATTTGTTACATGTGGCAACGCCATGCGAAGCTTTCCATGCACCACAGATCAAAGGAGCACTTAATTTGCAGCTCTAATTTGACTTAAACATGGCATGGAGGCTAATTATCAATGCATTTGGTATTTAAGTGTGGTAAAATTCAATGAAAATTGCATTAGGTCAATTAGGTGGCAACGCTGTTAAGCACTTTAGGTGCCAAATAGCTTACTAGCGACTTGAGCACATAAATTGGCTAGGTATTATTGCACTTGGTGTGTCAGTGTTGCAAAACCTCGTAAAACTTGCTCACAAATAACCATGTGGCAACGCCTCAGAAGGACTTTTGTACTTAGCAGTAGGAAATTTCAGCAAAGTGCACGAAAGGACTTTCAAATGGCATGAAGCTAGTAATCAATGCATTTGGTATTTAAGTGTTGTCAAATTTTACAAAAACGTGATACAACCAATTAGGTGGCAACGCTCTTAAGCAATTTCAACTCCAAATAGCTAAGAGCTACACTTAAACTCGACTGTTGCACATAAATTAGCTAAACACCATAAATTTGGTGTGTCAGTGTTGTAAAATGTAGTGAATCTTGATCAGAAATGACCATGTGGCAACGCCACTGAAAGACTTTTGTACTTAGTAGTAGGTTGTGGTCAAATTTGACTGAAGCGTATTGTGGCGCTTGGTTTTAATGCATTTGGTATTTAAGTGTGGTAAACTGGGCAAAGTTGGTCAGGTGGCAACGCTGCCATTTTCGAGCCTAATATTGAATGACAGCATTTAGTACACCACATGCACTTGACTAAAGCACATGAACTGGTCAGGCATCATTGCATTCGGTGTGTCAGTGTTGTAAAACTTTAAAAATTGCGCGCAAATGACCATGTGGCAACGCCACTTACATTTGACATTTGTAGGTGACCAATAATGGCAGCTGATAGAATACGTTGAGAGCCCGACGGTTGCATTTTAAAAAAAATTAGCAGTTTGATTTGGCGTTTGAGTGTTGTAAAGCTCTGAAATTGACGATATGGTAACGCTGTTGCAGCATTCCAGGCTTAGGTATTTTTGTAAAAATAATAATCATTTTTACAGAAAATGAATGCAAATGCATAAAGCATTTTGAACGCCAACAAATTCAAGTGCCAGTGTTGAAAACTAGCTGAAAATACCTTAAATTTTTTATGTAACGTAAAGTTTTAACATTTTGTGAATGAACTTAAAAATTTGTGCGAGTGTGCGTTGAGAGCTTGTGTGTTCAGTGTGTGTGAGTGTGTGTGACCAGTGTTGGTAGTCGTTATTGGAAGTAGCTTATATTGCCATATGGGGGCCACTTAAGCACACAAGTTGTTGCACAAAATCCATATGTAAATAGGCACGCACTCAGAGCAAGAGAAGAAGAGAGGGGGAGAGAGAGAGGGGGAGAGCATGTGTAGAGTTGTGGAAAAGTTGTTTTGGTGTGTGCCACATTTTTGGGCAACTTGCGAGCAACTTTGCACCAATTAAACTTGTTAAAACGCTCGTTTTGGGTTATCAAAAAGCTGACAACTTCACTACACAAAACTCTAATTACATTTTGTGAATGCACAGAGGCACACACACACAGCCACACATACACACACACACACATACAGTCACACACACTTGCATTTATAGAATGCAGCCCTTAGTTGCGCATAATTAAAAGTTATTTTATTGTTGTGCCTGTGCGCAACAACAAGTTGTGGCTACTCGAAATGCGCCTCAGTCAAATGTGCGACTTACTGGTTGACGACGCAGACGAGGAGTCAGACTCTTGTGCGGTTATCTAATAAGCCGTGACAATGTGTGAGCTTTGTTGTTCTTCTTGTAACCCGACACAGATCAAAATTTGGTCAATTTAAGAGAAAGGAAGATAGAAAAGCGATAAGTGCAATAAAGGGGGAGAGAGAGGAAGAGATAAAGAAAGAGAAGGAAAGAGGAAGAGTTCAGAACAGGGAAAATTGCCCAACTAACCTAGTCAAGCGTTTGATTGATGACAGATTGATGAACTATTGAAATGATGTATTCAGTTAAATTGGAATGACGGAATGTTTTGAATGGACTAACGGAGTGATAAACAGGTAATGCCTGGCTGAACTGATACATCATTTAATGGATCACTGGCGTAATGCAGATTTGATTGAAAGGGTAACTGGTAAGTTGGATTGATGAGATTGATAGGCTGAAAGGGAAAAAGAAGGATAAGGGATTGATGAATAAATGTAATGAAATGCTGATAGATGGTGGTTGAATGAAATGATGTATGCATGGACTGATGTATTGATGTAGCTATAGTGGAGTTATAGCTTGAATGATTGATAGCTCTTGCTGGTATTATAGATTGATGAATGATAAGTTAACAATGTTGCTGTATGATAAATTGATTGATGAATAAATGTAATGATATGCTAATAAATGGTGGTTGATTGAAATGATGGATGCATGGATTGATGTATTGATGTAGCTATTGTTATAGATCAATAGATTTATAGCTTTAGATATATAAATGATGATATAAATATAAATTGATGGAGTAAATGAATGTCAGCTAATAAATGGTTGATACAATAGGTTGTTTGTAAATGAAATGATTGCTGAATGGAAAGAAGCATTGATGGATTGAGGTGATTGATTGAACTGATGGAAGCGGGCATATATTGGTGGATAGATTGAATTGGAGAGTTAATTAATTAATATATAATACTTTCATGCTGCGTGACGAAGAGTTAGGCATCAAAATGGCAATTCCATTTACATTTGAGCTTGGGCCTGTTCCTGATGATGTTGTTGCCCGTCCGTCCTTAATCTTGGACGCAAGTTTTAATTGCCAAAGTTGTTTTGAGCTTCGGTTTGTGCACTTCTTTGGTCAGCCTAATGGCTAATAAACATAAAAATATGGCCTAAAAGCCCGCGATGTACATAAAAACCAAATTAATATATCCTTGGAGACCCGAACTGGCCACGCAACTTGCAACTTTACAGCTTGCCCCAAAAAGCAAAGCAAACAAAAAAAAAGAAATATGAAGAAAATATGCTGTGGCTGAACATCATGAATTTGAATTTGAAGACAAGTTTGTGTATTTATTTCGAGGCGTGGCAATTGTTGTGCAATTTTCGGCAGCAGCTGCTAATTCTGTCAAAATCACACAATGCAATACATCACAAATCCCCCCTCTCGCTCTCCCTCTCTCCCTCTCGCTCTCTCGCTCTCTCTCTCGCTCTGCCTGGCAGCCCATCAGTCGACTGGACAAATTCATGGCACCACTCGAGATAGATTGCCAGACCCCAAAGCACAGAACCCAGCTCCTCCCAGCTCCTGCCAGCTTCCCATTGCAATTGTGTTGTGCATCCACGCATTCGTTGTCCTGCCCCTCCCTCACCCCCTCTTCAACCTTCTCTGAGTGCCACATTTGCCACAGCTGAGATTCTCTCTGTTCTCCGTTCGCTGTTTGCCACGCATTGGGCCAAAAATTGCGCCGGCATTTGACAGCCGCCGCATCCATTCAGCGACATTTGCTTTGCTCCACTTGGTTGCCACAATTCTCTGCCATTTTTTTCTTTCAACTCCTTTTTTTTTTATTTGTTTTGTGTGTGGAAACGACGCTATCTGGTTTTGGCGGCGAGCTAATGCAAATATGCTTTAAAGCCGCCTCATTTGAATGAGCCGCATCACAATTTTCGACTGTCTGGCAGCTACGTTAAGCTAAAGAGTTGCCATATCGCTTAGCCTTTAGAGCTCTTCACACTTAGTTGAGCTCTTGCTTTCTTTTATCTCCGAAAGTACCCACAAGTCCATTTAATATATATAGATACCGACGGAACTGGATGTTTATAGACGGCTGGCAAGTAACTCTGGAGGAATAGACAATATGGCATATGTGTTTGCTCTTAGATATCCTTCATCCCAATCCTTCATCGATAATTATCGATATTGTAAGATTGGAGAAGCTATCGAAAGAATTTCAGAGAATATTTATTTCAAATCTCAAGTCTATCTTATGGGTTCGGTATACCAGATTCAGTTCAAAGTAAACAAGACTTAAGAGTTCCGGACTTAGTCCCCACTCCGTAACCAAAATCTGGTGTATCTAGCTCTTTTTCTTATCGAGTAATGCCTAAAGTCGATAAATATCGATATTATGAGAATAGGAGAAACTATCGAGAGAATGAGAATAGGAAAAGCTATCGATAATATTTAAAATCGGAGTTTCTGTAGTTAGCTGAGATCGATTGTATATATCTTATGGAATCGGAATGCCAGATTTAGTTCAAAGTAAACAAGACTTAAGAATTCCGGACTAAGTCCTCAGTCCTTAACCAAAATCGGGTGTATCTAGCTCTTTTTTTTTATCGAGCTATACCTAAAATCGATAATTATCGATATTATGAGAACAGGAGAAACTTTGTAGTTAGCTGAGATCGATTGTATGTATCTAATGGAATCGGAATGCCAGATTCAGTTTAAAGTATACAAGACTTAAGGGTTCCGGACTAAGTCCTCAGTCCTTAACCAAAATCTGGTGTATCTAGTTCTTTTTCTTATCGAGTTATACCTAAAATCGATAATTATCGATATGATGAGAATAGGAGAAACTATCGAGAGAATGAGAATAGGAAAAGCCATCGATAATATATAGAATCTGAGCTTTTGTAGTTAGCTGAGATCGATTGTATGTATCTTATGGGATCGGAGTACCAGATTCAGTTTAAAGTAAACAAGACTTAAGGGTTTCGGAATAAGTCCTCAGTTTTGATATCAATATAAATTTCGAGCTGTGGTTAATCCAGGACCAAGGACTTTATGCTCCTACGATATCTATGCATCAAACAAGTCTTAATATCTGCTTTGGTTTTCTTATTATTTCATTAGAGTTGACATTTGCTAACTCAACCAACATATTGAATTGATTGGAATTAAGCAAATCCAAACGTTAGCTGAAATTCCCAGCCCCGTTGCGTCAGAAAGTCGATTTGACATTTGACTTTTAATGCTTCGTGCGCCTTGGGAGTCGAGTGTAACCCGGGTATGCTTCTTAAAAATACATCGAATGCAAACAAGAAAAGCAGCCTGGGCACATTTATACCCTGCCCGGGCCAGTGGAAAGGGGCCTCTCGGCTATTGGCCCTGTCAATCAATTAGGAAAGGATAATACCCACAAAAATGTTACATGCAATCACAATTAAGCGGAAAAATGCAACAAGAGCAACAATAGCAAATGAGTGAGCCGTGCGTGACAAGGGCTCGACTAACAGCTACCCTGTAGCCGGTCGCATGCCTCTGAAACATATGCACATATACATCAAGATGTACGTACATCCAGTTGGGCACCAATAGAAAATAATGACAACACAGCTAAAAATGCAAAGATATATTAGTTAATTCATTCAGGCATATGTACATCATGATGTATATGTTCAAAAATGGCTGTAAATGCCCAGTAATATATAATTTTCATCAACTAAAAATTCATTAGGATGCATTATCTCGAGATGAATATAAGATATATATGTAAAATAATTAATAATTGCATTCAGTTGTCATACATCATGATATGAGGATAGAAAAACTGTGATGTATATGTATCAAAATGGCTGAAAATTCCAAATAATCATCAGGATGAATGTATCTTAAGGTATGCATATAACAAATTATATTTCTATCAAGCTGTCATACATCATGATGTACAGTTTGAAAACATATGATGTATATCCATTAATATGGCTCTAAATGCCGAATAATGCTTATTTATCATTATATAAATATACATCAGAATGAATGTATCTAAAAGTAAGCATGCAACAAATTGAACTCACATCAAGCTGTCATACATTATGATGTACAGATAGAAAAAATGTGATGTATATGCATTATGCTCTAAATGCCGAATACAGCATATATAAATATACATCACAGGATAAATGTATCTTAAGGAAGTCACGTCAAGCTGTCATACATCATGATGTATAGGCAGAAAACTTCAAAATAATTGCGATAGATTTAATACCACTCGATTATTGATGATATTCAGATGTAAAAGAAATAGATAAATATATATAATTATCAAGTAAAACTAATATGCTCCGCTTCGATGCAGTTCCGTACAGGGTATCACAACTGTAAATATGCATAAAATAAAATTTTTGCCAAAAACCTTGCAAAAACAACAATTGCAACGTCAATAATAGAAAGCAGCACATTTTTTGCTGACTTGTCGCTTCGTCGAGCAGACTTACAAAAAAAAATTAAAAACAAAAACAATCGAGAATAAATAAAAGCAGGCAAAATGGACTTAAATTTAACAAATGGCCAAATGAATAAACTATTAAAGCGTTATAAATGGACAAATACAAACAAACGAACATGTCGAAAATGAAGTGAGTAAAAGTTTTAATTGAAAACTGGTCAAAAGCTGACCGAAAACCTGGCGCAAAGTGGTGCTCAAAAAAGCGAATACAAAAGTGCCCAAAAGTGCCCTATAAACGTGGCTTGAAAGGGATGTAAAAAGGCTTTAAAACTGGTCTCCAATTAACTTTCGTTCTTGCCTCCTTTTCGCTAGCAGGTAAATGCATTGACGCTGCGTGTGTTTTGAGTGAAATATAAATGTTATTAGTTCATCTTTTAAATCCACGACTTAAAAGCGCTTTCGTGTCAAATAAAAGACTGCTTGAAATCCGCTTGAGAACTCATTCAATATCCGAAAAGCCTCTTAAAGCCCCGTTTTAAATTCCCTCTTCAGAGCCCCCCGTTGGAATTTGGACCAAAAATAATGTTGACAGACTTAGATGCTAAATTGATCTAGAGCTCCAACCATAAACAAAACGCCAAACTTTTTGAAAATCGGATGAGATTTGACCAAGTTATGGGGTTGGGAACTTTTGACCTAGGTCTATAAGGATATTTGAGGATACCATTCACATGAATTTGGACCACAAATAATGTTGCCAGATTAATATGCAAAACTTATATAGAGATCAAACCATGAACAAAAAGCCAACCTTTATGAAAATCGGATGAGTTTTGACCAAGTTATAGGGTTGGGAAATTTTGACCAAAGTCTATATAAGATTTTTGAGGGAACCATTTTCACATGAACTTGGACCAAAAATAATGTTGCCAGGTTAAGATGCAAAATTGATATAGAGGTCAAATCATAAACGAAAAGCAACATTTTATGAAAATCGGATGAGATTTGACAAAGTTGTGGGATGGGAAATTTTAACCTATGTCTCTATAGGATACTAGCGGGCATATCCCGGCCTTGCCCATGGCACGTATAACATAAATTCTCTCAAAGATCTTTGAAAACGAGTTTGAATGCGTTCGGAAGGTAAACAAAGAAGCTTCATACAAACGTTTTTCGCGTTTTTTCCACGCATGCCGGTGGAATTTTCCGAAACCCTTGAGACGGGAACAAGGAGACGTGCAGCTTTATCACAAACGGTAGCTGCAGTGAAAATTTCGGCTTCCTAGCGCTCAGTCACGACAGTTTTATATATATAGAGATCAGTTGTCAAGTGTGGGCGGCTGAAAGTGGGCGTGGTCGTTGCGATAAGAGCAGCTATTAAAACTAAACCGAACGCACTAACTGAAGTGCAGCGTGGGGCGAATAGCGCTAAAATGTTTCAATTTAAATTAATTATTGTTTGCGCCACAAGTGGCGACGCGTGCGGGGAGTCTGTCTGCGGGAGGTGTGAGGAGGGGGGCGGCTGGGCGTGGCAACAAAAGCATCGCAACTTTTAATTATGGTTACAAAGATTTCTAGTCCTTGTCGATGGCGTCGGCGGCGACGGCGGCGACGACTGCCTCGGCGACTGTATCTGTGTCCGTGTCCTCTGTTTCCTGTGAGCCCCTTCCCCCTCCCTTCTCCCGCCTCACCCCTTGAGCAGCTCCCCCCCTCTCTGGGCGGAACAACTTTGACCAACATCGATTAAAACGATGAAAACGCGGAAAATTGCGGCAACTAGGAAAAACTGCAGCGACGGCAAATGAAAATTGCGCGAAAAAACGAGGCGAGAACTTGGACAAAAAAATTAGAGTTAAAGAAAGAGAGAGGGAGCGAGAGAGAGAGAGAGAGAGGGAGCGAGAGAGAGAGAGGCAAAAGTTGAACGTTTTTATTACGTTTGAAAAAGTTGTGGAAAAACGCGATTGCCGCTTAAGAGCATCACGAAAAAGATGGAATTGGGCTCGGGGATTTGGGGTTTGGGATAGCAACAGGGAATTCTGAAAAGGGTGTCGAAGAGGGGGAGGAGGGGCAGTGGCAGGGGCAGGGGGGAGTAAACTGACAATGGGCGATTGTGGTGTAGCGGGGAGGGGGGGGGAAGTGTAAGCAAACATCATGCCTGGGTTTGATTTAGTTTTTTGTTTGCTTTGTTATTTTTAAATGTTATTAACTCGTTTCTCACTCTCTCTTCCCCTCTCTCTCTCTCTCTCTCTGTTTCTCTCTACTTTTGCAGAGACTTGCTGCCAGGAAACTTTAACCACACGGCGAGCAGTGAAAAATGCGCCACTGTGGGCAACTGACTGACAAAAGCTGCTTGCTATATTACCCAACGTGCTCAGCTCGGCTAAGCTTTGAGGTTATAAACGAAAAATATTTGATCAGGAAAGAAGCTGAAAGCTTCTATATGGCAGGTAAGTGTTATTATATGTTTTTTATATATATTTATTATATTAAACATATATTGTATTAATATAAATGACTATTACATTATTATTAGAGTCTTCAAATTCTAATGACAGTCTTCAATATAAAGCTTAGATAATTCTCTAAGAACCCTTTCCTATTGTTCAATTTCTTCATATCATGCGAGTCTATCCAATGAAATTATAAAATCATATTCATTTATTTATCTAACTGCCTGTCCTGGTGACTGATTGACTGACTGATTGATTGATTGATTGCCTGATTGATTGATTGCCTGATTGATTGATTGATTGATTGATTGACTGATTGATTGATTAATTGATTGATTTATCGAATGACTGATCGTTTGACTGATTGATTGATTGACTGATTGATTGGTTGATCGATTGATTGACTGGTTGATTGATTGACCGACTGATTGATTGATTGATTGACTGCTTGATGATCAACGCACAGCTCTAACCGTTGTACACTATATATATACATATATATATTGTATACCTCTAACGAAAAAATCGTTCGAACATATGAATATTTGTATGTCAAGATATATGTTGTTTTCTAACACATTTTCATTAAACTCCGCATTTACGAGCTCTAGTCAACTCACATATTTGCCAAATCGCTTTCGATTCTTTATCTGAATAATCTGACATCTTATTTGAGTATGAAATATGCTCGATTTCTGCCTTGAACTGGTTCTTGAACCTTGAACCGGTTCGATTGCAGTCTTGGGCTAGTTATCGCCCATTTAACCCTTTGGTGCCCACTGTTCTGGCCACTTGATTTACTTGTTGTTGTTGTTTTTCTGTTTTTCTTTTATTCGCTAACTGCATTTGTTTTACCATCAGCCACGCCCACTCCCCCGCTCCCCCCTTTCCCCTGCATTCCACTCGCATAACGCGAACGCGGCGAAAATTGTTGAAA
This sequence comes from Drosophila lacicola, assembly GCA_035045355.1. NCBI lineage: Eukaryota > Metazoa > Arthropoda > Insecta > Diptera > Drosophilidae > Drosophila > Drosophila lacicola. The sequence goes on along the minus strand of JAWNPB010000148.1, from coordinate 2,835,909 downwards.
ATTCAATTTGAGAAAAACTTGAAAATGCCAACGGCAACGGCAGCCGCAGTCTTGGCCGCAAATCTAAAGTCACCTCAGGCAGCAAACTCCCCCCCCCCTCTCCCCCCTTTTCCCCTGCAATCGCCTTACCCCCCCGGCGTGGCAACTCTGCTTTGGCAGCGCGAACCTCATGTTTATCCATGATATTTAATTGGCTGCGCTGCACAGCAAAAGCCACAGCTTGCTTTTGCGAGGGGGGGAGGGGGCGGCGGGGAAGGGGTTCGGGGATGGGTGAAAGGGGGGAGGGTTGGCTATGCGGGTGAGAGTTTTGTGTTGCCACTTGTTATACTGTAAATTGGCGCTAATTTATCAGCACAATGACGCCACCTGGCGGCTTAATTAGCGCGCGACTTTAAAGCCAATTGTTGTTGTTGCTTTTGACTTTAATGTGTGGCAACCCTGGCTGCAGAATTTGCCGCCGTCGACGCTGCCAGACGTGACGTGACAATAATACCTACCTACAAAAAAAAAAAAGAAGAAAAACGAAAAAGTGGAGTGAAAAGAATGGCAGCGAAATTCTGTGCACCGCGGGGCATAACATGTCGCTGCATAAATTTTACGCTCATCACCTGCCGCCAGAGTTGCCACTGTGTGTGTGTGTGTGTGACCTTGTTGTTGTTTGTGTTGCCATACCCTGTAATTATGTTAATTTGTGTGCGAAAAGGAAGCTCGAAATTGTCGAATTTAAGCATTTCAGCCATCAAACTGCAATAGAGCCCACTCCAAGCTCTGGTAACTCGGGAACTATCAGAGCTAGAGCTGAAAATTTTGGTATGTGACTGTAAAATGACAGAAAAAGTTTATACGAGCGTCGCTTGGCTTTGAACCAGGCAAACACACAAAATGAAGATCATAATATTTGTCTTACTTGATGAAACTTTACAAGCTGTGATTGCAATGTTTCAGTTAAAAGAAGAACTGATTAAATAGTAGGGGAATGCAGAGTAGTAGATATGGGCTGTATTAGGAAGTCATTTTGGGAGGAACTTGGGGCAGGCATCTATAAAATGAAATATGTTAGATGTGTATATACTCAACAAGAACCTAGGTGCCAAGTTTGGTGGATATAGCTTCCGATATTTATCGATATTTATCGATTTTTCGAAAGATATCGATATGTTATGGGATATGTTATGTATGTGCATTCTAATTGCTTCAAAGAAACAACATATTTGTGCGTAAAAAGCTTTTAAAGCCAGCGTCTGGCTAAAAGGCACAAGTTATGCCTAAAAAATCATATATCAAAATCGATATTTATCGATTTTATGAAAGATATCGAAATGTTTTAGAGCACATGCTTCATATTTCGTAAAGGAATCAACAGCTTTGAAAGCCGGTGTCTGGCCGAGAGGCACAACCTAGACACTAGAGGCGACTACAGGGTATCTGGCAGTCGAGCGTGCTGCTCGTTGACCGTTCGACTTGTTGTTGAGTTACTTATTCAGGCAACTTCTCTGCGCCGCTTTTGCATATATGTACATGTATATATTTATAATATTTATATGGCGCATACCATTTGTGCGACGCGCGTATATGACACGGGCGCTGCCAGACGGCCAGACAGTCAGACGGCCAGACTGTCACGGACGGTGTTGCCAGAAAGGCAGGCAGGCAGGCAGGCGGCCGTTCCAGAGTCCTTGTCTCGTAAACAAATTGAATTGAAGTCATAAAAGTCGTTGCCAAGACGCGAAAAGATGCCGCGCTGCGTACCCGGCCCAGGGTTGCCCCCCCTCCCCACTGTTCCCACTCTCTCCACTCTTTTGGCCGCAACCCTGTTTCAGTGTTTCGTGCTGCGTATGCTGCGTGTCAGTGATTGCGACATTTGCACGCTTTGCCCTTGCCCCTGGTCCTGGCCCTGACGCTGCTGCTGCTGCTTGTCAGCGCCATTATGTCGCACTTGTTAAATCCGTGCGAGAGAGTGTGCACACACACCAGCACACACACACACCCGAACACACACACACACTCACGCGAAAAGCAGCTTCCCTTTTTTTTTGATGCCTCAATAAAAATACAATACGTTACAATTGAATTGAACTCAATTGAATTTGATTGAAGTTGTAAAGCTCAGACAGCCTGTGTGTGTGCGAGTGTGTGTGTGTGTGCGTGTGTTGTGTGTGTGTTGTGTGTGTGTGTGTGTGTGTGTGCGTGTGTGACAGCAACAACAAAATGCAATAATGTGTCGCCCAGCCTGCGATTTTGACGCCTTCTCCCCATGAACGAGGTGTCATGACGGGGAATGTTGCGAATGTTGCGAATGATGCGAATGTCCATAATCATCGTGTTAGGCAGCTTCATTATGATGTTGTGTTATTGATGATGATGCTGATAAAGTGCGCTCCATAAATACACTTTGAAGACAAAGTGCACGAGCTAGTGGCAACACCTTTGCAGCCTCCCCCACCCCCTCGAGGCACGCCCCTGCGCAACCACAAGCCTTATTATCCACACACACACACACACACACACACATACATATATACGAATACATACATCTCTGTATGCTGAAGCAATTGAAGTGCTATCAAAGCAAATGAGAAATGAATACGAATGCGTACTCGCATTCATTCGCATTCGTTTCTCATATCTCATACTCATACTCATATTCATATTCATATTTCACATATTGACAACATCAATCAGGGCCGCTTATTGCTTCCGTGCCATTCGACACTTACCCACACTACGCCTTGCGCTTTCACAACACTGGCAAGTGCCTCACGGGCCAGGTGATTTATGAGACGATATAATATGAATGCAGCTCTGAACTAGATCTTAGATTTAGTCTAGCATAGAAAGTCATAGTAAAGAGATTATAGGGTATAAGATATAGGGTGTAGATTGTAGAGTGCAGAGTGTAGGAGTATATGTAATAGAGTAAAGAGTGTAGGAATAGGAGTAGGAGTAGGAGTAGGAGTAGGAGTAGGAGTAGGAGTAGGAGTAGGAGTAGGAGTAGGAGTAGGAGTAGGAGTAGGAGTAGGAGTAGGAGTAGGAGTAGGAGTAGGAGTAGGAGTAGGAGTAGGAGTAGGAGTAGGAGTAGGAGTAGGAGTAGGAGTAGGAGTAGGAGTAGGAGTAGGAGTAGGAGTAGGAGTAGGAGTAGGAGTAGGAATAGGAGTAGGAGTAGGAGTAGGAGTAGGAGTAGGAGTAGGAGTAGGAATAGGAGTAGGAGTAGGAGTAGGAGTAGGAGTAGGAGTAGGAATAGGAGTAGGAGTAGGAGTAGGAGTAGGAGTAGGAGTAGGTGTAGGAGTAGGAGATGTAGGAGATGTAGGATATGTCGGAGATGTAGGAGATGTAGGAGATGTAGGAGATGTAGGAGATGTAGGAGATGTGGGAGATGTGGGAGAAGTGGGAGATGTGGGTTATGTAGAAGATTTAGGAGATGTAAGAGATGTAGGAGAATAATAAGAAGTAGAAGTAGAAATAGAAGGAGACGTAGACGTAGAAGTAGAATTAGAATAAGTTGTGGATGAAGAACTAGATGTAGATATAGAAGTAGAAGAAGTAGAAGCATAAGAATAAGTAGAATTAGGAATAGGAGAAAAACTAGTAGTAGAAGTGAGGATGAGTAGGAATGTGGCCAGGACTTGGAGAAGGAGACTGAGTAGGAGTTGGAGATGGATTAATAGTAGGAGTAGGAGTAGAAGTTGGAAAGGAAGTTGGAGTAGGAGTAGGAAACGAAGGAATGTTTACAAATCAAAGTGAAATAAGTAATAGGAATGGCAAATGTACAAAAAGGGAAAGGAAATTGAAAAAGGAATAGTTAGAGAAAAGGGCATACGGATTTAAATTCCGACATACCAAGGGATAAACGAGTGCATGTAACCTGAAAATAAAACGTATGCATAAACCAATTAAAGAGAAAACAAATCATAATTACTCGTTTACATGAACGTAAATGATAAACGAGGTATTTACAACAACATGAATCGGAGCACTTGAAATTGTCATGTCGAGAATATTGGCCACAATTGACACCAAACTAGTCGCAAAACAAAACCCATTTGATTTAGTAGCCGCGATGGGAAAACCTTGTTAATCCCCGAATGCTCCCCTTTTATACCCTGAACCCATTAAAAATGGGTAAACAGGGTATTATGTATTTGTGCAAATGTATGTAACAGGCAGAAGGAAGCATCTCCGGCCCCATAAACTATATATATATTCTTGATCAGCATCAATAGCCGAGTCGATCTACGCAAGGATCTCGAAACCTATAAGAGCAAGAGACTTGAAATTTTAGCTGTAGGTCCTCCTAGTCCCCGCGCAGATCGAGTTTCCGATATTCGATAACTTGCCCCGTTTCCAAGTTATCGATCGAAATCGATATCGATATCCTGTTTTTTGAGCAATTTCGGCAAATAATATGAGCTAGAGTCACCAAACTTGACATTTTGCTTCTAGAATAGTATATATATATCAAGTATCTTTCATTTTATACCTATCGCCTGTCGGAGGAATAGGGTTCAGGGTATGCCCTAGTCGGGTTCTCCCGACTAGAACCTCTTACTTATTTTTGTTTTTTTTTTTTTTGCAGCATTTGGGACTTGTTCGCTTGGTTTGGCTTTCCATTTGTTGTTGCTGTTCTTGTTGTTGTTGTTTCTGGTTGACACTTTTTTAATTTCCGTTGTAAATGAAAACCACTTCCGGCGAGCAGTGCGAATTTCACCTGAACTGCAAGCCTCAGGGCTGAGGGCTTTTAACGGCTTAACCCGGCGTCGGCCGGTTTAGGCCTATGCGATTCCGATTCCGGAATCTGGAATGCCCTTTTATGCGTTACGTGACGGCAAATGAAAATCGCTTTCATCTGCAGCCGTCAAAAATCTCACTCTCTCTCCCTCCGTGCACTTTGCTGGACAATAGATTTAAAATCTTACGCGCATAAATCGAAAATGTTTTGGACAAAAAAAATTGCACAAAAGTGCTTAAAAGCCTACGAAATAATTCCATTTACAGACAAACTACTTTTCAATAAACAAGTTGGCTTAGCTGTGAGAAGGAGGCGTGGTCTAGGCAATTCACTTGGGAAGAAACTGCACGAGCAGGTTCAGGGTTCAAATCCCTTTCGAGTGTTAAAAGGGCTTTCATTATGATTTGTTAAGATTACACAGATTATAGACAATAATAATTCATATTCCCTCAGGCTAACTTTTTAAATAGATACTGACAAGCATGGCCTTGGGCTCAGCGTGGATTCGAACCATCGTCTTCTCCACAGTTGACACTGCGCGATTCGCCCATTAAGAGAACTCTTCTGTCGCGAATCTCTTCTTAAATTGCTGCTCCTTTACTGACTGTGAGAAGGAGGAGGAGTCCAATCTGCACGAGCTGGTTCCGGGTTCGAACCCAATTCGAGTGTTAAAGGGTTTTCATTATTATTGTTGAGACTGTCTCGGAGAGCATCAGCTTATTTATGCACACTATATTCAGCCTAGCTTTTTAAATAGATACTGACAAGCATGACCATGGGCTCAGCGTGGATTCGAACCAGCGTCTTCTCCACAGTTGCCCCACAGAACAATTGTTTCACTGAGACTTTTCGGACAGAAATTCGCCGACTCCTGCTTTATTGCCATACTTGTAATTAAGCGAATAAATATAACAAAATATTTCATTTTCAATTTGAGCAAGGTAAAGAAATTGTTTTTTAGGGTGGACCTTAATCAAGAGTTCCAGTTTCGGATGATAATGAGAACTTAAAGATATGCCAAGTGCTAGATGCGGATGATGATAGGTTTCTTGTTGTTGCTGTTGCTGTTGTTGTTGCTGTTGCATGGCAAATACGCATGCCAACTCGCAAATGTGCATTTGTCTTGGCCCACACACACACACACACACACGCACACACACACGCGCAGAGACAGCTGACATGTCAATTGCAGACAGGGAGACACACTTGGTACGCACTCTTGAGCACGTAGAACGTAGCTGCTGCTGCTGCTGCTGTCGCCTAAAGCTGCACCACAATGCAGCAGCAACAGCAACAACAACAGCAACAACAACAGCAACAACTCTGCGTGCTGGCAGTTGCCTGTTGACAATGCATTTGGACCCTTACATGTTTAATGATGTATTTACCTATGCCAACTAAACTTGCAGCAACAGCAGCTAAAAACTGTTCGCTAGAGAGTGCACGACTTGCAGTTACCCTAGACAACACATAAATGCCTACATGCAAAAACTGAAAACTCTGGCTTTTAGCATCAAGTCATATAAATTTAAGCTATTTATGCTTTGCTTAAGCGTTATACAAAATTTCATAGCTCTCGCTTGGACAGTTTCTGAGTTCCACGAGGTTACATATAGGTGGCTAGGCAGATTATGCTTAAATCTAATCGATTTCGTATGCTCATGAACAGCCGCAAAGGCAACTATAAACTATTGCGTAGCTTTGTTAAATTAACCAAGAAAAATTGTATTTATTTCAAAGATATTTGCTTCTCGCTATTCATCTGGAACTTTCCAATTATAACCGGAATCTTTGTCTTTAACCAACAAGTCATATAAATTTAAGCTATTTATACCTTGCTTAAGCGTCATACAAAATTTCATAGCTCTCGCTCGGACTGTTTCTGAGTTCCATGAGGTCATAGAAGAGTGGATAGATTATGCTTGAATCTACTCGATTTTGAATGCATATTAAGTTCGGGTATACCCTTTCTGCCGCCGCCTATGAACGTAGGGTATCAGCTATGCTCGCCCCCTGCCAAAGTTGACTCCAAATGCAGCACTTGGCCCAAACTGGACTCGAACCGGACTCAACTGAACGCAATTGAAGCCTGCGTCTGATTGCGAGCGCGTGCAAATGCCAACACCTTGTGCTGAGGCACAAAATGCCGCCCTTTGACCCCCCCTCCCCCCCGTTTAACCCACCCAATCGCCTTAACCCTTGGCAATCGGCAATTGCGAAACCGAATTCGACTGCATTTGACGTGAATTGTTCGAGGCTTGAAATCTATGATTGCAGCTATAACTGTGCACACACACAATACGCACACACACACTCGCACACACTCGCACACTCTCTATCTGTATAAGCAATTGGTACATGCATAAATTTTGCCAGCTTTTGCCGTGTTCCTGTCTGTCTCCGGGCTGTTAAATGAGAGCTTGCCCCCAAAATGCACTCTTCTGTGTTCCATTCCCAGCGTTCCGGCTTCAGGTTGCTCTCCAGCTGCAGGTGCACATGGCATTTTTGATTGTTTATTGTGTTTATTGTCTATTTAAATTGATTACCATAAAATGATTACGTCTCTGTGTATGCGTGTGTGTGTGTGTGTGTCTCTGTGTGTGTTGGTGTGCTAGGAATATGCGCTGGTAACTCGGGGTATACATTAACTGGCTTCTATGAAGAAGAAAGGAACGAGAAAGAGAGGGAAAGAGAAGAAAGAGTGAGAGTAAGAGAGAGAAAAAGAGAGTTAGAGAGGGAAAGAAAAACAGAGTAACATAGGCAGAGAGAAAGAGAAAGAAAAATATAGAGTGAAAGAGAGACTGAAAGAGAGATTGAAATAGACGGAGAGAAAGAGAAACTGAGTGAGAAAGAGAGAGAGAGAGAGAAAAAGAAACTGAGTGAGACAGAGAGAGAGAGAGAGAAAGAGAGAAAGAAAGGGAGAAAGAAATAGAGAAAGAAAGAGAGAAGAAAGAGAGAGAGAGAGAAAGAGAGAAAGAAAGAGAGAAAGAAAGAGAGAAGAAAGAGAGAGAGAGAGAAAGAAAGGGAGAGAACTGATAGCGTCAGGGAGGAGATAGGAAATTCTCAGCAAATTTTGACAATAATATGCACAAAAACTATCGATAGTTGCCTCAGACCATCGTTTCGATAGTTGTTATCGATTTTCTGTGCAATCGATATTTTCTATACTATTCTTTCGTAGAAGCCTTTTCTATCATTTAACTAAATTGCATTTTAAAATATCATTTAATTAGAGAAAAGAAATGAATCGATGACCAATTGCAGAAAAGTAATCGATAACAAGTGCTCACGATAAACCTATCGATACAATCGATAACTTTAAAGCGCTTTGAGGCTGAGTTATTCTTCGTGCTCAAACGAGTTACTGGAGTCTTACAAAGTATATTTAGTTAATAGAGACCAATTTGATGCTACTTTTCAAAATTCTACATACAAAAGAATTTTCAACAGTACAAATTTCAGAGAGCTTCACTTAAACGTTCAACAATGCGAGTGCTTACTGTAGCAGGAAACTCTACGCGAGCGTTTTGCGAGTCGAATTTAAGAAGGTTTCCCATCGATTATTGAATTGTTGGCTTGTTGTTGGCCTGTTTAGCTTTTAAGTCACATGATTAGCCAGGTTTTGCCCCCCCACCCCTTGCACCGCAGCGCCCCCCCTCGGTCATTTTGGGATTGCCTTTTTGGATGCCTAACTCACGTGCTGACCACAAAATTGATGAGGCAGGCTAGTCGGCTGGGTCTGCGTCCGGCCTTCAAGGACTGCAATAAACATTGAAACAGCGTCAAGACATGACAAAGGATAATGGCTACGGGTCAGCGGGGGGTAGGTGAGGGGAAGGGGGGGGGGGGGGGGGGCACAGCCAATGAGCCATGATGAGCGCAAATCGATTGTTCAACTGCAAAGCCACAAAACGAGTTTAAGTCCGCGTTCAAAACACCAAAAATAAAATAGAAATACAATAGAACGAGTTCGATTTCAAGGCGCGCCTAGCGAATACCCTGTACGAGCTGAGGCAAGGCATATTCGCACTTGCAGTACTTTTATGCGGATACAAATTCCAATCTTAAATATCTTTTGTGCTTCAAGTTTAAGCTTCTTCTTGCCTTTGCCCCACATTCTGCATGGGAAAAAGCGTTCTTAAAGAACTTCGGCTTTTATGGTCCGATCTTTCTGAAATTTTAATGAGCTTCAATATGGCATAGAAAAGTTTCTGCATACAGAAGCCTAGCTCCCAAATAGAGTTTCTTTCCCCAATTTCGGGTGGAATGGGGGTAGGTATCTAAAATGTAAAGTATTTCCAATCAACATACAACCCACAAGTGTCTACATTTCAAATTTTGTGTACCTAGCTCAAGTAATTTTCGAGTTAATCCCAAATAAAAAAGTCTCAAAATCGATATTTATCGATATAAAAAAAAAGGTCGCAAATATCGAGCACAAATCATAAACTGAACATGGACGCACAACGAATATATTTAACGAATAGAAGCGGCAACTTGCTTTCTGCCAAACCAAAGCAACCCTTCTCCTGCAATTCGTACAGGGTATACAAAGTGTGGCCAAGTGAAACGCTTTTGCCTCAACTCGGCTTTAAATCACGAGCTGCTGCGACACTCCAAATCAATTTCATAAAATTCATCAGATAGATAGGTGTTTTTGCGTCAATCGCCGCAGGGGCCGCAAGTGGGCGTGGCTAAGGAGCAGCAGGAGCAGGAGCAGAAGAAGAAGAAGACGTCGCCGGGAGCCATCCATCAAAAGCGTTTTGGCGCCCGGAGCGTTAATCGTTGTCAAAACCTGATAAAGACTGATTGAGTGCTTAATGGCAAAAAGCAAAATAGACCAGCTAACACACACACACACACACACACACACACACACACAGAGAGAGAGACACAAATGAAGCGAGTTTATGGTAATCAACTTGTCGCCGTCGCATAAAAAAAAACGCAATTTCTGGCCAAAAATGTGTTGCGCGAACGTGGCCCATGGATATATATATTTAGCATCGATGCCTAGCGATACTTACTCAGCACCCCTCCCCCTACCTCTAGATAGCCTCCCTTCCCCCCTTCCCCCGCCAAGCGCAGTCATTGATGAAGATTGAACGTTTGACGTTGTGATTTTACTTGCAGCCAAAAAGACTTTGCCTTTAAAGCCAAATATTTGTATTGTCTATGGCCAGTGGCTAGCTGAGCGAGAGTGGGAGAGAGGGAGAGAGAGAGAGAGAGAGAGAGAAAGGAAGAGGGAGAGGGAGAGAGAGGGAGGAAGGTAGAGCCAAAGCTTGAGTTTGCTTTGTTTTTGGCTTTTCAATTGCAGCAGCTGAAATTATTTGCATATGGCTCATACGTGTGTCCATATGTGTGTGTGTAGTGTGTGTGTGTGTGTAGTGTGTGTAGTGTGTGTGTGTGTAGTTTGTGTGTGTGTCGACTGACTTAAGCGGCTGCAAGTGAAGCGCACAAGCACTTGGCACATGGCACATGCGGAATTTTTACTAGAAAAGATGTAAAAAATGTGCGAACGCAAATAAAACGCGCGCACACACACACACACACAGAGAGAGAGAGAGAGAGAGAGAGAGAGAGAAAAAATGGCTGCTTTAAGCAGCATGTTAAATATGCTTTAAGCGAGTTCTTCATGTGCCACGCGGCGTATGCGTAACGTTTGCTTAAAATTAAAAAAATAAAAGGGGGATGAAATTTTCACAATTTCACGAATTTTCACTAGCATAATCCAGTTCGTCAACATACAAGTAGCTTGCCATGTAATACCACATGGAAAACAAGCAGTAAATGAACTGATTTTTCAGTTCTTTCGTAAGGGGAAAATGCAGCAAAATAATGCAAATGCACGCGAGCAATGTATTTGCAGCTAGTAATAACTCTTTAAGCTAGATTATGCAATGTTTTATATCTGTTTTTCCCTTTTTACACTTTTACTTAGATGTCAGGGGCGACATAAACACATGACATGCTGATTTTTCAGTTGTTTGTAAGGCGAAAACTCAGCATGTTGCTGCAAATGCAGGCGAGAACTGAATATGCAGCTAAAAATTATTATTTAAGATAGATTATGGTCTGTTTTACATTTGTTTTTGCATTTTACACTTTCACCTAGATCTTAAAGAGAATATAAACACTTGACATGCTGATTTTTCAGTTGTTTGTAAGGGGAAAACTCAGCATGTTGCTGCTTATGCAGGCGAGAACTGAATATGCAGCTAATAATCACTGTTAAGGGTTCAAATTGAACTGCTTTATATTCGTTTCTCAATTTTACACTTTCACCTAGATCTTAAAGAGAATATAAACACTTGACATGCTGATTTTTCAGTTGTTTGTAAGGCGAAAACTCAGCAGGTGCTGCAAATGCGCCAGATTCAAGCACAAGGAAAGTAAGCACAGCTACTTAGACCTCAAATTAATCCACTTTGTGGCTATTTTGTGTGTTTTCACTTTGAAATGTGAATTTAGAAGCAGCTTAAACACATGTAGCTGACTTTTCAGCAGTTCGTAAGGCCAAAATGCAGCTAATTATCAAAGTTTGTACTTTCTTATGCGCTTCATAAACATGAGCTTTACTTTCTTATGAGACATATTTAAGAGGGAGGAAACCTGAGCACCAAAACAGTAGACAGCAGTTATAATCAACTGACTTTTCAGTAGTTTTGTAAGGGAAAAATGCAGCGGCGCACAGGGAAAGGCCTTTCGAGGCAGAAACAACTACTTCATTATACTTACCTTAGTTATACTCTGCCAGCGCTTTTTTATTGTTGAAATTCATTCGCTTAAATCTATATGCTGATTATTCAGTAGTTTTGTAAGGAGAAAAGGCAGCAGTAGCTGATGAAGGGTATCCACAACTATTTGAGTGCACATAACCAAACTTTAACCTGCATTTACAGATCAATTATCAAACAGTTAATCAGAAATTAAGCCCAGTTTCGAATCCAGTTAATAATCGAAGAATGCGTCCATTGTTAATAAGCTGGCACTTGGCTAACTTTCGGGCTTAAGCATGCCACAAATTCCGCCCACTTAATGTCTAAATTTATGGATTTAACCTTTTTGGCCCCCTTCCATTGAGAGATATACGTCATGCTCGATATTTCTATAATAGTTAAAGGATTCGATTGGCTTTTGCCTTTCGCCTTTTGGCTGTGATTTTCGGGGCGGAACTAGTTGCGTGCTGGGCGCCCATTAACAATGCCGCAAATTAATTAATTAAAACGCTTAAAGTGGCCAAGGGAAAGAAAGAATGAATGAAATAAAGAAATAAAAGAGCTACGACAGGCGGGAGCAGGGGGAGGAGGTCCGAGCTGATGGGCAGGAGGTTCCACTAAGAAATTGAAAGAGAATTCAATACGTCTCCAATTATAAGTCATAAAATGAGCTAGAGAGACTGCTCGACTATTAGATGCCCTGTTTTGTGTTCATATAGGATCTGACAAGATGTTTCTCTTCCCGTTTATACTGTGGTTTGTGTATACAGGGTATCTTCAGGTCGGCCTCGGTCTTGTGGTCACACAGACCTCTTAGATATCATCCCCTGTCTCGCCCTCTCTCTCTCTCTCTCTCTCTCTCTCTGTCTGTGCCTTACCTTAACTTCATTTTGCATGTTTACAGGGTATCTTCTGTTTAGCCTTTCTCTTCTGTTTTCTTACTTCTTTAGATATCTTCCCCTCTCGCTTTTCTCTCTCTCTCTCTCTGTCTGTCTGCCTATCCTTCTTTATAAAACCCTATCTTAAATTGGTTTTATATGTTTACAGGGTATCTTGAGCTCCGGCGAGCTCTTCTGATCTCTAAGTTAATATGGGATCCCTTAAGATCGTTCCCTCCCGCTCTCTCTTTTATCTCTCTCTTTCTGCCTCTCCTTCTCACCCTTTCCCTCTACCTTTTCTTTGTTTTGCGTGTTTACAGGGTATCTTCAGCTCAGCCCAGCTCCTTGTGCTTCTATGATCCCATGGTTACTTTTTCGATATTTTCCTACCTCTTTCTCTCCCTGTCTCTGTCTCTTCATTCATAAAATCCAACCTTAGCTTTATTTCGTATATTTACAGGGTATCTGGCGCAGCAGAAACATTTGATTATTTCATTACATTTAACTGTTATGTTTTGGGAAGTTTATCGAAGGAAGTGTCTGCTCTCCCTCTCTATCTCTTTCTGTTGCTGTCTATTCCCCCCCCTCTCTCCCTCTCTCTCTCTCTCTCTGTCTCTTTCGCCTGCTTATATTTTAATTATCACAAAAGTTTCATATATTTTTTATGTGTTTGCCTTTTCGTCTTTCATTTGTTTAAGCCTTTTTCGGCGGCAACAGCAGCATGCAGCCACGTAGCTCTCTGCCCTGCCCTCCCCTCCCCCTCGCCTGCAGCCCCTTTGGAAACATTTTGTGCCTAGTCATGTTTTAACGGTGCTTCAACAACAACAACAACAACGTCAGCAGCAGCAGAAACAACGGCAATAAAATGCTACGAGTCGTGCCATTTATGAGCCCATTACAAACATTTCGGCGCGTCTTCTGCCGCTTCTTCTTCTGCCACTTCTTCTTCCTCTTCTTCTTGTTCGAGTTCTTGTTCTTGTGCTTCTTCTTCAGTCAGCTGGCACTCAAGACATTTGCGGCACTCTCATAAGTCATTAACATTCTAAAAGGTTTTGCTAGTATATGAAATATCATCATCATCATCATCGTCATTTCACTCATCATCATCATTTCGCTCATTCCATTCATTCCACTTTTGCCCAATTCCCCATCATCATATTCATCATTCTGTGTCTTTAAGGTGCGTCCTTCGCATTAACATATCCACATATATTATTTATATTGGAATCATGCAAGAAAAAAAAAAATAAATTCGAAATCTCTGATATCATTTCATTAGTTTCATAAATATTTATTCAATTTGTTGTTGTTGTTGTTGTCGCTTTTATCCATAATTTATCAAATTGTTAGCTGTCATATTTCCAACGCTTTGTATCGCCCTTCTCTCTCTCTCTCTCACGCTCTTCCCCTCTCTCTCTCTTCTCCTCCCTCCACACTTCGTTCAACATTTCGCTGACAATTTTCTAATCCAATTGATTTGTGCCGCGGGCCAAATGCCGCAATACAAGTAACCCCGCCCCCCCCCCCCCTCCCTCTCTCTCTCCTTAACTTCCACTCCCACTTGGACGTATGTATTTCAGCTGGCCCCCTCCCCTCCCCTGCGCTCCCCCCCGGCTCTCTGCATAGTTTGTACAACCGCAATGTGCGTTGTTTATCTTCATGAATTTATCAACCAAATGCTAGAAAAAACTGTCTTAACTACACGACTGGCAGATACCCTACAAGGGCACACTTTACATATATTTTATATATCTATAGATTCGGAATAATATATATATTGGGACATGGGATTAAATGCATAAATCAACAGTTATTCCTTGAGCTAGACAACTTTTTGCTTTGCCAATTGCAATGTGCTCTCTGCGTGGCCCGCATGCCCTGTTGCTGCTGCGCATTTGCAGGGTATGCGCGCACGCAGAAAATAAGAAATAATAATAATAATAATATTTGTGTTTGTGTTTGCCCTGCTGCTGGATTTTATTTATGTGCTGTACGCAGATACATGTATCAATGGATGTTTCTGCGCTTGTCGCATTAGTAATGCAAAAATTTTGTCATGCCCCGCCCCGCCCCGCCTCCTCTCTCTCTGCCCCCTCTCGCTTCGCTTGTGCATTGACATTGCATATTTATCGGCGCCGGGTCGAAGGCAACCCTCCCTGCCCCCCGCCGGAGCAGCTATGTCCCAAATGCGGTATCATTAGCGTTCGCCATGTCAAATGTGACTCCCGGACGAAAGCTGATTGCTGCGAGTGCGGTGTCTGAGCGTCGAGAGCTGATATTTAACTTGATTAGCTGACAAAAAGCTGATTGCTATATAAAAAGAATTAAAACAAGCTCAAGGAAGATCGACTTTCAGAGACATGCTGAAAAGCTGAAGTTTCGGTTCAATAACTGACAAAAGGCTGATTGCTATGAAATTTCGAAATATTTAACTACGTCTATATAGGTTATTTTTATTGGATTTATACGTGAATTTTGACCAAGAGAAATATTGACAGATTTAGATGCCAAATGAACGTAGCTCAAGAAAGATCGACTTAGATAGACTTGCAAAAGCTGAAGTTTCGGTTCAATAGCTGACAATAAGCTGATTGCTATGCAAACATAAATAATACAAACTGTGAAAGAATATCGAATGAGCATCAACATAAGCTGATGTACGTGATAAAAAGCTGATTGCTACGTTAGAATATTGAAAACTAACTCAAGAAAGATCGACATAGGTAGACATGCATTAGCTGAAGTTTCTGTTCAATAGCTGACAAAAAGCTGATTGCTGTGCAAGTATAAATAATACATGCTGAAAGAATATCGAATTAGAGAGACTTGCATAAGTTGATGCTTATGTTTATTTAGTCCAATAATTGTTTGTTAACAAAAAAAAGTGGAAAAAACGGCATATTAAATGCAACAGCTGGAATAAATTTAAATTAACATCCGAATGCCGAATGAGGGGCAACTGCAACGAGCTTGTGGCATGCAGCACAAACTAAATAATTCAAGTTGCAAATATGAAAAATAACAGAAACTATCTAACGATGCGATAAAATTACAGCGACTAATGCGCATAAATAACATAAAAGTCATTAAAATCACATTTAATAATGTAATCAAGTGTGCGCCCAAAGCAGCTGGCGGAAGGGGGTGGGGAAAAAGGGAGGGGGGAAGTCTGAGTGTGGCCACATATAAAATATTTATATGGTAATAAGCAGGCAGCTTAAAGAGAGAGAGAGAGAGAGTAGGGCAGAGGGGGAGAAAGAGAGAGAGCGGAGAGAGGGAGAGAAAGAGAGTTTTAGAAGCCAGAGAACCGGACGGATAAAAAGCTAAATTAATGAAGAAACTTTGCTAAAAGCTGGGCACACACATTAAATAAGCTACACTCAGCGAAAAAACACACTCGTAATTCCAATAAAACAGGCAAAAAGTTGTGACAAGGAAGTTTTGTGCTGTCTATACAACTAAATAAAACTCATGTTAAACGTGATGTTAAAATCAAAGAAGGTCTCCACACTTCTCCCCTTGCCAGATTGCAGTCTTCAATAACTTCGGTATTTGTTGTCCGATCTTTTTGCAACTTTGAGGACATAAAAAGGGCACGCTCACGTGTGTGCATACCATAAATGAGCTTTGTTATAGTTTTGGGAAAAATGCGGAAGGTAGGCAAAAAGTGAATTGTTCTTATGTATATTAGTATTTACCTAATGTAAGCTCTAATATGCTTCGAGATATGCTCAAAAGTACATCGTTTTGATTTCGATTATAATCGATTTCAACGTAATGGATAAAAGTTATCGATAACGATTATTAGAAACTTGAGTAACGCAGGCAAAACTTAATGTCTCCAGACATGGCCAGACTTTTTGAGCTCGGAGTTTGCTTCCAACTGGCCTTTCCTACCCTTTCTAGGGAATTTCGGAATGGAAATTGTCTGCAGACAATATTTAAATACGAAATGCTTGGCTTTTGGTCGAGTGTACGTAACAAGACACTTGAAAGGACCACAAAGGACTTCAGGCAGTGTCCATGTGGATATTTGAGTACTCCCCGCTCTCTCTCTCTCTCTCTGTCTCGCTCTCTCTTTGGCTCTCTCTGTCTTTCAATAATTTGCTGCACTAATTACATTTATATTCAGTTGTGGGCTTTGATTTGATTTGAATTGAATACGAAAATTGTTCCGAATGGAAAATTATTATTTATGTTTCAATTAAATGCACATGCGTGTGTGTGTGTGTGTGAGTGTGTGCGTGAGCGTGAGTGTGTGTATTAGTCAGATTTCAAGCACCACAGGTTTTGTGGGCAGCATTATTCAGTTTTAATCTATTAATTAAGCAGTCGATTTGGGCAATTTGCAGTCCGATTCGATTCGATTCGTGTTGGGTTGGGTTGGGTTGGGTTGGTATTCTCTCTCTCTCAGCTGAATGCTATTCAAACAATTCATTGACCAAATAATTCGGTCAATTCATGGGGTTAATTTGTTGATTGAAAATCACATGACGTGCCCATAATTTCAGTAATTTATTGTTAATACACGACCGATAAAGGCGACTGCATTGGAAATGTACAAATTGTTCCATTTGTTTAGCCCAATCAATACCACACGCCACAAAAACACAATGGCAACCCGCTCTGTAATTATTTTACAGCAAGCAGCCCTTATATATGCTATTTGATAGCCCAAAGTCACCTTCTACTTAGTTGGTAGCTCTAGAGAGAATATATATTTTAGTTGTGTCAAGTTTCAGCTGTTTACTGAAAATATTATAAATCCATTTTCCACCCGTTCTTGGGCATTATATACATATGCCCAGTTCCACTCAGCGGCGTGGATTTGCCGAAATCGGTGAATCACGTTTGAAAAATATGTTTGCAAGTCACAAATTGAGGATGGACTTTCAAAGGTTGCCTAATGACTAATTCACTTTTCTGAAAAGTAAAACTGTAAATACATTTTATGGGAGAATTCACGGCCAGACAAGCTTCCGCACACATGCGTGAATTAACCAAAATGTTTAAAACTCGTTTTAAATACATTTTTGGTAAATATCCTAGAAAATGTGTTTGAAGCCAAGCGAACGATGATTGCAATTATTTTCCACCAATTTTTCACGGTTGCGAGTGGAATCACCAAGTGAAAATATCGGATCTAGACAATAAAGCCTCTTTATATTCTTGATATTCTATTCAGATTCAGCAACTACAAAGAATGCAAAATCTTTTCAATATTTGACTTAATTATGATATCGATCCAAGAGGAACAAGGCAGGTGGCATAGAGTTAAGCCGGCTTTGCTGCTCCTTTACTTGCGTGATTTCTCCTAATGAGATTTTGGGGTATTATCTCAAGCCCTTCCGCTCAGTTGGCCTACGTCTGATAGACTTAATCCAGGAAAATGTCGCTTGGATTTAGCTTGGGCAATGCCCCCCTCGCATGCCGTGCTGCCATTTGGCGTTGCCAGACTGGTAATCAGTAATCAGTAAGCCGTCATCGTTGCCCAATCGTTGTTTGTACTAAAACGAGCTCGAATGAGACATTGTCCTACTCGGAGTCGGAGTGCCCATTCCTTGGCCCCGTCTACGTGTCCGTGTCCGTGACCGTGTCCGTGTCCTCAGCTGTTGCCCGGCAGACAAACAAAGCTGTATGGCATCCCTCTCTTTCAGTCGTTGCAAGTTCATTATTTGCGTTACGTGACCCGCAACTGGAGCTGCATTCGGCCGAGCTGTGAACCGCTGCAACCTCATAATTGCCACATGTGCGGCGCATAACCACACTCGCATACTCTACCAAAAACGCCGAGCGCCAGCTACGAAGGTTTTTCTTTTTTATGGCACCCGCCCCGCCCCGCCTCAGGCTCTGGCCAACACACAAAGTTTTCGAGTGAGCTCGTAAATCATAATTTCATTTGGCTGAAGGCAACATCGACTGTGGCTATGGCAACATCGACAATCGATTATTGTTATTACCTGTGTGCACTGAACAGTGTTGCCAGATCGACAACAAGTGTGGTCAGTAACAAAATTTAGTGTAAGCCAGACAAAAGCTGATCGATTTGTTGTTACTTCAAGGTAAACTTAGCTGTCAGATCGACAATAAGTGCTTTCGTAGACAAAAGCTCGGCTGTCGGTTTAAAGCTGTTTGCTATGAAACTAACAGTGCTGTCAGATCGACGACAAGTTTTTGGACAATGACAAAATTCGATATAAACCAGACAAAAGCTGATCGGTTTGTCAGAGTTTGCTGTTTGCTATGAATCTTTGATGATTATTCAACAGTGCTGCCAGATCGATAAAAAGTTGTGTTTGCTATGAAACTGAGGAGTAGGCAAAAAATTATCGGATTCAACTTTTTTTTTTATTCAACAGTGTTGCCAGATCAACAACAAATGTCATTTATAAATATTGATCATATTGTGATCAAAGGCTGATCAATTTGTGATCACTTCAAAATAAATCAATATTATTCAATAGTGTTGCCAGATCGACAGCAAGTGTTCCCGTAGATACAAACTCGGCTGTTGCTGTAAAGTTGTATGATACGAAACTATACTAAGGGAATCTTTTCAACATTCAACGGAGCTGCCAGATCGGCAGGAAGTATTCTCGTAGACAAAAGCTCAGCTGTCGCTTTAAAAATGCTGTAAAACTAATGAGTCGACAAAAACTGATTTGATTTTAAATACTGAGCAACAGCGTTGCCATATGAAAAAGAATTGATGTTAAAAACTAAAGCTCGGCTGTCGGTGTAAAGCTGTTTGATATGAAACAGTACATTAACACTAAGGTGATAGTCAACAGTGTTGCCAGATCGACAATATCGTAGCGAAAAATGTTAATACAGCCACTTGAAATGGCGAAGCAGACAAAAGCTGATTGATTTCGAATAGTGAAATTACTTGAATGCTCAGTCAAAATATTAAGAATTTATTGGACACACTAATATATACCGTTAAATACTTTTCATTGCGAAAACATACTTTCGACTTGACCAGAATTTCTTGTTACACAGACTGTGATAAATCGTTGGCCCAACTATATTTATCGTGTCGCGCTCAGCTCCAGCTCAGCTTGATGGGCAGGGTGCTACTTGGGGGCTACTTTTGGCATTTGATGTGTTAATCATGCGTGAAATTAATTCGTTCCACAATGTCTCATTAGTCTGCATTAACTGAAGCGCCCAAGCGACCAGCACGGACACAGTCCGAGTCGACGCTGGGACATGGACATGGACACGAACATGCTGCAGAGGATGGCCGGACGGGGCTGGCGCTGGGGCTGGGGCAGGGGCAGTAGCAGGGGTATTACCCCGGTCACAGATCATATATTATTAACTTAATCCCATGGATGTTCATTTGCCATTGGTCTCCAGCTCATTGGCGGCTCTCGACGCGCTCAAGTGCTTAAAATTAAATAATTAATTAAACTTCCAGAGGCGAGCCAAGAGCCACAGATACAAAGATACCACGCCGGTTGAGGGAGGGGTGGGTAGGGGTAGGGAGGCGTGGCGTGGCAAGCCGAGGATGTTGTGACTGTATCTGCATGCAGTAGCTGGCGGCAGGGCATCACAATGCGAGTCACATCTGCGCTTAGCAGTTCATGAATAACGTATTAACTTTTACTTTTACATAGGGCCGGGGCACAGGCAGGACGAGACGGGATGGGGCGGGGGTGTGGCTGGCAAAATGTACGCCGTAAGCAGCTGTTGCGATTGTTCAATCAAAGTCAGTCGTGAGTGCGTCGAGCTGGGCATTTGGCATGCAGCGCGCAGTCTGGCAACGCTTAGCATGCGTGCCATGAGTGTCATAGCAATCAGCTTTGGGTAGATCAAGTGCGGCGAGCGATATCGAAATTAACTAATCGATAAATATTGATGCGACTTTTTGTTTGCAATTGCTTAAACCCTTTTAATGGTTACAGGGTATCTGATAGCCAACCATTTTGTCAATATATTATATTACCCGGCATCTCCCGAATCCAATAAGTAATTGTTAAAATGCGAACGATATCGAAATTAACAAATCGATAAATATCGATGCGACTTTTTGTTTGCAATTGCTTCAACCCTTCTAATGGTTACAGGGTATCTGATAACCAACGATTTTTTTAATATAACCCGGCATCTCCCGAATTCAATGATTTATTTTTTAAATGCAAATGCTTTCGCAATTAAACTATCGATAATTATCGTTGCGACTTTTTGATAAAAATTATTTTTACGGGGTATCTGATAGACAAACATTTTTTAAATATATTATATATAAGCAGCATCTCCCGAATTCAATGAATAAAATTATTATATTTAAATTGGAATTGATATCGAAATTAATATATCGATAATTATCGAATCGATTTTTCGATACGATTTCTAAAAGTCTTCCCATGGCTACAGGGATCTGAAAGCCAAACATATTTTTCGATTTGCCAAAATTTTATAGTCGAACTTGAAGATATTACCCGGCGTCTCCCGTATCCAACGAATAATACTAAAAAAGCTAATAATATCGAAATTGTTTGTCAACTTTAGGCAGAAACTAATCAATGTTTTAATTTATAGATAATTTAAAGATGGTCTAGATTAAATTATAAACACAAATTTCGTCTTCATCCCTTGACTTCGCATGCCGATGCAGATGAATTTGAACTGGCGACCTGCCACGAGGTACTAGATTTTATAACAAAATTGCGCGATTACGACCACGAAAACGACACACAAACTCAGCTGATGCTCGCAAACAAACACACACACACGAACAGACACACACACACACGCACACACACACACACACACACACACACATACACACACACACACACGTGCACACAGTCCTCAACACATACCGGTGCATATTCGCACTTGACACTCGTCCTTGCCGTCGCATTTGAACGCACCAAAGAGTGAAGCGCACTTTTTACTCGTCGCTTTTTCATTGTTCTCGTTGTTCTCGTTGTTTTTGTTGTTGCCGCATTAACCCAGTTCTGTGAGAGATGACAACACGGAAGTGTCGTCGCTGTCGTCTACGAGTGGAACGCTGCAAAAACATTTTTGTTAGCCGCATAAAAACATGAAAATATATGTAACGAAATCTGTACTAACCACACAAACACACTCAGCTAGTTATGTGCGAGTGCTTTTTTAATGCGCTACACACGGAGATAGTATTTAAGTATGCCTCGCTTTTAAATCCACCCTGACGTAAAATAAAAGCACCCTAACTTGTTCCAAGAACTTGTATCAAAATCTTTAACCTTAACGAGCAGCGAGTGCATTGCAAGTTAAGTCCACTTTGAACTTGTGTACTCTCTAACGAGAGAATCACTTTGTGACGAGTGTGTTATAAGTCTAAGATTGTCCTTTATGACGACTTCAACGACTAGAATTTGCAGCTCAAAGCGCAATAAGGAATAACTTAGATCGCTTGCAGAAGTAACGAGTGCCTTATTTACTAACGAGTGTCCGATATTTTAAAAGTAACGAGTACCCTCAACCTTAAGCTAACTTTTAAACAGGTGCTCTACTTGCTGAATTTTATTTCTGTTATTCTCTAAAGTAGCCAATGCCTTATTTTCAAAAGTAACGAGTGCCCCATTTCATAGCGAGTGTGAGATTTTTAAAGCCTTTAAAGTAAAGCGTGCCTTAAGCTAACCTTAAGGCAGGTGTTCTGCTAGTTGAATTTTATTTTCGTCATGCTCTAAAGTAACGAGAATCGTATAATTCAAAGCTATGAGTGCCTCAGCGATTGAAAGATTTTAAAAGCCTTCAAAGTAGCGAGTTCTTCAAATCTTAAGCTGACTCTACAGCAGCTGCTTTGCTTGTTGAAGTTTTCTATTGTCATGTTCTAAAGTAACGAGTGCCTAATATTCTAATGTAACGAGTGCCTCATTAAACAGCGTGCAAATGTTCTTGAATTCCTTTAAATGTAACGAGTACCTTAAACATTCAAAGAATTCCAATATTGTTATGCGCCAATGTAACGAGAGCCTCACTTTATAGCGAGTGTGTTATTAATTAGGCTGCACTACAAGCTCTAAGCTGAACTGAAAGCATGTGCTCTGCTTGTTAAAACTTGTTTTTGTTTTTGGCTTTCAGCTCTTTCCAAGTAACGAGTAGCTTACTTAACAGCGAGTTTGCTAATGGTACTTGAACTAAATCATAATTTGCTGGCAACTTTAAGAAACTCTGCTCTGCAGGGCATAAAGATGTTATACAAAGCACTTGCAAGTTTGGCAACAATTTAACAGAGACAGAGAGAGAGAGAGAAGTTAGACAAAACTATGCAGCATTCGATGGGGCACGACAATTTGCTATTCTTGCACGTATGCAGCGCATTCCATAGTTCGGTAATCTCGAGTACATTGCATTCCAACTTGTTTAACTTTGCACTTTCGCCCGCTGTCGGACTGTGGAGGCGTGGCATCGCATCGCATGGCATGGCATGGCATGGCATGGCCCAAAGGTCGTCAACGCATATGATGACACACATAAAGGCTGGCGCACAAATCCGGAACAAGTCACAGTCCGTTTGGGGGTGGACTGAGGGTCGTTTAGGTGGCTTGGGCACCATATTTAATTATGTAAGTAGCTGTGTTTTAACGAGTGCTTTTGGGCTTTTTAAATTAGCGTACGAGGCGAGGATTAAAGCACCAACTGGCCCGACACAGTCCGACAGATAGTTGGGATTAGCCGTCTCGCTGACCTTAGAGGGCCAAAGGCCACGTTAATAAGAAATCAAATAGCCAATGCCAAATATTCAATAAATTTCACTTTAGCAGTCACGTGCCAGCCAAGTGCGAACACGTACACAGCTCGCTGCAACTGATGCCGAGGCCTGGCCCGCTCCGCTCCTGGACCTCGATCCGGAGACGTTCGACTAGCTCCAGGCTCCAGGTGCAAAGGCCCTGAAAACTGTGCGCCACATCAATTCCTGTCCTGCCCAACTGGGCAACAGACAACATTTTTTCGCAAAGGTTGGGGGTTGGGGGCTGGGGGCTAGCTGGCACGTAGCACGTGCAACGACGAATTCTCGTGGACGATTGAAATTGCTCGTGGCAAGTGGATAAGTGGACATTAATCAAAATAAATATGAGAAACGTGTTGAAATACGAGCAGACACACACGTGCCTCTCTGCCTCTCTCTCTCACTCTCTCTCTCTCTCCGTGCAATAAGTGAAAACGATACGAAAATTATTTAAATGTCTGGCCACACACTAAAAGCTATCCAAAGCTCAATTAGCTGATGTGGTAACAGATATGGGCTGGTTTCCGTCTGCGCATTTGCAACAATTCTTTCTCTTGAATTCCTAGCTTATCTCATTCTTGCAGCTGTAACTCAGAGTTACGCTTCTTCCATTTGAATCTATAGTGAAACTTATCTCTCTTTGCGAGTTGCTTCTTTCTTATTAAATACCCTTCTTTCACTTGATTTCCTAGCTTATCTCATGCTTGCAGCTGTAACTCAGAGTTAGGCTTCTTCCATTTGAATCTATAGTGAAACTTATCTCTCGTTGCGAGTTGTTTCTTTCTTATTAACTACACTTCTTTCTCTTGAGTTCCTAGCTAATCTCTGGCTTGGAGTTTCTGCCTTTTGAATCCATAGTGAAACTTATCTCTCGTTGCGAGTTGCTTCTTTCTTATTAACTACACTTCTTTCTCTTGAATTCCTAGCTAATCTCTGGCTTGGAGTTTCTGCCTTTTGATTAACCCATGGTTCATATAACTCAGCGCCACGCTTCTTCCCTTTGATTTTCTTGTGAAGCTTATCTCTTGTTATGAGTCGCTTCTTTCTTATTAACCTCTGCATAATATGATCCATAAGCCCCAGCTGAGAGCTAGTTTCAATTTAATTTTCATAGATGATAGTAGTCTTTTTCTTCGGCTCTTTCTGCCCAGTTTATCTCTTGTTTGGGGTTTCTTCCTTCTTCTCATATGACCTATAGTTCATATAACCAGAGCTGTATCTTAGAGCTCTTTTAACCGCTTTTAGTTTATGCTTTAATCGGTTTTGGTCTATTTGCTACGCTTCTTCCTTTTGAACTCCCCTTGAAACTTATCTCTTGTTGCGAGTTGCTACTTTCTCAATTACCTTTGGATCATATGGGATCATATAAGCTTCAACTGAGAGCTCCTCTCAACTTTACTTTCATATATTGTAGTCTATTTTTGTTTCACTCGCTTAACTATCTTTAGGAGTTTCGTCCTTCACACACTTTGGTCTATGATGTGTCCCTCAAGATATTCCTTATTATCAACCCTTGGTTTAAATGATATTTTGGTCTTCTAAAGAACTCGCCTAATAGCATGTTAAGTAGTTCCCAAAGTTACTTTCCCCAAATGTCTTGTTCAATTAGCTTCCAGCTAAAATGACAGAGACGCGAACCAGTGCGGGGTTTTTTCTACTTTTTTTTTTGGAAAACTTCCTTGAGAACGTGTTAAGCCGCTGCTTCAGGTATTTCCTTCCTATTGTCTTCCGCTTACTCTCATTTTCATTCGATTACGGACGCATCATTTGGCGACCGCATTAAAATTCAAGGCACACTTCTATAAACTTGCGTAAAAAGCGAAAAAACCAAAAACAACAAAAAAAAAAACGAAATACAAAAAAAGATATACATCAAAGTTCAGAGCGGTCCAGGGACTTGTCTGTGTGTTGTTTTGGTTGTTGTAAAACTTCTAAACAAATTATGCATGAGAAATTCAATTTGCATTTATTTTGCAATAATTTCATATCGGCTCAAAATATCAACAACAACAACAAGAACAACAACAACTTGACATGCAAAAGAAAAACACGCATTCAAAATGTAAATAACCGGAGCCACGACGAAGGTTGCCTACGGATAGAACATCGATGCGGACAGTGGAGGGGGCGGGGGTGGGTCTGGAGGGGGTTGCGTCAGGGTCGCTGTCAGTGGCGCTTCATGCCAACATTTTGTTAATGCGAACAGCTGGCAGCGGCTGGGACTGAGAGCTTTCGTTCAGCCCCACTCAAAGTCGAGCCTGGGAATTCAAGAAGCTTATAAGACATGTCTTAGGCAGCTTTTAAGACAAGCTTAAGGCTAAAGCTTCTGCTCCGAGCTTTCAGACAATCCTACTTGTTGTCATGGCCTCAAAAGTCTTTGCTGACTAGAGCTTTCGTCTGTTTGGACGATTAATAATTTAATATGCTTTTAAGCTCGCTTATAAAATCTTAAAGTCTTCCCAACCTTAAGAACTTGTTTATCTGAAAGCTGCTATTTTCTACTATGGCGAGCTTTTAAGTTTCGCATAGGTCTGACATATCTGTTAATATCAAAAAGCTTTATATTCGAGCTCTAACAAAAATATCACCTATTGAAAGATTGTCTTCTAAGAATAAGAAGCTTTAAAATTGTATGTTCGCGAGCTTTAAAGCTTAATCAAAGCTTTTAATCTGCCAAGCCAGCTCTGAGGTCTTGTATTGCTTTAGGCTGAGCTTTTAGGCCAGCTTTAAAGCTCTGCATAGCTTAGCTTGGGGCCAGCTCTAATTAAGTGGAGCTTAGCAAAGCTTTGAGCCAACAAAATGCTCACTCGTCAAATGGAAGACAGTTTTCAGTATGCCCAATTTAAGTAGCGCATTGCGAAAACAGACAGAAAACAGTCTCCAGCTGCCGAAAACAGCCGAGGCCAAAAGATCTCAGCCGCAATGGGAAGCAAGAAAAAAAAAAAAAATAAACTTTTTCAATATTTTACGAATCAGGTGTTTCCTGTCGAAGTTTCCGCTTAAGGACACGCACACAGGCTGAACGAAGGGGGCGAGCTGGATGGGGGGCCAGGCAGGCAGAGAGGCGAGCAGACAGCACGTAAAAATAAAATTTAATGAAATGTAACTGGATATGCCACACACACACAGGCAGGTGGGCAGGCAGGGTGTTGGAGGCCAGCCAGACAGGTAGAATGTCAAAAAGCCTATTTAGCATATATTTACTGGCAGAAACGAAGGCAAAACGAGGCCAACCAAAGGAAAAACTTTTGCTCAAAGTTAAAAAAATAAAAAAACAAACAAGAAAAACGCAGAAAATCCCTTTCGGTTTGATGGGGTGCCGTGTGTCAGAGGGGCAGGGCTCGCTGCTGTCATTGGAAATATTATAAATCATGTGGTACATTAGCCAAGCGACGCTCTGGTGGCTTCTGCAAATTGCCATTAAATTCATAGAACAAACACAAATAGCCCAAAGACGCAACCGAGTTCATTCAGTCAACACCAGAGCCCTACCGACAGCCCTACCGACAGCCGTACCGGAAGCGCAAACCCATCGACGACACCCACTGGCTGGAGATTAAAACATTTTCGAGTGCTGCTCGCGAAATTGAAGACTCATGCTTATCATTGTACGGATAAAATGTTAAGTAGGTCAAGGTTTGTGTCGAACCAGCTGGATGAAGGCAGTCAAAGGGTGTCAAGGATTCCGAATTGCTTGGAGTTTACCTTTGCGCTTTGATGCATAAGGAAATGTCTTGTTCTCTGCATGGGTTATCGAGCTTATCGAAGCCTAATTCAACATTTTCAAATTAAGCCAAAGCTATATACATAAATATAGAGAGAGTGCACGCTGATCAACCCACAGCCCAAAGGTGAAGGTCTAGGAAGATGACATTGAATAGGGTTTTGGCTAACTTAAATTCAAGGTAGGGGAAAAAGTTGATCAAAACACATGAGCCTCGGACTGGCCAGCGAAAGGTCGGCGGTTTAAGTTCAGTTTGTTAAAGCATCAAAAATAAAATCTAAATGGTTTTTTGCAGTAATTCGTCTGGGTTTTGTCTTAGACAGGCTCAAACCCATCTAGCCCCGTGAAGACGTAACGTAATTTATCCCCAGTTCTTCTCTTCCACTTCAAGGTGGGCGAAAAAGAAGATCAAAGGTCTGCGCTCCTGGCAAGCGAAAGGTCGGCGGCTTGAAAAGTAAATCGAATAAATTAAAACTGAATGGGTTTTTTAGCAATAACTTCTCTTGGGCTTTGTCTTTGGCAGAACGCAACGTGATCAATCCGTAGCTCTTCCATTCCGCTTGGTCTAGTCTCGTGTGCATCTCATTGAATGCCCGAATTCCTGAACGCCTGTTTTCATTTGTATTTCTGCGGGTTTATTGCTGGCTTGGCTCCGGCTTAGCACAGATCCAGCTGCTTGGCATTTGGTTTGCCGTTGTGCTTTGGAGCACGCATTCGACGCGCGGTTATGGTTACCGCCCAGCCACCCTCAGCTGGGGCCGAGCTGGCACTTCTTGGGCTCTTGTCACGCCAGGCACGGCACGACAGCAACTGCAATTCAATTGTTGTTTCCAGCCCCAGCCCCCCCCTTTTCGTTCTGCGTTTCCGTTTCGCGTCTTGGCCAAAAATGTTTGAACTTCTTTTACCCGACAGCAATTTGCGGCGGAAAATTGTGATTTGTTGTAGAGCGAGCGCGATTTTCATCAGCTGTCGTCGTCCTGCGAGTCGTCATCGTCATCGTTCCTGTCGTCGTCGTCCTTTGGCAGCTTTGCATTTTGTTCAGATACTTATCACACAGTTTGGCAAATGCTGCACAAAGTTTTGCTTAATAGCCTGGAAGTTTTTAATGAAATGGTTTTGCTTTTGCTTCAGCTATTGCCATTTCTTCTTCCTTAAAGACGCCAAAAGCTTAGCTGCATTAAACGGAGCTGACAAAAAAACAAAAAAAAACAACAACCTAACCAAACACGCCCCACACGACTGACCCTCATCAAGGCGACCCAGCACCTAACCCAAATAGGAAGGTAGGTGAAATGTCACAATGGAATTTTTGCTTTATTAAAATAATACAAGTACTTTCCATAATCACAAATATAACTCGGCACAAAAGGTAACCAGCTTGTTCCTCCGTGTCCTTTGTCTCTCTGACAGCTGTCTTCACACGCGACAGACCCTAGGAGACTGAGGGCAGATTAAATGTTTACTTGGTCAAGGAAATTAATTTGCTTGCGCATTAGGTTTGATTTTAATAAAGTGTCGCCAATCTGCAAAAGCATTTGGGTTACGGTCTCCAGTTTGGTTTCGGTTTCGGTTTCGGTTCGTAAACTTAATAAACTGCCACTTGTGTGGCCCTCTCCAGTTAATATGTGTAAGTGAGTGACCAACATTTGTCATTTGCGCCAAGTACGCAGCATTCTTTTGTGCCACTTCCACTTCCACTCCACTTCCACTTGCCGCTGTTGTTGTTTGTGCCCGGCAAACATGACAGCACACATTAATTTACTGTGCTCTCTGCTCGGTAATTAAAAGCGAAAGTGTTTGACGCCGCGTAAGCATGCGACGACAAAAAAGTGGCAAAAAGAATAGCTGCAAAACGCCCGAGCACCCCAAGGGGCCAACAATGCTCATTACTCCGCCAAAACCGAGACTGACCCTTTTGACGCGTCCGGGACACTGTAGTTGGCAGCTCGTTGCGATTAAGTCTAGCTGACTGCACAATACCCTCACGGAACCAGAAATACGGACATCAAATACGGCTTGACAGCTGTGCAGAAACATATTCACTGAGTGAACAAATTTATGTGGACATCTCCTGCACAGGTGCGCCCGAGCAGGGACTTTCTCATGGCGTCCGAGCAGGGACCTTCACATGGCGACCGAGCAGGAATCATCACATGGCGATTGGAAAAGGCTCTTAACTTATAATATAGCTCTAAAATGTCAATTAACGGCGCCCGAGCAGGGACCTTTACATGGCGCCCGAGCAGGGATCTTTACTTGGCGTCCGAGCAGGGATCTTTCTTTGGCGTCCGAGCATGGACCTTCACATGGCGACCGAGCAGGGACATTTACATAGCATCCAAACACGGATCATCACATGGCGCTCGAGAAAGGGTTTTCAGTTGGTGCAGAACTTCAATATGTCAATGATAAAAGGCGCCCGAGCAGGGATCTCTTTTTGGCGTCCGAGCAGGGACTTTCGCATGGCGCCCGAGCAGGGATCTTCACTTGACGACCAAGCATGGATCTCGACACAGAACTTTTATGTATCTAGGATTATTGTACCCCCGAACAGGTGCCTTCACTTGGTGTCCAAGCAGGGTTTTTCACATGGCGCCCGAGCAGGGACATTCACATGGCGCCCGAGCAGGGATCAGCATATTTCGATCAAGCCGAGATATTCATTGGGGGCCGGACTTTAACATGACGATCATTCAATTTTATATAGCGCTCAAGCAGGAACTTGACGTCCGAGCAGGGACTTTTGCAAGGTACCCGATTAGAATTATTTCCATCGCGCGCGAGCAGAGCAATTTACTGCCATGAATTAATTTGACTAATGCAAGTGTCGCAAGCGGTTTTGGCCAACCAATATGCCCGACTGGCCGCAGCGTGTGAACTAACTAAGAACTAGAGCTTAACGAGAAGCTCGCTTGCCGTTAGATTTATGATGGTCTCATTAATTATGGTCCAGCCCAAATAAAAGATGGCCCTTGTCGCACTTGAAACATGCAATTAAATGGGGAAGCTGCCAAGTCGCGACACGCAAATCAACATAAATTGCACAGCCATTGCCGAGGTCTTAAGGAGGTCGCATTCGAATGCAGCAGCTAAAGCTACGTAATCGCATATGGATGCGGATCCTGGGCCATAAAATTGTCTTGAGCCGGAAATGGATTGTGGCATTTGGCACGCGCGACAGCCAATGCGCATATAAATCCAAAAATCGTTGCCAATTTGCTGGTCGGGCGCATTTTTATGGCCCTCGGCCCATTGGTCCACATACAATCAAAGAGACGATGCGAGCGTTGGTTTCCAGCGTGGCGACAAATTCATTAATTCCGGCAGTCGGCAATCGGCAAGTTTTCTAATTAAAACAACAAACAAATGGCCACAGAATGAAGCCAGTGACAATAACAATGCATATGGAAATCGTTTGGCATCGGAGGCTGAGGCTCTAACTTGGGGGAGGGGGGAAGGAGCTCAAGCTCGAGTTGAAGGAGGTGTGGGAATACCCTAGATATCTGTGGAGCGGAAACTGTCTGGCAAGATGCTAATTCGGTTAAAAACTTTTGTCGTCAAGTTTCCAGCAACTGGCTCGCTCTCAGTCATTCATCCAGTCAACCAACCATCCAAGCTCAGTCACTCCCTCTGATCCGTTCCTCCGTCCGTTCCTCCCTCCGTTTCTTGCCTCCGACCGTGACACAAACTTCGTTTAGCGCTTGTCCTCGACTCGGCTTCAGCTACAGCTTCTGTTCGCATTGTTATGCGGCACATGCAAATTGAAGCGGCAGCTTCATCATCAACTTCATGTGATATGCATCAGTTTGCCAAAAATTGTTTCTTAAATATGCAATCCGCAATCCACAAGCGGACCCCCCACATGATGATGCCCACATCATGGCCATGGCCCAGCTTTGTTTCGCACATTTTCCTGCATTTTACATCCTATTCAAATTCAAAAATATTTAAACGTGCAGGATTGCTTGATTTCTTATAATATTAATAGCATTCAACTGTGCTCGTCTAATATGGAATGCGGACTGTGCGGAGCGAAAACAGGGACGGGCTATTATATCTAAATGCTAACCAATATGTTTGCCAGATGGAGCTCGTCCCTTTGTAAACTGTCGGAAATGGACTTTTTTGGCTTTACTCCGTTTGAACTTCTAGAGATTCATGAGAATGCGTCCTATCCCAAATGGCTCGCTCTTTAAATGAAATTTCAATCAGACTCGTTAAGAAGTGACTTATCTAATCGTATCTTGCCATCTCCTGGAATATGAGCAATAATTAATTTAATAATGCGATGAATCGCCTGAGGGCTTATCTTCCATAAATCGAGTAGAGGCTTGTAGTCTTCCATCTAAACCAAAAATATAGCTAGTCTATAGATCAGGATCTTATATAAACGGACAATGTTTGCTCGGCGAATGTGCCTTAAACTAATGGAATGTCGACTAGTTATTAGTAGCTGATAAATCTTTACTTGGAGCAGCGACTTATTTGAGTAATGAATTACAATCGACAACAAAGGCTATCCAGGAATGTGGCCCAAAATGGAATACGCGTGGGTTGGAATTAAAAACTGAAAGAAGCTGTTACATGGCGCCCGAGCAGGGACTCTTCAACTAGTTTTCTGTACAACCAAGTTAATATGTCATCAAAGAGGCTAATTGCCAGTGCTCATCAAGAAATATGTCTAAAAATCAAAGAACAGGCTCTTCGGTTGCTGGAAGTGGAATTACAGAATAAGAGAAGGTGGTTGCATGGCGTCCGAGCAGGGACTTTTAAGCTAGACTCTTATCCAACGACTTTAACAAGCACTCTAACAGACCGTTTCGATTGGTTGATCGTACTTGATTAAACATAGCTGAATATTTGCGAATAGGCACGTTGGTTCCTAGAATTGGACTTAACTTGCGAAGGTTGTGCATGGCGCCCGAGCAGGGACTTTCGAACTGAGACTAGACGTCTATCCAACAACATAATTAACCTCTAAATGACTTCTCCAACGGGCTTAACAGGCTCTCAAATAGACTGTTTCTAGTTGCTAATCGTATTTGATTGAACGTAGCTGAGTACTTACGAATATGAATGTAGGTTTCCAGAATTGGAGTTAAATGATATGCGAAGGTTGTTCGTGGCGCCCGAGCAGGGACTTTCGGATTTGGACTAATCCTTTATCCAACGACTTTAACATACCCTCAAACAGACTGTTTCGAGATGCTCCTTATCTTTGAATGAATGTATCTGAATATTAACGAATTAGTACGTAGGTTTCTAGAAGATATGCGAAGGTTGTGCATGGCGCCCGAGCAGGGACTTTCGGACTTGGGTTAGACTTTCAAGCGAAGACCTTAACATGCCCTGAAACAGACTTTTTCAAGTAGTTGATCGTATTTGATTGGAACGTTTAATAGGCGAATGTTGTTCAATCTATTCCAGGCTCATTTGTTTCACGCTCTGCCCGCTAGATGGCGCTGCAGCTTAAGAGCTTAAGCCCAGAGCTAAACGACCAAACATTTATTTAGCTAATAATTTATTTATACGCCTGTCAATATACATGTAGCATTGTAAATAGCAGCAGCTATGCTGCCCCCCTCAAGGCGTACAATTTGCTGAAATAGGCAGAAAAAAAAAACAGACACATATAGAGAGTCAGAGGAAAATTGTGTAACGCGCGGGCACGAAGCGAATTGATTTGGTTTATGGACGTCAACGCCGAGACGCGAGATGCGAGACGCGATTATTATGCACCCTCGTCAGGGTCGACTCCGGAGCGGAGTCAGTGACTCATATCATTATGGCGCATGTCCTGCGGCGCCACGCGCCTCGACAATGCTTTGATGCCACTTGCCTTGGCTTGGCTCGCATCTCCTGCGTTTCATGTTTGCGCTTGGTTTTTTTTTATGTCTAGTGCCAGAAACCGCACTCGATTTCCAGATGAACGGGCCAAGGCAGCGGCAGACGACAACAGGGCCAAAACAGGGCCTGGCTACCTGTTTGGCAGGCTCTCAGCCTTAGCCTCATCCTCGATATCTCCTAGCCCCCATCTCTCAGTCCATTCCAATCATTCAATGCTAACCATTCGCATTCGCATTCGCATTCGCTGGTCTCCTTTGCCAAATGTCCCTGTTTGCCTCATTGATTAATGCGTAAATATGCGTTCCATCGCAGCGTTCTGTTTGTTGTCCTGCCGCGCTCATCCTTGGCCCCTTTCAACTGTGCCTTAAATATTTTTCAACTTCTCTTTGGCTCTCCCAATTCCCAACTACCAACTTTCATCTTAAAGCATTTGCCATAAATATATCTTAAAGATCTATTTCCAAAAGGAGTTTCCATCTGCTCAAAGTCAGAGAGAGAGAGGGAGAGTGGCCTTTAATCCGCTTATAAATTATTCAGGTAGAGTATTTGACTCATGTCCTGGCATCCAACATAAATGCATGCAAACATTTTAAGGCTCAAGCTGACGGACTGCTAAACACAAAAGTTTTGAGCCATTGTTTTACAATCTTTCATATTCAATTCCAGTTCAGTTTTCCAGCTTTGTAAGGTTTAAATGCTGAAGGATTATATACTAGTATTGTGATTAAAATTTTTGATAAAAGTAACAAATGAAACTTTCTTACATATTTATTAAATAAACCAATGTGCCGCTAACTAGGCACAGCTTGAGTTGCTGAGAAGCGCATAGAGGAGCGCATGTTTTGTGTGTGTTGACAGCTTATTTACTTACACGCTGCTTAACGTGCCGTTTTCAGCACTCGCAAGTTGCCGTCAGGCTTTGATAATGTCATACAAAATATGTTGATAATTATCTAAATCACGTAACATGTCTGCCCGACCCCCCTCCCCCTCCCCCGCCCCGAACAACCCTTAACAAACTTGCTGTCGTGCTCTACATGCAACGTGTCAGGGCAACAAAGTGTTAATACACTCGACACACCTGTAAAAATGTGGAAATGTGTGCAGAGCTCGGGCTGGGACAGGGGTTGGGTTGGGAGAGCCGGGAAACGGGGTCTGTTGGTTGACGGGGTCATAAGCATGTGCACATGGCAGCGATTACGTAACGCGACAGGTGCCATCAATCATATTTAGGGTAGAGCACAGAGGCGTACCGAGAGACCCAAATTCACGCCCACTGCCCGGAAAATCAGAGGGCAGAGCCCGGCCCGGCCCGGCCAAGATAAATGGCCCAGATTTGTTTATAAACATTTTTAAGCAAGCGGTTAACTAGTCGCACGAGATAACTAAATGCTGGTAATTATTATGGCCGCAAATCCAGCGAAACGGATGAGAATGCGCCGACGGAGATAAGTGGAAAAACAATTTCTTATGTGGGATTTGGACACACAGGGCCTGAAATTGAAAACGAGCCAATCCAACGAGAGTAGCGGGAGGGGTGGGGGTAGGGGTGGGTTGTGGGCGGGGCAGGCGCAATCCAAAACTTCAGCTAGTCGCAGTAGCTAACGGTTCCAGTTTCATTTCATCTTCCATCTTGATAGTGCCGCCGGATTAAGCAGCAAAACGCACGAGCTGACAGAGCGTGTGCCGAGGAGGGGGGGGGGGGGGGGGGGGATAATATTGCAAAGAGAGGGGAGTGGGGAGAGGGGGGTGGTTTGTAGCTTGAGGGCAAAGTAACGAAAATAACGCAAAGCTGCAGCTGAAGCACAAGGATTACGAAAAGATTCCTTTCTAACGAGATTGACAACAAACCGCAATGCCAACTCGACACACACACACACACACACACACACACATGCAGCGAGTGTGCGTGTGTGTGTCTCGCTGGGTGTTGCGTTTTTATTTGTTTGCTGCACGCTTTAACCCATATTCCAAGCAACGGGTCAAGCCGCTTGCACATCAAGCATGCAACGCACTGCGAAAAGCACTGAAAAACAGCTGAAAAATCATGTGCCCCCCCACTCTCAAGCAAGACAGCAGAAGAGGACGCTTCAAATGTAGCTGTATATATTTATAGTTATTAATTATATAGATCCCTTCTAAAATTTGCATAGAGAACAGAGAAACATTACAACAAATTACAAAAAAAAAAAAAAATTGGTATAATAATATTCAGAAATATCAATTCACATTCCGTAAAAGTGCATTAGGGGGCCAGTTCGAGCTTCTGTTAGCAATCGCAAATAAAATATCTGTTAAATAGATTCTATTAAAATTTCGAATATAAAAACATGAAAACAAAAAAAAATTCCCCCGTAAATTGTTATTAGTGCGCAATGTTTCCACTTCTGTTGGCACACGGAAAGGGTATTTCAGTTTCGTTGTGCCGCGCTTGCATTTGATTTTTTTTCGCCTTTCCGTCTGGAGCTCTGTCAGTTGCCCTCGGTCTGCAGTCGGTTGATACGGCATGTGTATATATATATATTATATATATGTAAGTATCTAAAGTATAGTAGTGGTATATTATTTTGCAAACAAAGCAAATTTCACCCCATAAAACTAAAACGTTGGATTTAATTTTGCAAAATAAACATAAAAATCGCTTTTTGCTAGCTTTTACATACGTATATAAATACATATAAATTTGTTTACATACGCATGTGCATATGTATGTCTGTATGTGTGTATTTCCAACTGTTTCTGCCTTGCCTGCACTCTTTCTCTTGCGTTTTGTTTTTGATTCCCTCTTTTTGTTTTTTCTTTTACTCGGATTCTTTATATGTGCCCGTGCACTTGTGCATATTTATCTTGAGCACATCTTTGGCAAAGCCGAAGCTCTTATCTATGTATGTATGTATTTTGGGCTTTTACGATGATAGCTCTGTCTCGCTCGCTCGCTCTCACTCGCCCGCTCGCTCTCTCACTCTTAATGCGTTAATGCAAACTAAACGCAATTCGCAAAAAAATTAAATGTGGAATTCAAAGCGAAACGAAATGAACAGAAATTCGAAATTCATTATTCATTTGCCTACAGCAACAACAGGAACAACAACAACAGGAGGGGAGTGCAGGGGGGCAGAGCTGCAAACATATAAACAACAAAATCAAATAGAAAATGCAAATAATACAAATACAAGGGGCTGCGCTGGACGTTGGATGGGACGAGGAGGAGGAGGGGAGGGGGGGGCTTAACTTTTGTGGTGCTCAAAATCGTTTTTGAGTTTTCGCATTTGTTGTTGTTGTTGTTGTTGCTGCTGTTGTTTGGTAAAAAAGTTTTCTAATTAAAACAACAACTGACAAACGCAAATTGTCAACGTATTCGCACACACACACACTCGCACACACACACACAGGCAAATGCTCTGTTGGACAAGGCTTTCGCCTCTCGGCGCGGCAAAGGCTTGGGCCGAGGGGGGGGTCGCGTGTTCTAGCTCTAAGCGCTGCCCTGCGGCCATTTTTTTGGGGGGGCGTTCTGTCCGCTGGGCGTGGCATTGGTAGACCTAGACAGAGGAGGAGGCGGGGGGGAGGCAGCTCTTATTGTTAGCAGTTGTTAGATTAGTTTGACTTTTTTGCTCCTTTTGCTCCGCACTTGCATTTCGCCAGTTGTCAAAATGTAAATGCGCAGCCAGCCGAGAGAGAGAGAGAGAGAGAGAGTGAGTGCAAGAGAAGGGGAGAGTGTGGCGTTGGCAGAGGAGGTGAAGGAGGGGACGACAGCAGTTGTGGCTGGCCGTAAAATTGTCAGTTGATGTTGTCCGCAGCGGCGGTGGCCAAAAGGGGATCAAGCAATTGTTTGCATGGAAATTACCTAAAAAATATACACAGAAAAAAAACATCGAAGCTAGTTTGCGCGACGCATGGATACCCTAAAGTGCCAAAAATTAAATTAAAATAAATACATTTTATATTAGTTTGAGGCCTAACATAATATTGAGACAATTCCAGCATCTTTTCTTTTCATTTATTTTTTTTTTTTTCCATTGACAGTCATCGAATAGATACCCTAACTTTAAGCTCCTTCCGGCCTATAACTACCCGCATACCAAATTTCCCGGCTCCAGAGCTTACAGTCTCTGAGTTACAATAGGCTGGTAGCCTGATTTTCAATGCTTATCAAGAATATAATGCCTAATGTCCTGCCTGTGACACGCTATACCCAACTTTTACACATACCCAAAGGGTGCAGGGTATCACCAAAAAACAGAGAGAGAGAGAGAGGGAATGACAGCAAACACAATATTTGGTCTGTCCCAGCGAATTAGCAGACTTCTCATTGTTTTTTTTTTTTATTTTCGTATTTGGGCTGTAGTTGGAGAATTACAAACCAAAAGCTAATTATGAAGTGCACTCAAATGTAGCAACAGATTAGCTAGAGACTGTGAGAATCGCATAGAAGAGTCGCAATGTGAATAGAGCAATTAACAAAGCTCTTTGACGGGCTCGTTGATTAAATTCTGTGCAACTGCTTCTACTTTTTTTCTCTATTTTTTTTTTTAGATAATATGCCACAGGCCGAATTCAGAGCTGAGCCCTTCTGTGGTCTGATTGAAAAATAAACAAATATACAACAAACTACGTAAGTATGAATCGTATAAATATATTTTCTCTGGGGGACAAGCTAAATGGTTGACTGACAGACTGACTGGTTGACAAGTCAATCTGCCATTGGTTAACTGTCTGTTGATTGATTGACTGATAGATGAACTGACTGAATGATTGACTGATTTCCTGACAGATTAACTTGAATTGAATGACTGATTGGGTGACTGATAATTTACTGACTGACTGAATGATTGACTGACTGACTGAGTGATTGCTTGACTGACTGACTGAGTTATTGGTTGACTGACTGAATGACTGACTGGCTGTAAGGCTGGCTGATTGATTAATAGACGAATTAACTGACTGAATAATTGATTCACTGATTGACTGACTGATTGACAGATTGTCTGATTAATTGACTGGCTGATTGACAGACTAACTAACTGATTGACTTACCGACTGACTGAAAGTGTGACTGACTGATTGACAGACTGTCGGGCTGACTGATTGACCGACTGATTGACTTACTGACTAACTGACTTATTCATAAACTCATGACATGACTGCTTAACTGAGTGTCTGATGGACTAAATGTCTAATCGACTGACAGATTGACAGGCCGTCTGACTGATTGATTGACTGTCTGATTGACTTACAGACTGACTGACTTATTCATAGAGTCCTTGACTGACCAATTGATTGACTGACTGACGGATTATGTATATATTATGTATATATACTAAAATAAACACTTAAATGGGCTTTTTACATGTTCCATCCGCAAGTGTGGAAAATTGGTGAAAAACGACGTATATATAAAGATTTTTTCAAACGATTGGAAGTAAACTAAAGCCAATCCTGGTCGGTTGCTTTGGGGGTTCGTATTTAAGTTCGGATCATGCGGCAGCTCTTCCACATTGAGAGAAGCAGGTTTTATTTCTAGCTGTGGCTTGCCAAGTTTACTTCAATATCAAATGAAATGATTCTCTACATTGTATCTGTCTAGCTTATATCTATGGGAACTCGAACTGTCAGCAAAAATAATGAATGTGACAACATTATCAAACAATCGAATTGCTGAAATTCCCCACAAGTTCGAAAAATGCGTGGAATGCTGTGGTTTTAACTGTTAGCTTTAAAATATTTAACATTTAGACATTTAATGGCTGGAAATAATTTCAAGCCTGGCCGTGTCCTGCGTCCTGTGTGTCCTTTAAACAATTCAATTTCCATTTGCAAATTGTGCGGCTAAATAATCAGCGCATTCAGCCCAAAAAATAATTATTTGCTTAAACTTTGCAATGAAAAACTGAAAAACTGAAAATGGCAAAAAACGACGAAAAGCGAAAAACGAAAAACTGAAAATTGGAAACTGAAACTGAAAACGGAAAACTGAAAACTTTCAGCGCGAGGCTCAATCAAATTAATTTTTGCATTTAAGCCAAAATGGCCAATCAGTGTCCCAACCCTTGCCCTTGTCTGTCTGCACCCCCTCCCCATCCCCTCTACCCTCTCCCCCTCTCTCTCTGTGTGTTTGCGAATGAATCATAATTTTTATTATTACGTATACGCCGTGGTGTGCGGCAAAGTTCGTCGTCGTCGCCGTCGTCGTCGTCACTTTGTTTTCATCATTTCAAGCGCAAATTGCTGTTGTTATTGTGGCAATTGTACGCCGGCCGACACACACACACACACACACACACACACTTGCACACACACACACACACACACACTCGCACACAAGTTATTATTATTTTAACAACAATTTTGCAACTGTGTTTCGGGCGCCGCGTCGCCGGCGCCAAACGTCGAAGGTCGCGTAATTCAAAAGCAATTTGTCGAAATTAAATTTGATTACATTTATCGCGCCAGCAGCTGCCCCATGCAACCACCCACAACCACCCAGCACCACCCACAACCACCCACATCCAATCCAAACCCATCCAATGGCCAATCTCCAGCTGTCTCTCGCTCAGCTCCATTTCGTGTTCTGCATTTCTGTCGACGGCTCCGGCAAAGTTTTCATTTTCCATGCTTTTTTTTTTTTTTTTTGGCTCTTCCTCTTGCCTCGCGCTCAACTCTTTAATCGCTGGTAATTGCCATAAATTGCCGACTGAGCTCCATACACAGCTGCCCCGCCTACCGCCTACCGACCGCGCGCACAGTCGCCAAATGCTGATCAATAAGAGGCGCATTAAAGTTCAGCAGCGCCTCAAAGTATGCAGCTTTCAAATTTGAAAACAGAGTGCAGCGCACAGAAAAAGACTAAAATATACCCTGTAATATGTTTAGCTCTTGGGATATACCCAAAATTAAGCTTATTTGATTTGTTTAGGGTATACGAAAAGCTGCCACCAGACCCCCCAAAGAGGTCTCAATGAGTTCTCCTCTAATGAGCTCTCTAATGAGATCTCCTCCAATGAGTTCTCCTCCATTGAAAACTGCTCCAATGAAGTCACCTCCAATGAGTTCCTCTCTAATGAGGTCTCCTCTAATGAGGTCTCCTCTAATGAGGTCTCCTCTAATGAGCTCCCCTCTAATAAGGTCACCTCCAATGAGTTCTCCTCTAATGAGAACCTCTCCAAGAAGCTCTCGTTCAATGAGGTCTCCTCTAATGAGGTACCCGCCAATGAGGTCTCTTCTAATAAGGTATCCTCCAATGAAGTATCCTCCAATGAGATCTCCTCTAATGAGTTATCCTCCAATGAGGTCTCCTCTAATGAGTTCTCCTCTAATGAAATCACCTCCAATGAGTTCTCCACCAATGAGATCTACTCTAATGAGGTATCCTCCAATGAGGTCTCCTCTAATGAGTTCTCCTCTAATGAAATCACCTCCAATGAGTTCTCCACCAATGAGATATACATACTCCAATGGGGTCACTTCCAATGAGTTCTCCTCTAATGAGATCTCCTCCAATGAGTTCTCCTCCATTGAAAACTACTCCAATGAAGTCACCTCCAATGAGTTCTCCTCTAATGATATCTCCTCCAATGAGTTCTCCACCAATGAGATCTACTCTAATAAGGTATCCTCCAATGAGGTCTCCTCTAATGAGTTCTCCTCTAATGAAATCACCTCCAATGAGTTCTCCACCAATGAGATCTACTCTAATGAGGTATCCTCCAATGAGGTCTCCTCCAATGAAGTGTCCTCCAATGAGGTCTCCTCCAATGAGACCTCTTCCACTCGAAGCTATCTTTCGCTGATAAGATTTATATCCACATTTTCGATCCGCCTCATGTTTACAGGGTATCTAGAGTCGTGTCTCTCTAGCTGAACTGTGCTCCGCGCTTTGCTGACACTCAAATGACGTTATAATTAAGCATCTGAATAAATTTGGAAAGAAAACGGAAACGGAAACGAAATGAAACTTCAACTTTGACACGCCTCCACAACAAGAAAATTACAAAATTAATGGTTCAAGCCGAAAATCTAGATAGCAAAGGAATATTCCTTGTGAAGGCAGCGGACAGAACAAGTTGCCGTTAAGTGTGCCAAATAGATTCCTTTAAAGCCAAAAGCTTGGTTCTGGCTTAGCTCAAGGTTCGAATTGGGTGAATGCCTGGAATCTTGAAAATCCTGATTAATGCCCAGTTGGCGCTTAAATTAATAAATGGAAGAATACTTGTTAAAATCAAATAGCCAAGCAAATGCTCAACATGCGGCAGATGCAGCGATTTCTTAGCCCAGTTACACAATTTTGACCAAAACTAATTCAATCATGAACCGATTTTTCCGATAGAAGCTATATAAGGGTCACATAATGATAGGATTTTCTTCAGATGAAGCTCAGAAGCGCTCTCTCGTCGAGACTACGAGATAATCGAGTCCAAAAAACAAGTTTCTTTAGCTACTATTCTTTCCCCAACAAACTGAATGTGAAGAACCTTCTTGATGAACTCGGGTATCTTTTAATACCGAATTGCGAAGTTTGAGGAAAATATATCTTGGAAAACAGAATATTTTGCCATACATAAGCTCAGCTATATAATAGAGTAATGCGAACTTGTTAAGGCTTGGCTCAGATATAGGCAGCAAAGTTAAGCTAGGTTTTCCATACAAGAACCTACTTTTTGACCGATTGTTCCTAATGCAGCTATATGATATATTGCTCCGATCCGATCTCTTTCGACCTATGTCCTGCCTGCAACAGAAAGACGAACCTATGCACAGATTCAAGACGAAAGCTTTAAAAAACGAAGAGACTAGTTCGCATAGAAAATAGACAGACGGTCGGTCAGACAGGGGAGCTAGGCTATAACGACTCGACAGTTGATGGAGATCAAGATTATATATATGACTTATGGGGTCGGATATGTCGGCTTCTAGAGGTTGCACATTTAATGACTGCAGAGTATAAATATCTCCTCAGCAAGGATGTATCCTAGGAGAACCTGGCAATTATGTGCAAAATTCAAAAATAAGATATTTACTGAAACATGTATATAGCACATAGATATTTATATATATATATGTATAAATTGCTCGCATCTTAGTCCTGAACTGTAAAGGGGTTCAAGGGTCAGCCCGATGGTGTGTTGATCCGGTTAGATGTAGGGATTGGCCTCGTCGCTGGCGAATTCGCGCCTAAAGTCCAGGCCGGGCACATTATCGAATCGTTCCTGCTGTCTGTTTGCTGTGGAACAGTTGCTCAGCCATGGGCGTAGCGAGTATGTTTTGAGGGGGGGGGTTGGGGGGTCACTCACCAACTTTATTCTCGGTGAGCTTCATCATCTGCATGAGCGCCTGCTTGACCTCGCGATCCTTCTCCCGCTCCTTGCGCTCCTCCTCATCCACATTGGTCGTCTGAATGCTGATTTGGTGCTTCTGCTCCGCATCCCACTCCACGTCGTCGCCATCATCGTCTACGGCTGCCGCATCTTCGTCGCTCAAGACAGCGCCTTGCCGCTTGCTAACGTGCGACTTGAAGGCTGCGTGGGAATTGGGGGGAGGTTTGGAAGGTTCGGTCGCCAGGAATGTCCACTTACCTGAGCCCTCGCGCTTGTGGCGAGTCAATTCCGGCGGC
Source organism: Drosophila lacicola (assembly GCA_035045355.1). Lineage (NCBI taxonomy): Eukaryota > Metazoa > Arthropoda > Insecta > Diptera > Drosophilidae > Drosophila > Drosophila lacicola. The sequence continues at coordinate 2,793,679 of JAWNPB010000148.1, read as the reverse complement.
TGCCCCTTCGTCAGCTGGCCCTCCCCCTTGCCTCCGATCAGCGCTGCTTGATTTGGATGCGAAATCAGTTGGGGGTTAGCTCAATTCCAGGAAAACCTTCTTACCGAACAGCAGCAGAAACAGCGTAAAAATCAACAGCAGCCAGGAGAGCCTCTGCGTGAAACCCATCGTTTGTCTCGCTCTCAATCTCTCTCTCTCTCTTTCGCTCTGTATTAGCTTTCTCTGGCTCTTCAGCTTTTAATTGATCTGCTTTGCCAGCTGCCAGCTTTACAATTTGACAGACTCGGCACGGGCTGGAATTGTTTGACTGTCAATTTTTATTTGGGTAACTAGCTAAAAGGCAACTCGATTCGGATTAACATCAATTAATTAATTAAGTGAGGAAAAAACTCTAAAGTTCACCAGACAAAAACTCATCTCTCGATATTTAATATCCCTTTGAGAACTGGGAAACTAAAGCATTTCCCTGAAACTTTCCTGTGCGTCGCGAGTTGTCTTTGGTGTTGGAGCGTCGAACTAGAAAGCGTGAAATCGCCAGTTCAACTATAGCAAAAAATGAACTAAATTGAACCCATTGAAAATGGTTAAAAAGGGTATAATGTGTTTGTGGGAATGTATGTAACAGGCAGAAGGAAGCATCTCCGAACCCATAAAGTATATATATTCTTGATCAGCATCAATAGCCGAGTCGATCTAGCCATGTCCGTCTGTCTGTTCTTTCGTCCGTTTGTCTGTCTGTCCGTACGTCCGTCCGTATATTTGAACACATCGATCTCAGTACCTATAAGAGCTGGAGAGTTGAAATTTTAAACATAAGTCCTTCTAGTGCCGACGCAGTGCGAGCTTGTTTCCGATAATCGATAACTTGCCCCGTTTCCAAGTAATCGATAAAAATCGATATCGAAATTTTGTTTTTTTGAACAAAACTCTTCGGTTTTATGAGCTAGAGTCATCAAATTTGACAAGCAGCTGCTAGAGCTGTATATAAAGGTCAATTATCTTTCGCAATTAGTCTCAATTCTTGGTATGACTTGAAGTATAGGGTCTTGGTGAATTATTATATACGCTTAAGATAGTTGGGGACTTGTATATTTCTTTCCTTTGTGAGCAGCAGGTTCAGGGTATTCCCAAGTCGGGCACTTCCGACTAAAACACTTTAACTTGTATATTTCAATCAATGCTTGTTTAACCTCTTGTTAGAACGGTTTAGGGTATCCCCTAGTCGAGCACTGCCGACTAAAGCACTTGTTATTTAAACCTTTGAACGCAGAAGGTTAAGGGTATTCCCTAGTCGGGCACTTCCGACTAAAACACTTTAGCTTGTATATTTCTATCAATGCTAGTTTAACCCCTTGTGAGAGGAAGGTTCAGGGTATCTTCTAGTCGGGCATTCCTTGTCATTTCACAGGGAGATATATCTAAGCCCATTTTCGCTTCTCGCACTGGCAATTAAAGCAGCCCATTTAGGCAAATGCCCAACAAGTTATCAGGTGTCCGTTTATCCTCGATATCATGTCCTTTGCTCAACTGCCATTTGAATATTTTTTTGCCCCCTCCCCGCGCCCCTCAACACTCCTCCTTCCCTTCCCCTCCCCAAGCAACGTCTAGTTGTTATCATTGAAGCGTTTGCGCTCTTTGAGCTTTTGGCTTGCCACAATTTTGCCTTATGCGGCTTCCCCCTAACCTCAAACCCGCTTCCCCAGCGTCTTGTCAATCTATATGGAAAAAAGGCATTAGGGGGCAGGTGGCGGGGGCGTGGCTGTGGAGGCGTTCGAATGGACGAAACAAGTTGCTGAAAGTTAAAGTTTTTGCGGCTGCGGCAACAGCAGCAGCAGAAGCAGCAGGAGCAGCTCTTGTTGCAGCATAAAGAGCTGCACACACACACACACACACACACACACACACACATTTACACACACACACACATACAGCCAGTAAACGATTTGGTAGCACGAGCCGAACCTCAAGAGCTAACTAAACAAGCCTCAGCCAAAGGGGACTGCCGCGGGGCGTTTGCCACAGAAGGGGGCAGGGCTCAAGGGTGACGGGGGAGTGGTTATAGGGGAGGGGGAGGGGGGTAGGGGTTTTTGCTAGTGGCAACAACTTTTTGCAGCTCAATATTTTTGAAGCCCGACGAAATTGTTGCAACAAATTCACATAAAAGCCAATGCACAACAAATTCAAGCACACAAACTGGCCGCACGACTGCCAGATACCCTGCAAATAAATTATATGCATTTCATTGTTGAGTAACTTTTCTTTCATATATATATACTTAAAATTAGAACTCAAATATATGTGTATAGAAAATATGGAATATTTAGCTGAATTTCGAGTGAACAACCAAAAGAAAGTTATTTTATATAAATAGAAAAATATGCTCCCTATTAGAGAAGAATTTCATGCAACATGCGATAAATCAAGCTGAAATCGATATTTATCGATTGGCAGAAATTATCGCTTAGCTACAAATTATGCTCTTTGCAAGTAGTTCTTTCTTTTACTCTCTAATCTGATCGGGAATATATATAGCATAGGGCTTGGGCTGTGCCTGCTTCTGTCCGTTAATAAAATATATATCAACTTGTATATTGCATGGTAATATAGTTCAGTTACAGTTAATACAAGCTACAAGCTATTTTTGCATTCCGGCTCAAAGAGAACATTTAGCAAAGCTGGTCAAATAATTTCAGAAAAGCAAAAACTTAAACGAATTGATATCTTAGCCTGATCTAATAAATAAATAAATTGCATTCGAAATGAGCTCGAGCAAAAATACAAAAATATTTTAATTATTTTATAGGCTATATTTATACCCTGAACCCATTGAAAATGGGAAAAAGGGTATTATGTATTTGTGCAAATGTATGTAACAGGCAGAAGGAAGCATCTCCGACCCCATAAAGTATATATATTCTTGATCAGCAACAATAGTCGAGTCGATCTAGTCATGTCCGTCTGTCTGTCCGTCCGTCCGTCCGTATGTATGAGCGCAAGGATCTCGGAACCTATAAGAGCTAGAGACTTGAAATTTTAGCTGTAGGTCCTCCTAGTGCCCGCGCAGATCTTTGTTTGTTTCCGATATTCGATAACTTGCCCCGTTTCCAAGTAATCGATAAAAATATCGATATCGAAATCCTGTTTTTTGAGCAATTTTGGTAAATAATATGAGCTAGAGTCACCAAACTTGACATGTAGCTTCTAGAATAGTATATATATATACCAAGTATCTTTCATTTTGTACCTATCGCCTATCGAAAGAAGAGGGTTCAGGGTATCCCCTAGTCGGGAGTTCCCGACTAGAACGCACTAATCTACCCATGTTTTGTTGTCTGCACTCGTAAGGGGTATATCGCATAAAAAATTCCAAAATGAAATGTTTTGAGGTTAGCCAAAAATATTTTTCAACAATTCGCCGAGCTCGTGTGTGTGTGTGTGTGCGAGTGTGTGTGTGTGTGTGTGCAGGCGAAAACTAACTAAATGCCTGAAATTGTTGCTATTTTTGCTATTACCAACAGCCAGCCCAGCCCCCTCCCCCTCTTCACCCTGCAGAGCCCACGCATCTTTATTAAAATGTCAAACCATAAAAAGGGGCTGAATGTGGGCGGGGTTTTAGGTTGCGGTTGGGTGGCATTTTGGGAGGGGGGAGGGGTTAGCAATAAAATGCCATCAAACACATTTGTCAGTTGTTGTTGTTGTTGTTGCCATTAAACGCAGCACAAAATAGAAACAAAAGCACAAACTGGCAAATGCCAAAGGCAAAGTACAGGGCTAAATGGATGTAGGTGAGGGCAGGGGATGGGGATGGGGTGGCCAGGTGTCTAGGTGTGCGTGTGTGTGTGTGTGTGTGTGTGAAATGCTTTTTACCATTTGCCAGTTAAAAACATCTTAAAAGCTACTTTTAACCACAATTATGTAAATATTAACACAAACGCAGCCTAAGACAAAAGCACAACAGACTGCGAATGTGTGTGTGTGTGCGTGTGTGTGTGTGTGTGTGTGTGTGTGTGTGTGTGTGTGTGTGTGTGTGCGAAGTTGTTTCTCTGTCTCTGACTGTCGCCAACACAACCATTTACCATTAGCATGTGTCTAGCGGGTCGCCCCTCGAAGGGGGGAGAGCTCGAAGTTAGATGAGTTCAAGAAGGGAGGGGGGGGGGGGAGAGGAGGGGGTAGGCTGCATGTGACAGACAAGGCAGCAGCTGTGGCTGTGGCTGGAGCTGGAGCTGGAGCTGGACAGGTGTTGAAGTTAACGGCGAGACGAGGCGGAAAAGTCGTGAGACGAGACGCTGACACGCATCTCCAGGGGAAGCTGGGAGCTGGGAGGGAGGGAGGTAGGGAGGAAGGAGGGTTACTATGTCGAGACATAATCCCCAAGACGCACAGGACACACACACACACACACACAGGCTGGAGAAGGGGGCAATGTTAATAATCAGCAGCAGCAGCTCGGGCTGTGGCAGAGGCAGGTTCTCTGCCATTATTATTGAAAGCTTTTAGACATGGCAGCAGGTCACGTCCTCCGTCCAGCAGGCAGTCATTCAGTCAGCGCCCAAGTCAAATGAGCAGACAGCCACAGAGGGAGAGAGGGAGAGAGGAAGAGAGAGAGAGAGAGAGAGAGGCAGAGAGGGAGAGAGGGAGAGACCGAGTGGAATACAGACGACAATCCGTTTTCATGGCTGATTTAACAAAGTTGGGAAGATACAACATAGAGAGAGATAAATAGAGAAAAAGAGAGAGAGAGAAGCGCGAAGCGAGAAGCAGCTCGCTGGAAGCACAGAGAAAACGTCGCTCAAGCCCGCAGCCTATTCAAGCAGCAGAAATCCAAATGCGAATACAAAATACTCTATTCAAGTGAAAAGTGCATTGCGACTGTGCTTCTTCCGCTCCTTTCGCCCAGACTAACTTCTCTTAACTTAACTTCTATCCTCAACAAAATAACCCAAGCTTTCATTTAACATACAGAAGAGTCTGCATGCCAAAGCGCAGGGCTTTACCTCTAGTTGTTTTTGAAGCCTTAGGCGAAAGAAGGATGGAATCCGAGAAGTGAAATATTCTTGTATATACTTAAAAGACTTAGTCTCAAAATCGATATTTATCGAGGCGATGCAAAAGGAAGAAGATATCGAAACTCGCTCTGCATATAATATACGGAAATATTTTTTCCAATTTCAGATCTTTTGTAGTTCCCGAGACGACTAAGCTCTACCTCCTGTCCAAGAGTACAAATATCTAATAAGCTCGGAGTTCCTTTCTTGTGCCTATTGCATACCTTCCAATCTTTCCTCTACAATGGATTCAGGGTACGAGAAATCGTATATGCCAACTCCCTGACAGCCTGGAATAAACAATCAACCACAAGGGCATTGAACATCTCGAAGGAGTATAGTGCAGAGGTAAGTGATATTCTTCCATATGCAAATAGATGAGCTGATGAGTCAGTTGGGTAACGAAACATGTAGGATCCGGGTTCGAATTTCAAGCTAGGCCAGAGATGCCTTCCGCTGTATGTCGCATACTTTCCAAGCTTTCCTCGATATCCTATCTTCCTGTCTTCCTGGAATAATCAGTCGACCTCAAAAGCGTTGATCAGCTCAAAGGAATATTTCGCATGGATACCAACAATTTTTCCATATGCAGTCCGGGGCAGATGAGATTTCGTAGTGAGGATCCATAATCATATAGATAACTAAACATATAGGATCCGGGCTCAAATTCCAAGCTAACTCAGAGATGCCTTCCGCTGTCTGTTGGATACTCTCCAAGCTTTCCTCTACAATGGGTCGACCGCAAAGGCCTTGATAACCTCACCTATATTCCATAGCGCATGGCAAGGACGAAGTTCTCCTTTCCAACTATTCCAAGCTAGTCTTTGGATTTAGTATTTACTAAGGCGAAAAACCTAGTAAATACGTTTTCATATATCCTATATCCTCATGAAAATTGGCTCGGTCCGAAGGGAATTCCAAATGCCAGCGCATAGCTAATAGACTCCGCTCCAGGTGCAGAGTAGACCTTAAACTGATAAAATGTGAAATTGACAAAGCTTTCAATGATTTGCTGGTTGTTGGTAAGCCACTCGCTGCGCACACTAAATTGGGTTGACTGTGGTTTTCGGCCGGCAGAAGGGGTCGGAGTTCCAAGGGAAGCCTCGTTCCCAACTCATTGATGGAATGCGACAGGTGGTGCGACGGGGGCGGGGGCGGGGTTGCGAGGGCTCACTTGTTGCCAAAAATGAAAATTAATTCAATGCACAAAACTATAAAAAAAAAAGATGAAGAAAAACGAAGGAAAATGTAACGCGACATTAACATGGGAATTGGGCAGGACGAAGCGCAGGATGGAAGGGTGATTGGATGGGGCGAGGGGGAGCGGGGGAGGGGGAGCTGGTTGTGGGCGCTTCTACGCAGAGCGTAAACCAAAATCACATTAAGCCCGCCATCGTTGCGAATATGTGTGTGTGTGTGTGGAAAACAAGGAGCGGAGGGGCAGAGGGGGGTAAGAGGGGAAGGGAGGGAGGTCAATGCAGTCACGGGTCTAAAAATCAAAAATTTGAATTTCGATCACGTCTTCAATTACGTCGAATCGACGTGCATATAAATCAACAGTCCACAGGCAGCCGGGACATGGCGTACACCAAGGGAGGGGGGTCAGTCAGTCAGTCAGTCAGTCAGTCAGTCAGTCAGTCAGTCAGTCAGTCAGTCAATCAGTCAGTCAAATGTGGTTTTGTTATTGTTGTTGTGCGGCAGCCAGCGTTGAGTTTTGTAAATCAAGTGGAAATGCCACAAAAAAAAATAGAAAATAGAAAAAAGAGAGTGAAAACCAAATAGAAATCAGGGGGAAATGTGCTGGGAAATGCCAGCTATATATATATATATTGGAAGGGGGTAAGGGAGGGGGGTTATTTGCGGGCTGGGACGCACTCATGCAAAGTGCAGTTGACATGCGGAAATTGTAGGTGCGCTGCGAGCTGAACTCAACTGGATTCGAGTCTTCCTCAATGGGGCGTGGCCACTTGAAGGGGCACAGAATGGATTGGGATTGGGATTGGGGCAGGGATTGGGATTGGGATTGGGATTGGGGTGTAAGCACTCGAGAGTAAATCGTGCGAAAAGCGTAATATGCACGCACAGCCAGAGGGTTGCCGGTTCAACTCGACTCGACTCGAGTGCTGTTTTGCTGCACTCGAGCTTTTGCACATTTGTCGGGCTTAACTTTTTCGTGGCAAGTGCCACACGCTAATTGCTTAAGCTGCACAAAGCCCAAGGTCAGCCACAATCTTCCATTTACCGCAAGCCAAAAACCGAATCTCCAAAAAAAAGGGCCAACAGTTTGCAGCAAAGTCGAGGTCGGACTCTCGATGTTTGCCGGGGAATTTGATTTGATTTCAAGCGGCGTCGTCCTTGTCAACGGTTGCCACTCCAACTTCCATCTCCGATCTTCCATCTACCATCTTCCATCTTGCTCTGCGTGCCTCGGTGCCTTCGTGTGTGTGTGTTGCCTTTCAGTTGGAATTACGTCTGGCAACTGCTGCATTTGCATTGCCCTCCAGCACGAACGTGTCTCTGTCTCTCTGTCTCTCTGTCTGTGTGTGTGCGGAAGAGTATGTCAGTCATTGGCACAAGTGCGCTTTATATGGCCCTGTCATTGTCAATGTGTTTGTACATTTGACATTAGGGCGTCTCACGGCTGTTGGCACTTGAGCCCAGAGACTGCTCGGACGCTTGACATTCTAGGTTTAGTCAGCAGCAGCATCAACAGCATTAAGCAATCGCTTCTCAAGTCCCTAAAGCTGACAAGGTCCTGCTCGGGCGCTACCAATATCCATAGGTTGCCACTTTAGCTTCATGCCCTGTTAAGGCGCCACAATATTTAAGTTTCTACTTTAAGTTTAAGATCTTTGCAGCTTAGAATATCCATAGATTTCATACTATAAGCCAACGTCGATAGTTCCCATCTATGAACTAGTTAGCTTTAAAGTTTAGATCCATGCAGTTTAATTCTCAAGTCCCTGCTCGGGCGCCACACTAACTAAAGGTCCCAGTTCAAACGCTTGACATTTTAGATCTAATCAGCTTCAAGTTTCAGGCTGAACTTCTTAGGTCCCTGCTCGGGCGCCACATTATCCGTAGGATTAGGATTAGGATCCATGTAGATTTATTCCCATGTCCGTAGTCCGGGGCTTTAATATATGAAAGTCTCTGTTGAGGCGCCTGAAATTAGTTAGAACTAGTCAGCTTCTACTATTGGGTTCAACCTATCCTAAAGCATCAAAATAGAAAGGTTTCATTTTTTGAACCAGTACCTTGCAGCTTATTATTCCCATGAGTCTGTTCGGGCTGACACTTCAGCTTCTTCCTATGGGATTAAGTCTCCTTCTCTGTCTCAACTCTTAAGCATCTTGGACAACTGAAATATATGAGCTTGAGATTCCCGCCGCTTGCCTCAGTTCTCTGACTGCACAACCGGAAGACGCCTGCTCCAAACCAAGAAACCTGCTCCCACGACAGGACTCTCATTTCCCTTCTCCGAAGCCTCAACCTTTGCTTTCAGAATAACGCAACTATAACTGAGTTTCAACTCACGAGTCACCCTGTTGCGGGAGTTGAGAAAAAAAGAAGCGCTTGAGCCTCCTACATATGCATTTGGGCCTGGCCTAGCCCTCCGCCTGGATCCTGTATCGCCTTTGACGTCAGCCGAGACTGTGTGACAGCTTTCTTGTGATGCACTTCACGTGCATTTGGCTGCTTAAATAAATTTTGCTCATGGTAATAAATTCACTTAAACTCAAACTACCCGAAAATTGTGAATAAAGCCGCCCCACGACCCACTCGCCCTCTCCGGGCCGTGTGTGTGTGTGTGTGTGGCGCACAACGAGGACAATGCGAGCGATGGAAGGCTTTATATAAGTTTTTGTTTAGACATTCATAAACATAATTGACGTCATAAAAGCAGACAACAACAACAAGAACAACAACAATGACATAATGTCATGTAAATCTGTACCGGGCATGTCTCAGCCAGAAGATGCTGCCGCCAGCCGCTGGGCCGGGTCTAAGCCAACCCCCTCGCCCCCTCTCGCTCACTCGCCCAACATCATTCCCTTCTCGCCGCAATGTTAAGTGAAAATCATTAGTTCTAACTTTACACAAAAGCCTCGGCATTTGTTTGAGCTACTTTAAAATAAAATGCCACTCGGGGTTTTATATGCCAGACTACCCCCATCTCCCGGTCCCCTCCCGAAACTGCACCGAAAAAAATAAAATACCATCATTCGTTGGCCAAAGCGGCCTGAGTTTTTGTATAAATTCTAACAAATTGTCTACACTTCCGACCAAAACCCCGCCGCCGATCTCATCCTAACCATACGAGTGCACACCCTACCCCCAGCCCTACCCCCTACCCGCTACCCGCTAACCCCTACAACTAGCGCTACCCTACTCCATAAATCAAAAAGTGCTTGGCTACAGTTTTCAGTTTTGTGCACTTGCTTTGTGTGTGCTATCTATGTGAAGTCCGGGAGCCCGATTCACTTTGCTTCTTCTTCAACTTTTTTTACACCCAGAACCCATTGAAATTTATATCAAGCGGGTATATCTGACTTGTCCAGCAGAAGGCATCTATCCGGCAACTACGTCAGCTTAAAAACTGAATAAAGACCGAAGCTAATCGAGATTGGGTTTTCTTTCCCGTCTTGTGGGTCAATGGAAGAAGTAGTTGGGAGCTGGACATGCAGGGTAGTTGCTAGTCGTGCACACCCGTCCAGAGCACACCCGTCTCGCTTGTTTCTTTTGCATTTTATGAACTAGAGCTGCGGGCGGCTGGCTAACGCCCCTCGTTCGGCTTCATGTGTGAGGCGGGGCAAGAATTCCGGATTCCACATGCCAGGCATGCCGCACTTTTGTGCGCTGTCGAGTCCCCAGTTTAACATATTAAAAGTGAAGTAAGCGCCGGGACAGTGCTCCGCTCAGGAAGGCAGCTCAGCGTATGGACAGAGGACACGTCTATTGTTGTCCTTATTATTTCCATTATTTCTCTTGTCCTCGTTCAGCCATTCATCACTCGACGCTTGCCGAGTGCTGAAGGAATGTCCCTTTTATGCCGGGAACTAAACCCATTCGCAGCGACGAATTTCCTGTTGCATTCCTTTAAGCACAGAAAAATGCATCACTTCATAATTAGCGAGCAGCTAAAATTTATCGAGCAATCGCAACGCCTTCTGGCTGAGTCGCTTTTATCGCTTCGAACGTCGTTTCAGTGATAATGCAACTGTTTGCACAACACTTCAAAATAAGCGCCCTTTTTTTCCGCCCCAAACCATGCCAAAGCTGCCAGACGGGCTGGGATTAGAGCTGCCAGAGTGCCAGCTCGTGACACGATAGCAGGCGACATTGGACACAGCATTTTGTCCCTGCTCGCGAGCCAGAACACTGACAACCTTGGTGGATGGCTTGGATCAGAGCTGTGTGCCTGTGGAATTCGATCGGAGGTACAGTCTTTTGTCCCTGCTCGGACGCTTCTGCTATCGTGTCCTAAGCGAAAATACGCTCTTCTGACCCTGCTCGGGCGCCAAACAATTTTATCTTCCACTGACGACCTTGGATTAAAGGCGACTTTTGAGTTTCATCAAAGACAGGGAAAACCTTGGTGGATGATACGAAAGCAAGCGACATTGGACTTACATCAAAGACGCAGCATTTTGTCCCTGCGCGGGCGCCAATCACTGACAACCTTGGGTTAGAGCTTTGAGTCAGGAATAGGTGACTGTGAACTTCGACCACTAAACTAAACTTACTTCCCATACTGGAAACTATGTCAATGATTTGGTTTGAGTTAAACGATAATCAATAATGTCATGCCTCAGGCATAGATACACTCAGTCACTACAGTCCCTGCTCGGGCGCAACTCAAAAGACTGTGTCTTGGGCTGAATGAAATTTAAAGTCTTTAATACCTACTCGAAAGGCATTACAACTTTAGTCGCTGCCTGAACGGAAAGCAGACTTAAATCCTTGCACGTCAAAGACACGCGCTCATCTCTAGCCTAGCTGGGGAACCCTTTGGGCTGGGACTTATCTCTTAGTCAGCTCGTCGCGTTTATCGTCGCCGTTGTCCTTGCACAAATTATTGAACAGCATTGAAAACATTTGAAGTGTTTCACTCGCCCAGGAGCAGCTGAAAGCCAAGTGGCCCGCCGCAAGACGTGCAGCCAGCGATAACCAGACCAAAGGGAATTGCCTGGCCCAGGCGGAACACACGCTCTTAGGAGCCAGGCAGCTCCTCCGCGTGCACTTGGCGAAGTGGCAAGGCGAATGCTTTTATGCTTATTAATGGCACTACATGCAATTTATGTGTGGTAGTTAAAACGCAGCCACAAATTAATGGCAGAAGGCAGTGCACTCCAGACCCAAGGACTGCTGTAACAAGTCGAAGTTACCTTTTGTTGTTAAACTCTTTGATGCACTGCATTGCATCGATTTGGCATTGAAAGCTGGCCGAACCGAATGGATATTCACATTTAAATCGCTAGCATTAACGAAGCTGCTTTAGTCCTTACTTAAATCAAGTTCTGGCAGTCAACTTTAGGCTTCGCCTTACAAGTAGCTAGTTGCACAAGTATAGATTAATATAAGTGTTCATCATAATTTCATAAAGTGAACAGTTTAACGCTCTTTACTCGTTGCTCTCGATTCGTTACTCGTTCGTTATATGTCACTTAATGCTTGCTAAATATGAAACTTAGTTAATATAAACGTATCTTTAGTCCTTTTTCGTCATTGCGTATCCTATATAGTTTCACTCGTTGTGTTGACTCGTTACTATTTACTCGTTGCATTTTGTTTTCTATGCTCTATTCCATGCTCCCTATGCATCGCCTGTTGCTCCTACCGTTACTTTTACTCGCTGTAAGCATATTTTTATTCGTTACTCGTCGCTCGTTAGCACTTACTATGTCTTTTAAATTGATAATTGCTTTTAAATGATATTAGTTACTTGTTGCTTATTGCACTCTCTTCGTTAATTTTTACTCGCTACTTTAAAGTTCTTATTCAATTATCACTCGCTAATTGTTGCCCTTTACTGTGCACTTTTTCTTTTATTCTAACTACTCGTAACCGTTCACTCATAACAGGCTACATATTAGGGGCTACTCGTTACCTTCTATTCGTTACCTTTTATTACTCGCTGCTGGCTACATCTAACTCTGTACTTTTTACTCGTCAACTTTTATTCATTTACACATTGCAACTCGCTGCTTATCACGCTCCGTTCGCTCATTATATTTTATATTTTACTCGCTAGTTCTTACTTTCTCCACAATTATTACTTGCTCCACAATTATTACTTGCTCGTTACTCGTTACTTTTTCTTTTATACTCAATACTTGTAACCTTTTACTCGTTTCTTTTTACTCTTTACCTTTTATTCGTAAGTTTATATTTAACCCTTTTTACTCGTTACTCGGTACGTCTCGCTCTTTACTTTTTATTCGTTACATTTTATTCGTTAAAATGGCTCTGTATTCATTAATTGGTTCGCTGATTACTCGTTACTAGTAACACATAACTCATTCCCCAGCTCGTTACTAATGAACCTTTACTCGTTACTTTCTGCCGAATTCTTGTTACGCATTTTACTTCGCCCTTAGAGCTTGCCTTTAACCAAATGTAACGAGTAACGAGCAACGACGAGTCTTTTAGAGCTTTCACTAAATATCAGCTTTTAAAGCCTAGCACTAAGCGCTTTCCTTATCTGATTATCAGCCACTTAACGCTCACCTGGCGGTTGCTTAGGCTGAGACTAAAGCTTCCGCCTGCGGCGAGCTCTCTTCAATTGCCACAAAGAGAACGAGAGAGAGAGAGAGAGAGAGGGAGACTGATTCCTTGGCTAAAACTCTGGCTCAACTTTTGCACAAAGGCCCAAGTGCAAAAGGCACACACAGCCTGCGCCCCCCTCCCTACCCTGCTCTACTATATTGCCAAAGTGACTGCAACTTTGACTTTACGCTTCGCGGGGGGTTGGATTTTGAGGGGCTGGCAGGGCGAATTTGCGGCTGTTGCGAGAGCAAAATTTATGGCCAATTCAATAAACGATTTTATTACATGCGCACGTTGTGTTAACAATGTTATTATTATTGGCGCTCAGTTCCGCAGAAAAGGGTTCGCCCCCCTCCTCCTTCCAACCCGCTCGCCCTTAACTTATGGCCACAGGCAATGCGGCAAAGTACACTCAGCCAAAAAAGAGAAGGCAGCCCACAAATTAAAACAAAATTAACAAACAAAATCTAAAGTAAAATTTAAAAAATTAAAAAAAAAAAAAAGTAGAAAAAAAAAGCAGAAAAGCAAATAACTTTTACCAAAAAGCAGCAAGTGATTTTTTTTTAAATATAGAAAAATGCGTTGAGTTTTCCTTGCCGTGCTTTTCTAAAAAGCAGAATCTTTTTTTTCTAAAAGGCAACAAATTATTTCCAAAATCTTTTAATTTGGAGCTGATTTTTCTTTATATGTGAAAACTATGAAAATTTGATTTAAAAGGAAAAGGAAAAAAATTGCAACTTTCTATAATAGTTAGTCAACATTTTCTTTGAGTGTAGCTGTGCGGGGTGGGCGGGCGATGGGCGGGGCTGGGTTAGAGCTGGGCCGATGCGGCCAATTATTATGAAAATTAATTTATTTTCTATCGGTAATGCAGGCGCCCCAAAAAGGACTCTCGTCCGTTCGCCTGTAGCCAGCTGCAAGTCCTTATCGCCAGCTGCCCGGCCAGGACGCCTAGCCCTCCCCCCGCCGCCAGCTAACCCCGCCCCTTCCTCCTGATCCGGCCTGCCTGCAGTCAGACTGCGGCGTGCACTGCCAAATGCTTTTGCTTTGTTTGCGCCTCGACTGTGGTTGTTGTTGTTGTTGTTGCTGTTGCTGTTGCTGTTGTTGTTGTTGTTGTTGCTGTTGTTGTTGTTGTTGCTGTTGTTGCTGTTGTTGTTGTTGTTGTTGCTGTTGCCTTGTGCGACCCTTTGGCGGCCCACGGGCTGTCAACGCTTTGCGCTTTTGTTTGCCCAACACACAAAAGGCCAACAGCACACACGTAGCTAAAGCTAAGCGTGGAGCGGGGTGGAGCGGGGGCGGGGGCAGCTTATTTTCTACAAATGCATTGTGTTTGTATGTGTGTGTGTGTGTGTGTGTGTGTGTGCGAGTGTGTGCAAATATAAAGCTTAACAGGCGCAGTCATGTGCAACACAACAAGCCAACAAAAGTCTCATTACTTTTACTTGGCAAATAATGAAGCTAACAAACAACAACAACAACAACAACACAATTGACAATTGACTTTGGCTTCGCTTTTACACACACACACACACACACACACACACACACACACACACCCACTCACACACACACTTACGTTTATATTATACTCAGCCACATAATTGTTATATATTTTTATATTCGTTTTTTTTCTCACATTTCATTTCTATGGCCTCGACTAGTTGCATACCCTGCACTTGCTGCACACGCCTGGGGTATTTTGACTTAATGGTATACCCTATAAAAAGTTGAGCATAAAGTATGAATGCATATAGCTAGATATGTCTAACTGGTTATGTCTTGCAGTGAAAATAATCATTGATTTGCATGTCTAAAACTGAGTTTGAACCACGGCGGTTCGAACCCGCAGTTTTGTAGTTTGTTTTTACAGTGAAACGAGCCTAAGAAAGACGTTTATATAAGTATGAAACTTTAAGAAACTTGAAGTCTTTTGTCAGTAGATGCAGACGAAAATTCCTTCCAAGGTCAACAAAAAGGCTCAAAACATAATTACTTATTGAAATAACAATAAAATAATAATTAGCTCTTCTACAGGGTAGCAGCTAGTCGACTGCGGCAAGCTCACATATCTCTTCCATTAACAAATTGATTGGTTAACCTGGTTTGATAAATATTTGAAAGTGAAATATGCAAAGGCCAATTCAGTTTAGATGGATAAAGCAATTTAAGGGATAAGCCCAAAACAATTGGAACTACTTTGGCGTGGGAGTGCCTGACTAGGAGATACCCAGCACCAAGCTGCCGACATTCTCTGACATTCTCTGCCCCTTCCAGATACATATGAGATATGAGATCTTAGTTAACTTCGGTGCTTATGGTCCGATCTTTGGGTAATTCTCCGAGCGCTAGCTCTTAAAATCTGCGAGTTATGCTTAAAAGAGCAAGTCTCAAAATCGATATTTATGAAATGATAAACTAGTTCGGCGTATGACCTACGTGAATATATATTTCCAATTTCAAGTCTCCAGCTTTTGTAGTTCCAAAACGGGCATGGCTTTATCTACTAAGCTCTTTCTCCTGTTCGAGAGTTTGTACACTTTATGAGGTCAGAGTTCCTTTCTTTTGCCGGTTGCATACTTTCCAAGCTTCTCTTTACAATCGATGCAGGGTGTACAAATCGTATATTTCATCTTCCTGTCTTCCTGGAATAATCAGTAAACCTCAAAAGCGTTGATCACCTCAAAGGAATATAATGCATAGGATTGTAATAACCTTCCATTTGCAGGTAAATGTAGGGCTCGGATTCCAATCTCAGATATGCCTTCCGCTGTCTGTTGCATACTTTCCAAACTTTACAATGGATTAAGGGTATAAAGAATCGGATATCCTATCTTCCTGTCTTTCTGGAATAGTCAGTCGACCTCGAAAGCGTTGATTAGCTTGAAGGAATATTTCGCATGGATACCAACAACTTTTCCATATGCAGTCCGGGGCAGATGTGCTATCGTAGTGAGGATCCATAATCAAATAGATAACTAAACATGTAGGATCCGGGCTCAAATTCCAAGCTAACTCAGAGATGCCTTCCGCTGTCTGTTGGATACTCTCCAAACTTCCCTCTACAATGGGTCGACCGCAAAGGCCTTGATAACCTCACCTATATTCCATAGCGAATGGAAAGGTCAAAGTTCTCCTAATGCAGGCTGATAAGCTGATGAGTCAGTTGGGTAACTAAACATGTAGGATCCGGGCTCAAATTCCGTTACACAGATTTGCACAAAGGAAAGTAAACCTAGTTTGGATATTTATTAACGATAAAACCAAATTTACAGCAACAAGAAAAGTGAGAGAAACTCTTGAAAATGCAATGAGAAGACGTTATAAAGATGAACAGAAAAATGTGAAATTAATATAAATCAATTTCGAAGACCTGCTGCGGATGGCGAATCTCGAGCTCCTCGAACAGGAGCGCCTCCTCGCGCGTCTGGGCGATGAGCTCCTCGATCTGCAGTCGACCCGTGGACCAGCCGATGACCAGGCTGCGATCCCGATGCCTGGCCACGCGATCCATAAAGCCGAAGGTGATGCATGTGGGAAAGGCCTCCGGATGTCCGTCGGCGCTCCTGATCAGCTGCATGGGCTTCAGCTTGAGGCTGCAGTTGAACGGAATGTGCAGCAGGCAGAGCAGAACGAAGGGTCGCCGCTTGAACATGAAGGCGACATAGACATTCAACGGATCCATGACCATCGACTGGACAAGGCCGCCCTCGTGCTGCTGCCAGTTGCAGTAGAAGCTGCGCAGATCGATCACCTCGCTGCTGCTCCAGACCATAAACGGATGCCGAAAGGGACCCATCACCATGCTCGACGTGGAGCCGTACACCTTGCTCGATCCCTTCACCACATACATCAAATGGTTGCCGCGGGCTGTCCACGCGGCCGTCTGGATGGGCATGCGCTTGGTCAGCTGATTGCTCCACGTTTTCAGCGAGTTGCGATATCGCAAAATGGGCGCATCCGATTTGAGGAAGCTGATCAGATGCAGCAGGTCCGACTGGTAGCGCATCACCCAGCAGTGTGTGCCCGGCAGCGGTACGTTCAGCTCCTGCATCAGCTGCTTCAGCTCCGGATGCCAGATCTGTATGCGGCGATTGCCGAGCGTGGCGCTGACCAGATGCGTGCCCGTCTGCAGCCACTGCAGATCGACTATGAAGTCCTTCGGCTTGTAGCCGTACCAGGTGAGCTTCATCATCGCCGGGCCGGGCATCATCATTGTGTTCGCTGGCAGCGGCTTCCACAGGCAAATGCCGCCGGCACCGCCCACCGCCAGCTCGGAGCTGGACCAGGGCCGGAATGCGGCGCAGGTAACATGCCGCTGCTTGGCGGAGGTCAAACGCTGGGGCGGCACACGCATATCGGCGTAGAGCAGCGCCACATCCATGCTGGTCAGCAGAGCGCGCTCCATGCCCGTCGGATGGCAGGCGATGTATCGGATCGAGGCAGTCGGCCAGTTGCACGTCTCAATGCTGGCCGCCAGATCTCTCACCGTCGGCGGCACCCGGCCCAGCCGGATGTGCAGCCAGTTCCTTAGCCGGCCAAAGATCAGCTCGAACATTTTCCGCACAAATGCAAAGTGCTGGCCAAACGATAGCCACAGTCGCGAAAGTCTCTGCACAGCGCGCTCCACGAGCATTCGATTCTGGAAGTTCAAAACCGGCGGCCCGTACGCCGTTCTGCCATTCATCCTCTGGGGCATAAATCTGTCTCGATTGGGATACATTTTTGTTTTCGTATTGGAATTGTACTTATTTTGTAAGATTTTGAGCTCTGCCCTTCACAGAGCATAGACTAGACTGAATTGAATTCAGCACTGACCCAAAACAAATGGAAATGCCAACCGACCATCGCCTACTTCGCCCAATTGCGAAATAAGTCTTATTCAATACGCTTGCCTACCTATTTACGTAGTTTAAGCTGAAGAGCATGGTTTTAAACATAACTCCATCATTTTATATATTTTTTTTTTATTTTTCATATTTTTTTTATTTATATTTTGAATTATTCTTCTATTTAAATTTATATTTAATTATTATTAATATTTATATTTGTATTTTCTGCTTTCAGTCTACGTCAGATGAGCTATCTGGGCGCTGAAGAGCAGCCGCAAAGAGAGGTTGCTGGTTCAAACCACAGACTTTTGTCCAGTTAAGGATATTTAGAGGTTAGTTCAAGTGTTTTTTCACCTTCTGCTATTTACAATACCCTTTTTTTCCCTGTGACACGCCTCTATTTAAGCAAGCTGAAATCTGTATATTCGTTGTTGCTCGTTACTTGAAAAATTTAAATCAATTAAGTTTATGTTCGTTCACCAATTTCTTGAAATAAAATATTGAGAATTTTAACTCAAGTGCTCTAATATATATATCAATTCGAAAGTATCATCGTTTCGATGGATTATTTAAGCTCTTGAGTTCTTAAAGTTCTCAATATTATATAAAATCCATATATGTACATATATAGTCCATCGAATGGCAATCGTTACCTATATATTCTCTTATTTTAAGCTCAGAAAAAGCTTAACATGCTTTCTCGATAATATCGACCCGAAATTAATAAGAGCTACGAACTGCAAAATGATTATGTAGGGTATCGTATAGCATATACAGATAAAGCATATTTTTAATATATTTCGCTCGAAATTCGAAGATCGGACCATAAGCACCGAAGTTAATCAGCTAGAATGTTTTTAAATGGGTGCAGGGTATCTGCTAGTCGGGCAGCCGTTAGGCTCTAGATGCAGGGTATTTAAAGTCGAGCCTTCGCGAGTCACTGGGTGCAGGGTATCTTCAACTCGAGCAAACGCGAGGCGCTGAATGTAGGGTATCTTACAGTCGAACAGACGCGAGTCAGCAGTCAGTGCAGGGTATCTGCTAGTCGGGCAGTCGCGACTGAAGCACGCTTGCTCGATTTTTTGTGGAAGGAGCGGAACGAAAGCAGTTTGTAGCATGTTGAATTTTGTGCATAGCTACTTATACTGCTTGCACAATCATTTTGCACAATCATGCTGGCACTCAATTTAATTGATTTTAAAGTTGCCGTCAGACGAAAGTCAGCAAAAGACAAGCTGTGGCCAGCCCACAAAGAAAGAACTAACCTGCAATGTGTTGTCCAGGGGGGAAGGGGCGTGGTCGAAGGCGGGGGCGGGTTCAGAGAAGTGGCCATAAAACAATGGACAGGCATGTGCAGCCGGCAAATGCGTAACAGGTTAGTCCAAGTCCACCACCAAAAACAGAAGAGCCAGCGTCGCAAAGCTCTTCAAACTTTTCACGGCAGTTTGGGCTAAGGTTTCCCAGGGACGGGGTCGGGGTAGTGAGGGGAGGGGAGGGGAGGGGAGGAGGGGTGGCTATGGTATTTGGGCTTGGATTTGGTTCAGTTTCAGTTTCAGCTCTCCGAACGGTTCGGTCAGACGGCTCTTGAGTGTTTTCCACCCGAGCTCAAACTTAAGTGGCGAAACTTGATTAAACCGCATCCACATACACACACACACACACACGCACACACACACACACACACACACGCACACACACACACACACACACACACACACACACTTACGCACATGGCCAAAGTTTTGACTTGCATCAGCCAGGTAAGGTCGGAACTGCGGACAGGGATTAAGTTGCGGTTGTGCAGCCAACGACAAAGAGTTGACTTCTCTCATCGTTTTTATGATGCACAATGATGCCACAGTTGCAGCTATAACTATTTCGAATACCCTGTAAAACGCTCGCTATAGAGGCATATTAACTGATTGCAAATGTTTGTCACGCATCATTAAAGTCAAGTTGAGTCCATTTCGTCTATTCTACAGCTCAGTCGTAGCTTGTTTAAACAAACGCGGTATGTGTGTGCGTGCATACCCCACGCAGTCAAAACCCAAGTTTTATGGCAGATTTTGCACTTTGCGTGCGCCTTGAAATCAAAATAAGTAAGGTACATTTAGTCTAAATATTTATAAATTTCAGTCAGAGTCTTGTGTTTATATTCAAAATCTTTTCAAATTAAAAGCACGCATTTTTCGAGCTCTTTAAAAATTCTGCAACTAAAAACAGTTTCAAAATTCTTAAAACAAGTATTTGCATGCTTAAAATAATAAAAAACATGCTCAAAGCAAGTGCAAAAGATTCTTGCTTCAAGCACTTTATTTGAGCCAAGTCTCAAGACAAGTTTTTCAAATTTCCAGGCTTCAAAAATTCTCTAGAAATTTTTAATTAATTTTATTTAATTTCAATATTCTTCATATATTCAAGAAAAATAATATTATTTTTGTTTAAAGACATTATAGTTATACATAATATAGAAAAATTGGCTTCAGCTGCATCTCCCTTTAAGTGTGGCCAAATTAGTTTCAAGTGTGGCCAAATTATTTTTAAGTGTGGCCAAATGTGTTTTGAATGTGGCCAAATGTGTTTTAGGTGTGGCTGTTATACGCAATAAATAGATGTTAGTTCATTAAAAGGCCATTACAGGGTATCTCTCGGTCGCACAGCGCAGGACTTACGCGTTGGCAGCAAAGCACAAATATGGATAGCTGCTGTGCTCAGTAGGGTTCCAGTGGCAGATCAAGTGCGTATTCCTGCTGCTGTGGCAGCCACAGCTCCTGCTGCTGGCGCTCCACGTGGGGCAGCTGCTGTGGCTGTAGCTGTGGCACAGCCGGCGGCAGGTAGGCAAGGGCTGGCAGACGAGCTGCCCAAGCTGCGCTGGCCAGCAGCCCGCAGAGCGTCAAGAGGGGCAGAGGCAGCAGCAGCATCTTACGAACCAGTCAATGAGAACGAACTGGAACCAATGCTGAACTGTTGACTGGTTCCGCGCAGGCAGCTGCTTTTATAGCGAGTCACAGCTCGCATCTGGGCTTGGCGCAGACAGATAGAAGCCAAGGCCAAGTCGCAGCGCTGCCTACCAAAGTCAACTAATTGAAATTGCAAATTGCGCATTATACCCTGTACATGAAATGGCTTAGAAGGGGTATATTGAAGCGGGCAAAGGTATTTGACAGGCAACTTCAACTTCATGTCGTGTATATCTGTGAGTGGCAATGTGTATTAACAGGGTATTGCTAGTCTCCCGATGGAATGAATAGTTTAAGAGAGTATTTCGTTACTGTTTACAGGGTATATAGCCGGCAATCACACTGCAGTTCCTTATTTGCATTAATTACTTAAACATTTGCAGACTTAAAGTTTTATTTGAATATTTTACTAATGATTACAGGGTATCAATCACACCCTCGAACTTTTACAAATTCTGTAGCTTCTTCTCATTCGCATCAATTAACAATATTTGCAGACTTTATTAGTTTATCAAAGTGCTAGATTATGACCTTTACAGGGTATCTCGTTGTTAAACACACTACCTCTCATCTTCACTCTCCTACGCTTCTTCTTATTCGCATTAATTGCCCCAACATTTGCAGGCATTAATTGCTAAGAAAACTATTTTATAATCTTTTCTACAGGGTATCTAGTTGTCAACCACACTACCTATCTACTTCACTCTCAGGAGTTTCTTCTTATTCGCATTAATTGCCAGGATTTTCAGACTCCCATTATTTATCTAAGTATTTCATTAGCTCTTTTACAGGGTATCTTTTCGTCAATTATACCTATTACGTTTACCCACCTCAGCTGATGCTTCTTCTTGTTCGCATTAATTGCTAGGATTTGCAGACTCCAATTGTTTATTTAAGTATTTCATTAGCTCTTTTACAGGGTATCTATCCGTCATTTATACCTCCCACGTTCGCCCACCTCAGCTGATGCTTCTTCTTCTTGTTCGCATTAATTTGCGGCTCATTTCCCATGCAGTCGACGATCTTATCGGGAATTCGATGCGATCTGTTGACTGCCAGTTAATTTTTGACTCGTAAATTTCCCAGTTTATTTGGCTGGGAGTCAGTCGAGTTATTTGCAGCTCTTATACGCTCTGTCGGCCGATGTGGGTGAAGGATTCGGGCCGGCGGGCGTTCGTTCGGCTGGCGCATGCGCCTCGCTGCTGGCCGGGTCCGACGAATTGCAGCGTTTCCCGCCAAACTCAGGCAGCAGGGCGAACGTGGGACGGGGGGCGGTGCGGGATGGGCGGCGTTTTTGTTTACCTTTGTTATCAGCGCTTATCAGACGCTCTGACGCCGAACTGACGTCCTGACGAGTATCAAGTGTGTGCCCATTGGTGGGAATCTGTACGGTGAGAGGGGAGGGCGGAGCAGCAGCTGTGGCTGGGGGCTGGGCTGGGCCTCAGGCTCAGGCTCAGGCATCGCGACACGCACATCAATTATCCAGCCGGAGTTATTAGAATGCCACGAATGGATGTCAAACTACAGGCGAATGTGCAACATTCTTGTCATTCGCAATGACACGCATTCCACTGCAGCTGGCAACATTTAATGGGCATGCCTAAACATTCATTTGGGTGCATTTGTTTTGAGACTGAATGAATTACAGCCAACAAATGATGGCATTCCACTGGCTATCATTCCTGTCATACGCATCATTCGGTTTCTTCTTTCGCATTCCACGGAATGTTGAACTAGTCGTTTGTTCATTCAATTGAATTCAACAAATTATAATTTTTTATCTAAAATGGAATTGAATGGAAGGAAATAGAATGGAATGGAATGGAATGAAATAGAATGAAATGGAATCAAATATAAAAGCTGATCTTGAGAAACTTTATCTATCGATTTCTTTAGATGTTGGAAGATGAAATAAACTTTAGTTATGTCTAAACTGTTTTGTACTAATATTTTAAATCCTAAAATCCTATAAGAAATTATTATTATTATTATAATTTGGGTAACTTTCTAAATAGCTTCGGCTCTTATGGCCTTTGGCTAAGAATGGGATTCCAGACCGAAACTTTATTATTAATTCGCCCAAATAATTGATTTGACAACTTATATCCTTCTCGGTAGACATGGTCTAAATATCATCAAAACCTTTTCTTATTTATTTTATAGAGAAATGTAGAGAAATCGATGTATACCTGTCTCTATATAGATTCCTTTCTTCAGTTAGGCTTACAATTAAGACAAATTCTTAACTACAAATACTACTTATATTGAAATTAAACTGGTATAGAAAGCGACCTGATAACCTTTTATCTAGACCTGGTCGAGTGGGATATTAAATCGGGAATATTCTGGTACAGAAAAGTTCCATATTATCTAAACAATATGAATCCTTTCCGATCCTCTTTTAACTCTCGAGTGTACATAAACAAGATAACAGTTGATTCTTTAAGATATACTTTAAGTCTAGATGGTTATACGAATGATTATATTATCTCTGCAGAATCATATCGCATCACTAGAACACACTTGAGATAGCTTACTTTTGCAACCTCGGTGCTTATTGTCCGATCTGTTTAAAATGTTCAGCGCATAATCATGGCATCCAAATGTGCGTAAATACTTAAGCCCAAGGTCATATCTTAAAAAATGTTAAACTTTTTGAGTTTTCAGCTCATTTAGTTCCCCAAATTAAACACTAAATAAATAGGATAGAGGGAAAGATTTTTTCAATGGGTATTTAGAGTATAAGAATATTGGAAATGATCCAGTTTAAAAAAATCCCATATATGTATATACCCTGAACCCATTGAAAATGGATAAAAAGGGTATATTGTATTTGTGCGAGTGTATGTAACAGGCAGAAGGAAGTGTCTCCGACACCATAAAGTATATATATATTCTTGATCAGCATCGATAGTCGAGTCGATATAGCCAAGTCCGTCCGTCCGTATGTGCTAGGGATAGAAACTTAGAACTTAAGTTCTCCTCGTGCGAGCGGGCGGGAGGGCTCGATTTATGATATCATTTAACTTCTAGTCAGATCGGGGAGTAAACTTTTATTGCTGACTGTAAATAGCTGTTGTTGGACAATGGATGATTGTGATGTCTTCTGCTACGGTCTAGATAGACATGTCTGGAAATCAGCTTGTCCCCTTTCCCCCCCATTTCCACCCGTCGACCAGCACCTTTTGCTGACTGGACTAAAAACACAAATCGTACATTGTGTGCAACACGATGACAACATTTGTTGCTTGCAACCAACCAGTCGAGCAGAGGGGCACGACACAGTTGCCAGTTGCCAGTTGCCAGTTGCTCGTCATCTAGTGCCTCCCTCGGCTTTCCCCCTGCCCCGCCGCCGTCGCCGTCGCCGCTGCCAGGCTGTGAGGCCCCGCAACACTTCCGGCATTTAAGCAAACAAAATATGTAGCATGCAGCCTTGCAACAAGCTGCAGCTAGCAGTAGCCATGTTGCCCCATCCTACCCCCCCCCCCCCTCCCCCCTTCCGATAGACAGTTGTCGCATTTGTGTGTGCCACTTGCGCCATGTTGCATGCCCCACATGTGTAGGCGGAAAATGCGGCCATGTAGGCTAATGAGTTCGCTTTATGTCCGACTCGAGTTGTTGTTGTTGTTCTTCAGCTGCTGCTGCTGCTTCTGCTGCTGCTTCTTCTTTGTTGTTTTGTTGCTCAGTTTTTGTTGTTGTTGCTGGTTAACGAGGCCGCCGCATTCTGTGGCACGTTGCCCGCCCCCGTTAAACAAATGCTTGTGGCGGTGTCATAATGGGAAATGTGTATGAAACTAAGGCTACGCTATTTGGTATTTGGTGGACAACCCTGGCATAGGGTTGCCACAAACTCAGCTTCGGCTGTCGGAAACGGAACAGGACTTGGCTGCACTTCCAAATGGATAAAGTTGAGCCGACTCCGTTAAAATGGGGCCCCAGCCAAATGGGTCAATTTAATCATTCTGGGTGCTTTGCGACGACAACAATTGCTGCTTTAAATGTCTGAGAATCGCATAGAGAGGCTAAACATACAGTAATTAAGCGGTCAAAGCTAAGGTAAATGCTTTAAGTGACTGAGAATCACATAGAGAGGTTAAACATACTGTAATTTAGCTGAGGTAAACGTTTTAATTGGCTGAGAATCGCATAGAGAGGTTCACCAGAGGAAAATTTACCTGTCAAAGCTATTTGCTGCATTCAAGTTCTTCCAAAATTCCGAAACTCGAGCTTGGGAATGCTCCAAAGCAGTTGAGGACCATCTCCCCATTGAGTATGCTATTTATTTATTTATTGACTGCAAAAGGGTGTGCACAAATACATTGTTGGGGATTTATTGGGTTATAATACAGAGAAAGTAACGCCTCAGCCAGATGACGCGGAGGCTGATCAGCTCGAGGAGAAAGACAAGGAACGCGGCGAGAAGCATCATGTGGTAGATGAAGTACAAGCCGCAGAACATCTCCTGCCGTACCGGGGAGACCTCGTGCGAGGCATGGCCGTAGGGCTCCTGGTGCATGCGGTGCGCGAAGTAGCGATTGATGTGGCTCACAATGCCCGCGGACTGGAGCTGCTTCAGCTTGCGATCGAAGGCGAACTTGAAGATGGAATGTCGACGTAGATACATGACCAGCTGGTAGAGGTAGATGTGCTCCCGCACATGGGTCAGCCGGCTGTGCTGCCAGTTCAAATGATTGTAGTGGGCCAGGTTGTCCAGCAGGGCACTCGTCGTGAGCCGGGCGCCGTCCTCGGCCGCCTCCAGTTCCTCGAAGCGCTGCAGAAAGTTGAACGTGCGCAGCTGCGTTCGATGCTGGGGAAAGTAGTCGACATAGTCCGGGGACAGGTACTGGTAGTCCCCCTCCAGCAGCTCGGCAATGTGCTCGGGCACCGGCCGATGGTAGGGCAGCCGGAATACATCGTATAGCTTGCCCTGGTAGGCGACGCGCTGCACCAGGGCGAGCAGCAGCCAGGCACCCAGGTAGCAGCGCACAGGACCCGCTCGCGGTACGGCCCGCGCCTCCAGCGGATTACCGAGCAGCGTGGTGTGCACGCGCAGTGCACACGCGGTCAGATCGAAGTAGCCGCTGCGCCGGCGCCAGGCCCACTGCAGCAGGAGGACAGCGAGGCAGCTGAGGATCAGCGCCAGCCAAACGGTGCCGCAAAAGGGCTGCACCAGCTGATTGACCGCGCCCATATAGTGATCCGTGCGGACGACAAACACGAGAGCGCTCTGATGGTACGAGCTGGTCGTGGAGAAGCGTTCCCGATGCAAATGGGAGGCGCTCAGCGCGCCAATCGCCACCGAGGAGTTGCCCACGCCCAGCTGGTGGAAGCAATCGTCGGCGCTGTAACTGTAGCTGTGCTCCAGCGTCTTTTTCTCGCACGGCGGCAGCAGACGCAGTCGGAACTTAAAGATCGTGGCCAGCAGCTTGAGCAGCTCCCCATCGACGCCTGTCAGCCGCCACGTCTCCAGCCGCTGTTCCGGATCCTCCCGATCCCCGGTAAACATGACAAACGGCGGCAACGGATACCAGCTGACGGTCAGCGGGCAGCCATAGAAGCTGCGCAGCGCACGCCCGAACAGATGACCCCGCGACAGCAGCCGGCCCTGCGCATAGCGATTGATCAGCTCCGGCGTGATGGACACATTGCAGTCGGGCGCGTACAGGCGAAAGCCATAGAAGAGCACCACACTGGGATCCGCTGACTCCACGAGCACCACCGCGTTCAGCACATGGAAGCGGAGGCATTTCGCAAAGATGTCGTGCAGTCCCGCGAGCAGCGCCTGCTCCTCGTGCACGCGCCAGCTGAGCAGTATCAGGAAATTGAACTCGCGATCAAAGAGGGTTGTGGCGAATTGAAAGTGGAGAGCGCGGAACGCTTGCGGCGTGTCCACCAGGAACAGGATGTGATCGCGCGGCTGCTCGATGGGCTTGTCCTGCAGCAGCTGCACGGCCACCCGCTCGTTCAGGCGCCGCAGCAGGTAGGTCATCGCGCGGCGCTGGTAGCGATGCTCCGCATCCGAGCGCGACAGCTCCATGATGGACAGCGCATGGAAGCGCGGACCCACCGAGCTCTCGAGCACGTGCAGAGCGGCGTTCACCAGCTCCGAGGGACGATACTCGTCCACGGGCTGCACTGCACCCAAACAGAGCGCCAGGTGGCCCAGCAGCCAGACCAGCAGCAACATTTGACGGCGACAAGCGAACAGCTCCAACTGCAGGCCCCATTCACAACTGGGAACCAGCCACAGTTGCAGCTAATTCCATTAATGGACGGCCGGCCGGACAGATGGGGGTTGAGTCCATTTAATTAGCTTCAAGTAAGCGCATCTATTTTAAAGATAAGTCAGATAGTAGATAGTGCAATTGGCAAGCGAAGCTAGGCAAAGGGGTTTAGGCAATAGAGCTTAACGAACTAGTTCGCAAATTGTTTCAGCTGGAGGTTGGAGTTCAGGAAGGCAAATGTGCTGACATAAAAAAAAAGGAGTTCAATTCGTGGCTTTGACAGGGGAGGTTCCAGGTGAACCAGATCGTGACACTGATCTAGTTCAATTGAACTAAACAATTGCCGGAACTAGTTCGCAACTGGTTCCAGTTGATCATTTAAGTGTTTTAAAGGAATGTGCTAACAGAAGAAAATAAAACAGGAGTTCAGTTCGTGGCTTTGACAGGGCAGGTTCCAGGTGAACCAGATCGTGACACTGATCTAGCTCAATTCACTAAAAACTAGTTCAACTCCTTTGGAAGAGAAAATCTTCAAACTATGCTTAAAGAGTTGCATATAGGAATAGGAGTTCATTTCATGCGTTTGACAGACCATTTTCTTGGCGAACCAGGTCTTGAGACTGATCTAGTTCACTTCACTGAAAACTAGTTCAACTCGTTTGAAACATACAAATTTCGCAACATAGACAGATGCCAAACGATGGTTACTTAAATTTGAACTGAAGAATTGCCGGAACAAGTTCGGCTCCGGCTCATCAGTGAAGTTAATGAAAACAGAGCAAGAGTTCATTCTGAGCCCTTAAAAAAGGCTCGGGGCGAACCAGATCATGACAATGATCGTTCTCTCATCAAGTTCTTCTCATTAATAAATTAATTGTTGGAACTGGTTCGCAACTGATCCTTAAGTTGAAAGTTGCTCAGTCAAAGCTTAATTCGAATCTCTCTTGAAAGTAAAAGGTGTCTCAAACTCGCAAGAAATCAGCTCTCCTGACACTGATCTAGCTTATTTTGCATAAACGAACCTACTTGTGGCTCCTAACTAGTTCAGCTCATTCTACTTCTCACGATCTTCAACTAATTTAATCCTTCGAAATATTGAGGTAATAGCACACATATAGAAAATGGATAGATATGGCAACGCCTCTGCCGTGTGGCACAGTGTGGCAACTCTTGTGCGTGATTGCACTTCTGGCTCTTGGCTCATATTTAATTAAAATACAAAAGTCTTAAATGGTCGAACCACTTCTTTTAGTTCTTACGATCCTCAACTGCTTTGAATCCTTTGAAATATTGGGGAAATATAACATGGATCGATATGGCAACGCCTTTGCCGTGTGGCACAGTGTGGCAACTCTTGTGCGTAATTGCACACAACTGACTTTTGACTCACATTTCTTGAGTTTCGAGATTTTAGTTTCGACTTTTGAGTTTTGAATTTTGCAAGCTGCTCGCATTTATTTCCATTCCATTTCCATTTCGCATTTTCGCTGGCAAATGGGCGCAGCTCCCTCTCAGCCAGGCTCATAATTGCCAGCGCAAGTTTCACACACGCATATGGGACTGTACGTGTGTGTGTGTGTGTGCCTGTGTGTGCATTTGCATTTTGAATTTGTGGATTAAGGGGGAAGGGGGAGGTGCTGGGGGCGGGGGGACAGCAGTTAAAAAACTTTTCGGTGACTTTATTTTTGGCGGCAGCAAAAAACTTTTAATTTAGCAACTTTTTTGACTTGCGACGACGAGTTTGACTATTTCTTTTTTATTTATATATATGTATATATTTTTTATTTGTATATGTGTGTGTGTGCGTGTGTGTGTGACTGGCAGTTGGCATCTTATTAAGCAAATTATTGCCATTGCGGGTTATGTGAGCTCGCAGACAGCAAAAAATGCGTCAAGCCAAATATTTGGCAAACGATTTAAGTTCAAATTTTTAAATACACTCACTCGGGGCATGTTGATTCTATCAGCAAACATGCAGCCCAAGGAATGAAAGTGAACGAATACTGTATTTATATTATGGCAAAAAACAAGACTCCAATTCGAACCAGTTCATATTTTGTTCATATGAACCGAATATACTATATACTAGATACTAGATACTAGATACTATATACTATATACTAGATACTAGATACTAGATACTAGATACTAGATACTAGATACTAGATACTAGATACTAGATACTAGATACTAGATACTAGATACTAGATACTAGATACTAGATACTAGATACTAGATACTAGATACTAGATACTAGATACTAGATACTAGATACTAGATACTAGATACTAGATACTAGATACTAGATACTAGATACTAGATACTAGATACTAGATACTAGATACTAGATACTAGATACTAGATACTAGATACTAGATACTAGATACTAGATACTAGATACTAGATACTAGATACTAGATACTAGATACTAGATACTAGATACTAGATACTAGATACTAGATACTAGATACTAGATACTAGATACTAGATACTAGATACTAGATACTAGATACTAGATACTAGATACTAGATACTATATACTATATACTATATACTATATACTATATACTATATCCTATATACTATATACTATATACTATATACTATATACTATATACTATATACTATATACTATATACTATATACTATATACTATTTACTATATACTATATACTATATACTATATACTATATACTATATACTATATACTATATACTATATACTATTTACTATATACTATATACTATATACTATATACTATATATACTATATACTATATACTATATACTATATACTATATACTATATATACTATATACTATATACTATGTACAATATACTTTTGCAAAGGATTTGAATCCCTTTGCTGTCGCTTTCTCATGTTTTAATAGGCTTTGATTTGCTTGAAGGGTATTTGAGGTGCGGCTTGTTGAAATGAATGTTTTATCAGTTTCGTGTTAACAAAATAAATTTTGCTGCCTGCGCTTTTTGCTCGCCTTTTGTTTATCAAATGCGCACATTAATTACGCAACCACAAGCACACGCATGTGCATGTGTGTGTGCATGTGTGTGTGTGTGTGTGTGTGTGTAGGGCATGTGCATTCATGCATGTCGCACTGGCCCGCCCCTTATACACCCCCCTTCCCCTTCCCCTTCCCCCTTCGATGGCCGCTGCAAACATATCGTTTTGGCCGGGCGGCGCATTTGCATTTATATGCGCATATCCTTTGTGCCCAAAGGATATTACATTTTTCCACTTGAAGCATTTTTCGTGCATTTAATGAAATTTTTAATTTTTATGCGCGCTGCAGCTTCACAGGGAGTCGGAGAGAGGGGGGGGGGGAGGGGGGCAGATACAGCAGTCACTTGCTACAATTGCCGCTGTCCAAAGCTCGAGCCAATCCCAAAGCGCAAAGATAAAACAAATAAGAGTGGGAAGTGGAAGTGGTGGGGCATGCTCGACTAGTAGATACTCTAAGCCTTTCCGAGCATGCTGCTTCTTCTTCTTTACTTAGCGACAGACTGTCGAAAAAGTGATCTCTTTTAACTAAGGTGTAGGTAGAGTCTGATCTTATCGAAACTTTCAGAGCTTGAATATGGCATATTAAAATCTCTACATACCAAAGCGCAAGGTTCTACCTTCAAGAAAAAGGTATCCAAGAAAAATGACATCTTCTTTGGCTGTGTAGGCGGAATTTCGAGATCCAGCCTGCCGAGTTTTGTTTAGCTAGCTCTTGTATTTTACGAGTAATGCTTAAAATAACAAATCTCAAAATCGATACTTATCGATATTGGGAAACTTCTTCAATATATCGAAGAGAACATAGCACACACGCCTTCTGCTTATGGTGAAGAGTACTTTCCGAGAAGATCGACTCAGCTCCTCGCTCTGCTCAAGAATTGAAGTATATTCCTTTTGGTTTCGGCTTTGCTTCTTTCTGCCCGTTGCAAAGATTCGCACAAAATCATCATACCCTTTCTGGGCACTTGCAATGGGTTCAGGATGTAAAAATTGCGGCTCTTTACAGCTTGTATCTCTCTGACCGACCCTTCCCCCCCCCCCCCCCTCCCCTCCTGGCCTTTTGTCGCCACCCCGCTTGCGTTCCCAAGATGCAACTGCAACCGCAGCAGCGCGCTTTGGGCATGTAACAAGCAAAGCTCGACTAAAGCATACCCTTTAGCGATTTATTTGCATGCGTTCTCAAAAAAAAGTAATTTAAAAGTATGTTAACAAAATTAGAAATTAGGAAAACCTCCCCCTGTGTGTGTGTGGAAAAACAGCTGTTAATGATGAAAATTTGATTAACAGCTGCTTATCATGTAAATGCTACTTAACAGCTCGTAATAATCGAAAATTAACAGACGTTTAAAGCTGTTAACGATGAGTATCTAAGTAACAGCCGCTCAACAGCTGTTAATGATCGAAGTGCTGCTTAGCAGCTGATTGAAATGTTAGCAACAGCTGTTAATAGGCAAATGTTATTTATTTACATCCCAACACAATTTGTCAGTTCCCACAGCGTGCAACTCTTTAATTAAAGGGTATAACAAGTAGATTGGCCCTCAGGGCTGAGACAGCCTTGTTATATTATATAGCCGCAGCTGAGTTGCATTCCGGTCTGGGCTCGCTTTTGGGCTCTGTGGCTGCGTTTGTGATGGACACCGAGCACTAGAAACCGACGAGGCATCCAACTGAATGTTATTCCTGCTGCTTTTATTGCTTTTGCTGTGGCTTCTGCTGAACACAAGCTAAAATTGCTACAATCTCTTCAGCTATGATTCATTATGCATAGCATTAAGTCGATTGACAAGACGGTTGAATAAAACTTAGTCCGAGCTATGTATTTCTAACTAAAGGACTTGTCTTTAAAGTTTATCTTTGTAGTTCAAATAATTGAACCGAGCTCTTTCCTTTATCCAACACTTTAACAGTTTATCTGCCTGGTAAATAGTTGACATGCAGTTACCATGCAGAATGGCAGCACACCGAAGCGACGCCTTCTCGAATGGTGCTGCCAGCTGGTTATTGGAGTGCTGCCAGATGTGCAAAAATCAATTGCCGCGTGGCAACGTTCTATACAAACTGCATGTCAAATTTTTACCAGGCAGATAAATTTTACAAGTCTTTAATTGAACAAAACCAAATTAAAATAGGATATGAAGACTTGTTAGAAACTGCGCAAACTAATCGAAAATCGAAACATATCGATAACACAAAAGAAAATCCTCCGAGATACACAATTTCCACTCATAACTTAATCTGAAGACCATATGCTGATGGGGCTGGAAAACCCAATTAAATTGTATGCCACATGCTTGAGCAGCTGCAGAAGTAAAGCAAAAGGATAAGGTGAAGCAGGGGCGTCGTCGAAGGGGGGTAGGGGTAGGGGTAGGCCAACGATATGATATGGCCATAAGTCAACTATCTGGAAGAGTGGAGAGAGGGGGGCGAGGGCAGCTGCCTGCCTGCCAGCCAAAGTTCAAGTTTGAAAAGGGGCGATGGGGCAGGAGGGGGGCTGGGGGGTAGGGGGAGCAGAGTGGCGGGGGGAGATCGAGCTTCGGCTTCATTTCTGTGCATAAATTAAAAATGACAAGGATATGCGGGCAGGACACGCGGCAGCAATGTGTAACCCAAAGCGCTCGCAACAAGTTGCAAGTTTCTGTTTCTCGAGTCTAGTGTGTGTGTGCGTGTGTGTGTGAGTGTGTGTGTGTGTGGCATATGAGAGCTGAAAGGCAAGCCCCACGCCTAGTCGAATCCTTTGTCCAACCCCTGCCTCAACCCTTTACGCATTCACCTGGCAGCGCGCTGAGAAAATTTCTACAAATTCAGCGAAAAGTATTTTTTCCACCTTAAAAAACTGCCACGCAAGGTAAAGTGCGCGGAGAGTGTGGAGAGTGGGGAGAGGGGGGAGGGGGGAGGGGGGAGGACTCTATGAAGGGGTTGCTTGGGGCTGGGAGAGCGCGAGAAATGATTTATGAATGCAAAAAGTTTTTGGCCCACAACTTTTGCGGAACCGTTTGGTTAGCAGCGGCGCCGCCTACGCCTGCCACACGATACCCTGTAATAATTGCAAGTGGCTCGAAAAGCAAAGGGGTATATTGCACTAAGGCAAGCATTAGGCATATATATATATATCTATATATATATATATACCATATCGATCTAGAAATTTTACTGCGATTGTCCTGAAAAGCTTATACTTGTTTCGATTACTTGTTCTTTTCCACCCAATCGATAAATATCGGCTTTTTTGAGAAAATCTTAAAAATAACAGTTGAATGTATTAAATTTTACAAGCATGCAGTTTCTCGTTCAGTTAACATAGTTCAATATTTCATTTACCCTGCAAAGCCAAATTAAAATCAATTAAAATCAAAATCAAAATATCATCAATTCTTATATTAAATCTAAAGTATATATTCTTCCACGCCCCATGCAGAACAAGCTCATGATCATTTCGTCGATTTCTGCTTCTTTTTTAATAATATCGATAAATATCGACTAAAAAAAAAAAGACAATTTAAGGGATAGAGCCCTGTGCCTGGGTATATGCACATATTAGCATGTCATATTAAGCTAATTGCATAAAGATCGGACCATGAGCACCGAAGTTATACAAGAAAGCATTTTCCAGAAGGGAAGAAGAAGCACAGCTGCTGCATAAAGTGCACAGATAGGTAGATAGGTGCTGGTATGTTTAGAGGGATGCTTGACGCTGGATAGCGTATCTCCTAGTCAGGCAATGCCGACTAGAGTACGCTTGCTTGTTGTTATTCTTGTTGTTGTCAGTTGCGACATGGCCAGCTTCGTGTTACGCACACACACGCACACACACGCACGCACACACACACACACATGCTTGCACACACACACACACCTCCACACACACACACACACACCTCCACACACACACGAGCAGGCACACACACGCGAGCAGCCGCTTAATGGAATTATAAAAATGTTAACTTCAGCAGAAATTCAAACATTGCCTCACTTCGAGTGTGTGCGTGTGTGCATGTGTGTGTGTGTGTGTGTGGGTGTATTGGCAACTAACCTTTTTATACGATTTCAGTTATAATTTTGTTTAACATTCAAAGTGGCTTTGTTTGCAGCCGCGGGTAGCGCGGGGGCGTGGGATCATGTGGCATGGGGCTTGGGACGGAACACTTTAAACTATTTCCATCAACTGTCTAAAACAAAAATATTTGCTGGACTTTTTGGGCCGAGCGACCAAATAATAATAAAATGAAAAGCAAAAAAAAAAAGAACACAAAGCCCGGGGGCCAAAGGCCAAAGGGTAGAAAGATTTGGTTAGTTTCAAGGGGGACTCAAAAAGTTGAAGGGCGAAAACAAACAAAAACTAACTATAAATTAGCATTAAAATAATTATGATAAGTTCAATTATTGAAAGGCCACACGAGGCGCCATTTAATGGTTCCTTCTCCAGAGATTCCTGATAGACTTGTTTGCATTGTGTGGGACAAAGCAAAGAGCTGAAGAGGGAAAAGTTCCAAGGTAAAGGGCTGAGAAATAATATATGGTCGGGATCTCTAGAACTAGAATCCCGCAATATACCAAAAGTCATATAAAAAATCAACAGAGTTTGTTTGAATTTTGCATTCGCTCTATTTAGCTTTAAACTCTATAGAAACAAAACATGTTGTAGGATTTAAGTTTAAACAAGTTTCTCAATGCAGAGTCAGGACCTTCCCCCTCAGAGCTTCTGCGCTTATGTCAGATATATGATGGCTAGTTCCATATAAGTATGCTATGCTAAATATCCATTCTGTCAGTTCTTGCAGTTTAATCCGCTATAATAAAGACTTATTGCTGAATTTGAACCAGCGACTTCGCGCCCGCTAGTTCAACGCGCGGTTACCTAAGCTAGGCTCTTGACCGCACGCTGGCAGAGCACTTTTCTAGGCCTTCGACAGTTGAGCGCACTTTCAAGGAGCCCCCCCTTGTAAGGAAAAGGAAAGCTTCAGTAAGTATTTCAGATTTAAGATTTAGGCTCCGCGTTGATCATCAACGAAGCAAACCCTGTATAAATATGTTGTATATAGACTAAAGACATAAGCCATAAACAATTGAGTTTCATGCCATAAGCCAGCGCGTTAAGTTGCCCGAACGAGGCGTATTTCTTGTGGACAACTTATCTGGCAATGCTGCAAATATAAATCCCTTTGGTATATTATCTTCAAAATCCATCAAGTTGAAAGCAATTACTTTTGTCAGGCCAACTCGAGAGTCTCCCCCTCCTCTCTCTTATCGCAAAGCGTTTCTGATTGTTTTTCACTCGTATTTCCGTATCGCTTGAAAAATTAAAACAAAGCACAGGTCCAAAACGTCGACCTCCAGCCTGAAGCAACTGCTGCAACTGCAGACGCAGAGCCTGCACTAAGGGCTGGGGCAGGGGCATCGGGGTAGGGGCAGGGGCAGGGGCAGGGGCAGGGGCATCGGGGCTGCCCGCGGAGGCAGCCAATCCAATATACTTTTCAAAGCAAACACACAGCTTGAAGCGCGCGTCGAGCGGCTGGTCCAAATCGAAAGCAGAGCAGCAGCCAATCTAGTGCCAAAGAGCCGCCAAAATGAAAAATGAAAAGCGAGAAGCGAAAAGAGCCCGTGCCAGTTGAACGTATGTGTTTGGCTAATACCCTGTAAACAGCAATGATAGGCAGACTATCGATTCGCCTTGGATCTCAACTGAATTGAGAGTTACACAAAATGTACTATCTTTTTTGGTAACTTAGTGTATTCCTTTAATTGCATACCAAAGTTTATAATCCTAAGACTTATAGTTCCCGAGTTAAAGGTATGCATACCAGACCGGGTAGCATCGACTTCCTCATGTAGAGGTAATTATTACCTTGGATCTCAGCAGACACGAGAGTTACGCAATATGTGCTCTAATTGTTTTCTAGGTAGTCTATTCTTTTAATTGCATACCAAAGTTTATAATCGTAACATTCATAGTTCCCGAGTTCGAAGAGTACATACCAGATCGTTTAAAATCGACTTGTTTCTATGGAGATAATTATTATTTGTATTAAAAATTAATCTTAAAAATATAGGGTATATGCTGGCTGGTATGATAACCATAGAAGTTTTCTACAACCTCTTTTTTTTTTTTAATTTTCCACCAATTTTTCAACTTTACATTAATTAAGAAGCACAATCAGAAAGACTGAGCTGGGCAACGCCGGTTAAGTTCAGCTAGTAGCAAAGCAATACATATTTATTTTTATTCGATTTCCAGAGAAGCAAAATATGAAAGTTATTTTGTTAATTATGTAGGGTATTCAAGAGTTCATATAACATTTGTTGTATTTTTTCATTGTGTAGGGTATCCCAGTAACCATATGTACTATATACTGCAAGCTATATGTGGCTTTTAAATCTTTGAGTTCCTTGGCATATTAATTGCTGGGGGAAAGGGTGTGCATATTCGACTAGATGCATACCCTTTCCGGGCACACAGTTGTCTTCTTCTAGTTGCCTTTGATACCCCATGGAGTAATTGTGCCATTTACAGGGTATCTAAAATCAACCACACACTGTAATAGAAATGGACCACGGCTGCCGCCTCAGCTGCTGATGTGTCTTATCTTGTCTGCAGCGACGGCGACGGCGACTGCGACTGCGACGCCAGCGTCGACGTCAGCGTTGGCGCATCCTGAAGGTTTTTATCTTGGCGTCATGTTGATGTTTGTCGGAAACTTGATTATTTTCGCTGCTTTCTTTTTTCGCCACTTTTTTGCGATTTTTTTGCAATTTCTATACCCTGTTCACGAAGTGCAAAATGGGTATATTCGCTGGGTGAAATTGATTATGCATAGTTACTAGTCTGAATGCCACGGCCACGCCCACGCACGCCCTAACCGATTGCCAGAAGGTAACAATTCAAGAGCCTCTGGCTCAAACGGGTTATAGACAGAGTATTACTTGGTCGGTGAGACCCGACTGCAACATACATACTTGATATGCTTTGAACCCCTTGCAAATACTTAAGAAAAAAGCGCATTAAGTTTTTGTGCGAATGTATGCAACAGGCAGAAGAAAGCCCCTTCGATCCCATAGAGTATATATATCTAGTCTATATAGTCTATTCTATGCGTCATGCCCACCTATTCGTCTATCTCGGAAACTACAAAAGCTAGGGACTTGATATTTGATGCATATAATATGGTATACCATAAACACAATGTGTTTATTATTGTATTTTCGATACTTTATCACTTTCATAATATCGATAAATATCGATTTTGAGGTCTTGATTCTTGGGTTTAACACGAAAACAGCAAACGACGCGCAGCTTGAGAACGTTTCTCTTCCTAGAAACCTGCCCATTTTGGTCATACATTTTATTCGATACTTTATCACATTCATAATATCGATAAATATCGATTTTAAGAGTTGTTATCTTTGGTATAGCTGACGACTCGCAGCATAAGAGTATTTCACATTTTAGAAACCTCCTCTCCAATGTGTTTAGTATTTTCTTTCGATAGCTTATTATTTTCATAAAATCGATAAGTATCGAATGTGAGACATGGCTATCTAGACTAAACTCGAAAGCACATTTCACTATTTGAAATGTTTCTTCTCCTTCCGCCTAGAATTAAAAAAAAACCTGTTCTTAAAGTGCGAGCCTTGCGCTTTGCCATGCACATAACTTTCTACACCCGATTTAACTCGGATAAAATACTTAAAGATCGGACTATAAACTCCGAAGTTAAAGATGATCACATTGCCCTAAGTGTGCCGCAAAGGCAAGAAAAAGCACGGCCGCAGCCCCTGTGTGTGTGTGTTCGTGTGTGTGTGTGTGGCTTAGAGGAAATGCTATAATATTTGTAACGGCGGCTGATCGTTTGATGCAGGGTATCTGCTAGTCGGGCACGCTCGACCTGAGCACTCGAAACTTATTTTTTATACATTTTTTGTTGGTCCACGCCACATGTTGTGTGTGTGTTGATGTGTGTGTGTGTGTGTGTTGATGTGTGTGGCTCCGGACTGAAGATGTTTGTGTGCGGCGCCCGCAGCGTACAAGCAGCGGAAGCAGGCAACAGCAGGAGGAGGGGGCGGGGCTTGGATTAGCCCCAAATGTGTTGTGTGTGTGTGTGTGTGTGTGTGTGTGGCAAGAAGAGTTCTCAGCTTGGGTGTATGTGTGTGAGTGTGTGTGTGTGTGTGTGTGGAACTTCAATGTAAATGCAACTTTAAGTCGAAGCATTTGCCACAAAACAAAAGGCCTTGTGGCAAGTTCTGCTGTGTCTTCTTCTTGTGCTTGTTGTTGTTGCTGTTGTTGTTGTTGTTGTTGTTGTTTGACAAACAAGCAGAGCGCATAAGTAAAATAAGTTGTAATAAGAGCAGTTAACAACATGGACTAAGCCCCGAAAAAGAGTAGCACACACACACACACACACACACACACACACACACTCACACACACGCAGGGAGCGAAACATGAGCAAGATGAAGTCTTCTAGCACCTGCCCACACACAAGCACACACACACACACACACAAGCACACACACACACATAAGCCAAAAGGCATGACAAGCACATGACTTTGGCAGAGGCAATGGGCAAGGGGCACGCAACGCAAAGCAGCGGAAACGTCGCACAAGGCACTGACAACTCCTTTAAAATGTAGTTACTGTTGTTATTATTCAACCTTAATGAACTTAACAAGACGACAAGGACGAGGTGGAGCAGCAGCAGCAGCAGCAGCAGCAGCAGCAGAAAGGGGAGGACATGCCGGCAGCAGCAGAGCCAGAAAAACAGGAGCAGCACCTACTGCCAGGACATGCCGGGACAAGCCAAGCCAGGCCGGGCCGGGCCAGGACATGCCAGGCAGCAGGAGCTGCACTTGGACAAGCACCAACAAAACAGTCGAAAACAGAGACGAAAGCCAGACAAAAAGACAGACAGACAGACAGACAGAAAGAAAGACACATACGTTATGCAGTTTGGCTGTGTGTGCATGTGTGTGTGTGTGTTCGTGTGTGTGTGTGTTCGTGTGTGTGTGTGTGCCATGGAGTTTAATGTTCATGTCGCAGGAACATTTTTCGCTCAATGGCGCAGGGTCACGTAACTCAAATAAAGCGCCAAACGTACCTAAAGCCAAACCAAACAGCTAGCAAAAATATAAAAAAATATATATACAAAAATCTTAAAAAAATATAATATATATATATATTTTTTACAAGTTTATACTTATCATATACATATATATATATATATATATATATATATATATATATATATAGAGCTTATATTACTTGTGCCAAGTTAAGCAAATTAAAAGTATGTCTGTGGCAAATATTAAATAGAAACTTAAAAGCAAAGAAACTCAAGCTGAACGAAAAACATTTAAGAAAAAATATATCGGGTAGAGGCTCCAGTCGGGAGTTCCCGACTAGGAGATACCCTAAACCCCTTTTCTAGAAAGATACTTGACCTCTATTCCACAAGCTTCATGTCAAGTTTGTTGATTCTAGCTCTTTAAACCCAAGAGATTTGCTTAAAAACCCGTATTTTGATATCGATTTTTATCGATTGCTTGGAGACGGGGCAAGTTATCGATTATCGGAAACAAACTCGCGCGGACAGACAGACGGACATGGCTATATCGACTCGGCTAATGATGCTGATCAAGAATATATGTATATACTTTATGGTGTCAGAGATGCTTTCTTTTGCCTGTTACATACATTTGCACAAATACATTATACCCTTTTTACCAATTTTTAGTGACTCCAGGGTATACTTAAAAAAAATATAAATGAGGTGTAAAGCGTGCTTGAAAATCAACAAGAGGTTTTTAGAAGATGTTTCAAATATGCTCTACAGTAAAAACTTAACCTAAGCTTAAAGGTTCTTAGCCATTTCTTTGATTAAAAACTGATTGACCTGACTGATTGACTGACTGATTGATGTGCAACACACTGTAAGAGCTAGAAATCTGCGCTTTTTACTGTGTTTACCTTATGTGATGCTAACGGATGCTGAGACGAAAATTTGACGAATTCCACGAACATGTGTGGAAAATAGGTGAAAATGCATGTTTGAAACTTTTTTAGTGTATCGCTTCAATCAGCTCAAACTCATTTACACTTTGCCTAACAGCCGATTGACCTCAAGCTCATTTTCACATATTTCATTAAATTGTTCGGGTGGGAAATAGGTGGAAAAGTTGTTAAGTTAATATACAAAATATGAATAGACAAATCCGTATAGTAATAGGTTTTCGATATAAACGCACTTTTGCATAATAAGTTAAAAATTTAATTAAAATTCACAATAAAAATGTATATACTTATGAATGCATGTACGTATGCATGTAAATTTGTTTATATGTATGTGTGCATGTATGTATGTATGTATGCATATACGAATTTATGTATTTTTACATATGCATGTATATATGTATGCATTATTTTTATAGAAATAAATGTATGCATATAGTTTATATGTTTATATGCAATAACAAGCAAAAATACGTATTTTTAACTAATGCCCTACTACGCGATTCTCAGCAATTCAAGTAAGTCGTATGAGAAGCCTATATGCTTCACTATAAATGGTGGAGGCGGCGGTTTCGATATTGGAGGAGACGGCAGCTTGAGCAAAGGAGGAGGCTGCTTCAACTATAGAGGAGACGGCAGCTTGAACGATGAAGGAGACAATGGCCTTAACTATTGAGGAGACGCTGCTTGAGCAACTGAGGAGCCGGCATCAACTTGCAGAAGATAGTGGCTATGGCTTTGTCGGAAGCCATTGAAACAACTGGTACGTTTTATAAGCATAATCAATTATTATTAACAAAAGTAATAACTATTACAATCGTATGTATGCATTTTGGTTTGCATGTATTTGAATATGTGTGTATATTGAGCTGAAAACGTATTTATAAATATTACTCTTCTACGCGATTCTCACTAATTCAAGTCAGGTTCAGCAAATAATCCGTGTTTTAACAAACGATATTTCTGCTTTTCTTTCAGTGTCTGTTGCCTGATAGTTTACAGGTGAGTACATAATGACAAATATATACATATATTTATCTCTAAACATAAAACAGTTTGTCCTGACTGGACAAATGGGGAAATGGCCGGGAAATAGTTAATGAAATTACTCAGTTTTAAAACCAAAATTTTTTAAGGCGGTGCACATGTGTGGAAAAATCGTGAAATACGATTGTATGAAACTTTTTTGTTTACTATCCGATCGGCCTTAATCTCATATTCAAAGATCTCTGAAAGAATTTATTTATGGGCAAAGCCGAGGTATACCTTTAAATATCCCATATAGACATAGATTAAATTTTCCCATCCCCATAACTTGGTCAAATCTCATCCGATTTTCATAAAGTTTGGCTTTTTGTTTATGGTTTGAGCTCTAGATCAATTTTGCATCGAAAGTAGTAGTTTACTAGTAGGTTATATAAAACCTGTTCTTTTATATCTGGAGAATTTTAAGTCTGATTATCAAGTCCAAATTATATTATTATAAGAAAAGATCTGATTATCCAGCGATTACTACTTCAACATATAAATATCATTTACATAATTTTGTGCTATTATCTGTGGGAATACGCAAAGACTGCACATGAAACATGTGTTTGCGCATAGCTAGCATATGACGCGAACTGTTCCCAGTATTAGTTGAGAGTATAAGAGTTGTTTGGTTGCCTCAAGAGAGTATTGTCCTCGTGTCCGTGTTGTCCTCGTCCGCATAAAAGGCAGCCACAGTCAGGAAAGTGCCGACAGTCGGCTGTTGGCCACCAACAAAGTCGGCTACGCGCTTTGCTCACCAAGTTTTGGCAAAAATCAACTCGAAAACAAGCTGATAATATATGAAAATGGCTCTAGTCAAAGTCAGCTTACAGCAGCAATGCTAAAGTGACATTAACATTAAGTGTTCCGATTGTAAACAGAAAACTGTTAACTTTAGTAGAAATATGTTATATATATATATGTATATATATATATTGGACATCAACTAGTTATAATTACAAGTATAGATCTAAGTTTATGAACAGCTCTCAGTAACATGGCGTGCAACTGTTAGTAACAGCGCGCCTTAGTGCTTAACCTTTTCTTTTCTGTTAACATTGTGCATTAACAGCAATGAATTCTGTTATTTTTTACAGAGCAAACAATTATTGCATATATTGCCATTTCGCTTAAGTTATATTAAAGTTGACATTTTTTTGTTTTACCTTTTTAAATTTGCGTTTTGAACAGCCCTACAAATTCTATTAAGAGTGAAAGCCAGAGAGAGTGTGGCAGCTAATCTCAGAAGCAGGAAATAGAATAGCTGGCTTATAATATTCTAGAAAATATTACCCGGCCTTAAGTGAAATTTTGGCTGCCCACATTCCTGCCTTTGCCATTGGTTTCCCTTTTTCAACACAGATCAATCAAAGTCAATTGTAAAATATATTAAAATAGGGGCAGCAAGTTTTAATTTTTGAGCTTTTCACACATTTTCTACATCTTTCGCAGCGTCTTAGCGTTATTTTTCTTACAAAACGTAACTATTGTAAATAAATGCACTCTGCTAACTCAATGAGTTTGAGCATCAATCAGTTAGACAGTCAATAAGTCAGTCCTTCAATCAGCCAGTCAACTAGTAAGGCAATCAATTAGTCAGTCAGTCAATTATGTAATCAGTCGGCCAGTCAATTAGTTAGCTCAGTCAGTTAGTATGCTCAGTCAACTAATTGATCAATCAGTCAGTCAAATAATCGATCAATCAGTCAGTTAGTCAATTATTTTGAATGCCTCGCCCTGATGGTAAGTCCGCTAATCAATCAATCATTCAGTCAGTCAATTGGTTATCCATTTAATCACTTATTCAGATGGTCAGTCAACTAGTCAATCAATAAGTTAGTCAATCAGTCTCTCAATCAATCAGTCTGTCAATCTGTCCGTCAATTGGTACGTAAGTCCATCAGTCCATCAGGGAGCCACTCAGCTAGGAAGATTATCAGCCGTTTAGCCGAAAAATGAGTTAATCAATCAACTCATAATCCAATCAGTCAATCAATCATTCACATAATTAGTCAATTAGTCAGAAACGGCAGTTATGATTATGTAGATAATATGTATATTATCTAATCAACTTATTGTTTAAAGCTCTGACATGTACTAACAACAATCGTAATTTTTTTAATTGATTTTCCCATTGTTTGTACATTTATGAGCTCGTTTCAATCAACGAATTGTTTGAACATTTATGGAGTTACAAGTGCGCGTAATGAATGAAACAAGTTTTGATTAACATTTCGCTGGTTCAGTAATTGTTGTTGCTAACGTCGAACGAAACGGAAATGTGTTTGCAAACCAAAAGATGGACAACATTTCCATCAACATGCGCAGCGTCAATCGCGAGCAACGTTAAGTTGGCCGCAAGCCATTTTACTGTTATTACATTTATTTATTGAAAACGCGGCAAGGCGAGGCGAGGCGCTATTCGAGCGTTTTATGTTTAGGTCATCGATATGCAAATTGAT
Organism: Drosophila lacicola; assembly: GCA_035045355.1. Lineage (NCBI taxonomy): Eukaryota > Metazoa > Arthropoda > Insecta > Diptera > Drosophilidae > Drosophila > Drosophila lacicola. The sequence continues at coordinate 2,750,334 of JAWNPB010000148.1, read as the reverse complement.
TGACAGGCTCACAGCTCCAACCCCCCCCCCTCCACCCTGTTTCCCCGCTGCCCCTGCTCCTGGTGCTCATGCAGATGCCAATGCGAATTGTGAATTCAATCCAATTCAATTCGTTTCAATTCTCGCAGCTGCTGCTGCTGCTGGCGCATTGTATTTTTATGCAGCTTGTTGGCCATTGTATTTGATTTCTATATGCCACACACACACACACACACACACACACACACACGCACACACGCACACACACGGACGCATGCACAGCTAGAGCATGTGCGTGAAGTGGCCAGCGACTCGTGATTGGAGGAGAAATCGCTTCCCTTTTTGGCTCCCCTTTGGCTCCTGCTGCTGTCCCCGTTTGACATAATTAATTGTAACACGGCACAATTACGATGCCCGATGCCAACCGCCAGCCCGCCAGCCCGCCACCCCGCCAGCCCGTACTCAACCACGTGACCCCCCCCCCCCCCCCACGCATCCGTTAGAACGTGGGCAGGACAATAAGGATATACATTTTAATTAAAGCACCTCGAGCCAACTAATTACATTCCCAGAACCAAATGCGATGCAGACGCTTGCGCGCGTATGAATGCGCCTGTATGTGTGTGTGTGTGAGTGTGTGTATGTGTGTGTGTAACAAAGGCCAGCAAGTGACCCATTTGCGTCTGTATGCGTGTGTGTGTGTGTGTGTGTGTAGTTTGTTGTCAAATGCCCTTGAGCGGCTTCTTTCATTGTCTACGTCTGTGTGTGTGTGTGTGTGTGTGCGTGTGTGTGTGTGTGTGTGACACTTGCATATGTGTGCGACAACATGAAATGCCAAAGTTTAGCAACACTTTGCAGCGCAAACATGATTTATATGCAGGTGCTAAGCTATCGATAACTATCGATAAATATCCAAATTGATTGCTTGCAAGCGATAGTTGAGCGAATAACAAAATAAATGACAATGGGAAATCTAGTGAAGAAGAGAAGTCTTTAAATGTACTTTTTATGCCTGTCGATGGCTATCGATAATTATCGATACTCACAGTGTTACCAAGCCATCGAAAGTTATCGATTGTAACAAGCACAAAACAAAATGCCGTTTATTAGTAAATGTTTATTCTAATTTATTTTTAATAAGCATCACGAACCGAATCGAAGTCCGAAGACCGTCTGTCTATCTGTCCATGAATTCACAGAGTCTATCAGAGTTCATCTGTCCAGTTCTCGCTTGCCCTAAGCAGATCAGGTTTATGTGAAACCCACAAAAAGGGCTTACTAGTTTATTTGTAGTAAGTTACAGTTGCTGTCTCTCTAGTTATATGCCCATGCTCACAATAATGCAAAGTGTTCCGGAAATGTGACCCACTTACCTTCTTACTATAAACGATTACTGGCATTATGATGCATCGTTTGCGAATCCACAGGTTTCGACAGCATATGTTTCATTCCACACGTTCCAAAATATGCTATAGTTCTGCTCATTATGTAATCAATAGTTAGAATTGATATTCACAATTAAGCATTTACCAAAGTTATATTGAGTTTATGCTTCATTTACACATTCGTTTCATTCCATACGTTCCAAAGTCTGTTGTGTCCGTAATGTAGTCGATAGCTAAGAATCGATATAGATATTAAGACTTTTTCACTTACACTTCTGTTTCATTCCACACGTTCCGTTGTTGAGCTATTCCATATTGTTTCAAAAATGACCATTTTGTTTGCGTTAATTGATCAATAGCTACAATTGATATTGATATTAAGGCTATTAAACCATAGATTTATTGAGCATATATTTCACTTAGACAACTGTTCCATTCCACTCGTTCCAAATTGTGCTATTGTCCTAGCTCTCTTGTTTCATTCCACATGTTCCATTGCCTGTCATATTCGTTTGTAGCAGAATATCCATAGATGTATTGAGCAAATGTTTCGCTTAGACAACTGTTCCATTCCACTCGTTCCAAATTGTGCTATTGTCCTAGCTCTCTTGTTTCATTCCACACGTTCCATTGCCTGTCATATTCGCTTGTAGCAGAATATTCAACGCATTTCCGCTTAACTCTTTAAGCCTCCCGCCGTATCACCCCCCCCAACCCCTTTCAGCCCAACAAACATCTCCCCCCACCTGCGCCTGAGGCTACCTTCAAATTTGAAGCGATTTGCAGCCCATTCAAATCCAAAGGACCCAAATAATTGTCTTTGCGGGCATTATGTTTATGTTAATTGTTGTTGCTGCTGCTGTTTGTTTTGCTGTTTTCATTACTAATTGTTCAATGATAGGCGCCGAGGGTAGAAGAAGCAGCAGCAGCAGCAGATGATGATGAAGAAGAAGCAGCAGCAGCTGCCAAGGATCAAGACCCAAAATGTTAAAACCCCTTTCGCTGTGGCCCGTTTCCAGCGTTCATTTAATGCCGTTAACATGACACTTGAGGCTTAACCCGTTGGCAATGGCCGCATTCTCAATCCTTTTCGCCCCCCATCCCCCTGCCACGCCCCTTAAAGTCTGCTGTTAAAATGTGTTAAACCATTAAATGAAATTGAAATTCTTGGCAGGAAGTTTACTTGATTATCCTGTCGCCAATAATTAAATGTTGTCGCAACAAGTTGCCGCAGCCCAGGCTAACGACACGGGGGGGGGGGGCGGAGGGGGGTTGGGCGGGGGCGTCGGCTTCTGCCGCTGCTGCTGCTTTTTTTTTATACCAGACGCTGCGGCAAGGACTCGCTGGGCCGCTGGCGCGTTATAAATAGTACTCATTAAAATATTTTAATTTACTTGCAAGGCGATTACAGCCAACCAGGAAGAGAGGGGTGGGGGAGGGGTGTGAGGGGGGAGTCTAACCCTGACTAAGGGTTAGACGCACAAAATTAATGCACAAAACATTTTTCGGCAATTGTGAAAAGCGAAAGTTGTTGCGTTTTGTCAAGGATTTGACAAAATAATTGGTTAAATCAACTGAGACCGCAAAGTGTGGCAGCAGAGGGGGGCAGGGTAGGGTTGGGCGGGGGTTGGGGTGTTGACAGTTAAGCGCAGTGTGTGAGTGTGTGTGTGTGTGTGTGTGCGTGTGTGTGTGTGTGTGTGTGTTTGTGCAAATTACCCTGAGAATGTCATCAAGTCAATTTGCAAAATGAGAAAAGTAATCAACGCCCGCGTTAACCGAAACCCCAACTCCCAAAATTTCAACTCCAATACGCCCCCCTCCCCCCTCTTACCAGCAGCCCCCGTCGCCAGCGCTTCTAAGCGCTAAAGCGACGCCAAGGCAAACAAACAAAACGCAGAAAAGTGCTTAAAATTTAAATCACTTCAGACCAAAAGCGTCACAATACAAATCCACACACACACACACACCCGCACACCCCCTCGCACACCCTCTCGCACACACACAATCACAATATATAAATTATATTTTGAGGGTAAATAAAACACTTAACGCCCTTTTAGCGGTTGACACCCGCGCCACACACCCCTCTGCCCGCCCATCCCTCCCCCCGCCCATGCCTCCCCCCGCCCCCTTCTCCCCCCTTGCCACCCGCAGAGCCAGCGCAGTTACCCAAAAGCAAACTCCGGACACGCTCTGTTAACGGCGCGTCCTCGCGCCACGATTCGCAGTCAAAAAAAAATAAAAAAATAAATAAAAAATAATTGAAGCATTTTCTTGCCGACTAGCAAATACCCTGCAGCCGGCGAGCAGCTGCCATCAAGTACTTGTTATTTTTGTGTACAATCCAACTGGGTTTACGTTTGGTACGTTAGACGAAAATTCAATCTGAAGTAACTTGGGGGCTTCTGGGCGGATCTTTGAAAAATAAACGGGGCTTAAGGAATGCATAGAAAAGTGTGTATATGCCAAGGGTAAAGGCTCTACCTTTGAAAATGAGCGTGTTTTCAGGTTCTACAGGAACGGGGAGAGATATCCAAAAACTTCATACCAATTTGTGTGTATCTAGCTCTTATAATCCTCAAATTATGCTTAAAAACCGTAATGCAAAATCGATATTTATCGATATTATGTTTTCAGTCATACAGGAGTGGGAAGAGATATATTCCTGGCCTGCATATGCTATACTGTAATCTATACTGCATCTAGCTATCATAATCCTCGAGTTATATCTAAAAAACCACGATTAAAGATCGATATTTATCGATACTATGTTTTCAGTCTTATAGGAGTGGGAAGAGATATCCATAAAGTAAAACATTCCTGTCCTGCTTATGTTATACTAGAAACTACATACCTATATTTGGGCATCTAGCGTTTACAATCCTCAAGTAATGCTCAAAAGCCCATGATTGAAAATCGATACCTATCGATACAATGTTTTCAGTCTTACAGAAATGGGGGAAAGTATCCAAAAAGCGATATATTCCTGGCCTGCATATGCTATACTGTAATCTATTGTGCATCTAGCTCTCATAGTCCTCGAGTTATATCCAAAAAACCACGATTAAAGATCGATATTTATCGATATTATGTTTATGGAATGGGATATATTCATATATTCATTGCATATGCTGCACTAGAGACTACATACCAATTTGTATGCATCTAGCTTTAAAAATTCTCGAGTTATATCCAAAAGAAACCCTGATTAAAGAGCGATATTTATCGATATTCCGAAAATGAAAAGAGATAAAAAACGTATTCTGCATATGTTGAAGCTTATTTCTAGCTTATGTAGACAGGTTTAACAATATCGCACTCAGCATTTGGATCAAGAATATATAGATGTAGATGCTTCCTTCAGCCTGCAATAGATGCTTAATGCCCACTTTCCACGGGTTACAGGGTATAAGAACGGGAAGAAGAAGACACACAGAAAAGACATTGTCGCAGCGGGCGCCCTTTAAGCCATCATTACCCAAATGGCAAGCGGCTCGCGGAGTGCTGGCAAAAGGGGCGACGGGGCGGCGGGACGGCGGGATGGGGACGCGCTGCCAGACTAAGACTAAACAAATTTGTGGCCCTGTTGGCTGACTGCCTGCCAGCCCGGCTGATGTCTTCGTCAGCTTTACTTTTTCTCATAACTGTCAGTTGACAGCTTCAGAGTTGCCACCCCGCCAAACGACGACGTTGAACAACTTTGCCGCTTTGTTGACGTTACACAACATTTGTTTTCTTTGCTTTCTGTTTCCTACATACCCTGTATTCAAAGGGGCAGCACGAAGTCAAGTAAATGACAATAGGTTTTTCACAATACTAGTTATAAGATTATATTGCCTATCCATAGGAACTCACGTTCTATAAGAAGCCAGTGTTGGAAAATGTGATATGTAGCTGCTCATATACCCTAGAAAGCGTGCTCTTTGCAAAGCTGGATGAGAACCAATTGCATTATTAAGATAAAAACTTGATACCCTACAGAGTCAGATATATATATATCTACTCATTTCCCATCAAAGCGAGCTATAGCAGCACATTACAGGGCATCTGATAGTCGCGCATTCTTTGGCACTCGATTTTTACACTCTTTCGTTTTCCTTTATGTGTTGTCTCTCATTTTGTTGGCTTTTCGGGTTTTTGGCTGCGCGATTTGACATTAACCTGTCAGCGTCTGCCTGGCATTATGTTTTATATTTTGCATTTATGGGCGTGGACTCAACGCCCCCCGGCTGGTTGGCTGGTTGGCTGGTTGGCTGGCAGCTTGCGTTGATTAAGTGAGACTCATTGTGCAGCATGTGCCTTAAGCACTTTTTAAATTGATCATTAGTTAAAAGAAGTTAAATGGCTATCGATAATTTATCGATATTGGCAAGCAACATTAGTTAAAAGAACCCAACTAGCAATCGAGTATTTATCGATATTTAAAGTTAAATTAAGTCATTTAGTTATCGAGAATTTATCGGTGCTTGTTTAAATAACTGTAGCTGCTCTCTATAATTTATCGATGAGTAAACTAGGTATCGATATTTTCTCAATTTTTGCAATCAACATTAGTTTAAAGAAGTGCACAAGCTATCGATAACTTATCGATATTGGCAACAATATTAGTTAACTGAATAGCTATCGATAATTTATCGGTTTTTGCAATTACCTTTAGTTAAAAGAAACAAACTAGTTATCTATAATTTATCGATATTTTCAAAAAATATAAGTTAAAATAATTAGAATAGCTATCGATAATTATTCGTATTTTGCAATATTTGAAGTATACTAACTATTGATAATGTATCGATGTTTGCAACACCAGAAGTATACGAGCTATCGATAACTTATCGATATTTATAAACAACATTAGCTAAAAAAGTAAACTGGCTATCGATAACTTATCGACATTTGTTAAAAGAAGCTAAAAAGCTGCAATTTCTATCTAAGCCGAATTTTGGAGGGAGGTCTTAATTCTTCTTTTATTTCAAAAAAGGATGCACAAAGTGCTTTGGTTTAGTTTTTGAGTATGGAAAGAAAAAGCAAACTCTGGCAGTAAATATCGAGCACAGTGGCTGCTAAAAGTATTTATATTGCCAACATTGTGCTTTCAAAGTCAATTTCCAGCACTTGCTATAACCGAACTGAATATGATATTCGACTTGATGGCCTGGCTCAACACTTGATCTAATCCATTTAGTTATCCGTTTGACAGTCTCTGGCTTTTTGTCTGCCCGCCCGCCCAGCTTTCCCTTGCGGTGCTTTTTAGCTTTAGCTTTTCCGCTTTGCCGCCTTCGGGCTTGACGCCTATTCGCTGTGGCATATGAAAATTCAATTGACGCCTCTGATTCGATTTACTCGATGCATGAAAAAATATCAAATGCAAAGGCAAAAAACACAAAACATCAAATAACATTTAATGCCCGCAGTGCTTTTTGAAGCGGGCCGCCAACTTCCCCGATTAGATAAGCAGCGAGAAGCGGCAGGCGAGAAGTGCCAGGCGAGAAGCTTGCTGCGAGTGCGAACAAATGGAAGGCGAAAATGAAAAGCAACTAGTTCAAAAATCGCCTGCAGGGCCAAATAGAAGCATCTAAAAATCAAAGAGGAGCAACAAAAAATGCAAGTAAGAGTGCTCCAGTCGGGCATGCCTGACTGGGCAAAATACCCTGTACCCAGCCTCACATATGCCATCGGACTCTGTTGTCCGATCTTGCCGACATTTTCATTTACAAATGTGTGTAAATATCTGATATCTGTCTATCGTATTTTTCAAGCTTGGACGCAAGATTTATCCAAAAATTTGAATAATTTTTTGACTCTTTGCTTTGTATGTTAGATACCCTATTATTCCAATTTTTTGTCTCTAGCTCCAAAATCTGTAAGTCGATATTTATCGAAACGTAACGAGTTATCGATAGTCTAGAAGAAGCTTTCAAATTGCAAGTCCCTTGATTTTATAGACTCTGAATGGAAGGCAAATCGAGCAGTCAGACTGGCACAGATCGACTCGGCTGATCAGGAATATATATATTTATATATATATATCTACATACCCTATATATATACACACTTTCTTCTAGCTCCTTGCCTAGCTCTCCTTGGCCTTTTTCAATGAACTCAGCTTAGCAAAGAGATTCCCATTTTCGAGCTGCTTTATTCATATTCAAAATATATCTTTCAATAAAAATTATAATAAATATATAAAATTATATATTCGATTTAAATTTAAGGGATCGAGCTCCCGTAGGAGATATTTATACTTGTTGTTCTTTGAAATATTCTTGATAATTACAGGGTATAGAGCCAATGCAAAGCGTGGGCGAGCAAATGTTGTTGGTATACCACAACATAACCAAGCCGAATCCCCTACGCCCCCCCCCCTCTCCCCTCTCCCTCTCCCTCCCCTTCCCCCGCTACGTCCTTGTTGACTGCTGCAACTTTCGGCTTACAAATTGTTTTTTAGTTGGCAGAACTTTTAATTTGGTTATAGTGTAAAAATGTTTGTTCGTCCTACCTCCCTCCCTTCCTCCCTCCCTTCTGCTCTCCCTGCCGCTCTCCATAGAGCTCTCTTACGCTTGCTCCAGCTATAACTATATATATATACATCTATATAGATGTACACTAAACACTCTTTTTTATTTACTCAAAGTTTGTGGCGCAAATTAATTTGCATTTCACACACACAACTTTCCCTCCCCTCCCCTCCCTCTCCCTCTCTCGCTGCGTGCTGGTCACTTTTGCAATTAGAAGAAAAGGGAAAATAATAGAAAACAATTTGCGTGCTCAGCCGCAATTAGATGGCAATTAATAAACTACAAAGCGTACAAAGCGTGTGCCAGCTAGAGAGAGAGAGAGAGAGAGAGAGAGAGAGATAGCTGGTTCAAACCCCATCGGTTTGATGGCCGGGAGATAAGAAGACACGCTGTGTCTGTCTGTCCTTTGTGCATTAATCAAACAAATCAATTTTCATATTGTATCCCCGGACGTGCGATGAAATCGTAGACCAGAAACCACTCACGGCCCCATTTGCGGCCCATTCCGTGCGATTCCATAAACCATAATGGCCCATTCCACATGTTCCATGCCACATAAATGTAATAAAAAACCATAAAAGCTCACACGTCAAACGCAATTCAATTGTTATGCCTGTACACTGACAGAAAACTGTGCGACATAACCGAAGGAAAGTTTCTTTTTATCTTATTTGCTTGCGCTTAATGCACATTTTGTTCTTGAATACCTTTAAATTGAGCAGCTTTTTACCATCAAAACGAGATAAAAAGCTTGATTTGAGAGCGAAATGAGAAATTCTGGTTCAACTTAGCTTGGATTGAGTGTGTGGATTTGAGTCTTGAGTATCGCAAGACTTGGAAAAAAGGGTTAAGAAAAGACTCAACTGAAGGATATTTTTCAAGATATTTTAAGATTGTTTGCGAACTAACAAGCGTGAAGACGCCAGTTCAAATCCCAATGCGAGTTTCAATTTTTTATATTGCTTTATATTAATAATAAATTTAAACAAATAAAAACTCATTCATGTTAAAGAATGTTCTCGAACTAACAAACGTGAAGTCGCCGGCTCAAATCTCGTTTCGACTACCTTTTTTTGTATTTGTATTACCATTATACCCCTTTATATATATTATAATTAATTTAGAATAATTTCTGATTTCAAAAGAGAAGAAATCTGCCTAAAAGTCGCTCAGCTTTTCAGATAATTCTAGCTAAGCGAATATCGAAAATCTTCTGATAATTCTTTCTCTCAGTGTAGCCCTACCTAGGCTCCCAATTTCGACGCTCTGCCTCGTGGTTGGCAAGGGGGGCGGAGGGGAAGCGGGGGTTGGTGTGTTTCCAGTGACAGTTTTTCGGGCGGCCAATTATCAGCGCTATTACCAAACTCGAGCCTCAATTCAATTTGGCTGACGTTTCAAATGGCTTTCATGCAATCGCCCCAGTCACCCCTCACCCCTTAACCCCTGCCAGGCCACATGATATGTGAGTACTCACTCACACACTCATTCACACTCATTCACACACTCACTCGCATTCACATTCGCTCAAGTTTTTGGTTACTTTGTTTTTGTGTTCTAGCCAAAAAACTTTCACATTGATAAGAGCCACAAAGTGCGGGCGGAACGCGGCGCACGTTGCGTATGAGTAATGTGTCATTCCATCTGTGTCTGCGTAGGTGTGTCTATGTGTGTATATCTCTGTGTGTGTGTGCGTAGGTGTGTGTGTGCGTGTTCTTTCGGCTCGTAATGAAAAGTTTGGCGTAATGAAATAAGCCAAAGTTTTTGCAGCTTTCAATAATAACTGCAAAAGTAACTAGCTAAAGTTTTATTCTGCTGCTGCTGCTTCGTCTTCTTCTTCTTCTTGTTCAAGCTCCTTCGGCTGCTTCTTCTTCTTGTTGTTGTTGTTGTTAACGGGGGCTATCAATGTGATTATGAAGTGGCCACTGATGTATCCATTTGAGTGCACTCTGATATGCCCTCTTCATGGTATGCTCAAACTTAGGTGTTGTGCCCTGTGTGTGTGTGTGTGTGCGTGTGTGCGTGTGTGTGTGCGTGTGTGTGTGTGTGTTTGTCTTACAAATTGGCTCTTAAACATGGTCTTTAAGCTATTGGTCTAATGTCTGTCAGTCAAGAGCCGCTGGCATCAATTGCTTATCCAAAAACCTGATTTAAAGTCATCTTCAGCTTATTTCAAGATTATTTTCTTTGAAAAAAACTATTGCAGGCATTCAAATGTTGAGCCGGGGATAGTTTATATATATAGCCAAGCAAACTTTAAGGTAATTGCTTTGTTTCTTAACAAGAATCGTGTTTCATTCCATGCGTTCCCCATGCATTTCTGTCTATTAGCTTTCATTTATAGGCGTCCACCTAAAATCCCTTGTATATCATGAAATGCTTATCACTCTCTTAAATGTTTAACTGTTAATTGCATGAGAACATTGTGTTTCATTTCATTCGTTCCTTAATTGCAATTGTAAATATACACAAGACACTTTATTATTCCTTTTACCTGTTTCACTGACGGCATATCTCTAATTGAATATCTTACCATCTTTCATTCATATCATGCATTTTCACTGCCGTTTCATTTGCCACTCGTTCCTGTCGACCCATTTCGTTTCATATGAGATATGCTAAGATAATAAGATAAGTATTTTTCGCTTTCTTCTTCTTTTAGTTTCATAGCAATCTTTTCTCTGCCATTTTCCGCTTTACTTGTGATTCATATTCCATCCATTTCTGCAATGCAACATATCGATATATATTCAGTCATCGCCTAACTATTGACTCTCCACTTGTGTTCCAATTCCATTCATTCCTACAGCTACGAATTTTTGATACATTATCACCCCACTTCATGCCTCTCTCTTGCTCGCTCTCCCCGCCCGTCTCCCTTTACAACTTTACAGTTGTGTTTCATATTCCACGCATTTCTACAATTCATACTTATTCAGTCATCGCTGATTATATATTTTTTCTTTATCTCATCGCTCTTTCTCCACGACTTCACTTGTGTTTCAAATTCCATGCATTCCTTCAGCTGCCATATATTGATAAACCAACGGCTCACTTCATCTCTCTTTTGTTACTCTTTCTTTCTCTCTCTCTCTCTCTTTCTCTCATGCACTTCCTCATCAACTTCACACTCGTGTTTCATATTCCAATCATTCCTACAACTGCAATACATCTCCCTATTTACTTCTACTTTATATTCTTCTCCCCCCCTCTCTCTCTCTCTCTCTCTCTCTGTCTCTCGCTCTTTCAGTCTCTTTTTGCAACTTTCTACTTATGTTTCATATTCCACTCATTCCCACACTTCTCGTGTTAATGCGTTAAGCACCTTAGTGCCTGAAATCATCTCGCAACATCTCGACATCATCTGTCACCCCCCTCCAACCGGGCCTCGCACCCCGCCCCCGCCCCCGCCCTCCCGCACTGTCCACGGGGATTCACTTGGAGATGGAACTTGTTTATTTTCACACGATTTATGCGCAGTTCATTGAGCCGACATCGAAGTACAAACAGGGCCCAAATAACAATTAATCATAATTAAGCCACAAAATGCACACATAATCATTTATTATGATACAGACGCATGCAGAGGGAGAGACGGGGAGGGGGCGAGGGAGAGGAAGAGGGGCAAGGAGTAGCAGACGGAGACTGAATGGATAATAAATTAAGTCAAGTAGCTCGTGTTAAGCTGCTGCTCGTCCCCGTTCTCGACCAATTGACTATTTGGCCAAAAGCCACGAGGCCGCAGGCCGCAGGCCAAAAGCCAAACGTTCGCCGCAAACTGGCCGCAGGTAGCTGCTCCGCTCGCCCGTTGCGGTAATCAGGCGTTAAATTAACGCACTCATTAGCACAAATTACAAATTACAAATTGAGCTGCGAGGCGAGCTTCGCAGTTCGCAGCGCGCAGTTCGGGCTCTACGTGGCGCACCTAAGTCAGGTGCTTAACATAAATCACTTAATAATCAAGTGCAGCCATTTAATTGGCTGACCGCAGCTGCCCAATCCACCCGTATTCCACACCTCATTTCAATCCATTCCATGCCATTCCCTTCCATTCCATTTCATTGCCCGACATGACATCCAAAAGGTTCGTCGCCTTTGGGCAATTTATTATTTCATTAGGCCTCGATGCTGGCGTACAAAAGCTGACTGCTGTCAAACGCAAGCAGCACAGTTGCATTTCCGCTGCTTATCTAATACCCTGTAAAGCGGGACTCAACTGGGGATGTCAATAAGCAGACCACATCGCACTTATGAAACATATCTTATCTTATTGTTTTCGTCTGAGCACAGCTGCCTGTCAAGTAACTTAACATCCAAGAACAGGGTATCCAGTAGTCGCGCACTCCCCACCAAGGCTCTCTTGTTCTTTAATGTCAATCCAAAAAACTGTTTTAATTTATTCAAGCATGAATCATTTGACTGCCCCTCAGCAGAAATTATACCTGAGTACAGGGTATCTAGGAGTTGTGCATTCCCTACAACAGCTGTCCTTTGCTTATTTCCTCCCATATTCTTAAAAATTGCTTAGTAACGAGTTTAGTTCCTCAGTTGAATAGTGAACATACAGTTAGCATGAGCACAGGGTATCTGCAGGTCATGCACTCGCTGCTATGGCTTAACTTACATCAATCTCTTACAATAATTTTTATATTAGTGAAAGAAGTTGTTTTCGTCTGAGCACAATTGCCTTACAGGTGACCTGACATCTGAGTACAGGGTATCTAGCAGTCGTGCCCAGCCTAATACAGCATATTCCTTCCCTATTAGCTTTACTTATCCAATTAAACGTCTCGCAACGAATCGAGTTGTGCAAGAATGCGATTAACATGCTTCAAATTTGACTACAGGGTATCTACCAGTCTTGTACTCCCTACTATACGGTTAATCACATGAATCCCTTACAGTAATTTGTATATTAGAGAAAGAAGCTGCTTCCGACTAAGTAAAATGGCCTTATTGGTGATTTTACATCTGAGTACAGGGTATCTAGCCGTCGTGCCCAACCTGCATATAGCACATTCCTTCCTTATGAGCTCAACTTATCCAATTAAACGTCTCGCAACGAATCGAGTTGTGCAAGTAAGCGATTGGCATGCTTTAAATTTGACTACAGGGTATCTTCTGGTCTATCAGGCACACCCTGTTGCCCGTTGCCGCGTGTTGTTTCATCTTTTTACAGCTCGTGCGGTGACATTTAATTTAAGTTTTGCAATTTGCATGCGAATTACGACGACGCTGATTGAAACGACTCGCCCTTTTGGCCTTAGAGGGGGGCAGGGGGCAAATCAAATCTATTGCCCGAGTAAAATAGAAATAAAATAAAAGACAGGGCAGCAGCAGAGAAATTCGCCAAGTTTTTAATTGCCAGCAACCGCTGCCAGTGACAACCGACAGCACAAAACAAACTTTTTGTTGGCCTGTGTAATTATTTTGTCAAGCGCAACATTTGCATTTGCCGCATGTATTTTGCGCCCAACTGTACCCAGCAATGAGCCCGGCTAAGCAACATCAACATCATCATCATTATCATCATCATCATTATTGTCATTATCTATCGGCCCGATTATCGTCTTGTGCAGATTTTTGGGGGCAAATAAATTGAAGCATTCGCCCGGCTGGCCATAAAAATCGACAAGCCAAGCCGCAAAAAATTGTATTCTGGCCCAAAGCGGCGCGTCCGCGATAAAGCTTAACAGTTTCGGGCACATTTTCAAGGTTTCAGCTTTAAGCGAACTAGCCCTACCCCAAGGCAACCTTGTCAGAGATGAGCGCGTGTCACGAACACGAGCACGAGCCTAATCCAGCAAAAAATAACCTAAAAAGTGCATCGTGTTTTTCTGCTTATGTTACTGTTACTTGCAGAGGAATGCATTTGCGATAAGGTATATATATTCTCGTTCATCAAAAGTCGAGTCGTTATAGCCATGTCCGTCTGTGCCAACGCGTCAAACTACAAGAGCTTAAAACTTGAAATTTGCAACATTTATTCTCTTATGCCAAGCAGAGAATAAGTTATTAGCCAAAGTCTGCTCTCGTTATCATAATATCGATATTTATCGATTTCGATACATTGTTTTTCAAGCATGGCTCGAAAAAGGCTAAAAAGGTCACATTGTTTTTGTGCCTTTCTTCCAGCCTGTTTTCCTGTCTGTTTGTCTGCCTGTCTGCCTGTAACAGGCAGAAGAAAGCATCCGACGTAAAGTATATACTATATATTCTCGTTCATCAAAAGTCGAGTCGTTATAGCCATGTCCGTCTGTGCCAACGCGTCAAACTCGGGAACTACAGAAGCTTAAGACTTGAAATTTGCAACATTTATTCTCTTATGCCAAGCGCAGAATGAGCTTATCATATCATAGCCAATGTCTCCTCTCATTATCGTAAAATCGATAAATATCGATAATTATCGGTTTCCATAAATTGTTTTTTAAGCATAATTCGAAGATTATAAACGCTATTTAGGCCAAACTTGGTAAATAGCTTCTCGTCTTGTATAAACAGATTACAAATATTTCTTTTTTAAGATATCTTCCTCCAATATCGTAAAATTTTTAAAAAGAACACAATTTTCAAAGTTTAAAATCGGACTTGAGACAACGAAGTTAATCAAGAATGAATTTACCTTATATAATGTTCGGATAGAAGGTTAAAAAAAAAAAGAGCACATTATGTATAGAAGGAAGCTTGAATGTACAGGGTATCTCCTAGTCGAACACTCTTACTAGTTATACCCTAATAGAGGGTATTATAATGTTGTCTTGAAATGTGTTACGCTTAGAAGAAGACATCTTCGATCACATAAAGTATATATAATCTTGATCTTGAGCAACTACCGAGTCGTTATAGGCATGTTCCACTGTCTGTCCGACTTTTGTCTTAAAACTCTGCATAGATCCTACTCGGGGCATAGCTGCCATGGGAACAAACGGTCGAAAATAGGTTCTTCTTCCCATATCTATATCTGAGCCAAGTCTTAACAAGATCTTGCTACCATATCATATATGTAGCTCTATAGGAAGAATCGTTCGAAAAATGAGTTTAAGTATCGCATATAATTCTGTTTACCAAGATATTCTCATTAAAATCCACACTTACAAGCTTCTCTCCTCTCACATAATTGCAATGCCGTATGGCAAATGTCTGTAAGGGTATTAAATCTTCGACTTTCTTGGAATTTCTATCGTCTGCAATTGGACGCACGCGCCCAGCTCTGAGGCTTCGTCCTAGAAGCTAGACCAATTTCTGTGGCTATTGCTAACCCAATTCCTATTGCTAAGCCCCGTTCCGCCCCGCCCACTCGTCCCGTACCGCCCCGCCCACTTGTCCCGTCCCGTTTCGTCCACTCTCGCCCAGTCTGCGGCAATTGGAATATTCGTATCCTTGGACCGATGGCAATCCCTTTGGCCAATCTCTCAAAGTGCCAGACATGCCCGAAAAAAAAAAGGACTAAACAATTTTCTGCGCTGGCAATTTTTATGGCCAAACGATAAGTAAACCGATATTCGAGTGCGTGTGTGTGCGTGAGTGTGTCTCTCTGTCTGTGTGTGTGTGTGTGAGTGTGTGTATTCCTCTGTGTGCGTGTGTATCTTTGTAGCTGCTGCGGAGCAAGGGGAAGCCCATTAAATGCCGATAAGCATCGCATTGTCCACGCAGTCAAAGCAAAAAGACATTTCCCCCTCCCCCTCCAGCCCCCTCCACCCGCACGGCCAGCACTTTAAAGGCAATTGCCAGGCTTATTAGCACTTTGTTTTCACAAGTTTCTCTTGGGCTGTGCTAGGGCGGGGGGGGGGGGCGTGGCAAGTTTAAAGGTCAAACTCTCGCGCAAAATTAGCTGCAGCCGTGCGAATTGTTTAATGTGCAAATGCCCGTTCAACAAAATGTTACAAACTACACCCAGACACCCTCTACACCACCCCCCTCCCTCACACACACACACACACCCGCAACAGCATAGGAAATGCTGCGTTAAAAATTATGTTTCCCCCCGCCAACGCTCTTATGGCCCTCAAAAAAACTATTTATATATATATTCATGGCATTTATAAAAGTCATTTCGAGCAGTCAACGAAAGAGGGGAACCGCGGGGGGTTGGGGGGGTGCGTCCTGGTCCCAGGGCCAGGGCAAAGGGCAATTGCAAGCTGCGACCATTACGCGTTGCGAAATGCGCTACAATCGGCAGCAAAACGTGTTTTATTTCATATTTCAATTCAGCTTCACTTGAAAAGCGCGAAAACTAAAACTTAAATTAAGCAAGTTCTTAAAGAAGAAGCAGAGCAAATTTCAAATTTCTCAAAAATTCATCCTTCTCCCGTTTCACATAATCTTGTTCAATGTTTTCTCAAGCTGTCGCATCTTTTATTAAAAAAAGCAAAAACCTTCCGCTGGGTAAACCCCTTACTTTTGCCCTTCTCAGGTAAGGTGCGGAGTAATGTGCATTTTAGAAAAAGTTTTTTTTTCAACATTTTTGAAGCAAGCCTTTCCGTTGCAATATAATTGCCAATACATTTCCAGCTTGTTTGCTTTTGGAACTTGTTCAATTGAACTAGTTCATTTACATAGGAAAAGCGCTCGCAGCTGCTAATGTGTCTGAATGGAACTAGAATGTATGCCTAGAAAATGTGGTAACTAGCTCTATGATTGGAAATGTTCAATTGAACTAGTTCGCCACATAAAGCTGCTAATGTGTCTCAATAGCATTAAGATGTATTCATAGGAAAGACCACAGTAGCTCTTATGATTTGAAATGTTCAACTGAACTAGTTCGCGACCTAAGACAAGTGCTGCAAATGTGTCTCAATTGCAATTGTAGGTGAATCTAATGAGGTCGTTATTGAAAATGTTCAATTGAACTAGTTCCTCTTTATTGAATGATCTGAATCGTTTCTAACTAATGTTATTCAAAAGATTCTTTTGCATTTTATGGCCTACTCAATCGAAATTTTTCGTAAATAAAGGCTACACTGTCGATATACCCGAAGGTATCGACTGTAGGGTGCAAAGTTAATCCGATTTGGCTTAGTAGCAGAAATTACACACCCATTATTGTATTCGGTTAAGCCAGCTCTCAGCACTTTGGATAAATTCCAGGTCGGGCCTGACATATACGACATATATGCGATAATATGTCCTAGAGCATTGGGTGTAGGGTGCACGGGGCAAATTACTTTGACTTTCGCTGCGCTTTTCGACGCTTTTCGCGCTGTCGTTGTGGCCATTTCGAGCCATTTCGGCCAATTCGGCTGCCAAGTGCAAGCGCAAAATGTTTATAATTAAACTTTAATGCGTATTTAATGAGCTCCGAACGGGGCCTTGAAAAAATAATGCAACTTTAAATGCGAGCGCCGAGTGGGAATATGAATATGAAAGCTGGCGAAGAGTTCGCCAGGCTTACGGACTTGTGTTATGCAATGTTTACAAGGCCAAAAGTTTTCGCACCCCGAACGAGAAGCAGGAGAGAGAGTGCGAGAGAGAGGGGGAGTTGAAACTTAAATCCCCCGATAATATAAATTTAATCGTTCGCTTAATTGTCTTCATATGAAACCCGAGTAAATGGTGTTAAAAACTTTTGCAAACAAATTGCAACTAGTTGCAACGAAGATCTTGAGCCTGTCTGCATGTGAATAAAATGTGAATGTGAATGTGGATGTGAATGTGGATGTGAGTGTGGATTGAGGCTGGGGGCTGTCGACGACGACGACGAGCTGTGAACAAATTTCTAAAGGCCACTCGAGCAGTCGCTTTGAGCCACTTCAAATTGCAAGTTGCTGCCACTGATACTACGCAAAGTTAAGCAGTCCAAAAGTTTAGAGAGAGAGAGAGAATGGAGAGAGAGAGAGAGAGGGAGGGGGAGAGGGAGAGAGGCATACACTTAGCTACAGACCGGTGCGGCTTTCTGGCTGTGGCCCAAAAAGTTCCACTCAAATGAAAATGCGCTTCAAAAATTTATGAAAACCCATTTGACCAGCAAAAAACGAGCCATGCAAAATGCAACAGTGTGTAATTGCTGTGGGCTGGCCATGTAGTTCACTGGTTCCGTTTGGCACTCGTTCACTGGTTCCAGTTCCTGGAACAGTTCCTTCACATTCTTATGAGGCCAGTTATTTATTAATAGATAAGTTGCCTTTTTGGTGACCTAGTTAATCGTTAATTGTCTAAATTACTCGCTTTGAACCAGTTCAATTGAACCAGTTCACTAGTTCACTAATTTGAACTGCTTAACCAGACTGATTATGTTCCAATAACAATTGTCTATATTTCTAGTGTATTTGTCACTAGTTCAACATCAACTAGTTCACTCTTAGTTAATTATTTCAAACGCTACCTTTTGCAGCTTTAGTAACATTTGAGCGAATGTCCTGCCTTGTGGCACTACCTTTATATAAATCAAACTGTTCAAATGAACTAGTTCCTATGTCCAAACAAGTTCACTCAGTTTTAAGAATTGCTTGTGAATACAGTACTAGTTCAATGCATTAAAGTATTTACCTGAACTAGTCACGATTTCTCAAGCTTAAAAATACAACTTGTTCAATTGAACTAGTTCGCTTTAACAACAAAAGGAACTAGGCTAGTTATCTAGCAGCAACTGTTTATTGTATGCAAGTCTTTTTGCTAGGTTTAAGCGCAGATTCAATGCTTAATTTGAACTAGTTCATTTATAAAAACGTAACTAAGAAGCTTTTCCTGCATTTTAATAAGAAACTGCACTAGTTAATTTATTACTGTGAATTAATCTGACTAGCTGTTCATTTTGTATGCTTAATTAAGCTACTTTTCAAAATGGTTCAATGAGTTACATATTCTTTTGAACCAGTTGCTGACTTACAAGTGTTTGGTTTCAGCTGGTTCAGCGTTTCATTCCAATCTGTGATGTTATCTTCAATAATCCTAGATAAATATTCTCTGCGATATTTTTAAAAATAGGAGTGTGCAATCGAACTAGTTTTGTGAACTAGTTCGGCTCGGGAAGTGTTTGCTGCGACACAAAAAACCTTCTTAATTAATTAATATTTTATATGTGTATGATTTAATTCAGACAAGTGTTGATTTTGATAGATGCATGGAGCAAGTTTCAAGGCATTTTCACTTATAAAGCGAACTAGTTCCTGGAACTTTTTTAAAAGTTAAACTATCTGCTGGCGTCTAAATTGTTTTAGAATATTCATTAGATTTACAGGTTGTTCGACTTTAGTAACTCTTTAATAATATGCCATAAATATTTTAAGACCAAGTTGAAATTTGCTTTTATTTTTGTTCATTTGAACCAGTTGAAACTATCGATAAACGATAACTAACGATAAGTCGTTGCTCTTAAGCTGATTGAGCTATTTGCTGGCTGACTTCTGCTGTCGCACAGCTATTAGCTCCCCTCCCCCTCCCCTTCCCCTCCTGCCCCCTTCCGCAGCCCTAGTTTCGTTCGGGTTTTTGAGGTTATGTGCACATCGCCAGTTGGTGTAAATGTCCAAAGTTTGATTATGCTGCCTCAAAGTAAAAAGCTAAACTGAACTGTTCAAAGTTTCTTTCATAGAAAATCATTTGTTTTATTGCCAAAAAAAAAAGAAAAGAAGAAACTTTGCAAATTGCCAGCGTGCACAGGACACACGTGCACACTGGCTGGCTGCTCGCATGCTGACGACATTATCTAGTCAGTATTTTTTGTTGGTATTTTTTCTGGTATTCTGCTATTCGGGTATTTCTTGCATTGCATAAATCAATAAATTTATTCAATGAATGTCTGCAGCACTCGCCGAACACTTACGACATTTATGGCGACAATCATTATGCCCCGTCCACACAACCGAACACCCCTCCCCCCTCCCCTCCCCCTTTCCTCTTGCCGCTGCTTGAGCACTTCGCCTGGGCAGGTCATTAAACGCATAATCGATACTAATGAAGCATCGGATTTACTTGCTCTTCGCAATTATTGTGAGAGACTGCAGCTACCCCCCCTTAAATAGCCCCCCCCCCTCCCTCTCATAACAGCACCCACCCCCCTACATAACCCATAGCCACCCCCTCCCCTCTTTGGTTAACCTAAGCTTCGCATCATCTTCATCTCATCTCCATTTCCAGTTCTTGCATCCGCTTCATGACATAATAAATTGCCCCTCGGCATTCTAAATATCTCCCCTTATCATCATCAAGGGGGTGGTCTGTCAGGGGGGGGGGGGGGGTGCGGGGCATGTGCCCGGGTTTTATGTGTTTTTTATTTCCTTCACTCTCTTAACTGCCTGATATTTTGTTGAGCTGCAACTTGTTTAATGAGCCTGGGCACACTTTTAAGCGTTCCAAAGCGCTGGAACTAGTGCCACATAAACTCTGTGTGTTTTCCAAACTAGTTCCACATAAGCTCACAATTATGGACTCTCTATTTCAGAAAACTTCGTGTCTTTGAACTTGTTTTACATACTGCAACATATTTAAATATTTGCAGAGTTTAGCAGTCAGCAATTGAATTTCACAGCTGTCAGCTTTTGCAAGAGATGCAGGACACACGAGCTGGCAACGCGTTATAAATATATGCAGCATTAAGTTGGCTGCGCCTGACTATTTCATTGAATTTATATATATTTCCGGTAGAGGATATTATAATTTTGTCGTGATATGTGTTTCGCATGGAATCTGCATCCATATAGTATATATATATGTATATATAGTTCTGATCAAATGCCAAGTCGGTTTAGCTAGTTCCCTCTCTCCGTCCGTCTGTTTCTATGGGAACTAGTCTCTCAGTTTTAAAACTTTCAGCTTGAACCTTTGCATAGGTCAGCCTTTCTGTTGCAGGCAACACATAAGTCGAAAGAGACCGGATCGGAGCACTATATCATATAGCTGCTATAAACTAAGGTCTTGTATGGAACAACTTTATTAATTATCAAGACTGATCAGATTTACCAGTTTAATTATGCTGGCTATACCTGAGTCAAGTCTTATCAAGATCTCACAACTATATTATATAGTTGTATAGGAAGAAACGATCGAGGGTATCAAGTCTTCGGTGTGCCGCATTCAACTGCTTGTAAGCAGTTTTATAAGCTCTCAATCTTGGCTTGTCTGAGGCGCAGCTTTAGTTTGCGAGTACAGTTGCGCTCTGTGGACGACTGTCTGGCAACGCTGGCGCACAGTTATTTTATGCACTGCAGCAAATTTGTTTCGCCTGGCGCCATTTATCAGCTGCAAAGGCAAAATTGGTAGAGAAATTGCAATTCAATTGAGTGGAATAAACTGGCGACTCGCAGCGAGTTACGAGAGCTGACGCTCATTTGCCATTTGGCACTTTTGCAGTAATGCTCCAAATTTATGACTGGCGGAGGGATGGGCGGGGCGGGGGCGGAGGCGGGGTAGGGTAGCCTCCGCGGAGAGCCGCCAAAAGAGTTCGACTTAATCAAATCGCAGCGCCAACTATTTCAATTCGCATTTCAAATTTCACATTAAGAATTATAAGTACCGTAAGATGTACGCCCGACACGCCCATCATTTGAGGCAGAAAGGGGTGTGTGAGAGGGCGAAGGGAGAGGGGGAGGGGGGCAGGAACGTAACGCCCAAGTGTTGCATAAAATAAACATTTTCTAAATTGACACTTGCGATTCAAAGCCAAACACTCAATTGCAGTGCAGTTGAGGCCAGAGTTGCCACAGTTGCCACAGTTGCCGGACTGTTGCCAGCAACAACAACAACAACAACAGCAGCAGCTAGAGCTCGACTGCCAGCTACCCTGTAAAGCACAACCATATTTTGTGGCTAAGCTTAAAATACTTTTAGCTGTCTTCCTTTTTTTGTTTTGATTGAGCCTTGACAAATGTCAAGCGAAAAAAATAAAAGAAATCTTAAGAGCTCTGAAAATCGATAAATATCGATTTCTCTTCAAATGGATATGTAATCGAATCAGGTCAGGTGCCTAAGACTTCCATGCTCTCTGAGTTTAATAAGAGTTTTATCGTATTTTAGCTGCTTTTTTTTTGTGACACGCATATACCCCGCTTTCCAGACAAGTACAGGGTATGCACAAGGACAACGACAGCGACACCATCATCAACGACAACAACAACAACAACAACAGCAACGAGAACAGTTGCTGTGGTGCTGCATTTGCTGTTATCAACTAAAATTCCTTGCATCGACGCACAGGCCACACACACTCCCACACACACACACACACACACTCCCACACACACACACACACACACATTCTCGAATTGAGCGTTAACTAGAGCCTGCGTCGTGCTGTCCTGTTGCTGTCTGCTTTCTGTGCTGCTATCGCACACACACACATTTACCGTCCGGCTATCCAGCCCTCACCCCTCGCCCCTCACCCCTCGCCCCTCGCTCCTGCAGCTGTCATTATCGGCAATCCTCAAACGTTTGTGGCCCCCTCCGTTCCGCCGACCCGCCGCGTCATCGACATTTATAAACTGCGCACAAAACACGGTCCACTCAGAGCTCCACTTGCCAACTCCAATGTCCGGTGTCCACTTGGGCCAGCCCAGCCTTAGATACTATCCGGCTGTCCGTCCGCTGGCAGTTGGCCCTGTACAGGCCACACAGAATGTCAATTCATTGACAGTGCCACTAACTAACTAAATTGCTGTTCATTTTTCGGCCTCAAATAGTTTTCAGGCAGCATTACATTAAATTTAATTGACGCTTCTTTGCTGACAGTCTGCAAATAAATGTTAAAATGCAGCTAACAGCTGCCTAACATGACAGACAAATGTTATTAGCAGCGGTACAGTGACAGCTGCTTAACATCAGCAACGAATGTTAACGATAGTGTTGAAAAACGTGTTACATAAACACCGCAAGTGTTCGTAAACGAAATATTTAACTTTTTCAGAAGAGTTGATTACTTTTCTTACTTTATAGAAACCAATCATAATCACAAGTCTGCCAGTTAATTGAATGCTAGCAAAAGCCGCGATAGTCCCATTTTAAGTGTTGTAAAACGTTCTGTAGCGGCTTAAATCACTTGCTGTCTTGTATATTTGTTAGTAACTAGCAAAGTTCTTGAGCAAATGCGTTTAACAGAGCTGCCAGAGGCTCTCAATTCTAAAAAAATGCCGCCAAATAGCATACAAGTTAATTTTAGTGTTGTGAAACGTCAGGTTATGAAAGATTCGTCTAACTCTCAAATATATTGAGCATTCTTTGATATTGAAAAGCCAAACACAAAGTTGCCAAGTAAAATCGTGGAAAACCACGTCTCAACAATTTAGAGTGTTGTTAAACGTTCGTTGTACTTTGACGTTTCTGAACTCTTGACGCGATAATGTTATTAACAGAGCTGCCAGATAGTTTAAAGTATTGTTAAAATTGACTTTTGTCAACATTTCTTACTTTTGAAGAAAAAGATTAAGAGTCATTCTTCTATTGACTTGTTCCCAATGCTAAGAACTTATTAATTTTGGAAATATTAGCTTTAGCTAAAAAGTAAAATGCTTCTCAGCATGTTTCTTAACAGAATTTAAGAACTATATACAAGGTTTTAACAATACTTCCTTTAAATCACTTTTCAACCACTTTCGCATCAACTTGAAAGCCAATTTGAGCCATCTAAATGCCGCTCTAAAAACCACATTTAAACCACCTTTAAAGCACCTTTAAACCTCCTTAAACCCCTTTAACCAGCTTTTAATTTTATTTCTTACCTCTTTTATATGCTTTTAAGCCAGCCATAACCTTTCTTTAAACCTGCTTTAAACCTGCTTTGAACCTGCTTTAAACCTGCTTTAAGCCTGCTTTAAACCTGCTTTAAGCCTCTTTCAAACCCCTTTTAGACAACCTTCAAACTAACTGTATGACATTCTCTACCATATTCAAATCTTCGCCAAGCCGCCTGCTTTAAACCCCTTTTCCAACTGTCTGAAACCACCTTTAAGAAACATTTTGAACCCGGTTTTAAGCAAATTGCAAATCAAACTTAAACCACTTTAAAGCCAACTTGAAAGCCAGAAGCTAGCTAATTTCCGATCTGACAATAGAGTCTTTTTTTTTTTTTCTCGGAATTTAGTTAGCGCTGAGCAAAAGCAAAAGCGAAGCTGACAATTTTTGTGGGTGCACAGCGAGCGCTGCAGCAAATTCTTATGATGAGGACGACAACAACGTTTGGGTCCGGCGATAATGAAGCCATGCACATGCAGTGCGAACGAGCGAGGGGGGAGGGGGGGGGGCAGAGTGGGGGATAAAAACTGAAGGCAGCTGCAGCTGAAGCTGCAGAAGAAGTGGCTGAAGCAGCAGCAGCAGCAGTTGCAGCAGACATTGCCACCCCCCCCCCCCCGTCGCCCTCCCGGCGGCCAAATGTTCACATGTCCAGCTTTGGACCTTTGTCCGGCGTTCCACGTCCCGTCTGCCCCCGTTCCGCATACCCCTCAA
Organism: Drosophila lacicola; assembly: GCA_035045355.1. NCBI lineage: Eukaryota > Metazoa > Arthropoda > Insecta > Diptera > Drosophilidae > Drosophila > Drosophila lacicola. The sequence goes on along the minus strand of JAWNPB010000148.1, from coordinate 2,726,090 downwards.
CCCCGGCTCCAGTGTGTGAAGTATTTTATTTTTCCTGGCTTGCTTTTTTTTTTTATTATTGTTGTTGCCCCAGTTACTCCTTTTATTTCGCAGTTGTTGTTGTCGATTGCTGCTCCTAGGGAGTTTTTTGTTGTTGTTGTTGTTGTAACACACACACACACACACACACACACACATATGTGTAGACTGGCAAGAGTGTAAAGCGAAATTCCTAAATGAACGATATAAATTGTTGGCAGCCACAAATAATGAAAACACTTTGCGGTCATTTAGCGCTATTTGAGGCACACACACACACACACACGCACACACACATTGCTGTTGACACTTTTATCTGTGTGTGTGTGTGTGTGTGTGTGCTTTATCCTTCGTCTGTGGGTGACATTTTTTCTTGGCCTCGGACGACCCGTTCAAAGTCTATTGCAATTTGAAAATGACATACGAAGTCCATTAAGCGCCCAGCCAGTGGATGCAACAACAACAACAACAACAACTGCAACAACAACAACAACAACAACAAGCAACAAGGCGATTCTAATCCCGCCTGATGAGCTTTCGCCTCGTTACATCGTTTTGGCCACAGTCTAGAGCTGAGCGCGTGACACGTTCTTGCGCTCGTGACACGAACAGTGTTGCCAGCTGTTGCCAAAAGAAAAAAACATCTAAAAAAAATGGAAGCTGCAGGCAATCTTACAAATATAAAGATAAATAGTTAAAAATGACTAAAAATTGCTTAAAATGGCTAAAAAGGCCGAACTTGGATTTAAAAAGTGTTGCACCGATTTTAAATGAAAGATATCTTAAAAATAGCCAAAGATAAAGATAAATAGTTTAAAAATGGCTAAAATAATCAAAAAACTGGCTAAAACTAGCGTTTAAAAAAAGGCCGAAATTAGCTTTAAAAACCTAACTTCAAGTCGTGCACAGCTTTTAAATTAAAGCTATTTCACAAGTAGCTAAATATAAAGATACATAGTTAACAATGGCTAAAAAAAGCTTAAAATGGCTAAAAAGAGTTTAAAATATGCGAAACTTAGCTTTAAAAACTTGCGTTCAAGTGTTGCACAGCTTTTAAATGAAATCTTAGTTACAAAATGACTAAAAATTATCTTTTAAGCACTGCGTTCAAGTGTTGCACAGCTCCTAAATGCAGCAAAAGACAAAGCGTTGCCACCTTTTGCGCTGTTTTCTTTAAAAATGCGATTCATGCAAACCAAAGAAACTGCGATTTATGTTATTCTTCTTAGAAATCAACCCAATCGAGGAGCTAGACGTCTTCTAGAGAGACGTAAAATCGGAGATTTTTGAGAGCGGAGAAGATTGCGGAGATCTCATGTAATCGAGCTCACAGATTGGTTTGTAAAAACAACCTTTTCTTTGTTCATTTTCCCTTGTTAGACTTAGATAATAGTTAAATAATAGCTAGACTTTTCTCGCTTTCATACCAATTATACTAATAATCAAGGAAGCTTTGCGTGGCCATCATTTCTGTAATTAAAGGCACACACGACGCAATCGCAGCACAATATGTACACACTTAGGCATTAAACAGTGTGACCACACCGTCAAAAAGAGGAATGCTTTAAAAAATTTAATTTGTTTCAAATTAGCCTGAGCTGCAGAGAAACATCACATTTCAGCTGTTTTTGGCTGACAAACTGTGAAAATTAGCTAGAAAGTAGCTAAATTGGCAACACTGTTCGTGACACGAACTGGCAGCACTTAAAACGTAGTGTTGAAAAACGCAAATAAATACTCATTTGCATATTTCTCTGAAAGTTATTACTGTAGAAAAACTTTAAGTTTAGCATTTAATATTAAACATATTTTTACACTAGATGTGGACACGCGCCCATCTCTGCAACAGTCCGTACCAAAAGTATCTTCCACAAGACACAGCGAGACAGAGAGAGAGAGAGAGAGAGTGAAGGCGATTCGAATTGCGTTCACAGTTGATACGTTTGTGTTCGATTGGTAATGAACATTGACAACTTTGAAATGCAGAGACAATTGAATCTTAATTTTCCATCACACCACGCTGCAGTCGAACGGAACAAAGGGCAGTTTCTGCTTGGCCAGATACATAGCTGTGGCTGGTCAGATGACCACTCAGCTGGGCAGGCGATTGCGGACCATGAATCAATCGCAAGCATTCGTAAACATTTATTTATGAAGCAGCTTTCATTCCAGAGCGTTTACACTCCAGCTGGAACAGCTTCATGCTGCAACGCATTCACCTCTGCAAAGGGTATATCAGTTAGTCTGTTCTCACAATTCAACTGGCGCCAAAACCAGTTGTGAATTATAAGCGAATCGACTTTCCATTTCATATATCTAACTAATGAATTCAACAATATTTTCCTCCGATTTTTTGCTTCAAGTTAAACTTCTCATAAGACTGTCAAAGTTCTCATCAAGCTTGAGCTAAAACCAGTTGTGAATTATAAGCGCAAAGGTTATTTTGAACTAATAGAATTCGCTCTCTAAAATCATTCTTAATTTCATAGAATTAAATAAATCAAACGCAAATTTAATCAACAAAAATTAAGACAACGTTTGAAGACCCGCTTTTCGAAGTGCCTGCTAAATTTGATAGCCACTTTAACATGCTGTCAAAACAAACATGCAACGCTTTTCTTATTTTTTTTGATAAACACTTTAATTGGCTAGTCAAATATTTAACAGTAAGTTTGACTGCCTGTCAAATGTTTCTGCGTGTCAAATCGCTTGCGTCTTTAATTATTCATTAAATTTGACAGCTACTTTAACATGTTGCTTATTATCAAGTTAATTATTTAACAGTAAGTTAAACTGCCTGTCAAATGTGTCTGCTTGTCAACTCACATAAACTTACGTCTTAATTTCTTAGTTTTTTGACTGTTTTGCCTTTACAGGGTCTGACGGTCGTGACGGTTCGTTTGCGTTGCGTTTGTCTCATGCCGTGCAGCTCATTTAATTGTCATTTTCTTTTCATAATGCCACACTCCAGTTGGTTATGCTCCGATTAAGTTCATGCCCAGAGACTGTCGGGCGAGCTGATAGATATTTTAGAACATGCAAGTCTGCTAACAAGTGCCCGACTAGCAGATACCCTGTAACCGTAAAACAGACCTTCTGCTTTACATCCTTTAAAATTTGATTTTTAAATAACTTCGTTGCTTATTGTCGTTATGCGATTTATACGAAATACAGAAGACATTTAAAAATGCGCGTATATTTAACATCAGAGCTGAAACTCCCAGCATTATGTATAGAGTATTCCTGTGCTTAAATTGTGTTCCAAATTTTGCAGTCTCTGTAATATGCTCAAGGAACTGCTGCTAACAATCGATATTTATCGATTTTGGGCAATCTCAACAATCGGGATTGTTATCGAAGTGAAAATAATATGATAAACAAGCTCCTACATGCACCTGGAATATATATCTGCCTGTTACATACTCTGTCAGAGCGGCAATATACCCATTTTGAATGCATACAGGGTATGCCATATTGAAGTCTAGCATTGAGCCATATATTTGTCGAATAACCAACATTTATGGCTTATAATTTTTGCGTTAGTTTTGTGATTCGCTTTGATTTATAAACTTTGACTGTGTTTGCATATTTCCCTACCCTTCTTCCCTATATATCATATTTGTAGTTCTTTGCTTGTTTGTTTGTTCCATTGTCTCTCGGTCCGTTGGTTAAGGCTTGGCAGCCTCTCCATCATGGCCAGAAACACGCAAAATAATCATAAATTTCCACAAAATCCAGTCAAACAATGGCCGCCAGGTGGCGCCACAGTCACAGCTCAGCTCTAATTGGGCCAAGTCGCTGCCCTCAATACCCTAACAAAGGCGATTCCCTTCGCTAGAATGCCACTTTTGTAGTTTATATAAACATATATATTCCTGATCAGTCTTAACATATAGAAGCTCGCATGGGACTTATCGATAGCCAATAAAGCTATGATATTCACAGACAGTGCTTCTTCTTCCTTCAGCCATATACTCTTTGAAATACTATTTTGACTCACTTCGGTTATTCCAGCTCGATCTTTATGCGTTTCTCAGGGCAGAAAAATAAGTTTTTTTCAATTTTGAGTAAAATGCGTGAAGTTAACCAAAAAGTGAAATGCTGCCAATCTGTGTGTGTCAAACACGCGCAGCTGCCTACTAAATTTGGCGTAAATTGCTTGAATAGTTCTCGAGTTATGCGTGAAAAACCATGGCTCAAAATCGATATTTATCGAAATTTGTTAAAAGAGTTAAAGATATCGAAAAGTGATTAATGCAGAATGAAGCGTAAGTTGTAGATGAATGTATGTTAGTAATGTCGAGTGTCTTGTTTTTGTAGGAAACGAGATTGAGGCGGAGAGAGAGACGGACAAGGAGACGGACAAGGAGACGGACAAAGAAACGGACAGAGAAACGGACAGACAGAGGGACGAACAAACAGAGAGACGGATAAAGAGACGGATAAAGAGACGGACAAAGAGACGGATAAAGAGACGGACAAAGAAACGGACAGACAGAGGGACGAACAAACAGAGAGACGAATAAAGAGACGGACAAAGAGACGGATAAAGAGACGGACAAAGAGACAGACAGAGAAACGGACAGACAGAGGTACGGACAGACAGAGAGACGGACAGAGAAACGGACAGACAGAGAGACGGATAAAGAAACGGATAAAAAAAAAAAGGGACAGACAAAGCGACGGACAAGCAGAGAGACGGACAGAGAAACGGACAGACAGAGAGACGGACAGACAGAGAGACGGACAGACAGAGAGACGGACAGACAGAGAGACGGACAGACAGAGAGACGGACAAAGAAACGGACAGACAAAGAGACGGATAAAGAAACGGATAAAATAAAAAAAGGGACAGACAAAGCGACGGACAAGCAGAGAGACGGACAGAGAAACGGACAGACAAAGAGACGGATAAAGAGAGAAACGGACAGACAGAGAGACGGACAGACGCATATTGCCAGATCGATTCAGCTTGTTGATTAATGAGGTCCATCTGCCTGCTACGAGCCCCTTTGAACCACTTTCAATAAATGAAAGCTAACACCTATCTAACTATTTAAATCCGTTGAAGGGTATTCGCTGTGCGGCTTCAATTCGACGGCAAATCGTTCGCTCTTGTTATCCTTGTTGCTGCCGCCCGCCATGCGAACATTGTCTGCGCTGTGTCGCATTTTACGCCTCGACGAGGCTGCGTGACACAAACAGCAGACGGCAGACGGCAGACTCTGCAACAAGGCACATGCCTCTCGCCCCCCCCCCCCCCCCTTCCGCTTGCTCTGCCGTTGACAAATAGGCAGTTAGTGCGTCGCAATCTCCCGGCTTACATTCATAATGCATTAATTTTTGGGCCCGGCCAAAGCGCATGCAGCAGGCAGCGCCTCAAGTGCAGATCCTGCGCAACGATTTCCGATTCCCCCCCCCCCCTTTTTTTTTTTTTCTTTTTCCATTAAATTACACGCAGTCTGTGCGGTTGGACAAGACGTTTGCTGCCATAATTGCAATGACTGGGCCAGGGGAGCGCTGGGGGTGGGGCTGGTTGCGGGGGTGCTAGGGGCTGCTCTAGGGGATCTGTTAGGGTTGGGGGAAAGAGGGGAAGGGGGGGGGGGGGGGCAACAGCAAAGTGCTAAAGTGGTAAATATGTCAGCGGCAGTAAGACGATAAATTCTCGTTAAGTAGACGCGCACACGCAGAGCCCAAGACGATGAGGAGCGGGGGTAGGGGGTAAAGGGGAGGGGGGGGGGGGGGATAAGGCAATCGGCTGGCCTAATCTGCTGCGCTTGAATGATGATGTGCCACGCCCATATACAGCCCTTAATTACAGCGTGTGGCGTGAAGTGGATGGGCAATGCTGAAGAGGTGGGGGGGGGGGGGGGGGTGTGTGTGTGTGGTTGACTAAGAATTGGGCATTGGTAGAAAACACGTGCGCACATGTGCAACTTCCGTTAAAAATCTATTGCTAACTTTCAACAATGCCAGGGGCAGCGCGGCGAAGACGTGGTACACACACACACACACACACTACGTGTAAAGGTGTGCGTGTGTGTGTGTGTGTAAGTGAGTTAGAGCTTCCTGCAGCTGTCGTAGCAACTTCCGGCTGTTGCAGCGTCGACGCCCGTCTGCAACGTCTGCTAAAACACTTATTTGGCTTAAGGCTAAAAACTCAAAGCCAAAAATAGCAGCAACAACAACAACAAAATCAGCAGCAGCAGCAGCAGCAGCTATAATAACAGGGCAGCGGCAGCCATCTTTGACACACCAGCAGCTTTAATACACTTGCCCAAAAGTTAACGGTGCGCAGCCATTTGCATAATGGCGCTCAGCGATCGCGAGAGCCAATCACTCTGCTCGGTCAGAGCAGAGCCGAAGATCCGAACAGCTGCAGCCAACCAATGGGCAACGAGTGCTGATAATGGCTTTTGTCTGACGCTGACGTGCAAAAGCTGAATGCTATGCAAACGGCTGCGTAAGTTAGCAAGAGAGAGAGAGACAGATACTGAGGGAGATTGAGATTGAGACTAAATGTAGCCAGCTAATTGGTTGAAGCTTTACCTTGGTGTTGTTTTTTACACTTACACAGTACACGTTTCTATCGAAGACGAGTCGCAGCGCTGCCCATTTAGCTAGCTTAAAGCTAGATCTACATTATTTGCATTAAAAAAACCAAATTTTTGCAATATTTAACACTCTATTTGGAACTGCATAGAAACTATTTAATATTCAACATATTCAGTAAAAAGAAAACATAATTTTTGAAGCTCAAGCGTGCTTTTGTTTCTTCTATTCATAGCATTAATTGTTGTGTGTATTTATTTAAGCCTTTTGTTGTTAACGGGACACGCTCTCGAAGCGCGTAGAGCGTAGAGTGTGGTTATGGCCAGCCAATGGGTGCAGGGTATTCATGGTGTATACATTCATATCGTTTTTTCTTCATTTGAAATGCAGGGTGGTGTGGAAGGGGGAAGGGGGGGAGGGGGGGGATTGCCGTGTATCTGGCTGGCTTCGTGCCGTGGCTGCATTTGGTTCGCCTTTGCCGGGCGCCTTTGCTGCTGCTTCAATATTTTTTTTACGTGCATGTGTAATCAACAGACAGATAGTAAGTAAGTATTTATAAGTATGTACGTAAGTAATACGCACACAGCGACGTGTGTGTGTGCTTAAAAAATTGCACAAAGTTTAAGCCAGTGCCAGTGTGTGTGTGTGTGTGTGTGTGAGTGTGTGTGTGTGTGTGTGTGTGTCAGTCTCGGCGCTGTTTAACTCAGTCATAGAACTGTTGCTGAAGTCACGTAATTCAAATAACTAAAGTTGGCGTAAATATGCCAAGCATACAACAGCAGCGCGAACTTACACACACACACACACACTCGCCCACACACACACACACACTCGCACACAGACTAACGCCCTTACTGCCAAACACAATTGCATAGCTGTTGGTTTCCACTGTTGTTGTTGTTGTCAGTGCTGATAGATAGAGCGAAAGAGGGGTGGGGGGGGGGGAGCTTAGTGTGTGCCGTTGCCGCTTTAAGCGTGTTAATTTTGTAATTTGTATTAAGCGCTCGCTTTTAATTGGCCAATCAGCGAGCGGGCATAAAGCACTGCAAATGCGCGCAAGTGCTGCTAGCGGTAAATCGCAAACGGCTCAAGCACGCCAGCCAATTAGCTGCTCAGCTGCTCAGCTGCTCGGGCAATTAATGTTCTTTAACATTTCACAGAGAGCGCCTCGCACAAGATGGCCGCTCGCTGCACTCACTCACTCTCACACACACACACACACACATGCACATGTGTGTGAATATGCATTAGGACAAACGAACATACTTTGCTTTTGCTTGTTTATAAAACTGTCTGCATTTGTTTGATTTAATGCAATTTGCGCTTGTCAAACTTTTTAGTTATTTGCGCAGTCGCTTTGCTCTCCTTCTGCTTGTCGCTCTTTGACATTTGCCCACCTGTCAGCAGTTTACGGCGTTGCCACACTGTGCAGACACTTAACATTCTTGACATCTTGACAGCTGTTATTGTTCGCTGCTGCTGCTGCTGCTGTTGTTGTTGTTGCTGATTATGATCTTAACAGCAGCTGCAAGTGACTGCCGCTGCCTGCGTCTCTGCCGTTGCCTGCGTCTCTGTCGCTGCCTGCGTCTCTGCCGTTGCCTGCGTCTCTGTCTCTGCCGCTGCCGCTGCCTCTGCCATGCCTTGTGTTATTGATTGTGATTTATGTTTTAGTGCATGTTTACGTATATTTATCATGTCAACAGCTTTTCATTAATTAGTTAAAAGCGTTTACTAATTCGCCAAAATATTCGCCGTATATCGCCCGCTGTGCTTGACAGCTTAGCGATAGCTTTACCGTTGCTTGGCAGTGTTGCCACCTTAGACTTGCGAAAAACCACTTGAAAACTAATGTTAGTAGCTTGAACTATTTTAGTACATGCAATTTGTAACAGTTTAGCTGTTTTTTGCTTAAAATCCGCTAGATGCGCAACCATTAGCTTTTTTTTAGCTTTTTTTTTATGAAATGGCAAAGAAGATCTTATCTGCAGCTCTACGAAAAACTAGCCTTAGCTATTTTACAGCTGCGTCTAAATTTAATTTTTGGCTAGTTTGGCAACACTTGCTGAATCGTATAACAGCATTCAGCTTTTGCCAGCTCATTTTAGTTGTGTTTAGCCATTTTTAGCTGTAAATATAGCTATTTTTGGCTTTTACTTCTGGCAACTCTGTGGCTCGGCTGCAAGGCATAATAATATAATCCGTTACGCCCACTCTAAGGCTTGGCTCGATGCGCTGCGCGTACTAATGACTTATCTGGCAACGCTTTAGGAAATGATTTTAAAGCTATCTTAGCACAGTTTAGCGGGCACTTAAGCCGCCGCTGCCGCTGCTGCTGCTGCTCTGCCGCTGGCACTACTCTTGACGGCTGCTGCAGACGCCATTTTGTAATTAGCCGCATTACAAGCAGCACTTGCTGAGATTTTAGCGGCTACTTTATATGTTAATGAGTTTTCTTGCCTTTGTCTTATCGCCTCTTCACTGGACATGAGCCTCGCGCGTGCAATTGAATTTTAACAGCAGCTCTACAGAGCTGCCACGCCCCACACCCCACAGCCCACTTCCCACTTCCGGCCTTTGCAGGCGCTTTAAGTTGCATAATATGCAAGTGGGCGGCCGCTTCTTATTTTCTTTTGCTTTCATTTGTATTTTTTTTTCTTTTTGGCAAAGTTCAAATTGCATTTGGCCAAAAATGCAAAAGCAAAAGAATAACACAGCAACGTAAAGGAAAATGGCAAAACCCATTGACAGACGTGCCCAGGGGGGGGTTGAGGGAGGGGGGGACTTTGGCAAAGCAAACAGCAAAGCACAAACGGCAGCTCGCATGTGCGCTATCTCGCTCGCTCTGCTGGCCTTTCAACTGTGCATATGCATTTCTATACGTGCATGTGTGTGTGTGTGTGCGCGCGAACAACATTTTCTTATCTAAACAATATTTGGCGGGGCCAACGACAACGTTTTTCTCTAGCTGATTGAACAAAGTTTGTTGCCACTCATTGTCCTTGTTGTTGTTGCTGCTGCTGTTGCAGTTGTTATTGTTATTGTTTGCTTTTCGACTAGCGCAAAAAATTGTTTCTGATAAAGCTCAGCGGCCAGCAGGAAGGATGCCAGCTTTTTGTTATATACTTTCTGTAGCTGTCCAATGCTGTAAGCGACATCTGCCGACATAAATATGCACTAAAATGTTTATTATGTTGTCTAAAAACGTTTTTGCATATGTGCTCGCACACACACACATACATGCATATGCATATGCACGCGCACTCACACACACTCACACCTATACTCACAAGCAAACGTCTTGCGAACGCAAACGTCTCACGGTTTGAGCAGCACTGCTGTCTGCTGCTGACAGAGTTGGACAGTTTGATCAGCACGAAGAGCGTGCACATGCTAGCTAAAATGGCGGCTTGCATTTTCACAGCATAAAAAGAAGGCGAGGGGCGGGAGTAAACCGTGGGGTATGCAAAATCTGCTAATGTGTATTTGCAAAGCAATTACTTCACAGTTTGAGCGGCACTTGCTGGCGTTGTGGCAGCACATAAGAGATATCAATATGCAACAACAAAATGGCGCCCGTAATTTAGATCTATTTTCTAGTATTTTTTATTTAGACCATAATTTTGAACATTTTCCCGAATTGAGACAAAATTCAAACGTTTTCTTTATGACATTGGCTGAATATTCAAATTCAAAGAAATAAATAGACAAATTAGCATGTTTGTGTCGAAAATCGAAAAGGCAACATTTTTGTGTGAATGTATGTGTATGCATGTATGTACATATGTACGTATGTATGTCGTTACGTGTTTCATGTATGTGTTTATGTATTATGGTGATGTGTATGGCAATATGAATTTAAATGTGCAGGCGTAGAAGTATGCATGTATGTGAATGTGTGTGTGTGTATGTATGAATGAATTTATGTATGTATAACATGTATGTAAGTATATATGTATGTATGTTTGTATTATTGTCTGTAAGTATACACGTATTTTTTACGAAGGAATATAAGTATTATATATATATATGTGTGTGTGTATATATGTGTGTGTGCTAGTGTATGCATACATGTATATATGCAAATATGCATATTTGTGTGCTTGCATATATGTTTTCTAAGACCAAACGCAGTCCAAGCTTATTTCTCGCTGCAAATTTAAATAAAACGAATTTCTACAAAGTGCTCTACTCCTCGATTCTCAAGAATTCAAGTAGGCTCTGCAGCTTTCATTTTTAGCTAGTAGTGTAGTGCTTTTCTTTGGTTTTTAATGTTTATTTATTCTTGTTATTTTCAGTTTGTTTATTTTTTATTTCTGTGTATAATGTAGATTTATATGTATGTACATGTGTGTGAGTATGCATGTGTGTATGGGAGTATATATGTATGTGTGCACGTATGTATGAATGTATGAGTGTATGCATGTGGTTATGTACGTATGTATGTTTGTGTGTATGTATGTTTACAAATATGTGTGTGTATGTTTCTGTGTACGCATGTTTGTATATAGTATGCATGTGTGTATGCATGTGAGCATGTATGTACATATGTTGGTATGTATGTATGTATGTTTGTATGTATGTACTTATGTATTTATGTATATTTGTATGTACGTCTGTTTGCATATATGCATGTGTTTTATATGTGTGCATGTTTGTATGTATGTATATACGCATATACGAATTTATGTATGTGTGCATGTACATATACATATATGCATGTTTGTATGCCTGTTTATATCTATGCATTACATTTACGTACATAAATGTATGCATATAGTTTGTTTACTATCTAGTTAATTTACTTTCTAGTTTGTTTACTTTTAGCTGCGCTGCAAATTTAAAAAAAAACCTATTCTTAACTTATGCCCTACTACGCGATTCTCAGGAATTCAAGTAAGGCGTATGAAAAGCCTATGTGCTTCATTTAAAGTGAAGGAGACGGCGGCTACAATATTGGAGGAGACGGCTTCAACCATTGAGGAGACGGCAGCTTGAACGATGAAGGAGACAATGGCCTTAACTATTGAGGAGACGGCAGCTTGAGCATATTAAGGGGCCGGAATCAACTTGCAGGAGGCAGTGGCTATGGCTTTGTCGGAAGCCATTGAAGCAACTGGTACGTATTATAAATATAGTCAACTCTTATTAAAGAAAAAGAGTAACAACGCAAATGGAAAATGGGTTACATCACGTTTTTCTTCAAAATCGGAGTCGGTCCGAAAATAAAAACTTTTTTTATGATATTTTTTTAATATCTCGGGTAAATATTGTCTGATTTTGAAATGTTATACCATTTTGCATTCGTACGTATCTCTACTATCAAATGCCATTCAAAGAAATTAAAAATCGATGGGTTAAAAAAAGTTGTCGACCAAAAAACGATTCGTTTGTAAAGAAAACCATGATTTGATGATTTTTTGGAATATCTCGGCCAAATAATGTCCGATTTTAGAATTTTATACAATTTTGGACTCGTTAGGATCAGTACTATCGATTAGCATCAACTAAATGAAAATCTAAATTTTGACCCAAATTGACAAAATGGCAAGGGTTACATCACGTTTTTTTCTGAAAATCGGGGTCGGTTCGAAAATCAAAACTTTTGCAGGTACTATAATCTGCACAAAGGACATCAAAATCGTCCTTATGGTTTCCGAGATATGGGTATTCTCTTCTTTTAAGCACATTGCATTGACCACCTTAAAGGACCATTCTAATGTCTTTTGGACAACATATACTCCTTGTCCTGCCAACTTAGAATATGTCATAAAAAGGACGAAAATCCTTCAAGCAGCTGAGAAAAAGAGATTTTTAGCGGGAGAGTTAAAAGGCTGTAGATCGGCCGTATCCTTGCCGAGCATGATGTCCATTGGCCAACCGTTAGTCCTTATCTTCCTAATTCAGTTTATATAATGAAAAGGACGAAAGTCCTTTAGACCGCCTAGATATGAGTAAAATTCATTCGTAAATTAACAAAGCCATAACTCGGCCTTATCTTTGCAGATCCTGACAAGTCCTGTGTCAAACGAATCGTATGAACAAGCACCTTAAAGTGTCCAAAGGATATCAAAATCGTCCTTCTACTTTCCAAGATATGCGTATTTTACTAAAAAGGACATTTTTCAATTAGCCATAACTCGTTCAAATCCTTAAGGATATCGGAAGAATATACCTTTTTGAACTCGTGGGGACCAGGACTATCGATTGGCATTCAAGGATTTCCAAGATTCGACAAAAAATTTCACCAAAAATTTTCATAGCCGGTAAGTCGCAAAAGTGGCTAAAATCGAAAAAATCGGGTCTAACTTGGCCATTTGAAGGACTAGCGGGATGTCCTTTGGACAGTAGATAGTGCTCAGCCTCCCATTTAAGAAAATATAGCAAAAAGGACGAAAGTCCTTCAAACGGCGAAGTTTTATGGGCAATTTTTGCAAGAGAAAATAGGCCATAACTCGCCTATATCCTTGCGTATCCTGGCGATACATTTGTCAAAAAAATTGTATTAGCCAGGACTACCAACTGGCCAAATTTCATTCAGATCGTCCTTGTAGTTTAGAAAATATTCAAGGAAATGTGTTTTCAGCCAATTTCCGCATGAAATTTTGCAAGTAAAAACACAAGTCCTGGGATTCTTAGATGACCCCATATTTTGATGATGCAGATCGATGCTGGCGATCTATACGATCCTAACGCACCATGTCCTTTGAAAATCTGCAAGGACATGACCGAGCTATGGCCTTTTTCCTTCTCATAAAATGCCTTCATATATTTTTTGCCTTATTTAATTTAAATGTGTTTTTATCTTTTCAGACCGTCAAATTAAGGACTACAATGAGCTCTAAGGACCTCCACGACTGATAAAGCAGATTTTACCAGGATCGGACTTCAATTAAGCCAGATTTAGTTATTTTAAGTTTAAATAAGCTACAATTTAAATTTATGCTCGATTTGTATAATTTTAAGAGAAATAATTCGGAAAAAAACAACATAAATAAATCAACTATTCAAAATAAACACTGAAATTCCTGTTTTTTTATTTACAAATTCAAAAATCAACGGTCTCTAGGAACTGTTGGCAACCGCTGGCTGCCGAGATTTTTCTTAAAATCTGCCAAAATACCAGGCGAACAGAAACGCCCAGAAGGTCGACAAAAAATATTTTTTAGCTGCCGAAAAAATTTCGTTGCATACCCGAAAGGGGCGCCCTTGCCGCCGGCTGGGCGGCCAAATTTTTACTAAAATTTCCCAAAAATACCAGGCGAACAGAAATGCCCAGAAGGTCGACAATTAATATTTTTGCGGCCGAAAAGTTACGTAGTAAAAAGGGGCACCCTCATCGCCGGCCCCAAATTTGCCCAAAATTCCGCTCGAGTAACAGGCGAACAGAAATGCCCAGAAGGTCGCCGAGTGCTTTTATTAAAAATTTCCATTGCATAGCATTAAGGGGCAGAAATGTAACTCATTCAAAATGAGTACTGTTAAGTAGCAGTTCATGTTAATTGAGTGCTGTAAGCCGGCTGTTAAACAACAGCTGCAGCTGCAGCTAATCGAAAAAAGGGCTCCTGTAAGAAAAGGCATACATGTTTTTGGACCATTTCAATGCACATTTTGCAGGGATCTGATCCTCTAGGTTCCCAAGGACTATATCGATGGTATGGTATGACCAAGGATATGCTAGTCAACTAGAAACCATCTAAGGGGGCGGGTGGATCCGGTTCCTATGCATTTTGCAAGAAGAACTTTGTCCTTTAGGTTCGCTAGGACTATATCCATGATATGGTATAACCAAGGATATATAGATCAACTAGAAACCATGAATAGCGATCATTTGCTGATTATATGTTGTCCATGAACGTTGGCAGATAAAGGCTGAAAAATACAAAATAAAAAATATATTAGTTTATGTCAACTAAAACACATCGGTTTAAATACGTCCGACTTGGGAAGGACATACCTTTCGTGAGTCTTTAAAATCGACAGAATTCTACAAAATGTTGATTTGAGAATCGACGCAGATTGGCAACAACAAAATATTTAAATACGATTTTGTTTAAGCTATAGCCATGGCATGAAATAACCAAGGTCATTCAGGTTCCAACGTTTTCTTCTCCATGTTAGATTAAGCTGCAAAATAAAAAAATGAATTAGTATTTGGTTAGCTTTGAATATCGGTTAAATTAAGTCAGACTTCGAAAGGATATGGTTTTTGGGGTTCGTAAAGCTGTTCAAAATCCGAGACAGAGCACTAAGAAATTTTAATTTCAAAAAACGACAAAAATTTTAGCAATCACTTTGATGTAACTTTGTAAATATCCCTAACTAGTCAAACCTCAGAAGGCAATTTTTTTTTGCTTTGCATGCCAATTGATATTTCCGATGCGGACTTTATTAACTCGAGAATTTTCCCCTGGCCAAAGGCGGCGCACAGCAAACTGAAGAAATCTTCTTACTTATCGCGCTTTCACGAATTTGTTGCGTAGCGAGGAGAAAATTACAATTAAATAAACACTTTAACATTCGTGAAAGTCTATAAAATCGATGGACTTCTTTAAATTTTCATTCCACTTTTATCAAACTTTAAAATACGATGTTTGTATGGCTATTAACACTTCCGACCCGTCTAAGCTTTACAATTGGCATTTACTTGACAATTTGCACTCATAATTTTCGCAAAGCCCGTTTAACTTAAACAAAAGCATGTGGACAAAAGACGGCGCACAGCAACTCGAGTGAGCGCCGATCAAAGGTAGAGATAACGCATAAGCAATTACACACAAGCATAAGTAGATACACACCCAAACATACACACATACATACATATGTATGTATGCAGAGAGAATCGCCAAAAATGTACACACACATGTGTATATGTATACATATATATGTATATTTGCATTATCTTCTTAACTCCTTCTTGTTCACCGCGTTCTCACGAATTTGTTGCGAAGAAGAATAACAGTTTTTGGCAAACTTTGACTGACATTATATCGATTTCGATTTTCGTAAAAGTCTATAAAATCGTTGGACTTCTTCAAATTTGGATTGCACTTTTGTCAAAATTTGGAATAAGTATATAAGTATATATCAATGGCAAATAAACACTCACAAATTATTATCTACACTTATGCATCATATCGACAAAAAAAAATGTTAGACTAACGCTCGCAACGCAACAACATGCCCCGTTAACTAATGGGGCCACACTGACTCAGAGTCGAGTTGCGCAGATCCATTAAAGCGGCGCTCACAAAGAAGAGCGCTCGAACGAGCTGACGCGAGAATCACTGCAAGCAGTTATTGATTGGACCAATCAGCGATCGGCACCGAAAAGAGTCGTGAGCGCGTGAGCGTAAGCAGAAAGAAGAACAGCGAGCACACACACACACGAACGGGTGATTGTCTATCTCTGCGCATATACGTGTTTGTGTGTGTGTGTATGCCAAGCAATTGCTTATCTCTGACTCTGGCTTATATTCGTGTTTGTGTGTGTGTGTGTGCCAAGCAATTGCTTATCTCTGGCTCTGGCTTTGGCTCATCTCTGCGCATACACGTGTTTGTGTGGGTGTGTGTGTGTGTGTATGCTAAGCAATGTGGCGCATTGTTCCCACTCGAATTTTGATCGCTTGCTTATTAAAACAAATTTTAATCAATCAGTCAGTCAGTCTGTCAGGACAAACAGTTAAATATATAGATATAGATATAATCAATGTTGAAAGATCTTATACACCAACGCACGAATATGTTTAAAAATTATTTTAATTTTTTTTTCTAATTTTATTTTTGCTCTTGTATTTTTCCTCATTGACAGTTTGAGCTGCATAACAGAGGTAAAAAAAATAGATAAATGTAATTAAATTTCAATTTTCAAGTAAATACACATGCTTTTTTACGGTTAACTCTTTCAATCTGGCTGCAGTTTGGACAGCACTGTAATTGGCTTAGTGCATTACAGTTTGAGCAGCACGCGTCGAGCTTTAGTGTGTGCAAGGGAGATAGCAATATGCAAGTGCTGGCAATTGAAGCACAAATTTACAATTTACAGTTTTTTTGGTTGTCTGCAGTTTGAGCAGCACTGCAAAGCAGTGTGCGAAAGCGACAGAGAGAGAGAGCGAGAGAGAGAGGGAGAGAGAGGTAGATCTATGTACATTTACATTTAACTATATATTTACTAATAAGTATTAATTTTTGCTTCTGTTTGCTTTCAATTAAATTTCCACATTTAAAATATATTCTTTTTTTTTTTTGTAATTTTCTTTTTTATTTGTTTTGTTTTCTTTTTGTTGTTTGGTTGGTTTTTCGCACAGCTTTTTGTGTGGCGTCTGCAAGAAAACAATTAAATAATTGTACATACATATTTTCAACGAAATTTGCCTGTCAGCCGCAACTAGAAACTAAATTGTATTTATATAAATTATAAACTTAAAGCAGTGTGTTTTATTTTTATTTTTAAATATTTTTCAACCCCTTTTTCCAGCTAGTGGCTTCAAGTGTTTTGCAGAGCTACTCGTTGAGCGTTTTACTCGTTACTTTATAAATTTTAAACTTAAGGCAATTTGGGGTTTTAGTTTTCATTTGTTTAGAAAATAAGTTTCAACATATCTCTTAGCCCATTTATAACG
This sequence comes from Drosophila lacicola, assembly GCA_035045355.1. NCBI lineage: Eukaryota > Metazoa > Arthropoda > Insecta > Diptera > Drosophilidae > Drosophila > Drosophila lacicola. The sequence continues at coordinate 2,708,901 of JAWNPB010000148.1, read as the reverse complement.
AATTCATTCCAGCGAGTAGTTTTAGGCGCTTGCAGAGCTGCTCGTTGGAAGCTTTACTCGTTACATTATAAACATTAAACTTAAAGAGCTTGTTTTTTAAATAATTTTCAAAATATTTAGCTCGCCCATTTTGAACGTATTTTTCCAGCGAGTAGCGTCAAGTGTGTGCAGAGCTACTCGTTGAAAGCTTTACTCGTTAATTTACATTTTTTTAAACTTAAGGCTGTTTGGGTGTTAGGTTTAATTTATTTTAAAAAGAAGTTTCAACACATTTTTTAGCCCATTTTTAACACATTTTTTCGAGCGAGTAGTTTTAAGCATTTGCAGAGCTGTTCCTCGAAAGCTTTACTCGTTACTTTAAAAAATATATACTTAAAGCTGTTGGATTTTATTTTCAGTTTTTTTTTTTTTTAAATAAGTTTCAACATATTTTTGTAACACATTTTTGCCAGCGAGTGACTAAGTGCTGGCTGAGCAGCTTATTGGAAGCTTTACTCGTTTTACTTGACAAATTATAAACTTAAAGCAGTTGGGGATTTAATTTTATTTTGCTTTTAAATAGATATATATTCTTTTAAAGCCCGCTTTTCAACACATTTGCAATTGACTCGCTGAAGCTAGTAGCTACTCGTCGGCAGCTCTACTCGTCACTTGAGCGCTGCTGCACTGGGTAAAATTGATTACAACATGAAATGCGTTCAAAAAATATGGCTTTTTTAGGAAAAACAACTTAGGTGTACAAAATGATAACTGGCATTTGTGGTATTTGGAATTCTCTGCGTGCGCCCGTATGAGCGTATGTGCGTGTGTGTGTGTGTGTGTGTGAGAGAGAGAGAGGGGGGGGGGGGGGGGGGCAGGGCAGGCAATCTGGTTTAGATGATACATATGATATATTTTGTGATAAGATATATGTGTATATAGATATATGTACAGACAGCAGAGTTAAAATGTGACTTAAACAAAAAATTGCCTCCGATTTGTCTCGTTTTCTTTTGTTTAGTTTAGTTTATTATTATTATGATTATTATGATTATGATTATGATTATTATCTTTGTTATATTATTATTGTGTAAACTAATACCAAATACAGCTCAGTGTGTATTTTACATTTAACAAGGTGCTTGTGTTCTGCAACATTAGTTGCTCCCCTCGTGTTTATGTTCAAAGGAATTAACTTGCTGATTTGTTTGCTATTATTGCCTGCTGCCAGTTGTTGTTGTTGTTCTTTGTTGTTGAATTGTTGTGGCAATTGTTTTTAGTTTTGTTGGTTGTTTTCTTTTTGGAATTTAGCACATTTTTTGACGATTGCAATTTCATTTTTGTGTGTCAAATTATCAAAAATCGATTCGGAATAAAAACAAATTGAACAAATGCATATATATATGGGTATATATATATATATGTATATATATGCTATGCTTGCTGCAGTTGTGTGTGTGTGTGTGTGTGTGTGTGTGCGAGTATGAGGTGTATGTGTGCGTGTGTATGATAAACGACTACAATAATGATTTTGTTGATATTTCCATGTCTACGATCTGTATCTCTGAATTTTTCTGTTTCTGTTTGTTGTGTTGTTGTTGTTGTTGTTGTTGCTGGTGCTGTTGTTGTTGTTGTTGTTGTTGTTGTTGTTGTTGTGTTGTTGTGTTGAGGCTTAACCAATCATCAGTCCGCAGCCAAGCTTAAAGTTATTCTTCACATGATTCATGCGTCCGCTCAGCGCAAAGGAGAAGGGCAGCGGCTGCAGTCGCTTTTCCAGCACGCCCGAAATGTGCCAATTTGAGTCGATGGAGCCTGCAAAAAAAATAATATATATTAATATGTTCATATAAATTAAATTTACCAAAAGAATAGCTAGCCTTGTTGCCTGCCAACACCCAAAAGTTCGTCTCCAGTTTCATTCTATGTAAGTTTCGCTCTATGCAAATGAATTTCTGACCAAGCCGAAGTCGAAATACACTTTGCACATAACTGAGACACATTGAAACTTATTCTACAAGCGATTCTTTCTATAAAACCATATGCTAATATTCTATTTAACTAGATATAGTGCTTAGATATTGACAAGATCTAGCTCACATATAAAAAGCACTCGTAAGTTTGCTTAAGACAAACGGGAAAAACGAAAAGTTTCGTTAGACAAGAACTCAATTTGCATTCAACAAGTTTTCGCGCATTTTCCGCCAGCTGGCGTGAATTTGCCAAGCTGGCGTGAATTTCGCTCGAGCGCTATTTAAACTTTCGAATAAACAAACCAAGTCAAAGAGAAACAGAAATTATACGAAAAGTAAATGTTTAGCTAGAATGAATGGAAAACACGAAAGTTGCATACACACGATTTTCCTACAATTTTCCAATCAAGTTAAGTTAAGTTAAGAAAAGTGCCTGCCTAATGCGAGCTACCTTTAAAAACCGCTTTAGCAAGCTTTAAAAGTGAGCTTAAAGCTGCAAAATGAAACCTTTCCGCGCATCTTTCAGCCAAGGGGCGTGGAATTTGCGAAACGTGTGAAACACACATCTCGCGTGATCTTGAGAAGATGTATTGAAAGCTGATCTAAACAAATACTTGCATAAAAACGTTTTTCGCTCATTTTCCGCTATTGTGCGTGGAATGTGCAAAAAATTGCCTAGCTCTTAGAGCATGTGAGCTTAAAGCTGAAAATTAAACCTTTCCGCGCATCTTTCAGCCAAGGGGCGTGGAATTTGCGAACGTGTGAAACACATCTCGAGTGAATTGTCACAAAGCCCTTTGAAAATGAATTGAAAGCTGATCTAAACAAATACTTGCATAAAAACGTTTTCCGCTCATTTTCCGCTGTTGCGCGTGGAATGTGCAAAAAATTGCCTAGCTCTTAGAGCATGTGAGCTTAAAGCTGAAAATTAAACCTTTCCGCGCATCTTTCAGCCAAGGGGCGTGGAATTTGCGAAATATGTGAAACACACATCACGCGTGATCTTGGATAAAAACGTTTTCCGCTCATTTTCCGCTATTGTGCGTGGAATGTGCAAAAAATTGCCCAGCTCTTAGAGCATGTCAGTTCGTCGTCAGTGTGAAGAGTTTTAGATATGGAAGCTATTTAAGATTCAAATGTCTAACCTCTGAACACCAAATCCGCCTTGGGCAAATCGATTTGATAGGCAATGGTCGCGACGGACTCCTGCATGCGAAGACTTGTTTCCACCTCGACGCCAATTTGCAGCTGCTCGCTGGCCTTTTGATAGTAGCACAAATGGAGGCCGCTTGGTCCGAGGGTGCCGGACCAAATGGAGTCGCCATTGGAATAGCGGCCCAGGGCGGAGACGATCGCAATTTGGCGTCCGGGCACATTGGGGCCATACTGATAGGCCACCTCGGCGCCGAGGGCCATGCGCTGCGTAACCGACTGTAGATATTGGCCAACAACGACGCCGGAATTGGTAAATATGCTGGGATTGCCCAGCGTTATCGAGGCGGTAAAATCATTGCCCCGATAGTCTGTGCTCAGCTGTGTGGCCATCATTTTGGACTCCTGAATCTGTAAGAGAGGAGGCACAATTAGCTAAGGCAAGTGGAAGTGGAATTGGGAGTAGGAGCTGCCACTTACCTGGGAGGCGAATTTGCAGCGCAAACGCGACGAGAACTGATGTATGACATTCGCATTCAGATTGCCCGAGGGATCAATGTCGCCCAGCAGCACGGGAAACGCCTCGGTGGGGCTGTACTGTTTGGTGCCCACGTAGGTGGCACCAAAGCGATAACCGCTGGGCACTGTGGTGCTCATGTTGATCGTGTGCGATACCTGAAAGTGATTGCTCAGGCCCTTGTTCAGCATGATCTTGGCGCCCTCGAACGTGATCGCCTGCACATCTGCGTGGAAATCAAGGTGAGTCAATTAGAAAAGAATCACAATTGTTATCCATAATGTAACAAGCTGCTTGTTTACGCTTCGAGCCGGCTTCCTGCCTGTGTAGCAGTTCGAGCTTGTCATATTTATCGCAATATTATCGAAATTATAATTGATAATTGGCTAAAAGAATGCATGTGTCTCTCATAAGCGGACATCTAACCGAACACCGCAAAGGTGTTTTGTCCGTTTATGGGAGCTTTCGCTTTATATGCACTGATAATACATAATCAGAGCCCAACGCACACGCACGCACGCACACACACACACAGGCGCACGCACACGCACTCACAAGGCACACGTACAGGGGCGACCCCCCGTCCGCCCGTCCGCCCCCTTCACATGGTTGTAGGTTATGTCATCAGTGCGAAACATTTGCTATTGTATATTGTGTATTACTGAATGACATTGCATACCTTTGCATTTTTTATGCAACTCCTCAACGGTGCCGGGATTTTCCAATTGATGATCCTTGGCCGCAGCGCTGGCATCGGCGGCAATCGCTGCCAATGGTGTTGGCTCTGTTGGAATTGCGGCTGGTTCCGGCAAACCCAGGCTGGCAGCCACACTGTTGCTGCGCGCCGTTGTTGTATCGAGGCCGGATGATGCCGCTAGCACGTTACCCATATTGGTTATTTTGTCAGTACAAGTTTATTGTGTGTGTGATATTTTTTTTTTTTTGTGTGTGGCCGTCGAAATTAAAAGTGGCACGCGCTAATCTGGAGTATCTGTGTGTTAGACACACTACAAAAAAAAGACTGTTTTTTTGACAGCAAACTCGATAGTGATATGTATATCGATAGCTAAACTGGCATCGATATTTAGCACTTGCCACACGGCCAATGTTGTTTTCTAATTTCAAATTTCAGTACAGCCTGACGTTGAGTGCTTATAAACTTATAACTAATTCAATATTTACAAAATATTGCAAATTGTGCATAAAAATCGCTTAATCAGCTGCCGAACAAAAAAAACTCGATGCCCAGGGATTAACAGCTGAGCTGCCACTGTAATACAGCTGGTCAGGGCAACAGCGTTGCCAGACTCTGCGCCATTTGGCGGCAGCTTTGAAATGTTTGCTGCCTTTAACAGTTATTAATCAATTAAAACGCTATTTAATCAATAAAAACGTTTATATTTCAAGTTCAAGTATATGCATCCTTGCTTTTTATATGTGTATATATAGATATATATATAGGTATTTCTTGTATAAGTTAATTAGTAGAGCACAAATCTCTGCTACGTATAAAGCTGAAAAAGTTTTTAATCAGAAAAAGAGTTTTGTGAATGACGCTTGGCTGTTTTTTCGCTTTCGGTTAGATTTAGTTTGGTTTTGGGTAAAAGGCAAATAACATATTGTACTTAAATGAGTCATCTAATCGGCCGAATGATCATCGTCAACGATGCAAATGTTTGTTTGTGTTAAAATATTTCGATTAACTTAAGAACGAAACTAAAAATAGCTGCAATACATATATATACATATATATTTTGTACAATACGCTTGCACTTCCTTATTTTGATTTCTATATTCTTAGTTCTTTTTGGTGCGCTATTAAAAACGAGTCAACAAAAAAAATGTTACAAATCGCCATCAATGCACGTAATATGAGGACAAAGATCAACAAAGTGCACGATCAATTAGAATTCCGATTACAAAAAAAAAAAAAAAAATAATAATATGTATATACACATAGTATAATGTATATGTATGGAAACTTGGAAACAAAACAAATCAAATTAAACACTCGCATTCGGTTTAATTGAATCAACAGCAGGAGGATTTTTCGGGCTCAGCCATAACCAGATTAAAGTCCAGACTATTGGGCCGCGCAAATCCCGACTTGATGCCATCCCAGCCGTCCTCGGCCTTGTATTCGCCGGAACGTATCCGGGCATAGACCTCCTGTGTGACCATGCGGAAAGCCTCCTCAACGTTGGCGCCGGTGCGCGCCGATGTCTCCACAAAATGCAAGCCATGCTGTTTGGCAAATGTTTGCGCCTCCTCGGTGGACACCTCACGATGCCCGCCCGCATTCACCAGATCCAGCTTACAGCCGACTAACGCAAACACCGGCCGATGCGGCTCGATGTGACGCTGCGCCTCCATCATCCAGAGGGGTATATGCTCAAAGCTGGCATGATTCGATATATCGTAGACGAGCAGCACGCCAACCGAATTGCGATAATAGGACTTTGTTATTGAACGGAAACGCTCCTGACCGGCCGTGTCCCACAGCTGCAGTTTGATCTGTTTGCCGTCTTTCATTTCGATGAGGCGGGCGAAAAAGTCAACGCCCACTGTGGGATCAGATAGCTGCAAAAATGCATATATTAATGTAAATTGGGTTTATCAACAAAACAAATCACAAAATATGTAGAGCATCAACAATAAAGAGTTTTTAGCACAAATTCAAAAATATTTGCGCGCGCAGTCCAAGGTTGCCACACTTTCTGTTGTTGTTGTTGCTGCTGCAGCAGCAGCGCTTGCATTATCAGTAAGAAACGAGCACACACACACACACATACGACATACACTCACACACACACACACACACTTAGAGAGGCTGCGGCTACAACAGACTTTGTCTTTATTAATAATTTTTCGCCATTTTAGCCACTTAATTATGTAATTGTTATTATTGCGCACAGTTGATACACATATTGAGATTACAATTTAACGCATACCTCCGCAAATTTTCCATCTGTAAAGAATTTGAGCAGCGAACTTTTGCCCACTGTGCTGTCGCCGATGAGTATTAAGCGAAATTGATAATCAAAAATAGGCTCAACCATTGTGTGTGCTTTTAGTTGTATTGCTCCTCCTTCCCCCAACAGCTTGAGACCGTCGCCCCTTTGCCCCGTTCTCGTTTGTTGTTATTTTGCGTTAATACGCAAATTCGCTTCGAGTCCTTTTTTTTTCGTTAGACGCGCTTCTGTCTTCCAACGAGCACACTCAATTATTTACGACAAAGTGCTGCTGATTTTATTTTTCACAATCTAAGCGAAGGGCAAAGTATAAATAAACTGCAGCCTTTTTGTTTATTGAATTTAAAGTAACTCAGCTGCTCAGTTGTTTGTTTTTTTTTTTCTAACGCACGTCAATTTCTGTATGTGTGTGTGTGTTTGTGTGTGGGCTGGCTTCAGGGCTGGCAAACGAGTACAATGCGCATGCTAGTACTCAAGTACAGAGTGGCAACGCTACAAATTTGAATTTGGCATCGATTTAACATATACATTTAGGAAGCTAAAAATGTTTTTCGGAAAATACATGAAACTATGCATTTTATAAGCAATTTGAGCTAATTACCTTTAAAGCGGCTGATTGCGCTGCTGTCCACAACTAAACAAACCATTTGTAACAGTCGACTTGCATTATTATTGATAGTATCGATATTCGCGTATGCATGTTTCGTTATTATATTGTCATCACTAACTGTCACATTTTGACATTAGTTCGTTTTATTTCGGCTTTATTTTTATATTGTTTTTACTTTTGCACTGCACAAATGTACAATAACAGACAGAGAACAACAACAACAAACGAGTTAGGCGCATACACAAACAACAACAGACGCGCAACGGCGCACGAATAATTGCCAAACGTTAACTGTTAACTGCATAACTGTTAACGTCCATTCGCCAGGCAAACCAGAGCCCAGCGTGTGCGCCGAAGGTTATTGAAAAGACGCAAGATTTTGTGGCGCTGCCGCTAAATAGCTCGCATACACATATATATATATATATAGATGTTAAGGTTTGCGCTGCACGACGCCATTGGCTATGTGCGCAACAATGTGCGTGATTTCAGTCTCAATGCCCTGCGGCTGCTACCCCAACTGCCCCAACTAAGTCCCTACGATGTAAGTATCGATGCAGCTGCTCCAGGTATCGATCCAGCTAACTGTTGTTGTGTTACTGTTATTGTTGTTGTTGTTGTTGCAGGTGAATATTACGCTGAAGGAGAACGAGTTTGTTTACAATTTCCCGCTGGACGGCATCATACGCAGCTATGAAACAAATCAGCTCGGCTCCAATTTTCCCTGCGAGGATACGCGCACCGAGGCTAGCCTCTTGTTCCGCAACGGCTTCATTTGCGGCGTCTTCGATGGCCATGCGGGCGCCGCCTGCGGCCAGGTGGTCTCCAAGCGACTCCTGCGCTACATTTCGGCCGGCACGCTGCCGCGCCAGGTGCTCAAGCAGCAGCTGAAACAGGGCTGCGACAGCCAGTCCTTTCTCAAGTGCCACAACGATAAGGTTGACTTTGTCAGCGAAATACGGCCCATCTATGAGCGCAGCTTTCAGCAGTACGTCAAGCGTTTGGCCGCGGAGCCGCAACGGGATGTGGCCAGCGAGCTGGAGCACGCTTTCCTCCAGCTGGATGCGGATTTGGCCCAGGAGGCGTTGGACAACAATGATGCGCGCACCATGGGCGTCGCTCTGTCGGGTGAGCTACATTTTCTGAAAGCATTGCATTTTTCCAGTTGGAATTTGTACTTTTCAACCATCTGGCAGCACCAACGGCAAGTGCATTAAGTTGGCTGCGCAAATGTGTAGAAAATGTTGAATCGAAAATCTCTAGTTAAAGTTTATCTGCACTTTAAAGTGGAGCCTAGCAAAATGTCATTTAGTTAGGGCTGCATTTGACTGAGAAAAATTGGGAAAATAATTAGAATAACTAAGCCTTTTTGTACTTTTAAAAGTTGCTGCACAGTTGCGCACTTAACTGGCAGTTAATCCGCAGGTTAAAGTGGAGCCTGGCAAAATGTCATTTAGTTAGGGCTGTATTTGACTGAGAAAAATTGGGAAAATTAAATCATAATTAAAATAACTAAGCATACGTATAATTAAAAAAGTTGCTGCACAGCGTTGCCAACAAAATTAAATATATGCGCGCTTAACTGGCAGTTAATCCGCACTTTAAAGTGGAGCCTGGCAAAATGTCATTTAGTTGGGGCTGCATTTGACTGAGAAAAATTGGGAAAATAATTAGAATAACTAAGCCTTTTCATACTTTTAAAAGTTGCTGCACAGCGTTGCCATCATGTTTAAATACATGCGCACTTAACTGGCAGTTAATCCGCACGTTAAAGTGGAGCCTGGCAAAATGTCATTTAATTAGGGCTGCATTTGACTGAGAAAAATTGGGATAATTGATTCTTAATTAGAATGACTAAGCCTTTTTGTACTTTTAAAAGTTGCTGCGCAGCGTTGCCATTATGTTTATATATATGCGCACTTAACTGGCAGTTAATCCGCAGGTTAAAGTGGAGCCTGGCAAAATGTCATTTAGTTAGGGTTGCATTTGTCTTAGAAATATTACGAAAAAAAGCGGACAGCTGCTTTAATTGATTCTGTGTACACTTGACTGGCAGTTAATTCAATTTGACATTAGGATGTGCAAATTATTTAACTGCCTGTTAAATTTGATTGTCAGACACGCTCTAATTGCAACTCTGTTTTCCATGTTCACGTTCTTCCCGCTGACAGGCGCCGTCGCCTGTTTGGTGCACTTGGAGGGACTGCAGCTGCATGTGGCCAGCACTGGGGATTGCGGCGCCGTGCTGGGCGTACTGGATCCGCAGACGAATCAATGGCATCCCAAAAAGCTGAACATCGAACACAATGTGGACAATATGCAGGAGGTGAGCCGCATACTCGGCGAGCATCCGCGCGAGGAGCGCGAAACGGTAATACGAAATGGCCGGCTGCTCAGCCAGCTGGCGCCGTTGCGCGCCTTCGGCGACTATCGCTACAAATGGCCGGTGGAGACGCTGCAGGAGAAGGTGGTGCCCATGTTTGGGGAGCAGGTGTTGCCGCCAAATTATTATACGCCACCGTACCTGACCGCCCGGCCCGATGTGCAGCAGCACGAGCTGTGCGCCAACGATAAGTTTCTAGTCATTGCCAGCGACGGCCTCTGGGATTTTCTAACGCCCAGCGAGGTTGTCAGCCTTGTGGGCGAGCACATTAACTCGAAAAAAACCATGGAGCCGATGCGCCTGCCGCCCGGCAATGTAACGCTGCAGCAAATCTCCGAGCGGCTGGCCGAGCGCAAGTAGGTGCCAAAATAAGGAGTTAACCTCAAGAGAGATCTGTCCTAATCCGTCGTAATTTCATATTGCAGAGCGGGTCTCACACGCAAGCCGATCGATCAGAACGCGGCCACGCATCTGATACGCCACGCTCTGGGCGCCACAGACTATGGCATTGAGCACTCGAAGATCTCGTATTATTTGTCGCTGCCGCAGGATGTGGTGCGCCTGTACCGGGACGATATCACCATCACCGTCATCTACTTCAACTCGGAGTTTATTGCCCGGCTCAAGGGTGAAACTCTGCCCAAGCCGCCGGCAGCGTGATCTGCCTCCAAAATGTGCATCAGTTGTTGATGTTGTTGTTGATGATGATAGGGCCTAGTCGAGTCAGTCCACGTGCCGGGACACAGTGCGATCTATATAGATATATGTGTGTATATATATATATATATATATGTATTTATGTATGCATATATATGTCTGTGTATTTATTGGCCAGCGCTAATCTCTAGCCTAAGTTGTTTCGTTTAAGTTTTGTTTACAAATTTTTATAATCTTCAACCGCCCAACCACATCCAACCCTCAATTGTTGTTGTTGTTGTTGTTGTTCTTGTTGTTGTTGTTGTTGTTAACTGCTTATCCTGCGCCGGGACGAGAACCAATCGCAGGCTAAACGCAAATAAATATCAAAGATAATCTATAACTAGTCTCAAACTGAACACCTATAAATTGACTTGGTGATATTTAACATAAGTAAAATTTTGGATGCAGCTCAAATCACAATCAAAAAGTTGTTTAACTCGAAAATCGCTTCGTTTTTTTTTTTTTTACCAATTTATGTTAATTTTGTCATTTTTATGGGTCACATTTACAGAGCATTGCGCAGTCGGTTGCACTTGAATAAAAATAATTAAGTTTTAGACAGTTAGTAAACTAAAAGTTGGAATTCCACAAAATGTTTCGGATTCTTAAATCATACGTAAATTAAAAGAAAAATTGTTTGGTATTTCAAATAATTTGTAGTTCAAATTTTATATGATTTTTATAAATGTTGAAGATATACATATATTTCCATGCAAAAAGTTATTTTTCAAGCGATTTTCCCGATGAAGCTATATGATATAAGTAAGACGCGTAAATGTAAAGTTTGGTGGAGATATCTTGAAAAGGAAATATGCTTTTCACATGAGAATCTATTTGCTTCCTTTGACAGATGATACAATGGTTCGTTCCGGTCTATCGGATCAGGACAATATCTATTTTGCATGGAAACAAACAGACAGACATATCTATAACTACGTTTGTTCGAGCTGATCATGATAATATGTATATACTTTAAAGTCGTCTTTATCTAGGCCTTGTTTAATAACATAGCTTAACCTTTAAGTCGCATGTTATGTTAATGTTATGCTACAGATGTGCGCGCTGTTAGGCGACAAGTTAACTGCTTATGAGAGAGAGAGAGAGAGAGAGCGAGAAGGAGAGATGCTGCCGCTTGGCTCGCACGCGTGCAATTGGATCGGTTGGAAGGTAAATGAATATTGCGTTTTTTTTTATGTTGTTGTTGTTTGTTTTTTGTTTACAATTTGAACAGTTTGTTTCGAGAATTGATTAGTTTATTTTACAATTATATTCATTACACTTGAAGGCCGTACATGCTAATTGTTTATGTTTAGGTATTTGTATTTTTTGTTTTTTTTTTGTTTTTGTGGGGTTTACGTTAAAACATAGCATACGGATATACAGGCATACACGCATATAGGGATATATATATATGTATATATATATATGTATATATATATATGCTATATGAATGCAGTTTAAAGCGAGTCTAAAGCTACAGACAAACACTTACAAAAAAGAAAGAGAAGAAGAAACTAGAACTGGGCAGGGTCGGGGGCAGGTGCAGGTGCTTTCCTTTTTTGCTGAATTCCATTTTTGTTTTTTTTTGGATATTATGCTACAAATCGACATAGATTGAAATGAAAGAATTGGGCTTATGGAGCTAATCCTTGGCATCCTGGTCGGCCACCTCCTGCCGGCTGACACAATTGAGAAACTCCATTTGGATGTGCGTGATTTGTGTCTTGCTAAAATATTGCATTTTCTTTTTGAGAAAATCAAAGAACAAATCGAGCTCATCGCGCTTGATCAGCGCCAGCGCCAACTGTTGCTGTTCATCGTCCTTGATCAGCGTGCTGCTCGAGGCGACGCTGATAGAAGAGGCGCCTCCGCCGCCGTTCCCATTGCCACAACTCAATGCCGGCAGCTGCAAAATAGTTGTCGCCGTCGCAGCACTATTGTAGGGCGTATTTGTTGATGTATTGCACAATGTGGTGGCTGTCGCTGGAACCGCTGCCGCTGGCAGCGTGGTGCTAACCGTTGCCGCATTTAGCGCAGCCGCCGGCGTGCTCGATATGGTGACACTGGTGCTGGTCGCCTCGGTCACATCGACGAGCGCTATTTGCTGCTGCTGGCTGCCGCCGGCGCTCCCGGCAGCAGTAGCTGGATCTTGGCAGCGCTGGCCGCTCGCCGATGCCGTCGTGGTGACCAGCGTGAGATTCTTTAGCTTGGCGTCCGCTGTGATGACGCCGCCATTGCCATTGCCATTGCCGGAGAGCACGCTGTTGGTGGCGGTGGCCGTGGCGCTGCTGACGGTCGCCGCTGCGCTGGCAAAATGATGCGTTGCATGCGGATGCTGGGCATGGTGTGTGGCACGCAGCGGCACGGCAACGGTGTTGCGCTGCTCGGGCTCCGTTTCGATATCCTCAATGCAAAAGCCATCGGCATCAATGTAATGGAAGCCCTTGCTATCGGTTACATCGCTGCTGCCATCGACGCCCAGTTCGCAGTGCGGACCGCTGGCCTCCTCGTAGAGGCAGACCTCCTCGTAGTCGACCTCGGTGCCGTTGGCGACGCCATCCTCGTCCAGTTCATGCTTAACAATATCGACCACCTGGCCATCATGATCAACGACCTCCGAGTCATCGTCGTCCAGCTCATCGTCGACAACGTCGTCGTCGTCCTGTGTGATTTGTGACAATTCAATGCTGGAAATGCTGCCGTCATGCTGCGTCTGATGGTGATGATGATGATGGTGCTGCTGCTGCTGCTGCTGATGATGATGATGGTGATGATGATGCTGCTGCTGGTGGTGGCCATGATGTGCATGCTGATGATGCGTGTGCACCGTATCATCGGCCACGCTCTCCTCGTAGGCGGTCAATATGAATGTTTCGGTCTCATCGACCAGCGTTATTTGTGAGCTGGCATGATGCGAGGAGGACATGGCCGTTGCGTTCGAGTGCCCATCTTCATCGATAATATCATGATCGACATGATCGTGTTCATGCTGTATGCCATTGACAACATCACCATCATCATCATCATCGATATCGTCATCCTCCTCCGGCTGCTTTTTGATCTGCACCAAAGCGGCCATCGCATTCCGGTGCGCCTTCAGCTTCGGCTGATAAACCTTCGACAAGAAGTCCAGCTGCTTGGCATATCGCCACTTTGACAAACGTCCCTCAATGCATTTGGGCGAGCGTCGACGGTATTGATGATATGTGTCCCGCAGATTCTTCCACTTGCGTCGCACCTCCTGCACGCTGTACTTGTCTAAAAAAGGGGCGGGGTTAAATGTGAGGTATTTTGTTTGAGCCCAGCTGAGTACTCACTGCCCATTTGCTGGGAGACCTCCTGCCAGCCGCTGAGTATGTCCGGGCGTCGCCTTTGGTTCGGCTGCAGCTTGTAGTTATATAGCGCCGGATTCTGGCGCACCAAATTGATAAGTGTGATAATATCATCCGTGGGCGCGTTGTCCTTGTGATAACGCTTGCGCTCCGACATGGCGAGTGTGTGTGTGCGTGTGTGTGTTTTGTTAGCTTGTTGCTGTTGTGTATATTATTTAGCTGACAGCTGGCGTTGTTATTGTTTACGCGCTTTGCGCCTGGCCGCGATTGCGATTGCGTTTGCGTTTTTTTTCCTTTTTTTTTTGTTGCGTTTATTGTTCACCTCGGCCGCAGTTTGGTGTCAGTTTCCGCTGTTGCAAATGTTGTTAAAATGGTCTGGCATGCAATAAGTTAGCGTGTGCTCAGGCCAGCCAAAAATGCACACAAAATTTCATTTAATGCACACACGTTTGCCACACAGCGCTTTTGGTAGCCACGAATTGGCCATGTTCAATTACGCAGGAAAAACAATTTAGATAGAAATTTTTTGGCTACTAGCGTTGCCGTACTGTGTTTGTGTATGCTGGGCACCACAGAAGCTGCGTGACGTTGCCAGATGGCTGCAGTGGAATTTTACCAGCGATAGGCACGAACACCAATTAATGCACCACTCAATGCTATCGTTTCGTGAGGAGCACTATCAACGATAGTTATGTTTGTCTGAAAATTAGCACCGATGTTTAACATCGGCCAAAGGCACCCATGCAGCGATATATCGTAATAGAAAATATCGATGCAGCCAGAAATTGCGCATTAAATATGTAAAGGCGCGAATATTAATTATTATGTTTTTAATTAAACGACATAAATGCAAAACATAGAAATCATAATTAATAATAATGCTAGCAAGGCACAGAAATGTATAAAAACGTATGTAAAATAGCATTTAAGAATTATCGATAGCTGTGCGCAAGCGCCAAGCGGACATCGGGAAACAGACATCGATAAATCGGTGCTCGCTTGCTTTGTCATCTCTAATTAAACGATACTTGTGCAATTGCTTGGCCTTCGCGACAGGCAAAAATTTGCGTGTTGGAGACCACGAAAAAAATCATAATTGTTGACTGAAAATGAGTACGCCCACAAAAAATGGCACCGGCTTAGAGGATGTCAACATACCTGGTCAAGCGTTTCTGCGTGAGGCACTAACCTCCTGCACAGATCCGCTCAAAGCCATCGAAAGTTTTCAGGTACGTTGAAGCGCGAAAATTGTGTGGGTGTTTTTTTCCCCCATTTTTCGTCCCCTTTTTTTTCCTTTGTTTTTCCTGTTTTTTTTTGTTAATTGTAAGAAACATATATGTTTAACCGTGTGTCCAGTTGGAGAATGGCGTGCTGCTGCCCTCGCTGCGTCCCATGCTGCCGCTGTTGGATTTGCATGGCGTCCGCCGTCTGGATTTTCATACATCCCTTATGGAGGAGCTGCGCGACAAGCTAATCGCGCACATCAACGAGCTCGGCCAGAAGGAGCCGCGCGAACGCGAAAAGAAGCTAAAGGAGCTGCTGGTCAAGAGCTTTCCGGTTGTGCGCGTCAAATCATTGCGTCCCGTCGTCATGGCCATATTGCGGAACACCCAGCACATTGATGACAAATATCTGCGGATTCTGGTCCGCGATCGCGAACTCTATGCGGACACGGACACGGAGGTGAAGCGCCAGATCTGGCGCGACAATCAATCGCTATTTGGCGACGAGGTCTCACCGCTGCTATCGCAATATATACGGGAGAAGGAGCACATCCTGTTCGATCACACGAACCTCAACAATTTGTTCTTTCAGCCGACGCCCAAGGTGCGGCGGCAGGGCGAGGTTGTCCAGAAGCTGGCCAATATGATTGGCACCAGCGTCAAGCTCTACGACATGGTCTTGCAGTTTTTGCGCACACTTTTCCTGCGCACACGCAACGTCCACTATTGCACGCTGCGCGCCGAGCTGCTGATGGCCCTCCATGATCTGGAGGTGCAGGAGATCATATCGATAGATCCGTGCCACAAGTTCACCTGGTGCCTGGACGCCTGCATTCGAGAGAAGAACGTGGACATAAAGCGTTCGCGCGAACTTCAAGGCTTTCTGGACAATATCAAGCGTGGCCAGGAGCAGGTGCTCGGCGATCTCTCGATGACGCTGTGCGATCCCTATGCCATCAACTTTTTGGCCAGCTCGGCCATCAAGATACTGCAGCATCTGATCAACAACGAGGGCATGGCCAGGGATAATCAGATATTGATATTGTTGCTGCGCATGCTGGCGCTCGGGTTAAGCGCCTGGGTGATGATCGATTCGCAGGACTTCAAGGAGCCCAAGCTGGACGGCCAGGTGGTCACCAAGTTTCTGCCCGCTCTCATGTCGCTCATGGTCGACGATCAGTGCCGCAGCCTGCACGCCAAGCTGCCGCCCGATGAGCGCGAATCGGCGCTGACAACCATCGAGCATTCCGGGCCGGCACCAGATGCCGTCGAGGCGTACATACAGGAGAGCGCGGTGGCCAGCATATTGACCATGTACTATACACTGCATACGGCCCGCGGCAAGGATCGCGTCGGCGTGCTGCGCGCCTTGGCCATACTCTCTGTTTGCAAGGACGATCGCGCCTACGAGGATCCCTTCCTGCACTCGCTGATCGCCCTGCTGATACCGATGAGCGATGAGTTTGCCACCGAAGACTTTTGCACCACGCTCTTCGATGAGTTCATTTTCGCCGGCCTGCAACGCGAGAATGTCACCTCGCGGCACATGCTAAAGCTGCTCTGGTATGTGCACAACAAGCTGCCCGCCGGCCGACTCGGCACACTGATGAAGGCCATGCAGCCGACAGCGGCGCACAATGAGCACATTCACAAGCTCTACGAGACGCTACAGGAGCGCATTGGCGCTGGCCCGCCGCCGCCGCCGCTGCCACCACCACCACCGCCGCAGCCGACACCAGAGACGCCCGTTGCTGAAGCTGCGGCTGCGGCGACGACAGCTACGTCAGCTACGGCAGCTACGGCTACGTTGACAGCGACGCCGCCGACGCCACAGCCGGACCTGGAAGCAACCATAAAGGGCGTTCCCGCGCCAGGACCACACTATAGCCCCCAATAGCCCGAGGCAGCGGCTGCACCAGCTGCACCTCTTGGATAAACACCAGGATTAACTACAGCATATTGCTCGCATTAGTATCTATATGTAACCTTATTTTTATACGCACATATTAAGCTTTGTAAATAGCTAAACTTCTTATTTTTTTTTTCTCTATATATAGAGCCTACCAATGTCTACATATATAAGTTAATCTATGCCCACCAATGTCGATATATTAACCAAGTATTTATCAAGACATAAATATCCAGTCAAAGAGCCTATCAATGTCTGAAGATAATCCATAATTTGTCCATGCAGAGTCGATATATATATAACCAACTATGTGTATACATCCAGCAATAGAAACTTAATGTCTATAGATAATAATATCTCTATTTGTTTAATTAGAACTTACCTATGTCTATGTAGAGCATGCCAATTGGGCATATTATACATCCAGCAATAGAAACTTAATGTCTATAGATAATCAAACAATAACTCTATAGTATATTATAGGCAATTAGGCATATTATACATCCAGCAATAGAAACTCAATGTCTATAGATAATCAAACAAGTTGTCTAAATAGATTCTACCTTTGTCTAAGCATATACATCCAGCAATTAGGCCTATAAATGTCTATAGATAATCAACAATTTGTCTAAATAGATTCTACCTATGTCTATGTAGAACCTTAATAAGCATATAGTACATCCAGCAATATAAACTTGATGTCTATAGATACTCAACAATTTGTCTAATTATAAACTATATCTGTCTTTGTAGAGCATATTAAATAGGCATATATGTATACATCCAGCAATAGAGATCGATGTCTATAGATAATCAACAATATGTCTATATGTCTAAACATAAACTTTGTCTTTGTAGAGCATATTAAATAGGCATATATATACATCCAGCAATAGAGCTTATCAATTGTCTATAGATAATCAACAATTTGTGTCCAAATAAGAATGTACCAAAAAGTTACAAGTAGTCAGATATAAAGTCTATATTCAACCAACTATATATCTATATAGAAACTACCTATGTCTAGATTTATATATATATAGCATATAAATATCTGACTATAACCAAGTATGTGTCTATATAGCACCAACCTATGTCTAGATATTTAATCAACTTTATGTCTATGCAGAAACTACCAATATCTATATATATATATACATATATATCCAACTATGGAACCTATCGATGTCTATATATATATAATCAACTGTATGTCTATATACAACATACGCATATCTATATAATTAATCAACTCAATGTCTATATATATACAATTATATATCGAACTATAAGCCGACATTTTTCAGGGGCTACGCGCGTGATATTCGTACGTTTTAAAACCAAAGAAAAATTCAATTTTTTTTTTTTTTTTGTCTATCTCAAGGTCCGATTTTAGATTAATATTTTAAGAAGAATTTTTCTAGTCCAAAAGCGAGTTGCTCAAGTGATAAAAAAAAAAAAAAAAACAACGAGATTACAAAAAATAATAATTCCATTTTACAACGACAATTTTCTCATGCTGAAAATGAAGAAAAATCTACAGATTTTTGCACAGTCTATTATATAGTTAAAATCTGAAAAGTATTCCTATTTTAAGAACTCTCAAGCTCAACTATGAGATAAGCTATAACATAACCTCAACTAAAGTAAACTAAAGTTAAGCTCAACTAATCTGAAGACTTGAAAGTCATATTTTATCAAATCGAGCTCAAAATATAATACTTAAGCGTCCATTTATAAGATACTCAAACATAACCTCAACAAGAAGCTACTTTAAAGTTAAAAATTTTAAAAAAGCTCGAGGCTTACACACTACACAATACCCTGGAATATTGTCAAACTACTTTTGAAATGCATTTGTATTCTAACTTCAATACAATTGTAATTTTTATAAGTGTCTATTATCTTAATAATATTAAATCTGTGTGTCTATCTATCTACAAAAAAAAAAGTGTTTCTCCTCACGATTGATTGACTGACTGATGATTGACGGGCAGAGCTTCCTTTCTTTTTAGTAACTGTCATTTGTGCTTTAAGTAGACGAGATTTTTGGAAAATTCTGAACGCAAATTTCAAAATTTTTTGAAAAATTGTTTTAGGTTTTCTTATTCATAGATCCAAGATCTATGTGAACATTTGTTTGGGTCAAATTTTTTTTAAAAATTCTTCCATAATGCCAAATCTTTTTTGTAAACTTGAAGTTCGACTGAAAAGCTCTACAAAAATAATTAATGTGATTCACCGAATTGGTTCGATAAAAAAATACACTGGCCGCGCAAAGCTGGGTAATTTGAGGACTGTAAATAAAAAAACGAAGTCAAAGTTTGAGCCTGTATTAAGTGAATAATCAGATCTTCCAAATCTTGACCCAAGTTTTTTTTTTTGGGGGAATAGGCCAAAATGTCTTGCGAAAAGGCATCAAATATTTTTGAAGAGATCTTCTAGCGAAGATTGTCCCATTTGCAGAGACTATATCTATATATATCTTAATCCCATTTATATCTTAAAACTTAAATAAAAGTATTCCAGAGCTGAAATTAAATATTGGCTAATAGGAAAACGTTGGGTTTTCCAGGAAACCAAACTATTATCAAGATCAAATATAAAGGAAAAAATGCTTCGACACGCCGAAAATTAAATACCCTTATACACAATGGTTTTGGCTTATGCTGAAGATTTGGTAAAATTATCTTGGACAACCAAAAAAAGAAGTTCTCGAAGCAAAAACTTAATCTTCGCCTAATCCTATAGAACCAGATGTTAAAGTGTTGCGATTTGGATAAGATTTGGTTTAAGTTTAAACGTTTGCTTGAACAACTAAAAGTACTTCATTTATGAGCGATTATTCTTATGAGAGCTATACGATATAGTGCTTCGATCCGGGCAATCCTGAAGAAAGACAGATACATATCATGACAATATTATAATACCCCTTTAAGGGTATAAAAACTGGAAGGGTTTTACATATGATAACCTATTCTTCAACTAATGCTTCCTATAAAGATAATATATATATATATATAAAACTGTTTGTCCTGACTGACTGACTGACTGACTGACTGACTGACTGACTGATTGGTGATCAACGCACAGCCCAAACCGTAAGAGCTAGGAAGCTGAAATTTTCACTGTAGCTACCTTATGTGATGTAGGTGCACGTTAAGACGGGGTTCCGGGAAATTCCACCCGCAAGTGTGGAAAAATCGCGAAAAACGTTTGTATGTAACTTTTTTGTTTACCATCGGATCGGCCTCAAACTTATTTTCAAAGATCTTTGTTCAAATTCATTTGAGGGGTGTTTCGCACTTTTAGGAAAATCCGTTCCTCCTTGGTGGAAATTGAGGTCAAAGATTTGGTGGGTGACGTTTCGCGCTCAAATTCATTTTCAGAGATCTTTATGAAAAATCATTTGAGACGTGTTTCACACTTTACGCAGAATTCAAACTTCTTCGGGGGGAATGCGATTTAAAGATTTTTTGGGCGGCGTTTTAAGTTGTGTCCGATTTGCTTTAAACTTATTTTCAAAGCTCTACATAAGAATATAATGAATACGTGTTTCAGCGATTTGGGAAATTCCACTCGCAACATTGGTAAATTGGCGGAAAACGGTTGTATGAAAGTTATTTGTTTACCGTCCGATCAGTTTCAAAATCATTTTCAAAGCTTTTTGAGAACGTTGATTTTTAACATACGTTCCACGGGCAAGGCCGGGTTATACCCGCTAGTATATATATAAAGATATATAGTGATTCGATCTCGCAAAATTATAATACAATAGTATAATATAATATAAACCCGGGAAGTTATTGTATGTAAACAAAAACTTATTGCTCAACCGATGTGTCCTATAAATCTATACGATATAGTGCTTCGATCCGGGCAATCCTGACAATCCCTTTCATCCCTTTCATGACAATATTATAATACCCCTTTTGAGAGCTTAAGCCCAGCAAGGTTTTACATACAATAACCTATGGTTCAGTCCTGATATAGTGAAAAATGCGATCACGCAGATATATACAACTGAGAGACTTGTTTACATGCTAAGAGACAGACAGACAGACAGACAGAAACAGATTTACAAAAGGACTTGGCTCTAGGAATATATGTATATAAATTAATTGATTCGGGCAGTTAGCTGCCTCTAGGCCGTACAATATAATTAAATGAATTATCTGCCTCTCGGTTTTTTTTTTAGCTTAAATAGAGACTATGACATTGGTATATTTAAAACTTTCGCAAGGAACGCTTACAACTAGTTGACAGTATCTGTGTGGAATATCAGCAGGAGACAAAAAAAAAAGGAAAAATACAATAATAATAGTTGAATGGGTTGAATGGGCAGGGACTAACGCTCAGTTCTTGTCCGTTTCGTTGTCGACGGCCGCCGCTGGCTCGGGCGTTGTGGAGGACGCCGGCTGCGAGGATGATGAGGATTCCGTTTCGCAGGCATCCGGCTCGGCGCTCTTGCGGCTCGTAGCCGGTGGCGGCGGCGGCGGTGGAGAGGATGGCTCCGCTGTGAGCAGCGCCTCGATGGCCGCCGCGGCGGCGGCAGCTGCTCGGGTGCGTGGACAGGGCGACGATGGCAGCGGATAGGTGATGGCCGAGGATGAGGATTGCGGCGGCGGCGCATCGGCAACAAAGTTCTCCTCGTTCAGCTGATACAGTTCGAGATATTCGTTGTAGATGTGCTCCCATTGCGTGTGCGGCTTCAGCGACTCCAGGACGCACTGCATCAGCTCGTGCTTGGGCGCCGACTGCGGAACAGAACGGGGGGAATGTCAAATGGAAGCAGCTGCAATTTATATATATATATAAACTATATTCACCTGCGTTGCCTCCTGCTCCGTATTGTTGAGGAGTCCGTCGAGGAACAGACGCAAACGCTTCTCGGTGCCGTAGGTGGCCAGCTGGAAGGTGAGCATGACATGCCAATGCTTCAGCTCCTCGAATGCCTCGAGAGCCTCGCACAGCTTAATTTGATTCTCCAGGAACAACACCTTGGCCGTCTGCTGCCAGCTCTCCGGATCGCTAAGAGAAGAAGAGCGAGATTAGTTGGAGCTCAAATTGGATATATGGAAAATTGTGACTCACATCTCGACGGCGCCGCGCAGACTGAGGTAGTTCTGTGTGCTGGCCTGCATGCTGAGCAGCGGGAACTTGCGATTCACGTGCTCGAGATCGCGCGGCAGCGAGCCGCGAATGCCATTGAACATGATCGCATCGCCGGTGGCCAAAACCAGCCAGGATTTCAGATTCGTTGAATACGAATACGAATTGCCGCTGGGAAAACCAATTAGCGGCATGCCCTGATCCGTGATGGCAAACTGCAGCGCCATGCCGTGCTTGTTGAGCAGCTCCAGGCAGTTCGTTGCCAGACGGATGCGTCGCTTGGTTATGTGCCAAATGCGCAGCAGGCCGCATTCGGTTAGGACGCCAACAAGCTGATTGTCCGGACTGAAGGCGCAGTGCACCGCGGCGCTATTTAGCGAAATGGCCGGAAAGATCGGACAGCCCGTTTGCATGGCCAGCAGACGCATGCTGCCATCGAGGGAGCAGAGCATCACATATTTGCTGCACAGATTCACATTGATCACCGGCGAACCGACATACATTTCCCACAGCTGTTCACGGCTCAGCTGGGCCGTCACTTTGGCGACCATGCCGTAGCCCGTCTTCAGATGCCCGTTCTGGACGTGAATGCGATAGTCTTGCGCGGATTTCGTAAATTCACATTTTGTATTTGCCGTTATTTGCAGCTTCGGTCCGAGCGTATTGCTGCTGTTCAGATCGCAGAGCAACTGCATCGAGCTGCGACGCGGCGCTATCGCAGCCGTTGCCGCCGGCGCCGGCGGCAGCATCAAGCGTCCCACTTGATCCGCGCGCGAGTACAGCGGCTCCGGCATGAGCGGCTCCACGCCACCAATTGGATGTGCATCTGTTGTTGTTGTTGTTCCTGCTGCTGTCGTTCCTATTGTGCTCCCGATGTGGTTGCTGCTGTTGTTGTTGTTGTTGTTGTTGTTGTTGTTGCTGCTGTGGGGTAGAGAGTAGAAAATGTGTGAGTTCAAGTGTTCAAGTGCTTGGATGGAGGCTGGGAAAGTAGCGAAAGTCGCCCTGCAGCGGTTAAATCATTCGCTTCGAACTCGGATACTCAATCGAACTTAAAACTGCTCGAGCCAGGCAACATGTTCGAGTTCGACCTGCTTCGAGCCAGGCAACATGTTCGAGTTCGACCTGCTTCGAGCCAGGCAACATGTTTGAGTTGCAGCAAACTCGGATACTCAATCGAGCAATTCAAACGAAAGTCGACCTGCTTCGAGCCAGACAACATGTTCGAGTTCGACCTGCTTCGAGCCAGGCAACATGTTCGAGTTCGAGCTGCTCGAGCCAGGCAACATGTTTGAGTTCGAGCTGCTCGAGCCAGACAACATGTTCGAGTTCGACCCGCTCGAGCCAGGCAACATGTTCGAGTTGCAGCAAACACGGATACTCAATCGAACAGACTCCAGCTTTCGAGTATCCTCAAACGAAACTGAGTTCTGGTGGCAGAATTGGGAGACAAGCTGCTTCCCAAGCTAATCTCTGTCAGCTGGAGGGAGGAGGCATCAACTGTAGCCAGTTGTGCCGCTCCAGCTGCTCTCCGTCATGGCGATTCCTGGTCTGGCGATAGCTTCTAAGTCCTAAGCAAAGAACTTGAGCCAATCCAAGGCTCCACTAAGGGTTTATGTCAGGTTTAGACCCCATTTAGGTCATAGGAAGCGTCTGCCTAATTGGGATGCACTTGCTCCGCGTCAAGTTATCAAAAGTCAACTGCTGAGATGCCTTCCATAAAGCAGCTCCCAGTGGCTGCTAATCCTCTCCAGCCACCTGCAGATATTAAGTTAACTTAGTATTTAGGGACAACCCACCTGTTGTTGTGATTGAGGGAGTTGGTGTTGACGCTGCTGTTGATGCTGGTGCTGGCAATGCCGGCGCCGGGCTCGGACATCTCGTTGAGCGGTATGAACATGGGCGTAATCCGTCGCTTGCCGTCCTTGGTGCGCGTCTCCGTCTGTTTGCTGATGGCGCGAGCCGGCGAGGCGGCGCCCGCCTGCGACTGCTGCTGGACGGGCAGGCGGCGTTCCATCGCCGCATTCGGCAGCGCATGGCTGCAGGGTTCGGGCAGGCAGAACGACCGCGCCCGCTGCTGCAGCTGCTGTTTGACGTTCAGGTTATCCTCGAAGCAGCCGCCGTATTTGCGCTTGAAAATGGCCTTCTTTTCGAGCTCGGAGACGCGCGAGCCGAGCTCCTCCTCGTTGAACTGCAGGCAGGCGATGGTGCCATCGCCGCTGCAGGCCATCAGCAGGCACTGCTGCGGTCCCCAGGACATGTCCAACACGCTGTCATTGAACAGCTCGTGTATGACAATCATGGGACGCTGCAGCGCCGTCATCCACACCGATAGCGAACGATCCCGGGAGCCGACGGCCAGCACACAGTACTGCATCGGTTTGCTGGGACTGTCGCCGGCCATGTGGCGCGTCAGTATGGAGTTGTGGAAGCGCACGCAGGTGACCGCTTTGCGATGCCCAACGAAATCCTTGTCACACTTCCAGCCCTCGCGCTCGACAATCTGGGCGGTGGGCCCGCCGCCGTTCATGGCGTGCGCCGAGACCAGATATTGGCCATCGGGTGACCAGGAGAGGCGCAATATGTGCGTGGTGCCGCCGCATTCTTGAAACGGTTCCGTTATCGTTGTGCCGCACGACCAGTCCAGGGTGCGCCATATCTTGATGCTGCGATCATCCGACTGGGAGGCCAAGAATTTGCCCACCGGATCCCAGGCAACGCCCTTCACCAGGCCCGTGTGTCCCTTGAGGGTCTGCAGCATGTTGGGCAGCGCACGTGCATCCCAGACAATGATGGTGTTGTCTATGCTGCAGCTGGCCAGGAAGAGATCATTGGGCGACCAGGCCAGATCGAGTACATCGCCATCATGGCCGCGCAGCGTGTGTATACACTTCCAGGACTCGTGATTCTGTTGCATGCCGCCGGTGCCAAAGACGCCGCTGGCTCCCTGCGCCTTTCGCCATATCATGATCAGTTTGTCATCCGAGCCGGAGGCCAACAGCTGCCCGTTCTGCGACCAGCGCACACAGTTCACGCACGCCAAATGCTGATCCATTTGGCAGAGCATGCGGGGCACCGATGCATCGTTCTCATCCTTCTCGGAGAGCACCGGCTTCAGATTCCAAATGACAACACGCCCGGAATCGTTGCCCTGACCGCCAGTTGCGAATTTTGTACAATCCTGATGCACGTCCACCGAGAAGATGGGTTTTTCTGTGTAAACAAATCAAATTTTGCGGATTAACACACACACAATTAACACACGGCTGCGGCTTACCATCATGGTGCACCCAACCCGGCTTCACGAGCCTCATTAATGCGGCTGCTGTCAGTTGTTTGTAAATAACCGCGGTTCCAATTGCCGCTCGGTATTATATTTGCCGGCAAATAGGGATGTAAATAACATAACGACATGTATCGAGTAGTTTGATTCATGCGCTAGGCCAATCCATGAGCTGCAAGAGTATCGATATATATGCAAAATAATATATATGACAGATCAAACTGATATCGATATAGTTTTTATAACAACTTTATTTTACTAACTATAAATGTCACTCTCAATCAAATAGTTTCAAATGCCAATTTTTTATTTTATATATATTTTTTTTTATAGATTAATGTGTTTAAAGCTCGAATTTCTGTTGTTAATGAGATCTGTTTATTGGCACGGCACACGCCCAACACTAGTCCCAAGACAATGTGTTGTTGTCATCTCTAAGCAAATACGCATGCGCGCTGATCTTGCAATAATTAGCGCTGAGTATTTGCCGCCAAATGTACTCGTTATCGATATCGGCTGTCTGGCAATCGATAGACTCATTGTGTGAAATTTTGCGGTATCCAAGACAGCGGTGTTGTGCTTAACCAAGATATCAATTAACAAGTGCAAATTGAATGAGTGCAGTGCTTAAACTAATCAAAGAACGACTCAAGGAATTCAACAAAATTTTGGCAGCCATAGTAGCTGTCAATATAAGTGCAAAACGATCAAAAGGGTAAGAAGCAGAACACAATGAGCAATTTATGTACATATATAGATAAGTGTCTGCATGCCTGTTTGCGTATGTTTGTATGCGTGTGTGTGTGTGTGTTGTGTGGTACGTGTGCAGCCCAAACATTCAAAATAAAGCGAATGAAAATGCATAAAAGCGAAGGTTAAGCACAAAGCGCACAGATAGAACATACATACATTTCCATGCAAACGCACGTATGCATGTGTGTGTGTGTGTGTGTCTGTGCGTGTGTATCTGTTCCAAATGCGTAGATAAAGTTGTTACCGATTTGTTGTTGACCTTCGCTTTGCTAATCAAACGAATCGGCAGCCGCAAACCAACAATGAACTCTTTCAATGGCAGCGGCAACTTAACCTCGTTCACAACCAGCCACAAATGTGCGGAAATACATCGGCATATATGCGTGTGTGTGTGTGTGTGTGTGCAAGTACAATTCAAAAAGCAAAGCGGCGCAAAATTTAAACACTAACTACCGCTGTCATTTCATGTTATACTTGGTTTTTTTTTAATTAGTGAATCTGTTTGCGCGCGCTTTCTCTGCAGGCACACACACACACACACACACAAAGGGACATATGGTGGTTGCCGCTTACACACACTTTATGCATGCATACATGCACAGAATTCAGTCTATTACTTAACAGGCAATGCGATAAAGCAAGCTGGCCGCTGTTGCTCGCCCGCTCGCTCACTGTGCCAAAATGAGCACAGCGTACACATCATACAGGTGAGCGAGAGAGCGCGCAACCTACTTCCATTTTTGGTGCGCTCTGCTCTTTCGCAGGCTACGCAAGGCGTAAAAGTGTCTGTATTGGTGTATGTTTGTCAAGAAACAGTTATTCAAGCCGAAATCAAAATGCCCAAAGTTGCATTTTTTTTTTTTTTAAGATTTTTTACTTTCTATTTTAGTTGTGCTTTTTGTTGTTGGGTATTACGCTGGCATTCATTTAACACTGAATGTGAGTTTGTAATACCGTTATTTCGAATATCGCTCGCCGCTTGTTGCTTTGTTGTTGGTGCTGTCGAAAAGCTTAGCGGCAACCTGTTTCACGCATTGCTCTCTGCCGCACTCCTTGTATTGCTGTTTTTGTTATTGTTATTGCTGTTTTCACATTCTTATGAGAATTCCAATAAGACAGGCTTGTCTTTCACTTTCGGCCAGACGCAACATGTGTGTGTATGTGTATGTGTGTGCGTAGGAAAGTTGATTTTTTCATGCGTGCCGCAGCAAAAACAAGGTCAGCGTTAATTATGCGCAGTATACATATGTATGTATATGTGTGTGTCACAATAAACAAACATCTTTGACGCATATCTCTATTTATAATAAAACGATTTTCGCACTCGCCCACCCAATTCTTTGCGGCATTTGCTCATATTTACCCCACAACCCTTGCTCACTCCCACTTCCTCATTCGCAATCAATTACCACAAGTACAGTTTTTGTTTTGTTTTGCAATGAAATTTGATTGGTGTAAAAGAGGCAGCTAAAGCAAACACACGCACACAATCGCATTGCCGTTGTCTTACATAAAAATGTACTAAATTTTGCCAAATGCCACTGCTTGCATATTTGCTTTTTTTCATGCGTTTTAATTTGCATTTATATGAGTTTTGCGCCACTGCCACTTGCTGCACGGTGTCTTTAACATCGTAAACAAGAAACAAAATCTGGCTGCGCCGCAGCCACCAATAACGAGTGCATTTGACCTAAATTTAGGCCTTTTTGGAGGCGTTTTTTTTTTTTTTGGTTTGTTGTTGTTGCTAGCGTTGCCACTGGCACGTAGCGCACACGAAGGAAATACGCACATTTTTTCCATGCGTTTGCAGACACTTTCGCCTGGGCAAAACAAGAACAACAACAATTTGTTGCACTGTAGTGGGTGGCAGTGTTGAAAAGCGTGTAAACAGCTGGCGGCGTTGCCACTAAATATGCGCCGTGTTTTCCAATAGGGACGAGTAGTTTTACACAGCTGATATTCAGTGTTTTATCAAAATTGTACTTTGAATAGGTCTCATAAATGTTTGCCTACTTTATTTTTCCAAGAAAAACGCCAGGCGTTAAAAAGTAACAATTTGTAAAAGAAAGATGCACCATTGGAAAAATAAAGTACCGATTTTGGTGCATTTGTACTACATGTGGCAACTGTGCTTACATCTCATTTGTCACGTATTACACTTTTGCTCTAACACCGATATTGTTGTCCGGGGGTGGGGTGGTCTATAAATATACAAACAAGCATAGAAGCTTCTGAGTGTGCGTGTGCGAGAGAGAGACTGTGACGCTTATTTTGAATTGCGCCTTAAACATATGCATGTATTTACATACATATGTACATACATATGTAGCAAGAAGAACCGCAACTACCACAACAACCAAACAGCGTCGCTTATCAGCTTCTGCTCGCACACGTTTTGCCGTTTTATCAGTTATTGTTGTTGCTGTCATTTCTGTTATTAGCGTTTTATGCCACGCAAACAATAACAAATTGTATGCAACAACTGCAGGCGAACAACACAAAACATATGTACATACATACATATTTTTTTTTTAAACGTTTGCCTCCTTTTGTTCTTTGCAGTGTGGCAACGCCGTCTTGTTATGCAAATTGTTTCTCTCACTCGCTCACACTGTATCTCAATATCTGCCGTTTATGTGTGTGTGTTTTTTTTTTCACAACCGGAATTTTTTCGCTGTTGCTTTTGCTGCGCGCATTCTCACGTACACAAGAGCGTTTGGTTTGCGCTCAGCTGCTACTGCCGCCGCTTTACGTTGTTACTGTTGTGTTATCACTGCATTTGCTTTGTGCTACATATTCTCGACGCTGTTTGGGTTTCGTACATTTTGCGCTGCAGTCGCACTCACACACACACACACGCATACACAGGCACTCACGCGCACAGATACGCACACACACAGCGTCGAATGTGTACGAAAAAGTGACGGCTGAAAAGCGGCGTCGTCGGCGTCGGCAGCAGCAACATCAACGCAGCGCAGCGGTTTATTTTATTTTATTTTTTGTATTTTCGGTTTGTCAGTTTGCCTTTGTGTTTCTTGCGTGCAGACGCGTTTCGTTATTTCGCTGTAAATTAAATTTGCGCTTTGCATGCAATTTGGAAAATAATTTCAATATTTACTGAAAATAAATGATTAAAGTGATTTGTGAAATAAATAAATAAATAAAATACGCATATCCAGTGAATTTCAAGTAAACTCGTCTAGTTACGGCGCAGGTAAATTGCTGTACATTTCAATTTATGCCTAAATATGGCTAAACGCGACTAAATAGAAAATTTGCCAAGATCAAAACATGATTTTTGTCAAACATATGAATGTCTGTGTGTGAGTGTGTTTGTGTTATGTGCGCGCGTGGCGTGGGCAGCTGCAGCAGCAGCAGCAGCAACAACAACAACAACAACAATAATAATCTAGTCGGCGTCCGGCACTAAATGAAAAATATCTAAGAGAAAAAATACAGTGTAAACCTGTTTACGCAGTAGGCGCATTTTCACCAAACCAACTCTTACGCACACAGACACACACACACGCACACGTACTAAGTAACTGAGCAACTAGAAGAGAAGGTGGTCAAGTGTCCCCCTCCCCCTATCCCCTCTCTTTGCCCGCTCTCGCAGGCTCCAAACTCCTCCACACACGACAATTGATCTAAATTTTAAACGTTTAAATTTGTAACGTTTACCAACACGTAATGTCCCAATATCAATAGCCTCAAAGACGATCACTCACACGCACACAAAGATGCGTAAATGTATATAAAGTGTGTGTATGTGTAGCACACACGCCGGTGCATACATACAAATCATGTACATATGTATGTATGTATGTACGTACGCACTTTCAACTTGAACGCCAATGTTCAAAAATCAGAGTGTCCCCAAAAATAAAATAAAAAGCATTTAAACACATACACACTTACACTTATGCACAATGACAACGCGCACCTGGGAGCAAAGCGAACAGCGCTGCTCGAAAGTCACGTCACTAGCTCTGGGGTGAATATCGTGTGTTGTTGTTTTCACAAGAGTGCAACGAGCGCGCGCGCCAATGCAATGTGTATGCATGTACATATATATGTTGTGTGTGTGTGTGCATGGATGTGCGTATTTCTTTTTGCGCGACGCTTTGTTTACGCGTCCCCAAAGTGCACGTATACATGCACAAGCATGCGTAGAATCTGTGTATGTGTGTGTTGTGGCTTTGCTATATATGTACATGCAATGTATGTATGTATGTGTGTATGTATTCAGTCAGCTGCTTTTGTGGCTTGCGTTTGCCTGTACAAAATTTAGCATTTAATTAGCATTATACACATATGCATATTAAACATACCACCTGCTAAATGTTGATAAGAGACAAAAGTTGCTTGAAGTCATATTTTTGTTTCTTTTGAATATTTTTGATTGAGGGGTACGGCAACACGATGCGCTACTGTTGCCAGCTGTTACGTGTTAATACATTTTCTAAATTTAACTGAAAGGGCAATGTTTTCATTATGCGCACGTATTTTCATCTTTAAATATTAATAGTGTATTAACATGCCATATGTGCACTTTATGTGCAATGTATGTATGTACATACATGTTTCTTTAAGCAACGAAATCGGCGAGTAACAGTTTCGCAGCGTTGCCACTTGGGCAATAGACTCGACACGCCTCACAACACTGTCAAGCTCAGCTGTTTTTCCGCTTTGGCCGTTTCTAATTTGAAATGATTTTCTTATAATATTTATTTTCTTGCATTTATTTTTGCAGCAAGCAAGCTTTACAAATGCAGCGCAAAATATCGCAACGCAGACGATGGATGATGCCCGAGCTCAGCATAATCACAATAAGGGCTGTGCACAAATAGCAATTAATCAAATTAAAACCAGTGAAAAATAACAACAAAAACAACAACAACGCACAAACTTTAGTTATTTGAGTAAAAAGAACTCTTTAAACTGTAAAAAAAAAAAAAAACAACCTAAAAACTAAAAGAATTGTTTACCTTGTGGCAAATCCGTTACACATATCTATTTACAACAACAAACAAAAAATACAACATCTGCCGCCATGTTCAATTTCCATAAGCCACGCGTCTATCGCTCAGCGGACGGCTGCTGCATTTGCCGCGCCAAATCGAGCAGCTCCCGCTTCACAGCGTCGCGCAAATACGAGAAGGAGTCGATGCAGTGCTTCAATCTGCACGAGCCGCGCAACGGTGAAATCTGCAATGCCTGCGTCCTGCTGGTCAAGCGCTACAAGCGGCTGCCCGTCGGCAGCAAGCGCCATTGGGGACATGTGAGTGCAGCAAGTCGAAACCTCAATGCCACAGAAAATAATCTCTTCTCTCTCTCTATTTTTTTTTTGAACAGGTGGTTGATGCACGCGCCGGACCCGGCACCAAATCGCTGGCCAAGCAGAAGAAGCGCGAGAACGAATGTGAGGGCAAGACGGGCGGGGGCGGCTCTTTTATACCCGAAAAGTTTGCAAAGATTTTCAAAAAGAATCGCAAGGGCAAGATAACGGCTGCCGCAGCGCCATCTGTAGCCAGTCAGCAGCAACTGCAGCAGCGCAACGGCAGCAGCCACGAAAGTTCACCACACTCCGAGGAGCAGCCGAGCGATTCCAATGAAAGCCACGATGAACAGGAGCAGCAGCTGCAACATCAACAACAACAACAACCACAACAACAACAACCGCATCAGCTGATCGCATGTGTTGCCGCAACACCGTATCAGACGCGCAAACGGACCGCTGCAGCTGCGCAGCTGGCCACAGCGACAGTGCTGAAAAAGAGTGTTGCACAACGTCTGCGTTTAACTGGCAGCAAGCGAAGGCGCATGCTGGAGCCAAAAAAGCATCGACGCGCCGTCGACAATGTGCCGTTCTTTGAGGAGCACGATCTGCTGCGTCTGGACGTGTGCTGCGGCACCGTGTTCCAGAGTCTCAGTCTGGGCAGCGCTTGTTATATAATCGATCCGGAGCTGTACAAGCCATGCGAGAAGCACCGCAGACGCAGGCAACAACAACAGTCGCAGTCGCTGCCGCAGCCGCCTAGGGAACTAGTTCAGCCGGTACAGGGGGCGGAGCTGGAGCCAAAGGCAATTAGTCAGAGCATCAGCACGCCGGCGTTAAAAAAGCATCATTTGTATTTTAAGCGACAATCGGAATCATTTCCACAGGGCGAAATACATAGAATAAGTCCAATTCCATTGAATAAGACTGAGGCCATGCCGAACCCAACGCCAGTAACAGCAACAACGCCAGCAACAACAAACACTGTACAACAACAACATTCCACAGCCAATGGCAGCTTAGTGCTCGCACTCAAACCAACACTGGCAACGGCAACGGCAGCGGCATCTGTGACGTCATCAGCCTTGCATGCGAGCATCTTAACAACCGCTGTGGGCGCCGCTTCGCCCTCATCGCTATCTTCATCCTCCAATTGCTCCACCTCCTCCTCGGTGGCCACCAAATTCAATGACAATTCCTCGGACTCGGGCTTCGATGAGCATGTGCTGGAGCGCAAATCCGTTAGTCCGCCAACGGTAAGTGCGAATTAAGTTCTTATCTTGTTTATTATTGTCATTTCTTGTTTACTTCTGGTAAACAGCATACTCGCCTTAAAGCAGCAGCAGCAGCGGCGGCAGAATCGGTGCTTATCGATACTAATTTGCTGCCATTGCCATCTCGCTTCAATGCAAGCGTCTATGCCAGCTGAGTGCATTTTGTTTACATTGCTCATTGAGCTCGTTCTAATGATATTTGCGAGCTCTTATTGCCATCTCGCTTCGATGCACATGCTTGAGTCTAACTTTGCGCACAGTGTTGCCAGAATTTGACAGCTTTCGCTGATGCAAAGTAGCTAAAGTTCTAGACTAGAGAGATTATGAGTAAAACATTTATATACATATTTTATGTGTATATATTATATTTAATATTTACATGTATTTATAGAATATATTTTTAGCTATCAAAAAACGTTTAGCTTGTAAACAGCTGCCCACACTTCATTTGCATTCTGCTTCTTCTTACTACTGCTACTATTGCCAGCCTGTTCTAATTCATATGAGTTGAACTTTTGCCTACAATGATGCTCAAACTGTTTTTGCTTCTTCTTTAACAGCAGGACGAACTGCAGCTGGAGAAGAAGGCGCCACGCGGCGGCGGCAGCGTGCAACGTTTAATCCTGGCCAGCGGTCTGCCCATCAGCGGCCAGGCCCAGAATCTGGTGCTGACGGGCAACGAGTTTACCGCGCGCTTTGTCCAGCGACAGCAGGCGCCAACGCAGGCGCTCAAAATCAACGTGCTGGCAGCAGGAGGAGCAGCAGCAGCAGGAGGAGCAGTAGGAGGAGGAGGAGGAGCAACAACTGGATCTCAAAGCAGTGGCAATAAAATGCGTGCAATATTTAATAATGCGAACACAATTCAACATGAGAACGGGGTGACAACCATATTGCCGGCATCCTCGCTGGCGGCCAGCAACCAGACGGCGGCCATGAATGCCATTGCGCCCAGCACGGTGACCATAACGCCAGCCAAAAAATCAACAATCAATCCAACAGCAACAGCAGCGGCAACAGCAGCGGCAGCGGCAGCGGCAGCGGCTGTCAATCCCAAGTTTATACTCCTAAAGCCAGCAATTGCCAGCAAATTGCCGTCGCCAGCTGAGCTGAAAATAGCTTAAAAATGGTTGGGAACGGCGGGAACTAGCATCGGCACGCCGAAGATTGAATACCCTTGCAGTGCTTAACCCTTAACTCAGCCATATGCTAAAGTAGTCCGAAACTGTTCCAAACAAGAATGTTGTAAAATAACTCAAATTTCAACCGATTGTTCGTTCCTATGGCAGCTATATGCTATAGTGCCTCGATCCTAGCCTTGTGTAATTTCAACAAGAACTCGCTTCTAAATTCTCTATATATATTAACATTTTTAAGTGTAACCTCTGCAAGGGCTATAAAAGGCTGCCATTATGTTAAGAGAAACAAAACCAATTACATAGCCATGTTAACTGGCTGTTAAAAACTTGTTGATTTACATGCATATTGTAGCGAGTATTTACTGTAAGTGACAAAACAGAAAAAAGAAAAAAAAAGAAAAACAAAAAAAAATTGAAAACAGGCGCAACAAATTGTGTCCAACATTTGTATATATTATGTAGAGAGATCTATGGATATATAGCTCTAAGTACAACAACAACAATTCGTTTCATACATTTCACAACATTTTACATATTATATATATATATAGATTTTTTTTTTTGATTATGACTAGATTGATAATTTGTATTTTTTTGTAAACAATTATTTTGTAAGCGCCCATACTCAGCAGCAATTTCTTAAACTTAAAATATTTAATTACAATTAAATTAAACTTTACCTTAACATTTACATTAGCATTAACATTTACATAGCATTTACATTTAGTTTATGTACATTCACGCATGCACACACACAAGCATACACTTTTATAGTTTTACATGCACTTTGCTGCGCTCTCTCTCTCTCTCTCGCTCGCTCTCTCGCTTTAAGTTTAACAGTGTTTGCCTAGCATAGCCATCTCGCGCGCTCGCTCGCACAGCTCAACTTAACAGCGCGCTGTTAAAGGAGCCGCCGCTATGTTAAGCCCGTCTATGTTCGTTCTTTTTTTTTGTTCTTTTTTTTTTTTTGAAGATAACTCGCTCTTAAGTACTTTAAAGTACACACAAAACGATAAGCAATAAAAATAAAACTGAAAACATAAAAACTTAATATTAACTGAACCACAAAATAGCCTTAGAAAAAGCGCCTAAACTAAAAAAAAAAAAAACAATTTATTGCAGCATTTGCGCAGATTTTGTGAGTTGAGAAAACTTCTGTGACAAAAAAAAAAAACAAAACAAGG
Organism: Drosophila lacicola; assembly: GCA_035045355.1. Classification (NCBI taxonomy): domain Eukaryota; kingdom Metazoa; phylum Arthropoda; class Insecta; order Diptera; family Drosophilidae; genus Drosophila; species Drosophila lacicola. Next base: position 2,674,138 of record JAWNPB010000148.1, on the reverse strand, counting down.
CAATGTTTTTCTCTATCTTTTTTTTTAAAATCAAATAAATATAAAAAAAGCGTAAATTGAATTGAGCAAAGTTTGTTTTATTAAAGAGCTTTGCATGCACAGAAAGCTTTGAAAATGTGCTTTAAAAGCACTGCATTTATTTCCAGTGTTAACAAACGCGCGCAGAGGCTCATAAGCTACGGAAATTGAGCTGAAAAGCTTTGTCAAGCTTAAGTCTAGTTTGTGACACAGCTTTAATCAAAAGCTCTTGAGAATGTGCTTTGCAAGCTGTTGACTAAAGAAAGTAAATAAATATAAAAAAAGGGGAAAAAGCTGCAGAAGATGATGAAAAAAAAAACAAAATGGAAAGTTAAGGTCAGTAATTTAAATTAAAATTTAAAAAAAAGAAGAAAATAAAGAAAAAAAGTATTTGCCGAAACCCGGGATTGAACCGGGGACCTTTAGATCTTCAGTCTAACGCTCTCCCAACTGAGCTATTTCGGCGCTTGGCAAAGGAGCGGCCAAACGCGACGAGTTGCCTGCGGCTTGTGAATCATGCGAGTACATTCCGAATGAATTTGATGCCAATCAAAATATGACTAGTTCAATCACGTTCAGATCGTTAAAAAAAAAAGTCCGTTTGATGAACTGCGCAGCGTTAAAGTGAACCCATTTCTGTTTTTTATTTATTTTTTTTTTATATTCATTTTTGTGTTAATTTGCACGCTTTAGTCATTTATTAGCGTGTCGTTCGTTCGGGGGTTATGCCCGCCAGAAAGTTCCTTCTGCTAATTGGACCAAAGCCGGGGCGGGCGGCGCGGGACGAGAGTTAATGTGGAAAGTGCCGGACAGCTCGAAGAAACCGGTTGCAGGTGCCCAAGTTCCAGCCAGCCAGCCTCCTTCTTGGGCGACCCTCGACAAGGAAACGCATTTAGAAGCTCTTGCAGCCTCTGAGCTCGTAAAATACATGCGTGTATCGACACGATATTTTTAATATGTCGCCGCCAATCAATGTATATCTGTGCTTAAATATCGCATATATATATATATACATATATATATTCATGATTCACAAAATGCAGGTGTTTGAGCAAATGCGTTCATAATTGCGCTTAAACTTTTGCATTCCAAACGAAACTGTACAGCCAACAGATAGAGGAAGGGAGATGGAGAGAGGGAGGGAGGGAGAGAGGAAGGGAGGGAGAGAGAGAGGTGAAACATGATAGAGAAGCTGAGAACTCAAAGCCTAGGCTGAACTTTAATACCCTAACCAAATGTAGAACCCGTTGGGGGGGAATCAGGGGGGAGGGGGGAGTGGGGAGGGGGGAGGATTAATCCTTGTACATGCTGTAGAAGAAACTATATAAAAAAAGTATCGCTAGCTCTTAAAGTATTTCAATTTATGCTCAAAAAAAAACATTACTCAAAATCGATATTTATCGATCAGATCTTAAAAATGGAAGAAATAGAGTCTAGAGGAATATTTATAATCAATATTTATAATATTTATATATAATATAATATAACATGTATAATTGAACAAGTAAAAGTGCTTCGGAAGTGCCCGACTAGGCGATACCCTTCTTCTACCAAAATGTAAGTTACTTCACCAGTTTTAACTATTCCAGGAGCTAGATGTCAAGTGTGGTACCTCTAGGCCTTAACTTAGCTTAAGAGACTTGCTCAAACAGGTTTTCGATATCGATTCTTATCGATTGCTTGGCAACGGTACAAAGTTATCGATTATCGAAAAGAAACTTGTATTACGCGGGCGCTAGGAGAATCTACGTTCCAAATTTCAAGTCTCGACTCGACTATCCAAGCAGATCGAGTATATATGTATATACTATATGAGCTGGGAGATGCTTTCTTCCGCCTGTTACATACTTTTGTACAAATTCATTATACCCCTTTTTGGGTTCAGGGCATAAAAAGGCAGACGAATTTGAATTTGATTAAAAAGTGCTTTGGGGAAAAAAAAAGGTTTTAAAAGACGACTAAAACTGTTCTGCCCATAAGCATACATAGAATTATATACATAAGTCAACAAGAATTGTAGTCTATAAAACCACAAACAAGAAAGTTGTAAAATAACTCAAATTTCAACCAATTGTTCGTTCCTATGGCAGCTATATGCTATAGTGCCTCGATCCTAGCCTTGTCTAATTTCAACAAGAACTCGCTTCTAAATTCTCTATATATTAACATTTTTTACTGTAACCTCTGCAAGGGCTATAAAAGGCTGCCATTATGTTAAGAGAAACAAAACCAATTACATAGCCATGTTAACTGGCTGTTAAAAACTTGTTGATTTACATGCATATTGTAGCGAGTATTTACTGTAAGTGACAAAACAGAAAAAAGAAAAAAAAAAACAGAAAAAAATTGAAGTCTATAAAGCAACCGATTTTTCAGAAAATCGATGATACAATTATTTCATTCGATTGTTATCGTAATAGTTTATATAACATTTAAAGCTACTATCGATTCTTTATATGAGAGTTGTATTTTTATATCTTAAGCCCTGATCAACAGCTTGACCCAGTCTCGAGAGCTCAGACTCTGTGGAGAGTCCGGTTAACAGGGGCTAGCGAACTAACTAACCCCTTATGCCCTATGCTAGGGTATTTGCCATCAAGGTATCTCACTGTAAACAGAAAAAACGGGTCGAGCATCGCCTTGAGAATCGCTCAAGCAAAACTTACAACAGCGACGCCACCCAAAAACCCAACCACCCACATAACGGGCCAACACCCCCCCCCCTGCCGCCCCTTCACCCCTGACTAGACAAAACCCGTTCGTCGTTCTTGACGTCACGTAGCACAAAAATCAAATAAAAAAACTTAATAAGAATTGGCTTAACAAGAAAAATACTTGAAAAAGTTTCAACACCTGCAAAAAAATAATAATAAAACTAATTCAAAATAAATAAAAAAAAAAAAATATAAAATTAAAAATAAAAAAAAAATAAATAATAATAAAAAAAATGAGCGAAAATAAAATCTGCGTTTCGCCCAAGAATAAAATAAAAACTTAATAAGAATTAGCTTAACAAGAAAAATACTTGAAAAAGTTTCAATACCTGCAAAAAAATAATAAAATTAATTCAAAAATAAATAAAAAAAATATAAAAAAAAAATTATAATAATAAAAAAATGAGCGAAAATAAAATCTGCGTTTCGCCCAAGAATAAAATAAAAACTTAATAAGAATTAGCTTAACAAGAAAAATACTTCAAAAAGTTTCAACACCTGAAAATAATAATAAAATTAATTCAAAATAAAAAATAAAAAAATTTATAAAAATAAAAATATAAAAAAAAAAATAATAATAAAAAAAATGAGCGAAAATAAAATCGGCGTTTCGCCCATTGGAAACCCGTTTTGCTGTCTTCAGTTCTCAGTTCTCAGTCTTCAGTCTTCGGAGTTCTGTGTGTGAGTCAGGGCAGGGCCTAACCCCCTCCCCCTCCCCCCTCCCCTCCCCTGCCCTGCCCTACCAGAGGGTACCTGCAAGTGCAACTGCAGTGATAAAAAATTCCCCATTTAAAAGAAGAGAAGAACTCAAATGAACGTGAACGGAAACTGGATCTGGACATGCCCCTGTGACGGGTATTACCATTTATTAAGGACATGCGCTACAGTCGAACGGGTCCTTCCGACTCGCAGCTCCACTATGCTACAGTGAACGCTCGCTAGTTGGAACTATGCGTGTCGCGAAAATGAAAACTTTGATTATATTTCAATTGAGTTCTTATTTTTCGATACTATTTTTTGTATGCCACGTAAAGCAATTAGAGGGAAAATGTGTTTTTGTTTAAAAAACATGTCTTAAAGGGTATTAAATCTTCGGCGCACTTATGTTTTCAATATTTCAATAAAGTATTCAGTAAAAGTGTACAAATGAAGTGAATATAGCATATAAATAGTATTCGATTTGTGTTGTATTTAAAAATAGAAACGAAAGGTGCCAATTAACGAGCGTTCACTGTACTCGCATGCATATTTATTATTTTCTTAATTAATAACACAACTTTTTACTGCATTATAAGTTCAACTAGTTAGTCTAGTAGTCGGGCAAAAAAAGGAAAAAAAAAAGAAAAAAATTTGAAGTCTTGCCGAAACCCGGGATTGAACCGGGGACCTTTAGATCTTCAGTCTAACGCTCTCCCAACTGAGCTATTTCGGCGCTGGGTTCAAGGCGGCTTAAACGATGTCAAGTTCGCCAAGCAAGCAAACCAAAGCCAACAGAATTAAAGTACATGCATAAAAGTGTAGATAAGTATATATATGTATATATTTATATATTAAGTATTTTTACTAGGAATATGTACTAGGTATATATAGTAGCTATATGCACCAGCGATAAGAGAAGACTAAGACGCTTGCTGGCCGTGGGAAAAATAAAACAAAATATTGTGAATGTATAATATTTTATTAGATTAATGAATTTTTGGAACACTTAACGAAAAAGGTTCACCAGGAATAATATTTAGCATAAAATATTTGTTACCATTGTTACAAATGTTGCTGGGTAAATTTACAAAACAAGCACATATTATTGAGTCAAGTCGTAATATCCATGTCCTTAAGTCCGTCTAGGTGCCATAAGAGACTATAAGATATATTATTTGAGAACTAGTTCCTCCAAGAAAGAACTAGAACTAGAACAAAGAACTAGTTCTTCCTAGTGCAAGAATATTTGAGAATGGTTCCTCCTAGTTTAAGAAAATGTGAGAACTATTTCCTCATAGTGCAAGAGTTTGAGAAAATTTGAGAACTAGTTCATCCAAGAACATTTGAGAAATAGTTCTTCCTAGTGCAAGAATATTTGAGAATGGTTCCTCCTAGTTTAAGAAAATGTGAGAACTATTTCCTCATAGTGCAAGAGTTTGAGAAAATTTGAGAACTAGTTCATCCAAGAACATTTGAGAAATAGTTTCTCCTAGTGCAATTGCAGAACTAACTCGTTCTAAGGCATGAAAATTGGAGAACTAGTTCATCCTAGACCCAGAAAATTGCAGAACTAGTTCCTGCTAGCTTAAGAAAATTTAAGAACTAGTTCCGCCTAGTTTAAGAACATTTGAGAAATAGTACCTCCAAAATAATTTGAGAACTAGCTCCTCCAAGATTGGAGAACTAGTTCCGTCTAGTGTAAAAAACAATAATATGATTTCAAATCATACAGTTTTCCTCGATCTTGTAGGCGTAAAGGACGCCAAAGTAAGATTAAACATTTTTGTTGGATTATCTACCACATTTCCCAACACTATATTTTTTTCAAGGCAGAGCCATATTTAAGCACTGAAATTTTCATAAAAATCGGACTGTAAACACCGAAGTCAATCAGGAACGCATTTGATCATAGAGTGGGGGGAGCAGGGTATCTGCTAGTCGTGCATAGCCTACAAGGCCACTTTTAGTTGTTTTTTTTTGTTGTTGTTTTGCGCTTGTTATTTTTAACGACTTCTGCGAAAGTCGAGCAAAGAACTAACTGTGAGCGGTGGGCGTGGCAACACGAGAGCCTCAACTACGCGGAAACCCTAAAATCTCGAGTTGCGAGCTGTTGATGCTGATCATGATGACGACGATGTAGATGACGATGACGATGATGATGATGATGATGATGATGATGATGAGGTTAATGATGCTGATGATGATTCAGCTAGAGTTGTTGTTTAACAATTGAGGGGAACTACGAGCAGGTGACGACAATGTTGCGTGGTTTTTACACAATCCGAACTGGTTTTCTTTTCGCCAGCCCCTCCTCTCCCCCCTCCCCCTCCTCTCTGCCCTCGCCTTTTATTTGCATTTAAATTTGCAATTTGTTTGCGAAGCGTGCGTTATGAGCAATTGATAAACTGCCAACAAAACGCAGTCACCAACAGGCAAATATAACAAATTGAGCTTGATTTTAAAATAATATTAATTTGGCTGATAATTAATGCGGCGATTTGTGCAATTTTGTCGCCTGTTGTTCGGCGTTTATCTTTGCTCCGATCTCTGTGCGCATGTTAAACATTTTTTTTTTTGATCCTAACACGGGCGAGGATGCGGCGCAGTCGCCGTCGCCGTCGCCGCAGCAGAGTCTTCGACCACCTGCGCATTCGTCAGCCGAACGTTATCGCCGCCGTTTCATTTTGGAGGCACGGCGAATCCTTTGTTGTTACTATTTTTGGTATTTTTTCGTTGTTTCGCCGCTGCAAACGGACTTAATTGATGGGTCTGGCGAAGAAAGCGCGACAAGAAGAAGAAGAAGAACAACAACAACAAACAACAGCAGCCAGCAGCAGGCGCTAAACAAAGAGAGCGCCACGCACGCTCTCTTCGCCGCGCGCGCTCTTCGCTTCGTTTCGTTTCGTTTACTGCTGGCGGCTGCTGGCTTTGGCTTGCAAATTATTGTTGTCGTTGTTATTGTATTGTTAGCGGCGACGGCGACGTCGACGCCGACGTTAACGCCGACGCTTGGGCTTGGGCGCAGTTTTCCTTTTTAAAAACCGACGCTGAACGAAGCCGCGTTTTAGTTCTGTTTGCAAAACGCAGTCAATTGGACGTGGCCAAGAGCAGGCACCAGGGCAGCAAGAAGCAGAGCGTACGCGGCGCACAAAAACAAACTAACGGACGTACTTTGAATAATTTCCGTTTTCTTCTCGCGTGTTCTGTTTTCTTTACAAGCACCAAACAAAAAAAAAAAAAAAACAAGAAGAATATTTGTGTTGTTTTTTTTTTTCATACGTTCTTGTTCTTGTTGTTTGAGTAAAGCGCCGTTATCTTCGCGCGACAATTGAACAGCGTTTGTAACAAAACAGAAAGAAAAAGAAAAACCATTTTTTATTGCGTGTTTCGTTCGCGTTTCAATTGAATATCATTTAACCAATTGATTGAGAAAAATTGTTTATTAAACAAATAATTACTACATACATTTTTTTGTGTGTCAGTGCCAACAACAACAACAACAACAACAACAACAACGGCAACAACTGCAACAACAACAAAGTGTAAGAATTTATTTATACTATGTAAGAAACGAAATTGAAGAAGATCAAAGATCGCAGAGTTGAGGCCAAAGTTGAAGTTAATGAGAAGCGCAAACAAGCCCGCATTGAGGTTAGGCACACAAAAGCTCGGCTAGTGAACCGTTAAAGCTTTCAAGATGAGCCTCTGTTTAACTGGGCGTAATACTTGGGCCATGTTCATCAATTAAAAAACATTTAACATTAATGTTTGGGGCAAACAAAAGCTCTTGTCAAGTTAACTAGAGATCAAGGCAACTAGAGATCAGCACTAAAGCTTTACTCTGAAATCATGAAAGTGCGTAGAAGTAGAAGGAAAAATACAAAAATACCAGACAAAATTCAGAAATTTGTAAAAATATGTGCAATTCTTAAGCTATTAAAACACACAAGTCTTTAACTGAGCAAAATATTTCAAATGCTTGAACAACATTAATATTTAAAAAAAATTATCTCTTAAAAAACAATATAAATTATATACTTTATTTTTATTAGGGGCAATTCTGGCTACTCAGTTTTGAAATTCTTAGAACACAGATTAAATAAAACGGGAAATTAAATATATATTTGGCATGCCGAATACCTAATACCCTTACAGACATTTGTGAGAAGAGCGAAGCTAGCAGATGCTGAGTTTTATGGAAATATCTTGGAAACGAAACGATTCTTCCTTTAGAGCTATATATAATAGACCTAATAAGACTTGGTACAGTTATAAGAAGAATAGTTAAATCAGTTAATGTCGGTTCTCATCAAGATATCTTGATTAACATAGAATATTTTCCCTACAAGTATCTTCTTTACGACCGTTCATTCCTATGGCAGCTATATGTTATAGTGCCCCGATCCGACAGACGGACAGACAGTGGAGCGTGGCTATAACGACTCGGCTGTTGATCAAGATCAAGATTATATATATACTTTATGGAGTTGGAGATATCTCCTTCTAAGCGTTACCTTCTACTAGGCTACAAAAACACTTTTAAAGAACATAATGCTCAGGTAAAAAAGGATTAGAGTACATGTAGAAAGTGAAAGTCCAAAACGAAGAAAGCAAGAATCTAAAAAGATATACCAATACTTATTGACAGGAATTGCTTCAGCTTTTAACAGTCTAACAGGATATTTAAAAGAAGTACTTATTCAAATTAAGATTTGATTTCGAAAGTGAACAAAATATGAAAAACAGCTTGAACTAAGTACAAAACAGCTGGAATTAAGTACGAAACAGCTGGAATTAAGTACGAAATAGTTTGATCAAATTACAAAATAACTATTACAGAAATTTACAAGCCTAAACGTGCTTATATGAATTTCGGGATTCAATAAAAGTGCTTAAAACAAGAATTTTGTCTAAGTTTAAGACAATTCGGACTTGGTCGAGACTCAAAAACTTTTCTCTTGGACTTTAGCACAGAATTCTAGCTATTGTTTCTGTGTGTAAAGATCAATATAGATATCTTATGATATCCAAAGACTTTGAAGTAGACAAAAGATTGATGATTGGAAAAAGAACTGAATGATTGAAGGAATAAAATCTTAAAGCAAGAAACTTTTAGCTTAAGCGAAAGCTGAAAAGAGGAATCATCTGGGAAAGTACCAGAATATCGGAATGATCAAAAATGACGCACACACAATCAGGAAAGTCGCTTTATGAACTTTGAGCAATTTACTTAACTTAATTTGTTGCATTTGCTGTTAAATATTTGCGAAAGCAATGTCAAAGTCGAGAGCAAATTTTTATGTACACAAATTACAAATAAGTTGGCGACAATCAGCGATATCGAAAGCTACAAATATAACATACATAGTTGACAAATTTGCGAGTAATTTGACAAGCGCGCCTTATCAGCGGAAGCTGGCAAAGACAAGAAGGCAGAGAGAAACAATCAGATATCTGACGTCTGGAGAAGTGAGACTCATCATCAATGGAGCACAGGCAAAACTTGTTAGATAAATGATTCGACATTTGTTTAATAACAACATGAGAGGCTGGCAGGCATTTAAAAAATATTTATTCATTTGCATTCAAATTCACATTCGGCAATTTTAAGCAGCTTCTTGAATGCCCTCCCTCCCTCTCTAGAGAAGAGACTCGTCACGAATCTCGTAACAATTCGTGCATTTATCGATTACATTGCATAAGTGTGACTGCATTTGATTAACATTCGATTCATAATTTATATGTTATTGCTAATTTCCATCAGCTAACTGAAATCGGCGGGGAAAGTGAAGCCGAAGCGCAGTCAATTCAAAATGCCAATCAAAAGGGCATTATTTTTGCTCGATATGTTAATCGATAACAATATTCTCATCGTTGATTTTTCGCGTGTAATTAATTTAAATCCGGTGAATGTAGAATGTAAATTTAGAATTCTCATATAACTCAGCTGGCAGTTGCATCACTATCGATATGCTAAGTACTTGGAATCGAAGTGAAACGTTGAATTTATCGATAACAAAAACGATTCTGATGCTCACGTACCTGCATGTAATTCATGCAAGTTTTGAATAGAATCGATTGATATAGTTATCGGAAAGTTATCGGAAATTTATCAATATGAATTTTCAAGAGATCGAATGAGTAATCAATTTATCGAATAAAGTACAAAAATCGACTTATGCTGAGCGCCAGCTTTCTTTATTTATTTAATTGGAATACATTAATTTTATGGAAATGGAATGATAGTAATCGATATACGTATGCCCAATGAAACGCCAATTAATCGATAAATTGAAATCGAATTTGGAAGATATATTCCACTATACTATCTATATCGTAATGCCGACTTTAATATAAATTATCGATGAAAATAATGGATCTGCTATTTCGATTTGGCGTTCATACTCCTATATTCTAAAGGAAATGGAATAGAAATAAAATACTTTCGATATACTGTAAGCGAAATATTAAATAATCGATAATTATCGATACTTTAAATTGAATCTTAGTATAAGTTATCTATATAAATAATCGATGTTTAAAAATGACTGAAACGGTATTCCCGTAGCATGTTCGTATTCCGACTTAATCTATAAGGAATCGAATAGAAATAAAATAATATCGATATACTGTCAGCAAAATATAGATTAATTGATATCGTTATCGATATTCTAAAGTGTATCTAAAACGATCAGTACACGTGTGAAATGTTCAGACTATTGAGACGTCATTTAGACTGTCATTCACCAAACTGAGCCAATTAGGACAAATACAATGAGTATTAATTAGACGACAGATCGATTATTAATCAGAAAGTCGCCCATTTATGATGCATTAGAAAGGCCTAATGATTAAATAGTTGAGTTCTTTCTATTATTTTTTTTGTGGATTATGCGACTTTATGTGATGCTAACAAAAAGTGACAGCAACTGCATTCCAAACTAATCGACTCTAATTGCGGGAATAATCTATTTCAATAGATGTCAAATGGGATTCCATTAGTCGAGCTCGCAATTTGCAAATTCGCACAACCTCTTACTTTTCCTGTAGTTAGAAAACAACAACAGATCATTAGATCATTAGATGCCTAATTGATAGTAGACTCTCCCTTTGCTGCCCAGGTGGCATAATTATTTGCACAGTGCCCAAGAAAAGTACTCGCACGCTTGCGACTCCGGCTTCTAATTATGATAGTTCAGCAATTAGTGCTATACGCGACTTGTTATTGCCCCTGATATGCATCGAACTGCTCAACTCAACTATCTATCTAACTATATGTGGCATTTATCGATAATTTATTGACCCGTTCGCATTAGCAGGTGTGCACGGTTCGTCGGTCAGTCGGTCGGTCGGTCGGTCTATAGGGTCTGCACTCTCAGCTCTGAACAATTATATTTTAATTAAGTATAATTAATGTCTATATTTTTCTTTTTGCCTTGCCAATTTAAGTTGCCGTTCTCAATATTAGTTTCTAATACACTTATCATGCTCTGTGACTATATTTTTGACAGAGTCCAGCTTTAGTGAACTGAGCTCGCCGCTTGTCTAGACTCGGGAAACATTTGAAATAGTTGCGGCATATAGTAAGAGGTCGGAGTTTAATACTTTCAGGAATTTTGCAGGAATATGTAGTTGAAATTGTGCATACTTATCTTTAATCTTAAGTTCTGACATTGATCTATATCTTTTTCTGACAACGGCAACTAAACAGTTGCAATGGATGTGGACGATTACAAAAATAAAGTGACAAATATTTTGGACGACTAAAACTAAGACGGGATCCGACAACGAGTTTACAGACAAAGAATAATAACCTCGTGACACAATTATTTAAGATGGGATTTATTTCAAAGGACGAAAGAATATATCCGAGGATAAATGGACTACCGAAAGTTCACAAGGTTCCCCATCATATGGACTATGCAAATATATTATACAAATATTAAGATCATTAAGAATTCGTAAGCGTTCAAAGACAGAGTCTTCAGGGAAGACAAAATATTACTATCTCTTCCTGTTTTCCAGCATACCAATGTAATTGTCAACGGACACAATTAGACGAAAGTGGACCAAATTAATAGAACTCACAACTATATCCAAACAATTATTTATGGATATGTAATAGTTAAATTCTGTCTTCAAGACATCTCTTCTGCTGCTTCGATTTGCATTGAAAATTTCTAAATTCTGACCAAAAAAAAAAGGAAATTAAAAAGATTTTGTAGCATGCCGAAACCCGGGATTGAACCGGGGACCTTTAGATCTTCAGTCTAACGCTCTCCCAACTGAGCTATTTCGGCGCTGGGTAAAAATTGCCTTAAGCCAGTTCAAATCCTCCCAGCAAGCAATTCGTTGCACTCGCTCTGTACACAAAAGCCCCAACGATAAGAATTTATGTTTGGCTAATCTTATTTTTGCATGATTTACACCTAGAAATAGACAGAAAGTTCTGACACGGGGGTTGAGATAAGAATAAACAGAAGCCTAGGAGAAAGTTTTTTAGTTTTTTATTATATATAGATATAGATATAGAGAGATATAGATATAGATATATAGAGATATAGATGTAGATATAGGTATAGATATAGATGTAGATATAGGTATAGATATAGATATAGATATAGATATAGATATAGATATAGATATAGATATAGATATAGATATAGATATAGATATAGATATAGATATAGATATAGATATAGATATAGATATAGATATAGATATAGATATAGATATAAATATAGATATAGATATAGATATAGATATAGATATAGATAGATATATTGTGGGCGAAAGGTTTATTTCTATTCGAGTTTTCCTTGATATCTTGCCTATAAGGTCTTCAAAGCTGGAATAGACGTAGCTCTGCCAGTTGGGCTAGGTCAAAAAATATAGAGAAACTCTCCCTCTTTTGCTTGAAAAGTTAAAATTAATTGAATTAATAAGAATTAAATGAAGTAAATAGCATCCAATTTGAGCCCATTGAGAGAAAAACCACTAGCTAAGCAACTTTTTGGACCTCTTCCAGATATATTCTTCTATTCTATTTATTCGTCAGATATATTCTTCTCTCTTCGTCACATGTCTGGTTAGGGTATACCCTAAGGCGGCATGCCTTGGCTAGCCGTATTTTCGTCCGCCTTGATTTGCATTTGTGGAACATGCGCAGACGTCGTAATTGCCCCGTAATTCGGGTTATACCGATTCAGAGATCGACTCGATCGACTTGAGATGCGATTAGAACTAAGCAAATATGCGATATACATACAAATAACATTATACATTCAACATTATTATTTATCATCATCTCTCTATCTCTCTCTCTCTCTCTCTCTTAGTCTTTCCCTCTCTCTCTGTCTGATTCACTAACTCAGTTCTTAACTAGAATTTTATGCAAATATCGGGCATTTAAACAATTAAACGCCCTTTAAGTAAAATGTACCCTGAACTAAAACCCGTTTATGCCTTGCTCTCTCCCTCTCCCTCTCTCTCGCTATCTCCCTCTCTCTCTCTCTGTCAGCGTTGCCATCGTGTTTAGCATATAAGGGTTGCCACGTGTTCACGATTTCACAGCTTATTCACACCTGTTGACAATTTCCAGTTCCCTCCCCCAGCAAAATCTCAACTCTATCTTTCGCTAAATATAGATTTTATTCTGCGATCTACAAACTGAGGCCTTAGAAACGTTTCTTTTGAATCGTTTGGATGCAAATTTAGCCAGCTTTTCGTAGTATTTCATCTTTTCGATTTGATATTTGCAATCTTTCCACTGACTGTTCGTTGAATTTGTGTTCTGATGTGCTCGGTTATATATACATATATTCAGTGGAAAGTCAAGTGAGCATCTGTCATCTAATACAACTTGTTTTGTATATTATAGAGCTGGCCAAGACTTGTTCTTGTTTATGTAATGTCGCCAGTAAATACCCAACACCTGCTTCTAGCTTCCAACACAAAGCTTCAAGAGTTGAAACAACTATTTTTATAATATATATAAATATGTGTATCTTTTATTAGCTAGAGAAAACTCTGTATGTAGTAAAGTATCATACAAATTGCAAGCTTTGCTGCAGCTTTGAACCAGCGACCAGCCACTTGCTGGTTCGACGGGGGCTCGATCCTCAAAACTTCGTGCTAACACTTAGCCTAATGGGCTAAAAATATAGTAAATCTAATGAAGAATAATATAAATTGCAAGCTTTGCTGCAGCTTTGAACCAGCAACCAGCCATTTGCTGGTCCGACGCTCAGACTGTAGGTTGTATCTGACAAAAGCCCTTCTTGCTGCTCACTTTTGTTCCAAAAGGAAGCTTCAGTAAAAATTCCCAACTAGTTCTGGCACGGACCAACTTTGAGTCTGTCCGAACAAACTCTATCTGTATAAATAGAAAATATATAGATATATAGATATATATATTGAAGATAATTAGATATTATTGTATCTGTGTTGTGTGTTAAGCTCTTGATCGATTGAATGCCTTGTAACACATTGCCCGAGTTGGAATTTATACGAAACAGTTATGCAAATGAATTTTGCCAATATGGTTATAATGTGCTGATCAAGTGCCTCAACGATTTATGGTTCAGTTACGGGGAGGGAGAGGAAAGAGCGGGCTTGGGGGCTTAGCCTTGTTTTAATTTGTTGTGTGTGCGCTTTTTTTCCGGTTTGCATTGCGCAATTGCGGGAACATGTCAGCAGCTGTTACTGACCATCCATAACACCAGAGCCGGAGTTTAAGACGCGATCAGATTTATTTAGGCCCCGTCCCCTAATTTTGATTCGATTATATCTGAAGAAGATGAAGACAAACTACAATTGCTGCACGCAAAAGTAATTAGTGACAAGCACTTTGACCGCCAGCTAAAGTGGCTGTTAATTTGCGCGTGGGGGACACCTGCTCATCGTTTTGGTCTGTCGCATTGATTTAATAAAGATTTATGCGCAGCTGATCAAGACTAGACAAAGCGCCATCTGGCGTTTGTAATGGAAAAACTAAAAAAAAAATATGAATTTACAATTGTAATTCTTGTTTTTCTTTCGTTTTTCTTTCGTTTTTTTTGCATTAGCATTTGCATGCAACGGTGTCGCATTGCCAGCTCGTACGCCCCAACAGCACGCTCTCTTCCCCCTCCCTCTCTCCCCTCTCTCGCCTCTCTCCCTTCGCAGCAAGCTGGCCGCCTCAACACAATGGCCAAAGCAGCCGCCGGTTAACCTTGACTGCGGTTACAATACGAGCAGTTGCCAGGCACTTTGCAATGGACTCAGCAGCACCGGCTACCGGTCGGTCTGCGGGGAGAGGGGGAGGGTTGGGGGAGAGACTCTGCTTGAATCAATGTTAAACCGCATTTTTAGCCAAGTTAGTTAATATAGCAATATGCTTGGCTAATCGCCGGCTCTGAGTGACAGACGTTATATGTATGTGTGCTTCAAGTTTTTCGAAAAAAAAAATAATAACAATAATAAGAGCCCCAATTATCGTCTGGATGGGGAAACGTCGCTCGCAGACAGGCTGCAGAGTGACTCAGCTAAATGTTGAAGACTCGTAAATTATATATAAAGCAAGCGAGATTTCTCGTTTCAATGGACGGGAAGAGCTGCTACGACAACTTAGGCATGGCTTGACTTGAGCCATAAAGGCAGGAAAACTTTAATCGAGAGTTATAGGTACTAAGATGTTCGAGATAAGTTGAAGTTTGAAGTAAGAGATCTACTATTCACTTGAGAGTGCTGCATAGTAAGAAGTTCTAGATAAGTAGGAGCTATGTGATATGGGAGATATGTTTATATCCGAATTCTAGATACTAAGAAGTTCTTGATGGGAGAAAACTAACTAGAGATCTTTAAGAAACTTTAAAGTTCTAGATACTCAGTTCTAGATAAGTAGGAGCTAAAGGGAAAAAGTCTATATTAGAATTTTAGATATTACCTTAAGATCTACTATAAACTACCCCGCTATTATCCTATATAGTCAAAATTTTCCACCCCCCTAACTAGGTCAATATTTAAGCGATTTTCAAAGGGTTTGGCTTTTTGTTCATGGTCTGACTTCTCGATCAATTTGGCATCTAAATGTGGCAATATTTTTCCTGGTCAACATTAATGTCAATATGGTACCCTTAAAAATCCTATTTAGACATAGGTCGAAATTTCCCATCCCCATAACTTGGTCACATCTCATCCAATTTTTATAAGGTTTGGCTTTTTGTTCATGCTTTGACCTCTAGATCAATTTGGCACCTGAATCTGGCCACATTACTCTTGGTCAAAATCAGGATACCCTCAAATATCTAAAATCCCATAGGTCAAAATTTCCCACTCTCATAACTTGGTCACATCTCATCCGATTTTCACGAGGTTTGGCTTTTTGTTTATTCATTTTAAACGTTACAAGGGCAAGGCCGGTGTATACCCGCTATTCCTTTATAGAGTTTAAGCCTTACTAAGTCGATATTCACTACGTATTGTGGAAAATGGGTGAAAAACTATATTTAAGAAACACAGAAGAAAATGTGCTTTCTATACGGAACATAAATGGCTTGCATTAGTTTTCCTTTATAACGCGTAAACCGAACTAAGTCGAAAAAAATCCACTCCAAATTGTGGAAAATGGGTGGAAACATGTCCTCATTTTGTGCCAAGTAATTTGTCTAATTTAAATTACACTTGAGATGATTTTCATCGTTTCTAGACAAATCACGCAGCTGGGTGAAATATGTAAAAGTTCCTTAAAGTGAATGCGTTTTGCAATTGCATTATCTTTTAGCTGGCTTAAACACCTGAGTGTGTATTTGGACTGAAAGCATTTAGAATAGAATGTATCGGGCTGTGATCTATGCCCGTGTCCGTGTCCGTGTACTTGGTCCAATCTTGTCACGAATATGCACAAGTATCAGTACCCAGCCTCAATGTGCGCGCATGACTTGACTCTGGCTTGTCGCTGCTGTTTGTGGCTTGCATGTGACATTGTATTTGCAACTCGGTTGCAATTTGCCAGCAGCTTGCTGTGGGCGGCGGCAGTTGTCGATTGTCGACCGGACATGCGAGATAGTCAATCAATTTGACAGCAGCTACACTGAGAGAAAAGTGCGCCTGTGAGTTGTTAAAGCGTTTGGTAAATTTGTAATAAGCTGGGCAAGAGTGCGTGACTAGCAGATACTCTGTTTGAAAGATTCAAACTTAAATAACCTCTGTGAAACTCTTGAACCTTCTAGAAGGCATTCAAGTGGGTTTATCATCCAAAAATGAGAGCTGTCAATAGGTAGAGTCTAGTTAGGGGCAAGAAAAAAATCATTCTTGACTTAAGAGTACATTTTCAGAATTGTATAGCTCTTGTAGTCGTAGAAACTGGCTTTCAAGTCTATATTAAATATCGATATTTATCGATTTTGAGTAAATGTTGTTCATTATCAATCATTTTCAATAAACTTTAACAGTTTAGTAGAAAATATAGCCTAATTTATAGTTTATAGTCCATTTTATTCGCGACATGTGCGCAGAATCTAACAATAAGGTGTATGTTAAATATCGATAGTTATCGATTTTTAGTAAATGTTGTTAATTATCAATCATTTTCTATAATCTTTAACAGTTTAGTAGAAAATATTGCCGAATTTCTAGTCTCTAGCTCATTTCATCCGCGATATTTGCGCAAAAAGTAGCAACTAAGAATCGATATTTATCGATTATGGAATAATTAAAGAATCTTTTGGCTCAAGTTAATGTTTGTATGTGACTAAAGTAAATGCCATAATCCAAACATGTCCTCAGCTCTTAGTCTTCCGCAGATACAGCATTTTTTCGCTCAGTGTAAAAGAAAAGGAATTTGTCAACTGCTTTGAAGAATAAAACAAAAATTATGAAGCTATTCACTTAGTTTATGGGCTGTAAATAGAGCTCTTTTAATACGGAGCGAGCTGCAAAATAATTGCAATAAGAAAAACAACTCAAATAAAAAACTAAAATAGAAACCATTAAAATATTGCATTGTTAATTGCGCTTGCCGCTAATTAAATGCAAATTAAATGCCAAGTGGAATATTAAAATGGGGCTGAGCTGCACTTAACACAATTCCATGTCGATTGTTCGCCTGAGTCAAGCATAAATTGAAGAAGAATAAGACATTAAGTAAGCGGTTTTCGGTTTGGGAATCGCTTCGAAAATTTAACGCCTGAATGCATTTCAAAAGCAACAAGCAACTTCGCTGCCTTTTCCCCTGCCCGGCGCATGCATAACTGCACACGTTATGTTTAGCTGACCTTGGCAAAGAAAGCGTCACACACACACACACATATGTACATACGTGTTGCTCGCCGCGCGTCAATGGCAAGCGACTGGGGCGACGCGGCGAATTGGCAATGCGGCGAGTCACGCGTAATGTCTGGTCTGGTTTTCTCTGCTTGGCTTTGGTGCGTACCGTTTCGCGCCTTGACATTGAAAACTAGATAGACACGCAGCTCGTAACCCCACACGCAATCCGATTCCTTTCATTTTATCGGGTAGCTTTACTTTGCCGTACGCTCTGTCTGTCAATATTTAAAGTTAAGCTTCTTCAAGTGCACGCTTGTTCAATTGCCTGTCAAAGTTCATGTTTCTTGACAAGCAGTTCTAGAAGTCTTTTAATCTTAAACTGGGAAAGCATTCAGCATAAAATTCTAAAATCTTTTTATACCGGACTGATAACATCTTCCTGGTAAAGCTCATGTTAGTTGACAAGTAGCTCTAAAACTCTTTAAATCTTAAACTGGGAAAACATTCAGCATAACATTCTAAAATCATTTTATATGGGACTGTCAAAGTTCATGTTACTTGACAACCAGTTCTAAAAGTCTTTTAATCTTAAACTGGGAAAGCATTCAACATAAAATTCTAAAATCTGTTTATACCGGACTGATAATATCTTCCTGGTAAAGCTCATATTAGTTGACAAGCAGCTCTAAAACTCTTTTAATCTTAAACTGGGAAAGCATTCAGCATAAAATTCTAAAATCTTTTTATACCGGACTGATAACATCTTCCTGGTAAAGCTCATGTTAGTTGACAAGCAATGCACGCCTGCTCAATTGCCTGTCAAAGTTCATGTTACTTGACAACCAGTTCTAAAACTCTTTTAATCTTAAACTGGGAAAGCATTCAGCATAACATTCTAAAATCATTTTATATGGGACTCATTACATCTTCCTGGTAAAGCTCATGTTAGTTGACAAGCAGTTCTAAAAGTCTTTTAATCTTAAACTGGGAAAACATTCAGCACAACCTTCTAAAATCTTTTTATAGCGGGCTCATTACATCTTCCTGGTAAACTTCATGTTTGTTACCAAGTGGTATCAATTACCTGTCAAAGTTCATGTTAATAACAATTGATTTATTTACAATAAACAAAGGGAAAGATATGGCTGCAATCCAATTGGTTGACGAAAAAGAAGGACACAGTTTTGAGGCAAAGTCGCAGTTTAATAGGAATAGTTAATTAATTAATTAATATTATTAACAACATGAGTATTAAGAATGAATCCAATTGAATGAAGAAAGGGAAGAATGCGGGTTCGTGTATATATGTGTGTGTGTGTGTGTGTGTGTGTTTGTGTGGGCGTGTGTGTGTTAGTGTATGCATGCATCTATGTATGCATCTATGTAAGACCAAACGCAGACCAAGCTTATCTGTCGCTGCAAATTTAAATAAAACGAATTTCCACCAAGTGCTCTACTCCTCGATTCTCAAGAATTCAAGTAGGCTCTGCAGTTTCTATGCTTTGCTAGTAGTGTAGTGCTTTTTTTTTTTTTTGGTATTTTATTGGTTTTTTTTTGTATGTATGTATATATGTATGTATGTATGTATGTATGTATGTATGTATGTATGTATGTATGTATGTATGTATGTATGTATGTATGTATGTATGTATGTATGTATGTATGTATGTATGTATGTATGTATGTATGTATGTATGTATGTATGTATGTATGTATGTATGTACATATGTATGTATGTGCGTATATTTGTATGTGTGTATGTATGTATGTATGTATGTAGGTATGTATGTGCGTATGTATGTATGTATATATGTATATATGTATATATGTACATATGTATATATGTATGTATGTATGTATGTATGTATGTATGTATGTATGTATGTATGTATGTATGTATGTATGTATGTATGTATGTATGTATGTATGTATGTATGTATGTATGTTTCTATGTATGTATGTATGTATGTAAGTATGTATGTATGTATGTATGTATGTATGTATGTATATATGTATGTATGTATGTATGTATGTATGTATGTATGTATGTATGTATGTATGTATGTGCGTATGTATGTATATATGTACGTATGTATGTATGTATGTATGTAGGTATGCATGCATGCATGTGTGCATATACACAAAACATACATGCATACATGTATGTACAAACAAGCATACATATGTTATATGCAAACTTAAAACTTCGCCAACAAAATCGTTGAATCGCATTTCTACCGAGGAAGCTTGGATTCTGCGAGCTTGTGGCCGATCGGATGGTAAACAGAAAAGTTTCATACAAACGTTTTTCGCGATTTTTCCACATATGCGAGTGGAATTTGCCGAAAATCCTGAGACAGCGTGCACCTTCATCACAAGAAGTAACTACAGTGAAAATTTCAGTCAACAGTCAGTCAGTCAATAAGTAAGTCAGTCAGTCAGGACAAACAGTTTTATATACTGTATAGAGATAGATATAGTTGCAAACTAGTTTGATGGAGAAAAGAAAGAATGCGGTCTCAAATCCCCCAGAAAAGTGTATGATTGTGGCCTGGTCTTGGTTTAAAGCGAACTGGCATGTATTTTTTTGTTGTCGCTTCGCATTGTCTTTGATTTGTCTGTAAACAGCCGCAGTTTAATTAATAATCGGCATAGACAAAATCCATATTTGGTGAGAGTATCGAAGCGTCATTTGCGCAGAGCATCGCGAATCTTTGCCGCGGATCATGTGACTCGCTGGGAGAGCTTTTTCGCGTATTCATGAGCCAAGTCGAACGGGTATGCGACATCCAGTTATGTTCGGGCGCCAATTAAAATTTTGGGTAAAACCTATTGAGGAAACAAAATGCCAATGTCGCTTCTTACAACAGAGAGGCAATTGCTAACCACAGACCATTTCTGGGTCGTATTATGACAGATTGAATGCTCGGCTATCAGAGATCTTATTTTGGATCTGAGACGCGAGACAGTTGCTGGCTTATTTTAAGCATTTAACGACTTAAAAATTGAAACGTTTCGAGGTTTTTTACAGGGCTTTGTTGTCGCACAGTTCTTTAACTGGTTTCAATTGACAGCATCCGCATTCCTGACGCATATCCGATAGATACAAAGCGGCATAGATACATTGCCAATAATCGTTTAGATACTTTTGCCAACTGTGGCTCAGCCTTTGGCCTTGGCTGCGTTCTGTACCCTTTTAGTCGGCCTTGGCAGCGACTAAATGTAAAAGATACCTCTCTTTTTTTTCCCCCTCTCGCTCTCCCTCTCTCTATTTTGGTTATGCATAGATACGGCAACACGTGTTTGTATCTGAGAGATGTTAGCTGGTGCCAAACACTGAAAACATGCCAGGCAAATTAGCCAGAAACTTGATTGATTGAAGACAAAGAAAAAACATTCGGAAAAGAACTAAATAATACAATAGTGTGCCCGACTTGGAGATACCCTAAGCCTAGATTCGAACTACTATCATCAAAACACAGAAAAAATAAGTAAAATAAAATAAATTAAATAAAACAATAGTGTGCCCGACTTGGAGATACCCTAAGCCTAGATTCGAACTACTATCATCAAAACACAGAAAAAAAACTCGCCCCACACTTTATATGGGCAAAAATATTCTTGAGTAACTTCGGTGCTTATCGTCCGATCTCTATGAAATGTTCAGGGCTAACACATGTCTCACGAACATGTGTTTATATCTCTCTACCTCTACCTCGAGAAAATTGTTTGTTTTTTTTTCTAATTCTAAGTGAAATAGGGAAAGATATCCAAGAAAGTACAAGAACTTACAAACCGAATTTTTCGTATTTATATTTGTCTTATTTTTCTTCGCAAATTCGATAGGCTTTAAAATCGATAATACAAGAACCTGATCGATATTTATCGATATTGCCAAAACTGATATTTATCGTGATTATATAAATGGATAAGCTAGCAAAGGAGATCTCGAGAAAAAAAAAAGATAAGCTCGCCCTGCGTTTGGCTTAGAAGAATATTCCCCAATTCAACTGGCTTCAGGGTATTAAAAAGAGCTAAAAATTAATTCCTAACGCTCTTCGACTACAGTTGAGTGCTTTTTATTCCTCTGCTGTGTGGGAACCACGCAAATATGTTGTGCGCGCGTGTGTGTGTGTGTGTGTGTGTGTAGTTGGCTTAATGGCATTTGAGCCAAAAACAGAAAGAAAAAAAAAAATTGATTTAGGCAGGTTTCGTAGACAAGAAGTTGAAGGGGCGTTTGTTTTATTGATGGACTTCGTCTTGACATTGAACTTCAAGATATGCGCACATGAGATTTGACTACCCTGTAAAGTCAGGCAAAGGGCATGTTAGGCGCCAGACGAAGGCCTTAAGGAACTCAGAGAGGAAATGGAACTCAGAGAGCGTAAGAGCTAGAAACGGAATATTTTATCACTAGCAATACCCTGTACTACAGTTTTGCCGCTCTTCCAAATATTGACAAAAAGAAATTAGAGAGAAAAACATATTAGAGCAATTCAAAAGTCGATCAAGTCTAAATTAAACTCTCTAACGAGGTTAGAGTTAAGTGTTTTTGCCTGCAGGGTATCGCCTAGTCGAGCACTTGGAAGCGTTCGTACTCGCCTTTGTCTAGAGATTAATAAACTTCCGTTTCGCTCACAATACGACTCATAAATCATTAAAACGTCGCGTTACGACTACGCCCGACAAAATGCCTTGAAGTAACGACCATCAAGAATGTTTCAGATGCCTTTCACAAATCTGATTAAGCGCGGACTATATATAGACTTCTCTAGTGTTCTATACACTCTGTTGAAAACCAGATCTCGTCAGGTGCAAAAGTATCTTCCATTGTAAGAACTCTTTTTGCTCTTCCCAACCGGAACTCCATTTATTACTTTGCTTCGAATCGAAAATTAATCAATAAGAGAATTATATATATACTATGTACTTTTTATGGGTATACTCTATGCCGCAGCTCTGCTTCTTCGTCCCTTTGCGAAATGCATTCTTAATTAACTTCGGAGCTTAGAGTCCGATCTCTATGAAATTTGCATGGCTTAAAAAATGAACTACCAAAATGTGTGCATGTACCAAGGTGCAAGGCTCTGCAATTGAGTTTTCTTCAATTAACGAGGAAATGGGAAAAGTTAAATACTATAGAGGATCCTACATGCCAAGTTTTTGGGTATTTAGCTCTTTGTCATTATTATATATTACGATATCGACAAGAGATGACCTGATCAAGAATATATAGGCCTATGGGCTGGAAGTTGTCTTCCTCTGCCTTATACATATGCATTTCTTTTTTAATTCTCAACAGGTTCAGAGTAAAGCAAAAACAGTAAGGGTTTTGGGGATTGGGTTTACGAACCGAACTTTGACTCGAGTTCGAGTTAACAATCATGAGATGATTTTGGGCTATGATTATTCAAATTTTATTGTTAGTTAGAACAAGTTTGAAGTTACATATATTGTTAATCTAGTATAGTTGATTTGATAACCAGTCTTGGCTGGCAATTCGAACACGCAACCTATTTCACAGCTGCCCAAGTAACTTGTTTGCTTGAACAAAAAACGAATATCGGGTTATTTTTTTTATTGACGGGCATTCAAACATTCTACAGCTTTAAGTATTTACCTGTAACCTTTTCAAGGGCTTCCCACTGCAATTGTCTTGTCTCCAAGTGGAAGATTGAGGGTCCCCTTTGGGCCACGTCAATCAGGCCCTGATTAACCCCATAGTCCGCGCCTGACTCAAGCAAAGCTTTGAAAGCTTTGTGAAAGCTCTAAATCTCACGCTTAAAAGCAGCTGCAATTGATTTAGCGAGCTTCACTATTTCTGTATTAAAACTCAGCCTAAAAGCTTGCTTGACGAACGCAACGACTCAGCTAATATGGCTCGCTGCTGTAGGGTATTAAGCCGTTTAGGACACACGACACGTTTTCATCTCAGCTTCACTTTCACTTCGGTTCGCCTGCTTGAATTTTATTCAAGTCACGATCTCCAGAACTTTGGGGATCAATTAATTTCTCAAGTTCTCAACATATTGTGCAGTTATCGTCAAACGTCGGTGACAAGGCTGATTAAAAGGCCCCGTACCGATGATTATTTATCTTTAATTATAATTGTTCGCCACGCTTGTCGCTGCCTGATTACAAAAATGCCCAGATAGACCTTTTTAATTTATTCGACTTGTTTTTATCATTTGCAAGCCGCCGCCTTTGCCTTTCATCTCTTCCAGCTGCTGAGATGCATACCAATTTGCAGAGCACTTGTTTAAACTGCTTATCAGTTCCTCGATAGAGCATCGTGTCACTACTCTACTCGGGTTGCGGGGCACTAGGCTAACTGTGGATGAAATCCAAGAGTTCCTTGGTATAAATTGGGGCATTTTAGATACTTGGTCTTATACTTTTTGCTGAGTATCAATAACTCTAGGCTAAGAAATATATTGGTATATTTTATTCCAAACATCTACAAATAGATGGGATTACATTACAATTTCCTAAATAGGTACTTGAGGCGTTCTTAACTTTGATTTCCCCGCATTTTCGCATTGGGAAGTAATAAAAATAATCAAAGGATTAAAGAGTCGATTAAGGATATAGCACTACCTTGGCAACCTTTCATACTTACTTTTCGTAGTTTTAACTATATTATGTTTTACGGCTACATCGAAAGGTTACAGCTTCGTCCCTGCTAGGGGTTTTACGGAGAAAAGTCAAACCTTTGCAGAAATTAGGCACTGCCAAGACTTAAAGCCCTTTGGTACGCCCTTATCGATATTGTACCGTTGTGGGTTTTAGATAGATATGTGGATGTCTGCTTGAAAACTACGGAAAGGAATTTATTTTAAATCAAGAGTAGCTCTTATAACTGATGATACTTTAGAAGAGAAGCTAAGCGCGTCATACGGTTTAATGTTAAATATTTCGAATCAGAAATAGATGCTCAAGTTTTTATACCCTTGCAGAGGGTATTATAATTTTGTCGTGAAATGTGTAACGCATAGAAGGAGACATCTCCGACCCCATAAAGTATATATATTCTTGATCAGTATCAACAGCCGAGTTGATATAGCCATGTCCGTCTGTCCGTCTGTCCGTCTGTCCGTCTGTCCGGCTGTCCGTCTGTCCGTCTGTCTGTTTCTATGCGAACTAGTCTCTCAGTTTTAAAGCTATCTTTATGAAACTTTGCAGAATTCACTCTTTCTGTTGCACGCAGCTCATATGTCAAAACCAGCTGGATCGGACCACTATATCATATAGCTGCCATAGGAACGATCGGTCGAAAAGTAGGTTCTTGTATGAAAAACATTTTTGTTTATAAAGTTATCTTGACTAAACTTGGTATTTATTAGTTTTACTACGTTCCCCATATATATGCAAAATCCTATTAAGATCGGGCAACTATATCATATAGCTGCCATAGGAACGATCGGTCGAAAATTAAGTTTTTGTATGGAAAATTTTTATGTTTTTCAAGATATCTTGACCAAACTCGGTACTTATTAGTTTTACTAAGCTCCCCATATATATGCAAAATCCTATTAAGATCGGACCACTATATCATATAGCTGCCATAGGATCGGTCGAAAATTATGCTGTTGTATGCAATTTTTTTGTTTTTCAAGATATATTGACCATACTCGGCATTAACTATTTTCCCTGTGCTTCTTAGATACGGGCAAAGCACTGTAAGCATTTTGAAAAGGTTGGGTCTGCAAGGGTATTAAATCTTCGGTGTGCCGAAGATAGCACTTCTTTCTCGTTTATTGATAATTTATTTGGGCGCTGGGACTTTCAGGACCGTATAGAAGGAATTCCTACAAAAAGCATTCTCAAAACTGAAGAACAACCAAACTAATGTATTTACTATTACAATAGTTAAGATGGTAGATTATATTAAAGGTGTACCCTTCGGGTCTTAAGGATTACCAATAAAGGCTTCTAACTTTCCTTCTTAATTCATTTATCTTCGATGTTATTTTTTCAAACATTGATTGTATTGAATCGAAAATAGCATAGATTTTTATGAGAACACAGTTAGCTTAGGTGATGTTTCGCCTAGCCTGGTCGGGTCCTCAGGCTTTATGTATCTTAGATCTATTGATGCTTATTTGGGTACTAGTGCTTGGAAGGGTGGGAAGGGAAGATCAATCCTGCACAGTATGTTGGACTAAGTCGTAAGGTTTACCATTACTGAGCTCTACTTATCTTCAATCTATAGACATTGATTTGAGTACTAGGTCTTGCTAGTGTAGTCTAAAAGGAATCCTCAATCCTCACTTTACTCTTCCTTGTAACTCTTTTATCTTCAATTAAGGGTAGTTTAAGAGGAATTTTAGCATCATATTGTAGATGGAGTTCTTGGGATTACCGAGTCGAAAGCCATTAAAGAGTTCAACTCTCTTGTTTTCAATCTATTGGTGCTGATTTGGGTACTAGAGCTAGAGGAATTCTAGCAAAAGCTTGAAGATAGCAAGTCCTTATATTTATCCATTACAGAGTTCAAACTTTCCTTTGTAACTCTACTTAGACAAATGCCTCCACAAGATGGTAGTTGGATAGAGTCCTTAGGATTACGAGGTGAAATAAAATTAAATAGAGTTATGTTCCAATCCTTTGTAGCTCATCAATGTGCCATCTATTTATATTGATTGGGTGCTAGAAATCCTTACACTAGATTGTGGATGGAAAGGGCTAACCAATTGAAATATCAGTGCAGAGTTCTAATCCGCTGTAACTCTTCCGTCTCGTTCCAACAGCTCTGACGGCCGCAGGATGATTCCAATCTTGGAGAAACTGAGCGGCTTCTACAGCAGCTATGTGCTGGGCATACTCACCATTGGCTATATACTGGGCGAACTGGGTCACTATCTGATTGGCGTTACGTCCAAGCAGACGGCCATCGAGCTGGACTATGGCGATCATGCCTGCCAGCAGAACAGCAGCCTGTTCACGCGCCACGAGCTGCTCACCCAATGTGCGGACGTTAAGAACGAGACCAGTTGCTATGCGCTGGACATGAACGGTACCGGGTACTGCGAGTGGAACTACAATGGGCTGGGCATCGATTATCAGATATTGGCGGGACCGACGTTCATACTGGTCTTCACCATAGCTGGCGTCTTTATGGGCTTTGCGGCCGACAAATATAATCGGGTCAAAATGCTGACCGTGTGCACCATCATCTTCGGTATTGCCATTCTGTTGCAGGGTACGGTCAAGGAGTACTGGCATCTGGTGTTGCTGCGCATGGTTATGGCTGCCGGCGAATCGGGCTGTAATCCCCTTGCCACGGGCATCATGTCCGACATCTTTCCGGAGAACAAGCGCGCCCTCGTCATGGCCATATTCAATTGGGGCATCTATGGCGGCTATGGCATTGCCTTTCCCGTCGGCCGTTACATTACCAAGCTCAACTTCTTCGATATGGGCTGGCGTGTTTGCTATTTGGGTGCCGGCATTCTAACGATTATCGTTGCCGGACTAACGGGCACCACACTGCGCGAACCGGAACGCAAATCCATTGGCGAGGGCGATCGGACCTCGGCCAGCGGTAAACCCATTACACTGTGGCAGGTCATCAAGAGTCCGGCGATGATAATGCTAATGATAGCCGCCTCCATACGTCACAGCGGCGGCATGACCTTTGCCTACAATGCGGATCTCTATTATAATACCTATTTCCCGGATGTCGATCTCGGCTGGTGGCTATTCGCCGTCACCATTGGCATTGGCAGCGTCGGCGTTGTTGTCGGCGGCATTGTCTCCGACAAGATTGTCGCCAAAATGGGCATACGTTCGCGTGCATTTGTTTTGGCCCTAAGTCAATTGATTGCCACACTGCCGGCCTTTGGTTCGGTCTACTTTGAGCCCTTGTGGGCGATGATAACGCTCGGTCTGAGCTACTTCTTTGCCGAAATGTGGTTCGGCATTGTGTTTGCCATTGTCGTTGAGATTGTGCCGCTGCGCGTTCGCTCCTCGACAATTGGTGTCTTCCTCTTTGTCATGAACAACATTGGCGGCAATTTGCCCATTCTGGTCGATCCTGTCGCCAAGGTCATCGGCTATCGCGGCTCCATCATGATCTTCTATGCCGGCTTCTACGGTGTCAGTAAGTATCTTAATAATTCCTTTTTAATTATATACCATTTTCTTTATCCTCTTGTTAACTGAATTTAACAAGCAGTTTAAATATTACCAGTGTTGCCACCTAACACTGCAAGCTGCACCACACAATAACTGTAACTGTCTGGCCTTGCCAGATCGTCCACCTTTTTTCCTTGGCGTTGCCACCTAGCAAAAAACATCAAAACAATAGAAAGTTGACCGTTAGCTGTGGTGAAGACCAACAGAAATATATACATATAAAATACGTGACTTGAATTGAAAGCTGGAAGTTCAATAAATTGGGTGACCCCTGCCTTGGAATCTAAACTTTCAGCTGGGCAGGCAGTGCATTAATTAAGAATCAGACAGAGAAGAGGAGAGAAGGAAGGGAAAAAAGAAAGTAGAGTGCTTCAGAGAGTGTCCGACTAGCAAATACTCTGTACTCAGTACACTCTTACCTGACCTACCCAGCCCCCCACTATGAGAAATGTATTTGTTATGCAATTTTCGGATCTTAATAGAGACCTTACACTGGGTTCATATGCCACTAATTGAGGCTGTACCTCTTATAATGATTGTTTTGGCGAGTGGGGAAAGGGAAGAACCTGACTTTATAATAAATAACAGTTGAGAAAGCTGCTTTCATTCAGTCTGTTAAATGCATTTGCATAATAAAACACATATCGAAAATTTGGATATGGAGTGGGACTAGCCTCATAGATGAGGAGGAATTAATATGGGGGCATATATAGACATTATATATTTAATATTTGTAATTTCTCACCTGTTACGACAGCATTTCGCAGCTATTGCTAGGTATATGAATAATTGAATAATTGAATAATTGAATCGGTAATTGTGTCTGTCACGTGTTCCACGCTTTCAACAGTTATTCACGTGGTAGGGTCAGCCGTACCAGCCGCGGCACTGAGCCACAGCAGTTGCTAATTTGTACACTTGCTTCAACCCCGACAGGCTCCATACTGTTCCTGATCACCTGTTTCCTGCTGGAGGGCAAGGCCAAGCCGAATGCCACGGAACAGGAGTCACAGAAGACGCATCCGGATGCGGTATTGAATGCACGCCACATGCACGGACACGACAACTCCGTGTTCAGTGTGGACGAGACGCTGCCCTCAAACGGACGACCCGTCCAGCTGCCGCAGCACCTCCAGATGTCCAGCAACGGCTACGAGAAGTCACAATCGACGCAGCCGCGTCACAATGGCGCCGAGAGCAGCAGACTGTAGTATTATGGCAAGCCCCCAAAAAAAAAAAAAATGTCAGACAAACAAAATCGAAACAGATTTTAATTAACTATAATATGGCAAAGTGCTTCTTTTTTCTTTTCTTTGTAAAATATGTGTGCAGACCGTGTACATGTCTATTGATTTCGAAAATTTAACCAGATGGTACAGAAAATTGGCAAGAATACATGACATGTGTATATAATAAAGATTATATATGATATTCAGGAGCTATCAGCACAAATGAAATATTTAAACATGCTTAGATTAGTTAAGCTTCGTTCATTGTAACAAAAAAAAAAAAACAAAATTTCCAATGTAAAAATAATTCAAAACCAGAAAGTTTCAAATTCAGAAAATTTTTAAACCTATAAACTTAACTGAAGAAAATATATATAACTTGGATTATGCAAAATTATTCAAATTCAGAAAGTTTTTAAACTTAAAAACATTAACTGAACAAAAAAAATATACCTTGGATTCTCTATCTTCGACTTTGCTGTGTTAATCTTTGGTTGAGGAGACAGCATAAAGCTCAACTAATCGTATGACAAGCTCAATAGCTTCCAATTTTTTTTTTTTTTTTAATTATAATTATGAAGCTTATTTTTTGTTCTTTTATAATATAATTGATGTTGATCACTCAAAGTAAAGCGCATGCTATAAGCCTCTAATTCTTTTCTTTTCTTTTTTTTTTTATTAATATTATGAAGCTTATTTTTTGTTCTTTTGTAATATAATTGATTTATATAATTTTTGTAAAAAATTGACTTAGTTTTAAGCGAGCGATGATCGTACCAGTTAGTCTTAAGCCCTCTGGACCAACTCTCTATACCTACCTTGGGATGCGTCCATACGATCTTTCCCATTTGTACTTAATTTGATAAGTTAAATCGATATGTATGTAATATAAAATTCACGAATAAAACCTGTTTTGTTAATTCTAAAAATGAAAAGAACTCGGTAGTGCAGTGCGAAGATTCTGTTTACAATGTTTGAATCGGAACTCCTTTTTGTTCAGCCAGAAAATCCCATTTATGGATCTTTAGAGAAGCTCAAAAATTTGGTGACTCACTCTGTAAAACTGTCGCAGTTACGACTTCTTGAACTTTGACTGCCGCACAATGGGCGTTGGACGCTGTGTGATTCGAATATATACATCTATG
Organism: Drosophila lacicola; assembly: GCA_035045355.1. NCBI lineage: Eukaryota > Metazoa > Arthropoda > Insecta > Diptera > Drosophilidae > Drosophila > Drosophila lacicola. The sequence goes on along the minus strand of JAWNPB010000148.1, from coordinate 2,643,949 downwards.
AGTATATACTCCACATATCATGTGTCCAGCTTCGTAAGCGGTTAATACGAACAAAGATAAACGGAGGAAAGAAAAAGTGGAAGAAGAAGCAACAACTGCGCGCATTAATATGTGTCCATACATATTTACCTACCCCGAGCTCTTGAGAGCGAGATAACGTTGACTTATTTTATGGGTAACCAGAGCTCTCACAACGACTGACCCTTCAGATCCTCCACCATGCAGAAGTTGTTGCCAACTATTGTTTTATGGCTGGAGCAGCATTTCAATAAATGTATACACACACACACACACATAGACCTGCATGAGCATGTGTGCATGGGTGTGTCTGCAGCGCTTGGCAACAACAGACGATTGGTTCTGTTTAAAGCGCAGACGACGACTGGCAACGAAAAGGAAGCAGCAATAGCAGGAGCAATAACAAATAACAAGCGCTGGCTGCGGCTGCGGCGAATTCGCCAAAGACCGGCGAATTGCGTCGTTTGCCTTGCGTCTGCTTTCTGCGCTGTGCGTGAGTGTGAGTATGTGTATGTACACGTGTATGTTATTGGTATGTGGCAGCTGTGTAAAGGTTGCGGCATGAAGCAGTGTTGCCACACTCCACAATTTTGCGCATTTTCGTTTGTTTAATGTTGCTGCGTACTATTTTGGTGTGCAAATAATTTCGGTATGCATAATATTATAGAATAAAACATTTGAAACTGTATATAAGACTTACTAGAACCACAGATACATGACTTTGTCTGTTAGTTGTGACGTCACACGTTCGTTTTGATTCAAACTAAGCAACCTATTTGTTTTGCCAACCATGCCAGGCACAACGAAACACATATCGCTTGCCGATTGCCGTCATTCGAGTTCCGACTTCAGAAGTGTGAACCTCGCCAAAGTGAGCGTTGCAGCGGACGCTGTTTTGATGCAACAACAACAAAAACAACTACAACTGCCACTGCAACTCAATGGAAATTTAATATCCACACAATTACGGTAAGTTGCATAGATTAAGGAATATTATTAAATGGTAAAACGGTAATATTGTCAAGCGATGGTTGTGGACATATTGCTCTTGTTAATAATTCAATATGACATAAAATGCGTTTGCGTTCGTTCGGTAATTTTTTTTCTGTTTGCATGTGTGCGACTGTACGTAAATGTGTTCGTGTGTGTCGCGTTAATGTGCGTTTGCGTCTGTGTATGTGTGTGTCTGTGTTTCTTATTTTGTGATTATTCTTTCATTGTGGTTATGTTTCGCGTTTATCAAGTGCGCTGTGCTGATCAGTTTCGTTTTAATTTCTTTCTTTGGATAGTTTTTTTTTTTTCTGAGTTTTAAAATGTGATATCTCTTTTCAAGTAGGGTTAATATCATTCCCAACAAATGCTACTATTTCATCATCTTTCAGAGATCGCGGCGTTTTTTATGCACTGGCAAATGTTGTAAAAAAATACTACATTTGGTATTTTTGAGTGGCTTTCAGATCAGAATTGCTTTCTTAATTTTCCTTCTTGGTCTCCTTGGCAAAACTTTATTTCAAAAAAGCGAATCAATTGCTTTTTAAAAACTTGATAGAAACGTTTTGATCGCATTGTCAATTTTTGCAAAGTTTGGTATTTTTGGTATTTTATTTTTTTCCAATTGACGGAAGATAGAATTGCTATCTTTGGATTTTTTTTCTCAGAGACCCTAACTGTTCTAGTTCTAAAAGAATGCTTATTTGAGCGAAGCTTTTGCCGCTTTTGTTGCCTGTCTAGAAGTTCTGTGATCTACTACAGTTCTGTTGATCGGCAAACAAACATAAGCAAGTAAATGCAAATTGTGCATTATACAAAAAGGCGGCACATCGTTGTCTATCCCAAGCCAAGCTACTATTTCACCTTTCAGAGATCCAGAGGCCTACAACGCACAGCCAATAAAATATACCGAAATGTAGTATTTGGGGAAGAAACAAATGGGTCACATGCGTGTTTGTCAGTTGGCAGATGAATGGTAACAAAGTCATCCCGTATTCCATTGGATCTTTTTTTTTTTTATTCAATTTGTTTTATTTTGCGCTGGAATCGATCAGTATCTTCTGATCTCTACCATGCGAATGTATGTAACTTATGCGATATTAACATAGAGGTATATTTGAAATGAAGGGTAAGGAGGTATTTAAATGATTCGCCTCGTAGATAGGTCGCCGGGGTGGAGCCTTTGGAGGCGCCTCTCTCTTTTGGGCTCAGCCAGGACACTGGCAACCGCGTTCGGTTGTCGGTCTGAAGAAGCTTTTCTGATCTCACACCTTTGTTAGGCGGAGATCGCATTCGACCATTGGATCTACATAAATTATGGTAGTAGATGCATAAATCTCATTCAATTACTATAATTTCCACAACTCCATAATTTTGTTTAAGTTAACTATTCGATAATTCCCAATGTTCTGAAGTATTGGACCCGGTTGATAGATACATTTAGGGGTTTCCCTGACGGACGCTGCCGTCAGTAGTTGTTATGGCTACTGCTAAAGTTCTCTGACCTTGTCTAGACTTGTTGTTGGCCTTAGTACTAAGCTAAGCTCTATAGAAGTAATAGATCGCCTTGAAATTTTTAGGTACTCTGCATATAACCAAGCTGGAAATTATCGATTCGCGGAATATAGAACTGCCCCTCTGTAATGATGCGATAGAACCTTCTAAGATGTGGTAAATTTTGAAGTATTTGAAAACAATTGATTTCCAAAATGCGCGGTAGGCGACTTAGGTTTGGGAACCTCTGCTGTAGGACATGCGGTTCACAGGAATTCCGAATGACTTTCGGAATAGTTGATGTGTAATGTGTTGGTTTTCAACTCGTCCGGCAATCAAATTCCATTGCACACCATTATTGATGGAGCTCCATTAGGCTGAAATGTAAATATTGGGTTTACTAAAGAGGAAGAAATAATGAAATCAAAATGGTGGAATATGAAACGCTGAGAGATTGAAGCGTGGCAAATAAGCAGGATTCAACAAACTGAAATACAGATTGAAATGTGTAAAATGAAATGAAACGAACAAAATAAAGACTCACCTATCAACTCTATGGGTCAGACTTGCTCAGCGTGTAAATGGATCAGGAATTAAACATACCAAAGTTGCAAAAGAATTGGCATGAAAAGAAAACCAAAGGCTGCTGAACAATAGATATAAAACACAATTGCCTACATCCCGTCCACGGAGACTTAACCGATTCCATGGTTAATCGTTGAAGTTTTACGGGAAAGATGAAAGTGGTGAATGGATTGGCCACACATTTTTTCTCTGATCCTGCGCCTTATTGGAATGATATTGTCTATTAAAAGCGCAGAGCTATAATATGTTGTGGAGCAACTAAAGACGAGTAATAAAAAAGTAGAGTACGCTAACTCTCTTCTGCACAGCCCTAAAATACCAAATCTTAAAGTAGAAGAAATACTTTTGCCATAATAAAAAGCAGAACATTTGAAATCCACATATCTAATGTGAAATTAAAGATTATTCAAATAATTTAATGGAGCTTTTTGCTGACGCTGAGCTTGTAAGCTTGTATAATCTTATCTGTCTCGGGTTTACATATAATTGGTGTGTTGACAAGTCTCACCTATAAATAAATATGCTTTAGATGCAATTGAAAGCGGCCAAAGTTTATATATTCCTAATCAGCGTCGAGAGTTGAATCGAAATGTGTTCTAAGGTCTGTTCTCTGCTTGTTTCTAATTGAACAAGTCTCTAAGTTATAAAGCTATCTTTATTAACGATTTCACAGGCCACATAGGATCAATTAGTTGTATAGCTGACATGGGTACTAAGAATAAGAAAAATATAATATAATAAAATCGATCAACACTGAGTAATAAGAAATATAACAAGCTACAAGAACGTGGGGGGTAAAATGTGCTGAACATATTATCTTTTAGAGTAATCAATCAATATCCCATCACATCGTTTCCCCCAAGTTAGAATTGTCTAAAAAAAGCTCTCAATATACAAAAAAAATATATTATCATGGACGAATACATAAGTCGAAAGTGTCTTAGCGCAAGTAATATAAATAAATATATATAAATCGCAAAAGTACTTTTAATTTGCTGATGCATTACTTTTATGCATACAATATGTATATATATTCAGATTAAAGTCTTACCCGTTGAAAAAATTCAAATCTCAAGTCGCATTTAAATGCATAATCCGTATATATATTGATAGTTGTATGTATGCAATATCAGGATCTCCGTTAAGTTCTGAAAATTTGTTGGCATTTTTTTTTACTCTATTATTTTTTGCTACAGATTATCAACGTACTCTAATTGAGAGCGACACCCTTTAACCGAAAAAAACCCCTTTTTATTGACTGACTTTAGAATTTGTAGGGATCCCTACTATCAATCTGCATTCAAACATTTTAAAAATCGATGGGTTAAAAATAGTAGTTGACCAAAAACCGATTCGTTTGCGCCGTACCGTATCGCACATCACTTCGTCCTTTCCGGGCAGAAGGTCGAAACGCGTGTGTCCAGAACATCTTACCGAATCGTACCTCCATTAATGTTATAAATATCAGGGCAACAAACCACGGTTCAAACCAAAGCCCCTTCTTGAAGCTCCGATCGTGAACCTGGTTTCTTAACTCTGCTTACCCAGGTTTGGATTCGCACAGAAAAATTTATTCAAAGAAATTGTACTAACATTGATTGATTTATTAAAATGATCAAGATTTGTATATTTAGAATACTGAAACTTTTGCACCAACACTTTCAAAAGAAAGCAAAAGCGCTCTAGTCGGTAATGCCCATATAGGGGATACCCTGAACCTTCTTTTACCAACACTCGTTTGCCTTGGTCTTACCATTTCCTTACCTATTCGATAGGTAAAGGAGTATTCAGGCATTATTCAAATTAGATTAAAAAATTATTTGAAAAAAACTCAAAACTACATTCAATCGACCAAACGATTTGTCATCGTCCCATACCTCACAACCATACCAAGTATTGATTTTTAACACTAACCACACAACAAACAGATGGGACAGCTAAAACACAAAAGGGTTGCCACTCATTTTCTGTGCGTCAGGTCCCGCATCGACTTCATTTTGGCCCGGGGCTCTTAACTCTCTCACTTGCTCAGAGAGAAAGAGAGTTGGAGAGCCATATGCTTTGTGTTCTTTCGCTTCCACTACAGAAAACTGCTTTGGCTAACTCTCAGTGCTCTCAACAATTTTTCTTAAATTTCGTTCGCATTTCTTCCATTTTGAAGGAACGAGTGATATGAAGTGAAAGAGTTTGCCACGTCGGTGAGGAAATGGTTATTGTTGTAAGGCAAGGATGCCCAAGTTAAAGTTTTTGGAACTTCTGAATTTCCAGCTCTGCACACACACAGCTGTACGTGTGTGTGAATGACCCTAAGATCATGGACGCAAAACAAGATTCTACCATTCACGGCAGATGTCGCGCGCCAGTGGTTGGTTGGTTTGCAGAATGACTGTTGACCCTTCGCAGTAGCCATAAAATGAAAGATACCTGATCTGTATTGACTATCCTAGAGGCTACATGTCAAATTTTGGTGACTCTAGCTCTTAAAACCTAAGGGATTTGCTCAAAAAACAGAATTTCGATATTGATTTTTATTGATTGCTTGGCAACGGGTCATATTATCGACTATCTCAAGCTCTTAAAGGTGCTGACATAGCGTGTAGGATATATTGGTCAGAAGAAAGCACCCCGTAGAGTGTATATATATTCTTGGTCAGTAGCAATTGCCAAGTCGATCTGGCCATCTTCGTCTATCCGTCCGCCCGCACCAGTTTGTTTCATATTATCGATAACTTGACCCGCTTCCAAGCAATCGATTAAAATCGATAAACGAATCATCATCATTAAGAAGAAACTGCGGGGTATTTTCTAGTTGGGCACTTCCGATTAAAGCACTTTTAGTAGTTTTTTTGGGGTGTGTTGGTTATGTATTTTACAGGCAGCAGAGTAAAATTTCTCTGAAATTTCCGAATATATCAGTCGAATACTGGACAGGCGGAATATTTTTGTGAAACTTGGAGAACTCCACCACTATTCTACCTAGCTTTACAATTGTGGGTTTTCTTTGAGGACGATAGTGAATATAGGTGTTCAAATTATATAAGGTTCAACTAGACATAGGCTGAGCTTTTCTGAGTTGTCGTGTGTCTGACTAGCAAGCGGGAAGATGGCGGTTCAAATCCCGCAAAATAGGTATTCAATAAATCCCGACAAGTAACTTGCGTAGCGTTGTGACCTAAACGTCGGCACGTCGAGGTTCAAACCCTGATTTTTGTCGGAATATATAATTGGGGGGCTTGCTTTCGATTTCAATAAAAACGTTAAAGATACCCTTTCGAATCCAGGAGCGTTGCAAAAAGTGTACCCGTATTGCGAGGTCTTGCAAACTTTCAAAGCCAAGCGAACACACAAATATTGTTCATTTTAATACAAATTAGAAAGTTTGTGTTTATTTGTTCTTGAAGAAATTAAAGCAATAAGAATAAGAAAGTTTTCCAACATGAAAAAAAAAAACAGGTGACATCAATGGAAGCAATCTCGAACAATTCTTGAGCGATCGGATGTCAAATTTATCCTCAAATTACCAAAAAAAAAAACGAATTTATTTCTACTTTTCGAAAACTGTTTGAAGTTGGCACAAATCAGACAAACAATGAAATATTCATGTGACCCATACAACGCCGGGTAATATTCGCAGTAATTGCGCCGGTCAGCAAACCAAACCAAAGCTGAGCTATGAAACGATTCGAGTTCACGAGAAAAAAGAAACAGATATCTTAACAGTAGTTCAAGCATAAGCATATGTTCATACACATATACACATACACGCGAGTGACGAAATTTCATGCACACACACACACACGCATACACGCAGGCTGCCACGCCAAACTTGAGGGCGAAGGAAAGAAAATAGAAGAACGTGAAAAAAATTGGATTTGCGCATTTTAAAATTCAACAGATCTTTGGGAAGCGAACACAATTTTTCTACCCTAAGAGTGCTACGCACACACACTTACGCAAGCGCACACAAACAAACACACACATGTATGTATATAAAAACACAAACAGCGCGAACGCCAAGCGGCAAACTGCGGCAACAGCACAAAAACGAGCCAAACAAACCAACAGCCAAAAGAGAACCGGAAAAAAAAAAGAAATAAAATGCGGCGAATTCGTTGGCAGCATCAGCTGTCAGCAGCTGACTGCAAGCGGTACGTTGCCACATGTGCACAATACCAATAACAATACGAAATATATAAAATTCAATTTTTATTGATAACTATAACAACTGGCATGCGCATTTATCATTGAACAATATTATGCTTTTGATGCAAGTGTTGCCACTGCAACTCTAATTAATGTCTGAACACGAGGTGGCAACTCGGTTTGGCTTGCACCATGCTTGTCTTTGACTCAATTGACAGTCGCATTTTCACGACGTAGGAACAACGCATGAACTTCACAAGCGCGTCGTGTGTGCGTCTGTTTTTTGTTTTTTTTTTTTTTTGTGACGCTTTGTTTTAAATTGTAAACACATCTTTTTTTTTTGCCAATTTTTTTTAATGTGCATTGTGGTTTGTTCTTACTTTTAGTTGTTGTGTAGTTCCTAGCGAGTATTAGAGCATTCGGGTTGTTAAACAAATGCTTTGCCGCTACTGCAAAAGTCGCTGTCAATTGCCGTTGTTCCCTGTCGCCGCCGCCGCTGACGCTGTTGCTTCCACTGGCAGCGGCTGCGCTGCCGCCGCTAAATACAGTGGTGTGTACTAATATCATTATTTACAAAAAAAAAAAGGAGCAGAAGCAAGCGTCGCATATGCAGACCAGCTCACATGTGAGCGCGCATGTGTGCGTGCGTGTGTGTGTGTGTGCGTGCGTGTTGTTTCTGCGTATAATTGCATTATTAGCCTGCATAGATACGTAGCTGCAAGGTTGACAGTTAGTCCAGGTAATGCACAGTTGCCAGGGACCGAAAGCTTGGCAAAGCTTCAAACGCAGCTTCCCACCTGTTTTGCCCCAGGCAACATAATGCAGGTACAATATTGAAAAGCCGCGTCATATCCGGATCAAGGCCAAGTGGCACGCAAATATGTAGGTTACGCTCCAGGTGCATAACTTGATGCGCATCAAGATCGTGACATCATATCCTAACTGCGATATTCTTTTGTATTCTGCAAGTATCGATACACAGCTCGATTCTTTTTTTTTTTACTAGTGTGTGCCCAAGTTTAAGAACAATTTGCAATTATTAAAAAAAAAAAATAAGTGCAGTCAAATGAAATTTCATCATTTTGCAACAAAAAGGAAAACAGTTTCAATTTTGAAATAACCTTAAAAAAAAGTGTGTCCATTTGAGGACTTCAATTTACGCCTACTAAAGGCGTGACAAGTCGAAATCTCAAATATCCTAGAGCTGGATTGAGGTCTTCTTATAATCGATCTTGGATTCAACATTATTTTGGGAGCATGGGAAATTAAGTAAAATCGACTGGTCACATCTTTCAAGTTGTCACTCGACCAGCAGATACCCTGTAATCAGCCAAAATGTTAGTAATTTGTGTGCGTGTAAAAAAACTTAGGGCTGTATCGTTGGAAACATTTCTGGTGCAGTCGAAGAGTTTTTATCTCGTCAAAAAACATAACCATAAAATCTGTGCCAAATTTAGTGTCAACCTCTTCAGATCTTCCAGAACTATGCTCAAAAAACCAGGGATGCAAATCGATATCTATCGATGTTTGTGAAACGTTACATTTAATAATCTACATAAAATATAGTTATTCTGCATATGGTTTATTTCAACCATAACATAAATTTGCATATCTAGTTCTTATCATCTTCAAAAAATCAGATACAATCTTCAAAGTACTACATATCGATATTCATTGGTATTGAGAGTTTTGATGGAGTTGTATCTAAAAAATGTTCGAAAAATCGATAACGATTGATTTTTGGAAAATAAATAATTAAGAATGTAATTAATCTGCGTATGGTATATGATATATCTTAACTTTACTTTATGGTGCGCCACAATAAGGAATCCAATTTGTAGATTTTAAGGAAGGGTGGAAAAAGGGTGGATTGTTAACCTGAAATCTTTAAGCCCTGTAGTCTCTAAGATCTAAGTCTCCAAGCACATGAACATGGCTAGATCGACTCAGCTTGTCGTCCCTTAATGGAGCTGAAAGCTTTTCTTGAGTGCTTTTTATTTTTTTTTTTGTATATAATAATAACTATAAAATAAAATGAGTTTCCACTTAATATATATTGTAAATTCAAAGCTTAATGCTAATTGATATATCGTAATCTAAATACTTGTCAGTTTTTGACAATACTCTATAAAGTTCTCTTCTATCTTTGACAACTTCGCTAAAGACCTGATATACTTAAACCTTATTTGATTCTCAAAAGAAAAATCGCTTTTTTTTTGTGTTATTCAAAGAGAATATATATAATTTTGACTAGATCGGTAGGTAGGTAAAATGATTTGAGTGAGAATCAGTTTGATAAAAGATAGAAAACATTTCATATACTATTTTAATAAATTTCATTTCCTTGTCTATTCCATCTAAAGATTTATTACTTTAAGTTAAATGGCCGATGCAGATGATGCCGATAAGCTGGGCGGGCAGAGGGAGAAGAACACAGCGGTTCACATAGCCAAGGTCGAGGAACTGCGCGCCTGTGCGCCCTTCATCAAGAATGTGGTGAAAACCTATGGACGCCAGCTGGCCCAGGAGCAATATCGCAAGCTCAACATGCTCGTGGAGCTGCTGGAAAGCGAGTAAGTGCACATTTAACCATAATACTATATTATATCTTGGGCCTTGCCCGTAGAACGTTTTGTGCTACAAATTTTAGATATTACCTTTAATTAGTCTGAAAATTGAAATTTCATTTATATAACCTTTGGCATTTGCGCCACCCAAGAATGTATCAAATAAATTCCCACAAATGATTTTGAAGCCGATCGGATGGTAAGCAAAAAACATTCATACAAACGTTTTCCGCCAATTTACCACTGTTGTGGGTGGAATTTACCAAATCGCTGATCGGACACAACTTAAAACTTCGCCCAACAAATCTTTGAATTGCATTTTCCACCGAGAAAGCTTGAATTCTGCGAAAAGTGTGAAACACGTCTCAAATGATTTTTCATATAGATTCTGGGAAATGAAACGTCTTCCACCAAAACTTTGAACTCCATTTCCAGGAAGGAGAGATGGATTTTTCGAAAAGTGCGAAACACGCCTCAAATGAATTTGAACAAAGATCTTCGAAAATGCGTTTCAGGCCGATCGGACAAAACCTGAAAAGAAAAATAATGTTGACAAATTGATCTGGACGTAAAAATCGGATGAGATTTGACCGAGCAATGGGGGTGGGAAATTTTGACCTATGTCTATATAAAATACTAGCGGGTATATCCCAGCCTTGCCCGTGGCACGTTTAAAATAAATTCTCTCAAAGATTTTCGTAAATGACTGAAGCCGACAAAAAAAAATACAAATGTTTTTCGCAAATTTTTCCACACATGCGGGTGGAATTTCCCGACATCTTCATCACATAAGGTAACTACAGTGCAAATCTGTCAGTCAGGACAAACAGTTTTATATTTATAGAGATAAGGATCAAGAAAGCAAAATGTGACCAAGTGGAGTCCGTTTATAGCTATATATCAAGAACTTGCTGGTTCTAACTTCGGCAGACTTTGCTTTGGGCTATGCGAGGCTTAAACTAGTTGTGAATTTTAGCGCATCGAACAGCGAAATGCCCAAATGCGAGCAAAAACAAGCGCAACCTTATGTGTGCTGTACTTTGATCAAATCTATTCAAATAATTTAATGATTTAATCCGTCTGTGATTTTAGAATGCCCGCCGAGGATTTCTATCGTCGCTTTCCCGAGGAGAAGCTGAGCAAAATCGAGGGCGTTATTGATAAGCTGAAGGCCAAATTTGGTGCCGTACGTAAAAGTCAATATATGTAAACAGAGAGACTTTTTTACTAAATAAAAAAAAATGCACTTTCCATTTGCAGCTCCTCAATCCCAGCGAGATAATTGTCATTGATGCCGCGGAACCGAACGAGCTGCCGAGCACCTCAAAGGCAGCGCTCGAAGTTGTCCACAAATCGAATCCAAGCGCAGCGAAGCCGCCTGCTACCAAAATTGTGCCAGACTTGACCAAAACGAATGGCACGTCGCCCTCGCCCAGGCCGGAAGCTGGGCACAGACCAAGTCCAGCTGCAGCCGCCGCCAAGAGCTCAACGGCGGACTTCGAGCGCAGATCGAATCCGCCCATGCCGAGCGCAACTCCTCCGTTAAATGCCGAACTGAGCTTCGAGCGTAGAGCGCAGCCGGCGGCCGGCCTGACCGTCGATCTGACCTCGCCCATTGGCAGCAGGCGGCAGGATTTCACCCGCAGAACCACAGTCGCAACAACAACAACAACAACAGCAACGCCGCCCGCAGTTGTCCATGTGAGCAGCAGTCCCCAGACGAGGTCGCCTCTGATGGTTTTCGAGCGTCGCTCAAATCCGCCGGCACCGTCCGTCGAAGCGGCGCCGGCGCCGGCGGCGGCAGCCATCTCTGAGGCGGAACAAACCAAGCTCAAGTCGCTGGAGGAGGCGCGCAAAAAGCTGGCCGCGTTGCGTTGCGGCAACAGCGAGACAATCGCCACACAGTTGGCCTCCAATTGCAACGATCCGCGCGGACGCAAGGCCGTCTATGTGAACAATCGCCTGGAGCAGCGTTCCCGGTCGCCGTCGCCGTTGCCGTCAGTCGGACGGAGTCAGACGCGTCCTCCCACCCAAACGGTTAACATTCCACGTGCTGCTGCTGCTGCTGCTGCACAGCTGCACAACATTCCGATGCCGCTGCTCCGGACACGGGCGCCGCTCAATCTCAATACATCGGCCGCTGTTGCCGCCGCTGCAGCAGCTGCTGCTGCCGCCGCGGCCGCCGCTGCCGCTGCCAGTGCCGACTTTCAGTGCAGTCCCAATGAGACGCCGATGCCGGCGCAGGATTTCAATGATGTGCGGCGCTACAATAACACGGAGCTGCGCGATCCGCGCTGCAACAAGTGGGGCAACAACAACAGCAATAATATTAATGTGCCATTGCTGGCAAATCCAACAGGATCTCAGCAGCCGGGCGGAGCAGCAGCAGCAGCAGCAGCTGCAGCTGCTAATCATCAGTATCCGCCGGGCGCAGTGCGTCGTCCGGCGCCCTACAAGGACGTGCCGTACGCTGGCTTCGACGACGCGCCGCCTGGTCCCAACTGGCAGCCAGCCAACAATAACAACCACAACAACAACAACAACAACTATAGCTATAACAACAACAACAACAACAACTGGTCCAACAACAACAACAACAATGTTTACATCAAGCCCAACGCCAGCTTTGGCTACCGCGGCGGCTACAATCGCGGCGGCAACCCGCGCTTTCCCCCCCCTCCCTCGGCAACGGCTGTCCACGCCGAGCCGCGCACCTATCGGGAGCATCGTGAGGCCAAGGCCGCGGCCGCAGCCGCAGCCGCCAAGTTGCAGGCGGAGAAGCAACGTCAACTGGAGGCAGCCGAAAAGCAGCGTCAAATCGAACACGAGACGCCGCCGGGGCCAAAGCAGACAACAGTCGATGGCGATCGCGTCCAGCTGGACACATCGTATCGCGATGTGGCTGGGACGGCGACCAACAAGAAGCTCGACTTTAAAATACCCAAAAAGGTGCACGCGGACAAGTCGAGCGGCGAGACGAGAGGAGAGACAAGGGGGCAGAAGGCTGATAAGACAAATAGGTCGGATGAAGTGCTTGAGGAGGAGGTGGAGGAGGAGGAGGAGGAGAACTGGAATGATATTGATATGGAGCAGGAGTCGGGCACGGCGAAAGGTATTAACGGGGAATCGAACAAGGCACAAAAGAAGGGAACAAATAGGTTAAATAAGGTAAACAAAGCGGATAAAGCGAACAAAAGGGATAAGCCGGATAAGTTGGATAAGTCTACGGATAGATCGGATAAAGTGGCTAAGCCGGATAAACCGAATAAGTCAATTAAAGCTGATAAGGCAGATAAAACGGAAATATTGGGTAAGACGGATAAAACAGATCAACTAATAGGTAACGCGGATAAAGCAGATAATAAAATGGATAAAACGGATAACGTAAGCAAAACGGATAAATTGGATAAGAAACACAAATCAACCGACAAGGAGCACGCGAAGCGCGACAAATCGAAGCACAGGGATAAGAAAGGCGAATCGGATAAGGAGAAACGTGCGCAGAAAAAGGATAAAGCCAATGCGGATAAACCCAAAGACAAAGATGACAAGGAGGCCAAGAAAACGGATAACACGGATAATGTAGAGAACGAGCCGCCGTCGCCAATGGAGGCGGAGACGTCCGAAAAGCGCGCAGAGGCGGAAGATCAGCCGGAAAGACGCAAATCCAAAGGCGGCAGCAAACTGCCGGAACAGGAGCAGGCGCAGGAGGATGGAGACGAGCAAGAGCAAGTGGATCCGGAGGCGGACAATGAGGACGCGATTGTCGATGTGGAGCAGCTGTCCGAAGAGGCAAACTCCGAGTCCAAAGAGACGGATAAAAAAACGGAGGATGAACTCATGCCCAAGGTGCCCAAGCTAAAGGTGGTGCTCGGTCCCAATGCGCACACCATCACAATAATACCCAGATACCGGGACAACGACGACTCAAAGATTGATGAGCCGAAGACAGCGACGGAGACGGAAGCGGAGCCGGAACTAAAGCGTGTAATGAAACGTCGGAAATCGATGATGCCGCTGGCCAGCAAACCGCTGGTGGACAAATCGGAACTGTTTACCGGTAATAGTTTTGTGTACGAGGACGTTGTGGAGCACCAGCGTCAGCAGCAGGAGCAGCAGCAGCAGCAGCAGACGGAGGAGCCGGAGCCGGAGGAGGAGGAGGAGTCGGAGGAGACGTCGGACAGCAATGCCAGCCGGCGCGCCAACCGGCATCTGGCCAATATGTTCGAGAAGACAAACGACAATTGCAGCATATCCACGCACAATATACTCGCCGGCAAGCGGCGCTCCTGCTTCAATAATCTGGCCATGAACGAGACACAGCTGAGTCGCAATGTCTTCGGCCTGGCGTCCGGCTCGAAGACCAAACCCAAAGCCAAGTCCAAAGAGCAGGCGCCGTCGACGGCAACGGGAACCGGAACGGCAACGGCAACTAAGCGCAAACGGGGCAGGCCGCCCAAAGCTTTGACGGAGGAGCGGGAGCAGCACCAGCAGCCGGAGCAGGAGGAGGAGCTGCCGCCTGCGAAGCGCGTCTGTAACGAGCCGGCGGCTACCTTGCCACCGCCACGGCGCAAGCCCAAGCGCAGCGAGCTGGACAAGCTGAACGAGGACATTGCGCACATGTACTATGCGGACGATGTGATGCGCGCGACCGGACGTCGAGCCTGCACCGCACAGCAGCAGAAGCAGAAGCAGAAACAGCAGCAGAGGCAGAGGCAGAGGCAGCTGCAGGACAGCAGCGGCGCCTCCAGCCTGAGCAGTCGCCGCAGCAGATCGAGCAGCGGCAGCTTTGCCAGCCACGCGGATCTGGCGCCCTTCATACGCAACGTGGCGCGCCGTGGTCGACGCTTTGCGGGCGCCAGCAGCGGCTCGGGTCCGGATCGGGCCAGCTTCAAGGCCAAGCAGCTGGCGGCGGAATCGAGGCGCTGTCAGGTGCGTCTGCCGCGCTGCGCCCAGCTGGAGCAGCTGATCCGGGCGCAGTGCAACAACAAGAAGAAGCGCTCGTCCAGCAAGGCGTCCGCGTCCAGCCCCATTAAGAACATAAATCCCTCGTGGCATGCCATGTCCACGGCGCTGACCAGCTGCGTCATATGTGCCAAGCTCTTGCGCTTCCCTCTGCTGCACTATGTGCAGCATCACGAGGAGCATTTCGGTTCCCGGCTGCCGCCGGGCATCCTGCAGCAGCTGCGCCACGGCCAGGAGAATCGACCCGTTTACGGTCTGTCGCTGCCGACGGCGCAGGGCGTCCGCTATGGCTACAAGTGTCCGTTTTGCCGCAAACATTTGCAGCTGACCAACACAGGGTGGGTGGAGCACTTTGCTCGGCACACGGGCGAACCGAATTTCCAGTGCTCCCGTTGCAAGGTGCCGCGTCATCGCCTCAACGAAATCGAACGCCATGTCGGAGGCTGCGGCGCTGGAGCCCGTGTCGTTGTCAATAACAATTACAGCTGCCGGCTGCCGGTCAGGATTCATGTGTGTCATCTGTGCGATTTTGTGCAGCTGAATCGTCAGAATCTGGAGCGGCACTGGAAGCATCAGCATGCCTTCACGGACGAACCGTTGGCGGGCCTCGGCCAGAAGCTAATCATCTATCAGACGGCCGGGGTGCCAATTGTCAAGTCGCAGGCGCTGGCCAAGAATCTGTTGCGGCGACACAATTCGCAGGCCAATGATGCAATGGGCAAGGCGAAGGGCAGCAAAAAGAACAACAACAACAAGAAGAGACAGCAAAAGCCCAAGCAGCCGACCAAGGTGGAGCCCGAGCCCGAGCAGGAGCCGGAACAGGAGCAGGAGGTGGAGCCAGAGCTCGAGGATGAAAACTCGTCGGCGTGCGTGGATGTGCTGACAATGCCGCCGCCCACCACGCTGCCGGAGGAGGATCAGCTGCTGGTGCTCAACGAGTGCAAGCTGGAGCAGGAGGAGGAGGAACAGCGCCAGCGTGCGGAGGAGGAGCAGCAGCAGCAGCAGCATCAGCAACAACAGCAGGTGGAGACGGAACAGCTGCATGCGGAGGACAATCTGTCCGGCATTGGCTCGGATATTTCCGACAATGAAAAGGAACTCGACGACGAGGGCATGAACACGCCCAAGCAGCGCGACGAATGGATCGATGTCGAGTGCAGCAGCGGCGGCAGCGTCCGCCAAAAGTCAATCTTTCGCAATTTTCACAAATTCTGCAACAAACTGGGCAACGGCAGCCCCGCCGCCAGCAAATCGAGCACCAGGTCAACCAAATCCGCGGCGAGCAGCTGCTGCGACGGCGACGTCGCCGACTTGGATTCCGTGCAAATGCCCGCGCAGGCAACCACGCCCACGCCCACGACCACGCCCATTCTAGCCACGCCCACACAGTTCAGCGTGGAGAATGTGGCGTATCGTTTGCGTGCCACGTCGGAGCAACAACAGTTGCAACCCGCTTACTATTGCAAGCAGCCCGGCTGCAAGTTCTTGTTCTCCAATGAGCTGGAGGGCCTCGAGAATCATTTTGTTCGCGAACATCCGCTGGTGCGCTGGTCCGGCAATTGCGCCAGCTGTACGGAGCAACTGACGCAACCGGAGGAGGGTCTAGAGCCGGGTCTAGAGCAGCGGACGATCAGCGCGGAGCTGCAGCATCTGGTCAGCCGGCACATGACAGTTCCGGCTCCGGCTCCGGCACAAGCGGAGCCCGTCGTTTTGCCCAAGCTGCGCGTGCGACGCTTTACCGGAGATCGTCTGGCTGCCGAGCCGGAACCGGAAGCGTTGCCAACCGCCGCCCAGCTGGACCCCGAGCTGGATCCGGAGCTAATGCAGTTTAATCAGCTCAACACAAATACGATGCTGCGCGAATTGCTGGTCGCTGAGCCGCGTCCGCCCAGCCAACCGCAAGTGGAGCCAAGCGAGTTCCCGCCGATCCTAAAGCCTAAAGCAACGGGCGCTGCGATCGTTGTCAATCATGCGTCCGAGCTGGGCCTGGCCATCAATCAGGTGTACAGTCTGGCTGACGGTCTGCCGCCCCAGCTGGCCGGCGAAACCGTGCAGCTGCCCTCCGCCGCCGTAACCAATGGCCGTTTCGTGCTCACCCAGAACGTGGCCCAGCACTCGGCCGCCGAAATTAACATCACCATCGAGCCACAGCAGCCGGTGGAGAGTGCCGCCAATCAGCGGACGACGCGTCTCGTTGCCGACCGATTCCGTTGCATGGCGCCCAATTGCAATTTCTGTGCGCACACGGTTCTCTGTATACGCGAGCACATGAAGTTCCATTGCTATAGCTTTGGCAGCAAGGATTATCTGCAGTGCGCCTATTGTTCGCACATTGGCAACGACGTGGATGACTTTGTCAATCATGGCGTCATCGAGCACGGACTCGCCTCGCGCTCCGAACTGCACGAAGCCAACGTTTCGCCCCCCACAGCAGCACCCACGGCCACAGCCACGGCTACGTCGGTCAGTCAGCGTATTCGCGATCTGCTCAATCAGCGCAATGGCACTAGCTGCTCCGCGACAGCAACAACAGCCACAGTTTCGCTGGCATCGACATCTGTTGAGGCAGCTCCTCCGTCAACCTACTTCGGGGCGCTGCGGGACACCAACACACCCATATCCAGTGTGTTGGAGGAGCTGCTCAAAAACACCGGCTATGATGGTAAGTAAAGGAATTTCTTAGCTTAAGTTGAATTAGTGGAGCATTCGGATTGACTGGGAGTTCTCTGGGTAGTTCGATTCTAGGGTTTTCTTTAACATTCAAAAGAATTGCTGAAATAGTGCGGCAATTCGGTTTAATTGTGTGCAAGATCATGGAAGATGGAAGATCAATTCGGCAATTTATTGGGCATTCTCGCTGAACTATTGACCCTACTTTTCTTTTTTATTATTCCCTGAACCCATTGAAAATGGGTAAATAGTGTATTTGTGCAAATTTATGTATCAGGCAGAAGGAAGCATCTCCGACCCCATAAAGTATATATATTCTCGATCATCTAGCCATGTCCGACTGTCCGTATGTATGAACGCAAGGATATCAGAACCTATAAGAGCTAGAGACTTGAAATTTTAGCTGTAGGTCCTCCTAGTGCCAGAGCAGATCGAGTTTGTTTCCGATATTCGATAACTTGCCCCGTTTCCAAGTAATCGACAAAAATCGATATCGAAATCCTGTTTTGGTAAATAGTAAGAGCTAGAGTCACCAAACTTGACATGTAGCTTCTAGAATAGTACATATATATATCAAGTATCTTTCATTTTATAGCTATCGCCACCTCCCCGCTGCCACCTCAAAGCTATAAATCATGTTAGTAAACCAACTTGTATAGCCCATCAATTAAAGCCACAATTTATATGCAATTGACTTTTTGAGAATACACAAATATTCTATGGCACAAGAAGATGTACTGTCGAAAATTTCATTAAGATCGGTTAAGAAACACAAAAGTTATGTGCGCACGTGTTAGCAGCAGCTAGCGCAAATTCCAAGAATTTCTGTATATGCGCGTCGGCTTTGAATTCTATCAACAGCATTGCAATTGCGATTGTATTGTTTTCTGTGCTGCTCTTTTAATTGGTTTTTTTTCTCATTAAGACTTAGTGTGGTCTGTAGCGAGTTCGAACCCTACCGAGGGAACTTGTTTTTTTTTAATTTTTCTTTATTACTACTAAAGCAAACGAGCGTGACCTCTTGTTTTGTTTGAGTTGCTGTCATCTTATCTTCCCCTACCTGCTTTCTCTGAGTGTTTAATTAATCATAACGATAGAGCGAAGAAAATTGGTTGCATCTCCTCTATTATAGAAAATTGTAGTTGAAGTACATTGGAGCTGTTTTGGCATTAAAGTCTCCAAGGCGATCACCAAAAAAGGTGGGTTTGGGATGGGTTTGGCTATCTTCCCCTGTCTCTTTTAGTTAGCAGAATATATCAGTGCTTTAAGAGATAAAAAGAGTTGTCGTAGCAACTCCACCGGAAGATTGTAAAAGAACTTTCTTTTCGCACGGATCCCGACGCAAAGTTCGGCAACCCTATAGCCGTTCAAGCGATCGATGGGTTGTATATCATAAAAATGAATAAAGTTCATCTATCTACTTGTTAAATAGCTTAACAAATTCGAGGGTAGTCTAATAAAGGTATGTATGTTACATCAAGCATGATTATAAGGTTAGTTAAAGAGATGAAATATCGTCAAGAGTCTGCTGGAGGACACTAGAATCTCAGCCCCAATTGACCCTACTCAAAAGCAGAAGTCAGGTATAGGGCAGATAAGAGATATAATAAGTGACCCTTGTTGTGTACGGATCATTTAACTCCCTACCTTGTTGACAATGTGTCGTAAAATGAGAGTCGAATTTAAGTAATCATGATTTATGATCAAGAACTACGCTTAGAACATTGAATTTACTGTCGGAGTAGTTGGCACACCCGCGTTGTAAGCTGTAGGAAAGCAAAAGGGTCATTCCCTGAAAATGGTTGATGCTACCTGTGGAATGTGGTTTCTGCTAACAGATCTCTGTTTTGTGGCTAAGTAGAGCTGTGGGGGATTCAAGGCGTTGCGGAAGATTGGAGTGCGCAAATTCCGTCGGTTGCTTGATGGAATATCTTGGGAGAAAGATTAATTTGGCATAGGATTTCAGGTCAACCTAACAGCATTGCATGCCCAGTATTAAGTATTTGGGTAAATAATCTCCTCCTTAGTCTCCTGATAGGTCGGGCACCTTGGAGGTTGCTGGCGAGCCTATTGGCGTGTGTGGCTAGCCGATTGTTGTATCGGGCGCAGTGGGTCCTAATTTGTTCTTCGAGCCAGGGAATCTTCAGATCTCTATGGAGAACGCTGTTGCGCACGTAGTATGGAGCTCCTGTCATCCGGCGGCGAGTCTTGCTTTGAAGAGACTGAACTCTCTTCCGGTTGGAAGGAACTGCCAAGAGAGATCTGTATGGCGTATCGCCAAATGGGTGCCACAGTTTGTAAGTAAACTAGCCGTTTGCAAGGGATAGTTGTCTGCGGGGGTTGAGGAACCATTTTAGTTTTTTCTGTTTATTTCGACAGCGTTGCACAACTCCTCTAATGTGTCTCAAGTATTTTATTTCGCTCTCTTGGGTTAGCGTTAGTCCGTTTAGCCTCAGCGTTGGCGGTACTCCTCTTCTGATTGTGAAGCACACAGTGGTGCTTATGGCAGGGCTTAGTTTGACGTTCCAGCGTCGAGCACAGGTGCTAAGAAGGTCCAGGTAGTCCTGCGCAGCAACTGCAGCAACAACTGGGGACCTGGCGCTGACCATTGCGCAGACGTCGTCGGCATACGTTGTTGTAAGTTGAGTGTGTTCAAAACTCCTTATATCATGTGGATTAATGAAAAACTTAAAGCTTAAGTCTCCTAGATCCTTTACAAAGGTAGCAATAGAAGTGTCGCCCACCAAATCGCATTGTCGAAGTTCCTTTTAAAATAGGAAGGTTCTCTATTAAAAAGTTACCCTATCTCAAGATAGGGTACCCTATCCCTTGCATGGATTAAAAAAGGATGTCTTTAACATCATTCCCAACAACCTTCTTTCGTTTACTATCCAAGCTGTGGAAGACACGGAAAAGCGTTTATCTGTGCTATTACTGGAAGATAAAAAAGGTGGAAAACCTAACCTGTATTTCGCCGAAGTCCATGGCAGATCTTTTTTGGGACAAGTCTAATCGAATCAAGTTTTACTGGTTAGCTTTTACTAATATACGCTTTTCATAATGCAATAGAATTGTTAGGGAATTATGATTGGGTTACGCGAAAGGAATTTGATTTAAATGGGTGCCAATCCAGACCGCAAAACTCACCTCAATTTAAACTCGATTCCAGATAACAAGCTATATGCTTGCCCCTTCAAGGCGTGTAGCGTGCCGCTGACGGAAGACGCCTTTGTCAATCATGTGCACTTTCACATGGCCAGCAGTCCGAATATTGGTGCGCTTACCTGCAAGTTCTGCCGACAAACCTTTGAGCGTCCGGCATCGTTGCGTTCGCATCTGCAGCAGATGCACGCGCGGCACAAATACTTTTGCAGCATTTGCCTGGAAACGACGGCGAATCGAAGGCTAATGCATCAGCATCTGTCCAGCCAGCATGGCGAAGAATATCGTCTCGTTAATTGCCAGCAGCAGTTCATTGAGCTGCCCACACAGCCGGAGGATCAGCCGGAGAATAGCAGCGGCGTGGTGGCAAAATGTTGGGTTTGCGCCGTCGAACAGCCGTTCGGGAAAAGGCAAATGGAAGACTTTGTCAATAAGCTGCTGGACGAATGGCTGTATCGCCGCCAAGGCACCAAGACCATCTATCGACCCTCGGAGCTGAGTCTGCTGCCGCGCCAGCGCTCATTCGACCAGATGCTGATGTGCGCCGAATGCCAGTTCCAGTCACAGGAATACAAACATCTGCACAACCATCTGCAGCAGCACCGGGAGAAGGCGGTGCTCGTCGCTTACCATATTAAGCCGACGACCAAACAGCCGCCGGCGTCCACATCATCCATCAACGAGGCGGCGGAGCCGGCTAGCTTGGCTAGCTCGGCACCCGCCGCCGCCGCCAGTCAAGATGATACGGGCAGCCATGTGCCACGCATACCCAAATGGAATTATGTGCCAAAGGCTGAGCGGTTCGTTTGCTGCATTGCCGAATGTCGTGTCCATCTGGCCACGGAGTCGGCGTTGCGGCAACATTTCATCACGGAGCACAGCTATGGCCAGCTATACAAGTGCGTCCACTGCCAAGCTGAGGACAAGTTGTCCACCCTCGAGAAGCTGCTCGAGCATTATGCCTATCACAAGCGATTCATTTACCAGTGCGGTCTCTGCCCTGCGTTCCATCCCAAGCGGCTCTTCATCGAGCGACACATTCAGCGGCATATCGGTCAGAATGTCGACTTGATCATCCACAGGCGCAACGACAACTCCCTCAACAGCGAGATCCGTTGGATTAAGTCATGTGAGTATAAGAGTCGAGGACAATATCTATGAGAACTTACCTTTTATCTAGAAATGATCCATTGAACCAATAAAAAAAAGGGGTTAAATTGATTAAGTCGACGAGTTGAGTCAATTTAGCCTTGTCTGTTTGTCTGACTGTATCGACCGCATCCAACTTGAGCTCAGATCGATAAGTATCGATTTTGAGCCGCATCGAACTTGAGCTCAGATCGATAAGTATCGATTTTGAGCCGCATCGAACTTGAGCTCAGATCGATAAGTATCGATTTTGAGCTGCATCGAACTTGAGCTCAGATCGATAAGTATCGATTTTGAGCCAGAAACATAGCTCCTCCATACTCGAAACCCCCTTTTTGGGAGATTGGAATCTTAATTTCCTGGACCACGAAATTCAGTTAGGACCTCAAAGCTCGGCAAGCGCGTGATAGGCGGGATCTCTCAGTAGCTGGAAGCTTTCTACAATTTATGATCTCTTTCGAGTGGAAGTAATTGCCCGTCTGAGAGTCCAGTGGAAGAAGCATCCGTATTTATTCCGATCGCCAACCAGCAATAAGGTCTCTCTGTTAAGAACTGTCGCCTATCGCTCCAAGGGCTGGAAGTTCATCTCAACAAGTTAATGGCGCCGGAATCCCTTCTCCGAATCCCTCCTCTGCGGTGATTAGAACTTAGATTCACCAATAACCAGCATTAGCCCGAGGCATCACTAGACTAGACTCTCTAGAGGCTCTCATGCCTCTGGATCTTTTGTCTCCTAAATCGAATTCGTTTTAGATATCGTTTCCTTGGAACGTGTCTCCTTCTGGCTAATAGATGTCATCCGTCATCGAGGGTCTGGGAAGAAACGAAAGAAGCATCAATTAATTATGATCTCTATTTGGAATATTTCACATTTGATCCCCTCCTCTCCCACATTTATTTCTGGCATTGAAATGAACTCATTTGAATTTTTTCAGCCCTGGTTTTACGCACCAACCCTGAGGATTGGCTATGCAATCTGTGCACCGTGGTGGTGTCCAGCCAGGGCCAGATATTGGCTCACATGGCACAGGTGCACGGACGGAAACATCAGTTCAGCTGTGCGTTTTGTAGTGTGTGCGATAAGGATGCGACGGCAATGATCCAGCATATGCGACGCGAACATCCCGAGCAGCGGGTGCAGCCCATTAAGAACTATCAGCGGTGCAAGGTGAAGAACTGGCATACATTGGGCTTCCATTGCAATTCGTGCGACGTTGCGGCCAACAGCTACCAGCGCATGCGTAAGCACTGCGAGACACGGCATAAGATTGGATTTCAATACAAATGTGCCCACTGCTCGCAGGGGCATGCCTTGGAGCGCGTCATCATTGCCCATATGCAGGAGAATCATTTGGACAAAAAGGGACTTGTCCAACAGCAGTTCGAGCGGGTGGCCAACGAGATGCCCGATAACGATTATTGGGCTATGGCCCATGCCTTCGATACATCGATCAACACGATGCCCATCACCAACAATGCCGGCAGCAGCAGCAG
This sequence comes from Drosophila lacicola, assembly GCA_035045355.1. Taxonomy (NCBI): domain Eukaryota; kingdom Metazoa; phylum Arthropoda; class Insecta; order Diptera; family Drosophilidae; genus Drosophila; species Drosophila lacicola. The sequence goes on along the minus strand of JAWNPB010000148.1, from coordinate 2,620,712 downwards.
CAGCAATAACAACAACAACAATGACAACAGTAATAACAACAAAACCTGCACCGTCACGAGCAACAGCAGCAGCTTCGTCAATGAGCCCACTATTATCGATGAGATCGAATTGTTTTCGTCGGATGAAGAGACTTATGAACAGGTAAGTTGCATTTTTAATCGCTATGCGCCATTTAACTCAAGTGCGTGTCATAGTCGTGAGCCTTGGTCGGGCCAACTATCATATGCGTTGCTTACTCCGCGCTATTAATCGATCGTTGTTCGTGTTGTGCGTGTCATAGTCGTGAGCCTTGGTCAGGCCAACTATCATATGCGTTGCTTACTCCGCACTATTTATCGATAGCTATCGTACTTATGAGCCATGGTATCGAAATCGATGCTTGCGTACATTTACTTATTGATTTGCATATGTGTGTGTGTGTGTGCATGTTGTTTTTCAACATAAAAAAAAACGGTCAGAATGACCCAGCCCTGGTTTGTCGGCCAGCATTGTACTAATTATACTTTCAAATGCCTAAAAAGGACAGAAAAGACTTTCGGTGACTAAGCTGCATAGTTTTTATTCTTAATTTAATACCAGATTTTCTTTCTCCGAATACATGAATTACATATTTTCTCGATTAGCCGCAACAGCTGAGCGAATTAAGTAATTACCGTATCTTGGCAACTAGAAGTTTCTCCAGGCGTTCAAATTTTGTGCGTATATCGATAGCTCGCTTATCGATAAATTGCAACGCTGCCATGAAACGGTCTAATTTTAATCAAATATCGGTGCCAGCTTAGTTTATTCAAAATAGATTACTTTTTGTTTATGATTATCGACAAATCGATTAATCGATAGTTATCGTTTGCTTGCAGAGAACATACGAATTCACCTGTTCGCACTGCAACGAGACGAGCAGCGATGTCTTCGAGCTGCGCACCCAACATTGGGCGGAGAAGCATGCGGAGCATCCATTTTATTTTAGCGTACAGCCGCAACTGCGCTGTCCGGAATGCCGGAATTTTGTGGGCAATGCAAAGTCGCTGCTGGAGAATCATCTGCCCAATGTGCATTCCATACGCAATCTGGTGGCCTGCGATGTGAACAAACCGAACGAGTGCGCGTTCTGCCATCATCGTTACCAGGGCTGGTTGGGCCTGGCCCAGCATATGGTGACCGAGGCGCATTTGTCCAACGATCTGAAATCGCTCAAGGATCGGGAGCTGAACGAACTGCTTAAGCTGGGCGCCGTCAGCCAGCGGAAGTCGCGCGAGTCGCGGGAATCGCCCGGCGAATATCCCAACGAGTATTATCAGTGCAACATGTGCCGCGTGATAATGCCAACAAATGTGGCAATGGCGCAGCATGGACGTGTCGAGCACAGCGGCTCGCCGGAGCGCTTCTGTTTCCGTCAGGTCAAGGATCTGCTCATCTTTCACTGCTCCTTCTGTATGTTCGCCTCGACCACGGAAATGGAAACGCTGCGTCATATGCTCGATCATTATAAGAAATTCCGGCACTGTCATTTCTGTCAGACCATACAAAATGATGGCTTCGAGGAGTATATACAGCATTGTTATACGTTCCATCGGGATGCGGTGCATCGATTTCAGGAGGTCCATCCGTATACGGATCTGAAAAAGTTCCTCATGCAGGTGCTCTATCAATTCCAGAACGGTCTCATCATTAGCAAGAGCAGCCTGCGCCGGACACGCTTCCAGGACGAGCGCACCATGCTCAAATTGTACACGGAACTGATGCGCAAGGCCCAACAGCCGCCGATACCACGTCTCCTGATCAGCCAGCTGCTCAATCGCAATGTCACAACCACGGCCACTGCCACATCCAACGGCCAGCAGGGGCAGCAGCCCGGCGAAGCCAAGTCTGCCAAGTTAATCAAGCGACGCAAAACCCTCAATCCCGATGATCTGAATGCGCGCCTAAATGCCACGCCCAGCGTGCCACAGCAGCAGTCGCAGCAAAGTAGCCGCACCTCTGTCATCAATTGGCACACATCCTTTACGGGCAATCAACTAGCTGCCACGCCCAGATCGACTCCTCCTCCTCCTCCGCAGCAGCCGATGCCATCTCTCGAGCGCATCCTGAAGCGTCGCAGCACCTTTGTGGACATCGGGCAGCTGGCAACGACGCCGCCTGGCCTGAAACGCAGCTGCCCGCCAGATCGCGATGCCTAAACGGACGGACGGACGGACTCCGGCTCCGTTTCAATTGTATATCCCCCCCGCCTAGCAATACGTAAAGACGTTCTAAGGACTGCCAACAGTATTTTGGCCAATTGTAAAAGTGACATGATAATAATGTTACCCTAGACTTAAGGAATATGTATTGATAATAAATATTCGATTCCAATTGGCAAAGGCTGTGCCGTCAGAGTGCAGACAAACAGTCCAACATTATGAACAAGAAACTGACTTTTTTTCTATTGCTATATACCCTGCAAATAACAAAAATTTAAACTTGTAATTTTAAGGGTAGAGAGAGAGAGAGAAAGATAGATAGAAAAATATATAGATAAATAGATATGAGATAGATAAGCTTTCCGTTTGCAGACATGTTAGCTGTGCGTCAATCATCAATCGTTCAGTCAATCAATCACACACAAAAAAAGAAACTATCTTTAGTGGCGCTTTCAGCGTGTATTCTGCTTTGAGGCATGGCAGGGCGTATGCTTGCCCTATGCATCAATCATCAATCAGTTGGTCAATCAATCAATTAAAGAGCAGCATGCTTACTAGCATTATGGTACAACAGCTGAAAGGTAAGCATGCCCCTAGCCTCTGCATCAATCATCAATCAGTTGGTCAATCAATCAAACGAAGTACAGCTCCTAATATCTCCGATAATTATCTAAGCGCGCATTCTGCATGCAGAGATTATGTTTGCTGAAAGCTGGGCGCGTCCCTGGCCTGTGCGTCAATCATCAATCGGTCAGTCAATCAATCACACGACTAAAATAAGAACTACCTTATTATATTTTCTAACTTTTTTAGCGTATGTCTTGTATCCAGGCTTGGCAGGCATATGCTTACCCTGTACATCAATCATCAATCAGTTGGTCAATCAATCAAACGAAGTGCAGCTCCTAATATCTCCGATAATTATCTAAGCGCGCATTCTGCATGCAGAGATTATGTTTGCTGAAAGCTGGGCGCGTCCCTGGCCTGTGCGTCAATCATCAATCGGTCAGTCAATCAATCACACAATTAAAATAAAAACCAACTAGTTATCTTCTTAACTCTTTCAGCGTATGTCTTGTATCCAGGCTTGGCAGGCATATGCTTACCCTGTACATCAATCATCAATCAGTTGGTCAATCAATCAAACGGAGAGAAGCTAAAGAAGCACTTTTAGCTTGCATTCTGCTTGCTGGCATTATGCTACAACAGCTGAAAGCTGGGCGTGTGCCTGGCCTGTGCGTCAATCATCGATCAGTCAGTCGGTCAATCAATCAATCACACGATAAAAAAAAGGAACAAAACGTAAATATAATTGTCTCAGCGTGTATTCTGTTTGCAGGCATTGTGGTACAACAACTGAAAGCTGGACGTGTGCCTGGCCTGTGCGTCAATCATCAATTCGTCAGTCGGTCAATCAATCAATCACACGATAAAAAAATGGAACAAAACGTAAATATAAATTTTTTTTAGCGTGTATTCTGTTTGCAGGCATTATGGCATTATGGGCGTGTGCCTGGCCTGTGCGTCAATCATCAATTCGTCAGTCGGTCAATCAATCAATCACACGATAAAAAAAAGGAACAAAACGTAAATATAATTTTTTTTAGCGTGTATTCTGTTTGCAGGCATTGTGGTACAACAGCTGAAAGCTGGGCGTGTGCCTGGCCTGTGCGTAGATCATCAATCAGTCAGTCGGTTAATCAATCAATCACACGATAAAAAAAAGGAACAAAACGTAAATATAATTGTTTTTAGCGTGTATTCTGTTTGCAGGCATTATGGCATTATGGGCGTGTGCCTGGCCTGTGCGTCAATCATCGATCAGTCAGTCGGTCAATCAATCAATCACACGACAAAAAAAAAGGAACAAAACGTAAATATAATTGTTTTAGCGTGTATTCTGTTTGCAGGCATTGTGGTACAACAGCTGAAAGCTGGGCGTGTCCTTGCCCTGTTGGCGCGCAACATTGGCGCAGCGCAGCTGATTGAAGAACTCGCAGGGCGTGGCATAGGTGATCAGCTGGTCGTTGCGACTGACGCAAACGGGACGATAGTAGCGCGGACAGCTAAACTCGCAGCTGTTCTCGTCCAGGCCGATGGCATCGATGTTGTTGCCAAGGGATTGTGCCGGCGCCTCCTGCTCCTCCTCATCCTCCTCCTCCTCATCCTCCTCCTCCTCATCCTTCCCATCATCTACATCCAGGTACTGTGCATCTTCCCCCTCCTCCTCCGCCTGCCCGCTGTTGGCCTGCAAATATATATCCTCGCTGCCCGCTGTGGCATAGTCGTCCAGCTCCGCCGTGGAGAGCTGCTCGGCAGCTGCTGCTGCCGTGCTGGCCAGCAGGCTCATCAATAGCCAGGCTGCCATTGAATGCATCTTGGACGCCGCCTTAATTCAATTCAATTTGAACTGTGCTCCCAATCGGCAACGCGTTCGCATTTTATAGTCCGCGTTGCCAGCCAACAGTTGTGCAAATAAAAAAGCCAAAAAAAAAGAAAATACGTTGAACCACATGTGAAACAATTCTTAAAGCTATTTTTTTGTTGTGGCATTAGATAAATATTCAAATGTGAATCAAGGGCAGCTTTGGCTTTGACTGATAGCTGCTCGAATGTTTGAATGTATTCCCCCGGCCAATTGTCAGGAAATGAGCCGCAGCAAAATATTCCTGAGTTGAACCAAGCCGAGGAGTAAAATCGGCCGCATCTGGGGACTATATCCTATAAGTACCAAGACGAGGAATCCATCTATAACTGAGTTTTTGTGGAAAATGTGTGAAACGGGCAGAAGAAAGCATTTTTCTAGTTTTACAGGGTATAAATTGTCGATCAGGTCAACAAGCTGTGTCGAGCCAGCGATCTACAAAAGCTAATTACTTCAAATATGAAATCGAAATGCCTCGATAACAACAGTTAACTACTTTCATTTTCATAAAATCGATAAATATCGATCTCGAAACATGACTGACTACAATTTAATCTATAATATACAATTAAAGAATATTTAACAGAAATGAAAATAAGTTCTATATTCCAACAATTACGATCAGACGATTCTAATCTTTGGCATATTCCTGATTTCAGGGCATTTATAAATTGCGATCGATCATTTTATCAGCGATCGTATTTAATCTTGCGACACATCGTAAAAGTCTGTTGCTAACTTAAACAATTTAAACACAGTTCAATGTGCGTAAACGCATTTAATTCATGATTACATTTTATAAATGTGTAAATATTTAAAACACATATCAAAATATGTTTCCAATTGCACTTCAATATAGTTAACAAACAGATTATTGCATATGTGTATATATATATAGTAAAATAATCCTGTTCCGAATTCCGTTTCAATTTTTACAATTTGGCATTTAAAGTGTTCTAATTTACATAGTTTTACGTTAAGGCACATTTTGTTTCATTTTCACTTGTTTCTAACCACAAATTGTACAGATACAAATGATGTACAGCTACGCAAGTGTTCCATTTTCACTTGTTTCAATATGAGAACACTTTCTGAAATTGACCTTTAAACATTATTTGGCATTTATATTCAATAATTTGCACTTGTTTTTTTTTTATATAAACTGAAATGAAAACTGGAAGACAATTATGTTTCATTTTCTATGAGAAATTATTGAATGGAACAAAGCTATAAATGGAAGTTTTGGCGTTTCATATTCACTTGTTTCGATAAATACATGAAATCAAGTTTTTGGAATGGAATGGAATGTAAATTTTGGCACAGCGCATTTCATAACATATTTTGGTAACATGAATTCGGAATTGGGAACAGGCTAATTGATAAGATATTGATAACAGGCTTTCGATAGGGCGTGGAACATGTGAGACAAGGCTGATAGGTGAAAGACGAATTTTAACTCCCAATCAAATCCAGTCCATGTAGCCCTGCTCGAAGGCGTGACGCAACACCTCGAATATCTGTCGATTGGCCGCGTCGCCGGCAATGTCCATGGATAGTTTGTAGAACTCGGCGCCGTGCATTTGCGTCTCGAACAGCTGGGAGAGCCGATCACAGTCGGCTTTGGTGCCCAGCAGCCAGGGCATGAAGTGCATGCAGACCATGACGCCGTAGAAGGCGTAGCGCTTGAAGTGCGCCTCGAAGCGCTCAAAGCTGGAGAGAGGATTAAGCATATTTAAACTGCAATGCAGGCACATAAAAAAAGTCACCTCTCACGCACCTGTAATCGCTGAGCAGCTGATTGATTTTCTCCGCGGGCAGCGTATCGTGATTGCGCTGCAGCAGCAGCTCCAGCGTATCGTGCATATGCTGATGATAGAGACGCAGCAGCCGGGCAAAGATTGCGCCGCGATCCGCGGCCGGCGTGTTCATGTACAGAAAGAAGCTGAGATCGATGGCGACGCTGCTGTAGCGCGTCTCCTGGAAATCAATCATGCGGATGTCGTCGACGCTGCCCTCCGCGTTTTCATGGAACAGCACATTGTTGCGATTGAAATCGCCGTGCAGAAACGTGCTGAAATGCGATTCCGGCTGCGTCGCATCCAAGGCGTCGCTTCGTATATGCTCGAGCAGCTCAACCGGCTGCTCGAAGTACTTGTCCCGCAGACGCTGCAGCGCCGCCGCGAAGCGCGTCTCCTGCGGCAGCTGATCGCGGCAGCGATCGTAGAACGCATAGAACCGATCGAAGGCCACGCGATAGAGCACCGCATAGAGATTGGGCGAAGCCGAAGCCTCAAAGACGAACGGCAACGTGATGAGCTCGCCGCGCAGCCGCTCGTGCAGCTGCGGCTCCAGTATGCGCAGGGCATAGCCCAGAGCATGATACGGACCCAGTATGCGGCACATGGCCGCCAGCTGATCCGGGCGCAGCGTCAGCCGCGGCCCCAGCTCAAAGCCCGCCGGCTTCAGATGCTGCAGCGCCAGCACCGACTCCCTGGCCTCGCCCAAACCTATTGGAAACAGAGATAAGTGAGGCAATTGACAGTGGCGCGGCGGCGCTCTCACCCTCGATCAGGCCAAACTTGGCGCAATAGACGCGCGGCACCAGCTGCTCGACCAGATCCGTGTTCAGTTTGCTGCTGCGCAGCAGATTCTCGTAGGCGGGCAGCAGCTCCGCATAGACAAAGATCTCGTTGGCGAACTGCGTGTACGACTTGCTCGACTCACGGAACTCGGGGCTGCCCTTCATGAACTTGACCAGCACCAGCTCCTGCCGGGCGCTGCAATAAAATTCAGAAAACTGAGTGGTTTTTTTTCTGGGCATTAAACTAAGTTAAACTCACTTTCCGGCGATTTTCATGTCCAGCTGGACTGTGTAGAGCGCGGACATGAAGCCGTCCAGCCCGTTGGAGCACTCGATGCTGTGCGAGTCGAGGACCGCATCTTTGCCAAAATACTTGTAGATATCGTACACCAGATATCTTTCCATATAGTCCAATTGCTGTTGTTGCGTCGACATTTTGGATCTTCACCTGCTTCACCTGCTTCAGCTGCTTCACCTGCTTTGCTTGCACTGCGCCGTTTCGCTTTCGCTTAATCGGCTTTTTATAGCGGCCTTTAATTATCTCAGGTACACGTATGTTCGGTATTTCGTATCTGGATTTAGCTGCGATCGCGTATCGACGAATTCGTTTTTTTTTTTTCCTTTTCTCTCTTTTGTTTGTTTCAAACTGAAACTCGTTTTGCAGCATTGCATCTGGTTATCGTTATCGTTATCGTTAGCCCTGAGGTTGGGTGTCGCGCGCAACGGTTTTCATTTGGGCGCCAATTCAAATGCGAGATATTCATCTGCATTTTATTTGAATTCGTAAATGTTAATAAATTTCATTTTTAATAGGTGTTGTTTTAGTTTCTTGAACGATGGATATGCAGTGAGTAAAAAAACATCCTTAAAAAATTACCCACCTTCATAATTTCTTAAGAAAGACTAACGGAAATTTTCTTGTTATTGTTAATTTTCTTAAATTTATTAGTTGAGTGTTCTTCTTCCCGCTAGAAAGAATATTCATTCTATAAATTAATATTTATACATTTTTTTAATGCACTTGCTTGATTTTTAGTTCCTATTTTATTAAGTCAAATTATCAAAAAAAAAATATAGTGACATTAAAATATCTTGTTAAACATTTTACATATTTAAACAAATTTATTGAATATTATTGATTTATTTTAAGAAATTATCAAATTTATTTTGCATTTAACGTTGCATGATGTTATTGTCATGCATGCTCGGCACTGTGTATCGATATGTTTGCGATTAATCGATAGCATACGCTGGAGTCCTGGCAGCGCAGTTATTGGCGATTGCCAGCCCTGCTCTTGTGGAGTTATAAAAATAAAACAAAAACTGTTCAAAAAACGAAAAGTTTTAAGCATACTAGTGGAAAATTGTGCATTAGCATATGCACATATACCTACATATGTATGTCGTATACATGAGTGCAAGCAGTAATTCAGCATAGCGTGAGTGTTGGTGCGTCGGGCGTGTTTTGTGGCCGCAGTGTTGTCAGCTTCTGATTACAAGAAGAGATGGAAAAATGAAATAAAAGTGGCAAAAAAAAAGCGTCAATTTTGAGCCATGTTTTTTTTAGCCGCAAAGCAAATACAATTAAGTGGGCATCTGTGCAGCGTTCAGTTGACAACACTGGTGCATTGCCCGGTTGCCAACCAAAGCCAAATAATAAAATCAAAACAAGTATACTAGCAAGTAATGAGCAGCGTGTGTGTGTGCTAGTGTTAGTGTTGGTGTCTGAGTGTGTGTGTGTGTCAACGCTACGAAAGGAGCTACAAAGCGAGTGAGCAAATAAACGTGCTGGAAAAACATAAATGCAAGGCAACGCTGCTCAACACTGTCGCTATCGCTGCTGCTGCTGCTGCTGCATTTAACAGCACTGTTCCCACACTGTACATATAGTATTTTTTTGTATTTTCCATGCCGCTGGTATTTTTGTATTTTCCATTTCTCTTCATTTTCGTTTTGCTCTTTGGTACGTACAGACGTGTGAGCGCGCGTTTTTTTGTCGCCATCGTCGTCTGTTGTCGTCATTTCGTCGTTTCGTGTGTGGCAACAAAAAATATTTCAGGCTATATAAATCAATTAAGCCAACCAACAACAAGTCAAAGCATATGTGAAATCGCATTTAGTTAACATTAGCTCATTTTTTTTTGTCGCCTTTCTTGCGCATGTTTCGAGCGCTGCAGCAGTGGCAGCAGCAGTAAAAAAGGTTGGTGAAAAAAAGCCGTCGTCGTCGTCGGCCTGTTCTCGTTATCGGCTGTCGTCGTCGCGCCGTTCCACCGTTATACGAACTGTGTATGTGTGTGTGTGTGTGTGCATTTACTTTTTGTTATTGTGCTGCGTCTTTTTTTTTAATTTTTAATAAATATACACATCTATATTTTTTAAAAGCAAACAAGCATAAAAGTGCATTGAAAACAAAGAAGAAGAAAAAGTTGCAGCGCCAGTTATCGAAAATTAATCGTCGCCTCGCGTTGCGTTGTCTGTTTTTTTTTTGTGCTCTTTTTAGTGAGCATTTTTTTTGTACTCCGCCTCCGCTGTTGCGACGCGCTCTTTTGTTAGCCGCAGCGTCGTCACCGTCGCATTTCGCTGCCTGTGTATGCGTGCGACAGCGCTTTTTTTCATGTTGTTTTTTTTTTTTAGTGTGCTAAAAGTTATTGTTGAATATGTTTTAATATCTCTTTCTCTCTCTCTCTCTCTTTCTCTCCCGCTCTATATGTGTCCATATACATATGTATGTTATTTATGAAACGTTTCCAGCAGCAAGAAACAACAACAAACGTAACAAACAAACAAAAAAAAAAAGCAAAATTGTTTGTCAGCTAGTGTGTACATACATACGTATGTATATGTGTGCATATGTGTCCGTGTGTCTGTGTGTAAGCAGCAGCAGCAGAAGCAGCGTCGCCGTCGTCTTTAGCTTCAAGTGAAACATGTTTTTTTGTATGGCGCTGCCCACGGCGACAACCACAACAACAAAATTGACAACAATTTATAACAAAAACAACGACTACAACAACAACAACAAACAGTAACAGTCAACATGTAAGTGCAGCCTTTTATTTATGTATGTATGTATGTATTGATATGCACATATGCATGTGTATGCTTGCCTGCCTGTGCGTGTGTGTGTGTGTGTGTGTCTGTGAGTCGCAGTCTCGGCCCAGCTAGTCAACAGCATCAAATTTGTTTGGTTATGTTGAACGCGTTGCCGCTGCTGGCGTCAACGTCGCTGCCGGCGTTGCCACCGTGTTACATTTTGCGCGCAGACGGTGGCAGCGCCACCGCCGCCGCAAACATATTGGATTTGCCGGCATTTTCTGCTTGTGCACTTCTGTTTCTGATTGGGAAGGCATGTGGTTTTGCGGTCCGCAAATATGTATGTGTGTGTGTGTGTGTGTGTGTTCGAGCGGTTTGTGTGTGTGTAGTGTGCACGCCAGGTAGCAACATTCAGCCGCATATACATGTGCTCAAATGCTGGCAAAAGGCAAACAAGAATTTTAAAAAGCCATTGACGCCGCCGCAGCAGCAGCGCTGCGGGCAGCGACATTTGACAGCATACACACACACAGACAGACCATACACTTACATATATGTATATGTAGACGGTCCGTGTACAGCTACAGCCGCAGCGCTCTCACGCTGCTTTTTCCGCTAGCCGCTGCCGACGTCGACGCTTTGTCTGCACAGAAGCGCAAACAGCAGCGCTGCTCTTGTTTGTTTAATTTTGATAAAAATGCGTTTAATAAAATTACAACCAAAATTCTTGAATTAACAAATGCAATATGTTTGCCACGCGCTCTCTCTCAAACTTCACTAGACTCTCTCTCGCGCTCTCTCAATCTTTATCCCTTTGTCTTGGTGCATTTTAATTACAATTTGTTGTTTAGCCAAATTCACCAACAAATCGCACGCTGTTTTCAGCCATTGAGGGCGAGAGAGCGTTAAAACGCGCTCTCTCTTTCGCTCTCTCGCACTGCTGCTGCCCATTTGAACAGAAAACTTCAACAACGTTGCCGGCAGGCAGCACCCAGCAACAACAATACCAACAACAATAAGAAACGCTCTCTCCCTTCTGCTGCCGTCCTGTCGTGCGAGTGCGAAGGCGAAGGCGAAGGCCCATCAACAGCTGGACAGAGGCGCGGGCAGAGGGCGCTAGCAGCAGCAGCAGCTGTTTGGCAATTGGCAACATTGAACGGTACCCCACGACGATTCCGTTAATCCACTCGTTCCCTTCCCTTCCATTTCATTTCATTCGATACCATTCCATTTCGTTTCGTTCCTTTCCGTTTGGGTCATTTACTTTTGCCCTTTCGCTAAAACAATTGCACTTTATTTGCCCTTGTATCTTGTTTATTTATGCCTCGCCTTGTTGTTCTTTCTTCTCGTCTGCTTCTGGCCATTTTTCGTGAGAAAACGCTCACGCATTTGCGCAAAATATGCAAACGATACTTATTATTTTTTTTTTTTCACATAAACATAAACAAAAACGCAAAACGCAAATGCAAAACAATCGCGCATGTGGCGTCAGGTGCATCAGCGCCGCATTTCCTATGAACTTCACATTCAAAACAAACACGCTGAGATCTTTTTTCACTTAATCGTTTTGCTAAAATAGGCATGCAAAAGAGTTGACGACTGTTTAGATACCCTTTAATAGGTTTCTAGTGGTTTATTTGAAGAAGTCTGCCCATGGATAGGCTCGTTTCCATTTGATTCTCGTGAATTGGAGCGGAACGCGTGAAAGTATCAAAAATCACAAATAATCTTAAAAGGCTTAGGATATCCTGTAGCCGATTCTAGCGTGAGTTCTTCTCAGTTCGATGAGAGCAAAGATTAACGAAGAGACCGTCTTTTAAGTGGTTCCATGCACACATTCTGTTCCATTCGATATTCGTGAATTGGCTCCGAAACGCGTGAAAATATCAGAACTGAAAAATAATCTTCATATGCTTACGATATCTAGCTCCGACAGTTTCTCATGCTCTCGTATTACAAGACACTTTTCAAAGATAAGAAAAGCTTTGTGAACACGTAAAAGCTTAAATAAGTTTTGAAAGCTCGTGGAATCAAGAAAACTTATAATGCTAATATGGGCATTTAGATATTGATATTTGCAATGAAAGCTGAAAGCTTTTGGGAGTTGCGAAACAGATCAAGCTGAAAGCTCATGGAATGTGGGAATACAAAACGCAGCTCTTATGTCAAGCTTAAAGCTCGTATAGAAGAGGAAGTTTGTAAGCAACTGGAGGCTTGATTTGAAAGAAAGATTTAAAAAATGTAAATATACTTGAAAGCTCACGAAAGGATTATCTTAAGCTGCAAGCTTTTGGAAGATGCGAAACAGCTCAAGCTTAAAGCTTACGAAAGAGGAAGCTGAAGGAAACTGAAGAGCTCATGTGAATATGCATCTGCTCATCTAAGTTGAAAGCACACAAAAGAATTAAGCTCAAAGCTTTTGGAGGATGCGAAACAGCTCAAGCTGAAAGCTCACGGAAGAGGAAACTGAAGGCTACATTTGAAAGCTCACGTGTTGATCCTCTGACAAAGCAAACCGTTTTTTTTATTTTATGTACGAAAAACCGCATGAAAAGCTCTTAAAGAAAATATACAAAAAAAAGAAAAAGAAGAAGGAAAAGTAATTGAAGGCAAGTGCAACAACAATGGGAGTTATCGCCCGATCGATCAGATATATATGTGCTATATATACATATGGAGAAGAGCCTAAAGTCGTCGCTGCTGCTGCTGCTGTCGCTGGCGTCGTCGGCGCCGACGCAGGCTGCTGCCGCTGCGATGCCTGCCGCTCTCGGAGGTGTGCGCCGCCTTCTGCTTGGCCTCGACGGCCGCGCAGGCGGCCTGATAGGCGGCCATTTTCACCTGTTCGTACTCGTCGCGAGCGCACGCGATTTCCTTCTGAATGCGTTCGCTGCGCTCCTTGGCCGCGATCAGCATCTGCCGCTTCTCATTGTAATCGTTCTGGGCGAGCTCATTTAGAGCGTCGACGTCGCCGACGCTGCCGCCGATCAGCTGAACGATTTCTGTGAGCCGAGCGAAATGCGCCTCCGCCGATTTGGCGGCGCATTCGGCACGCTGCGTGTTCGCTTCGCTGTTCTGCAGCGAGGCGCTCAGCTTGGCGAGCAGCTCCTCGGCGGCGCGCAGCTCGCGCTGGATTTTGTCGAGGAGCGCACGTTTGCCCTCGAGCACCGCTTGGACGGCGCGCGACGCCTGGACGGCCTTCTCGGCCAGCTGGATGCGCACCTCCTTGGCGGCGCACTCGGCGGCATTCGATTGGGCGTCGTTCGCGGCGGTTGCCACTTGGGCGGCCTTTGCCGCAATGCTCGCCGCCATTTGGGGGCAGTTCTTGCCCGATATTTGTTGTGACATCGATGCGCATGTTGCTGTTCCTGTCCCAATTGTTGTTGACGTCCCGTCGCCGTCCTCCTCGCGTGCCAGGCCCGCCATCACGTTCTCGCTCTGCAGCTGTTCCGGATCGAAGTCGTCGTCCGCGCAACACAGCGAAACGAACAGCAGCAAAGAAAAGCATTTCCATTTCCATTTCATTTTGACAGCACTTTTTCGATAACAGTGTTGGTAAATGTCACACTGTCGGCTGTCAAATTTAACAACTCGTATGTTGTTCTCCCTTAATGATAGGCAAATAACAAAAAACTTGAAGCTACATTTTAAGAAAAAGGTTTTTTTAAGTGGCGATGCGAATGTTACCTTATAGATATAGTATATACATATACATATATATAATGTAACCGCCTCTCCCCACACTCTCCTTCTCCTATTTGCTGGGCTTTAAGATAATGTTCATTAATGTGCATATACTCAATGGAATTTGAAAATGTGAAATTTTATTAATCTGCGTGTTGTATAAGGCAACCTATACATACGCTTAATTCTAGAGCTCTAGCTTTTAAAATCTTTGAAATATGCTAAGCTCTGGCGAAAATTCAATATTTATCGATTTTGAAGAGAGCGATAAATGTTATCGATACTTGAACTCGCTTTGAATCAGCCGGACGAACAGACAGAGGGAGACGGCTTTTGGACTGATCAGGATTACATTTACCTTCACTTGTGGCTCACTTTTTGTTAAAAGACGCTTTTGCTCAAATATCCTTAACTAAGCCTCAGCTCTCAAGAAAATCGAAAAAAAGCCAGTGTTAAAAGTGTTAGTGCTGTAAAGCGCAATAAAAATGAACGCTGGCCTTTGGCGTCGCATAGCCAGGCATATGACGGCTTTTATAGCTAGTTTTTGTTATCATAAATTCAATTTTATTTGTCAACTTTATATTCGAATAGGATTTATATCAATTCTACCCAAATGCCAATCGCATTTTATTCAATAAATGGCCACAAATCGTGCAGAGCGTCTTTAAAGCTGTTAACTATGCTCTCCCTTACCCTAACATAAGACTGTTAAGCTAGCAGTTAACATAAGACTGTTAAGCCAGCAGCTGTTAACATAAAGCTTGAATGTTAAGCAGAAACTGCCCTTTTTTCTATTCTTTAAAAGTAGTTTCTAACTATGTCATGCAATGTGTTGCTCCTGACATATCAGCAAAATCGTATTAATAGCGATTCATATTTTCACAAAGCTCCATTCAAAGCAATGTGTCATAAAAAGGCGATTCAGTATTGATAAAAAGCAAGAGTATTTCCTCTTCAGCATGCCGGAAAAAAGGCTGTTCTTGTTGTTCATTTTGTTTTATCAGAGCGCAGGATCGCAGTGAGAGAAAAATAGCCTCTCCTTCTGCCTCTCTTTTGCTGCAGTTCACGTAGATCTTAACTGTTGTTGTCGCTGCTGCAGCTTTAGGAGGCTGGCGGGGGGGAGGGCAATAAAAGCGCAGATTAGTTAAATGCGTTTTCAAAAAACATTTCAGTTGGCATTGCTTTTCCCTTTTTTTTTTTATATTATTATTATTATTGTTAATATTGCGCAGCAATTGTGCTGACGACGCTGCCAAATCAAATAACTGTGAAAACAACAACAACAACAGCAGCAGAAGCAGAAGTAACGGCGGAGGTGACAACAGCGCAGCAGCAAAAACGTGAGTCTGTGGGGTGGGAGAGAGGAGGAGGGGCGGTGGGTGTAGAGTAGGTGGGAACACTGCGCTGTGCGCTCAACGCGCACACAACACAGAAGAAGCTGGCGCCTTACACGTGCTGCTGCCATTTGACGGCGCAATCGGTGGGTGGGTGGCGTTGACTAAAAACTGCGCTTCAAATATTTGAAAAAAAAAAAAAAAATACCAATACACACACACACGAGCACAGTCAGAGTCGAAAAACAGCCGCGTCATTGTCGTAGGCACTTGAGGAGGCGGTGAAAGTAATTCTTTTGTTGTGCTACTATTCTAATCAGCAAGAGAGACAGAGAGAGAGAGCTGCATGGATATGTGTGCGTGCGTGTAAACACTTGCACATGCGTGTGTGTAATAAACCGTAATAAAACAACAATGTGCAGCAATAATAACATAAACAACATTCTTGCAAAGTCGCAATTTCGCAGCGTGCGCGTGTAAGCAAGAACGAGAGCGACAGACAGGAGGTAGAGAGAGAGAATGAGTCGGAAATTGTCTAATTGGAATTTATTCTTGTTGCGCAGGCAGCGCGCAATTGCGACGCCGACAGCGACGCTTGCATGATCAGAAACACAGCTTGTTGTTGCTGCTGTCGCTGTCGCTGCTAGCAATTTCAATGCCACTGTCAAAGTTGCGCGTCGGCGTCATTGATGAACACACGCACACACACACACACACGCGAGTGTGTGTTCTCACTCTCACGCATGCATGCCATGGCATTTGGCCGTTGCAATTTATCGATTAAAGCTTTAAATATTTAATGCAACATTTTTGCACACTTTTTGACATTCGCTCTGAGGGCTGCGCTCACACACACACACACAGTCACAGACACGTGCTCGGACAGAGGAGAAAAAAATTGTAATTGTCATTGCGCAAACCTTTGCAACGGCTGCTGCTGCTCTTCTTTTTTTTCAACGATTTTTTGTGCTTTTTGTCTGCCGTTTAATTAATGCTTATTATTTGAGTGTTATTGCGTTTTAAGCAAAAAGGCGAAAAAACTCGATTATTGCGTTGACCTTGTCTCTGTGCGTTTGGCAAACGGCGACGCCGTCGACGGCGACTGCGTCGCTGAATTCGACGCGGCGAAATCGGTCATTGAACTTTGAACCAAACAAAAGGCGAGAGAGCGTATGTATAATAAACGTAGCGAGAATGTAAATTTTGCCGTTGCCGTATGTCTCTGCCTGTGTGTGTGTGTTTGTGTGTGTGTGTGTGTGTGTGTGTGTGTGCCAGCGGGCATTCCGTTACGCACTTAACCAAAAAACGAAACACAAAGAAGAAAAAAGAAAAAAACAAATGAAATGAAAGCATTTCTCGTTGTCTCTCTTTGCTTTTTGCGCAAGTCAAGCCATTAAAAAAAGAAAAAAATGGAAAAGAAACTTAAAAGAAAATGCTTTCAAAAGCGCTGTCTGCTGTCGTTTTATTATTATTTTAAATTTGTTTTTTTTGGGGCTAATCAGCAAGCAGCACGGCCCGAAAACGCCTACAAAGTATTTTTAGTGCTGCGCGCACCCAAAAGCAAAAAACGGGAACACACACACACACGCACAACATTTATTTACTGTTGCGCAAAATACTTTCTAACAATTCATATACATATATACTATGTATTTCTGTTAAATATTAATTGCATTTGTTTCATTTAGTCGCTGTGTGACCATCAAGAAGAAGAGAGAAAAAAGTGAAGCAGCAATGGCGGCTATTTGGGTCACGCATGACGCGCGCGTCTGCGACTAGAGCATGCGTGCGTGCGTGCGTGCGCTGCTGTCTTAGCAAACAAACAAAGAGTGTGACAGAGAAAACAAGAGAGTCTTAGACCAGTGTTGACAACTGCAGCTTAAAAAAAGCTTAAAATGGCTGAATTAGATGATAATAATAGTACGAGTTGTTAGCCAAAAACAGCCGTTGAGGCTGAGAGCTTTGGATGAAGGCAAATTTAGTTAGACTATTTGATATTTTCGCACTGAAATATAGCCATTAAATGGCTGAAACTAATCAGCACTGTCCAAAAAGTCGTCAACACTTACGCTTCATATACATTTACATCACAACAAATCATCATGCACAGTTGAGACTCCCAAAGTTTCCATTTGTTATTATTTACTGCGAAGCTTACTTCTATAAATTACATTAAATGTTTTGACTTTATTAATTTTTTTAGCCCATTTCATCTCCATTTGATTCGAAACCAAATAGCCAGATTTTCAGGCAGCTGTAAACAAGTTTGCAAAAATAGCTAAAATGTCAACACTGATAACGCCGGGCTGCGCATATGTGTGTGTGTGTGTGTGTGTGTGTGTAAGCTTGTGTGTGCAAAGCGAAAGTAGAAGCACACGCCCGCGCTCTTCCTCTACCTCCCCCGCTCTCGCTCTCTCTCCCTCTCTTATTGTGTGTTGACGTCAAACGTTGCTGGATCGTTAGGTTTTCGTTTAGTTTTAGAAAACTACTGCCGCCCCGCGAGAGAAAGATAGTGAAAGGGGTGAAGGGGGGAAGGGGAAGCGACCACCCACTAAATGCAGAGTTGCCAGCTGCGCGTGAAATTTAATTGGCGCGTCGTGTGGGATTCTGCGTGGGGGCTGCCGATGCCGTTGCCTTTGCCTTTGCCTTTGATTTTGCTCGTAGACCAAAAATAAATTATGATGCATGCGAAAAGTTGTTGCTGCCTGGTTAAAAATAAACACACACACACACACACACACACACACACAAACACCCACACATATGTATGTATATGTGTATATACAAACAGTTAGTTTGGCTTCTCTTGATTGTTGGTACATTTGTGACGTCACAGCGATCGGTCACAACTCGTGCAATTGATAAGCTGTCTTGACTGATGGCAACGCGCATAGTTTTCTGATTGATGGCCACACTCAACTGTGTGTGTGTGTGTGTGTGTGTGTGTGTGACCACAGTCCATGAGTTGCATGCTGTTCAGTGTTGTCAAACTTTGTCAAAACAAAATGCAAATATGCTAAAAGCTTGAAAACTTTGTTTTATTTTTTTCTGTTGCCATTTGGGAAGTCAGTTGAATGGAATTATAAATATGAATTATTTCAATTTGAAGTAATACATTAAATCAACTTTTTGTGCATAGCAATACTTATTTAATGCAATTAAAATTTGAATGGAGAATGAATAAAACATAAATATATATATATATATATTTTGTGTACATAAAAGCTATGCTTAACATTTAACTTTTAGCTCTTTACAAGCTTAAGAATTGGGGCAACACTGGTGATTAATGCTCATGACTATCAGATGCCATTTGAATGTCGTCGCCGTGACGCATACGCCAAATGTGGCTTTTGGATTTTGTATATACTTTTTTTTTTGTTTTTTGTTTTTGCAGCGTGTGAATCAGAGAATTAAAAAGAATCATTCATGATGAAACTGGTTTTCGGCTTGCACTGAACTTGTGCCGGCTGCTTGCTAATGTATGTGTGTGTGTGTGTGTGTGTGTGTGTGTGTGCGTGCGTGAATAATGTGCCTTGCTGCAGCATTTGCAATTATGTGGCAACACTGTTCATTCAATTTGCATGGCAACAGGCAGCGCAAACAAATGCCAAAATATATCAGAATAATAGCAACAAACACTTTCACCGCAATTCGCCGCTCACTGCCTTTGTGCGTGTGTGTGTGTGCTCGTGCGTGTGTGTTTGTGGGGTGACTGTTAAACATATTGAAACATTTGCGCACACATTTAATTAGAAAAGAGCACAAGCTTGGCCTGGCAACAACAAAGGCGCTTAACAGCTGTCAGCCATAGCACACAGCTTTAAGTCGGGCTTTCTATGACTGCTGCCTATTTGTGTATGTGTATGCGTGTGTGTGTGAGTGCGCGTGGCGCTCAAGCTTCTTAGCCGCGCTGCTGCTAGAACTCGCATGCGCTCTTCCTCTCTCTCACACACACACAACAGACGGGCAGACAGACAGACACATGCGTCGCGAGTCGTTCGTTCACCTGCCGCGCTTGCCAGAATACAGTGTGTGAAGAGAGTGAGAGAGAGAGAGAGTGAAGAGAGCGCGGCAGCGCTTTCGCGTGCATGTGTGTGTGTGTGTGTGAGTCCAGCGTGTGAGCAGCGCGTGTTTTTTTTTCCTTTATTTGGTTTCTTTTTTCTTTTGCGCCGCGCAAAATGTTATTGAATTTTATTTTTGCGCACACACACACACACAGATACCTACGTTTATTTATTTGTATATATAACTGTAATGAACTGTTTATAAAATGTGCAACTAAGCTTTTCTTTATTCTGTTTCCTTTTGCAGCTCTCCAAGACGACATCAACAACAAAGCAGCAGCAGCAAAAACAAGAAAAACAACAGCAGCAACAACAACTGTGTTCAGCGTTTATGACAAAAAAGAAAAACAAAAATCGTGCGTGTTATTTTTGTTGTGTTTCGTTAATTCGCTCATGAAATGTTTGTTCCCATGCAAAATGTGCAAAACAGTACTTTGTATTAACAACAACTACTACAACAACTTCAACAACAACAACAGCAACAACAACAGCAGCAGCAGCAGCAACATTAACTTAAAGACAACAACAACAATAACTTAGTTACAAAAACAAACGTTTATTTTTTTTGGCATTGTTTGTTTTTGTCGTCCGCCTTTTGCAGAACCCGCTCGCACTCGCGCTCTCCTCGCGTTTCGGCTCGGCTCGCATTTCTCTCGCTGCGCGCGTGTGTGTGTGTAAGGGGCAGGGAGAGAGAGAGAGAGAGAGACGGAGAGAGAGTTTTTTTGTCTTGCGTTTTTGGGCGCTTGCGCGCGCACACACACACACAGACAGACATTCACAGACACACATCTATATATATGCACACAGACACACGTGCGCGTAGGTAGTGTGTGTGTGTGTGTGCAATGGAATTGCATTGTGATTGCAAATGCATGAACTTGCGTGTGTGTGTAAATACGTATGTGTATATGTGCAGAAATGCGACGGTAAATAAATGAAAAACGCGAAGTCATCAGCATTAGGAGCAACAAAAACAGTAACAACAATTAATCGACGTGCATGTGTGTGTGTGCAGCGGCAACAACAACAACAGCAGCAACAACAGCAGCCACAACAGCAGCCACAACAGCAGCAGCAGACACTTAACAGCAGCAATAACATTAACATACACATAACATAGACGTAACATTCAAAGCAAATCCAACAAAAGACTTGAAAAGTGTGTTCATTACTTTAAAGAAAAACAAACAAAACAAAAGAAAACAAAAACAAAAAAGCAAACAGCAAATATAAAAAGCAAACGCAAAATAAATTAAACAAATTTATACATATATTGTCTAACATAACATACACAGAATATATATACACACATATATATATATATATAAAAGAAAGATAAAAAACAGCCCAAAATATATAAATTATATATAACCCAATATACATATACAACAGACACACGAACAAAAATAAAAACAAATTCAGCAAATTCAGTAACCAAATTAACAACGAGAGGTAAAAAATTAATTGCCGCAACAAAGTTAATCACTAATTTAATTAAAAAGAACAAGAACAACAACCAAATCGCAAATCATTTACAATTTACGCAAATTATATGTGAACAAATAATACATATATATATATTTATATCTATATATATATATACGTAAAACATATATGTATATGTATATCTATAGATATATTATAAATGCCCATATACCTGCATCTAGGTATACATAACATAATTCAGCATTAAGCATTAAACCAACAACAGAAGCCACATGTATAGATTGGAGGACACGAACAGCGGCGCCGTTATGGATAAGAACAAGCAGAAATGTAAGTAACAGCTGTTAACAGCAGAATGTTAACTCTTTAACATGGGGCCCCTATTAACCAACTTTTATGTAAATTATAAACTGTTATTCAACTGGAATAGAAAGCTGAACTAGAAAAAAGAGTTGATAGACTATCGAAATGTTAACTATTTTCTTTTACTATCGATTGTACTCCTTATACTAAAACTGGCAACTAAAACTGCACCTGTTACTTTGCACGATCTTCCAGTTGTCTCATTAAATTGGGGTTTTTTTATAGCTCTATATGAATATCCAATTTTGGATTTTTCCTATTAATTTATTTCAGTTTGTTGACCCATAAACACATATTTTCAGTTTAATAAACCTCATACTATAGAAATGTACCTGAAATTAACGAAAAAAACCAAATTCTCCTTCATCGATGGTTTAATCGTTGTTTTAATAGCTCTATTAGAAAGATTTATAGCCTGATTCCACTATGCTCAACATTTGTTACATTTAAAAACTTCATATTCTGCGGTTTCTTATGGGACGTACAGGCAACATATTTCACATTCGCCATAAATGTAAGAAATGTTGAGTTCAACTCCAACTCAACTAAGCTTTATAGAATGTTAAAGTGATACGATCTTTGACAGCATACGAAATGCGTACTCCCTGCTCGATATCAAGTTGAAGGAATCTTCAATTGAAAGATTAGCTATATTTTCAGTCTAAGTTGTTACTTTGATTTCCAAGAAAAGTCTGTCTCTCGCCTTTCTTACACAGTGAGCACTCGCAAACGAGAGCGTTTCGATTTTCAGCGCTGCAGATCTACAGAAATAATTACAATTTAAAATAATGAATATTTGTTTGGCTCAAGGTCCGGCGTTTTTTATTCAAAACAAAAATAAACACAATTTAGTTGAAATTTCACTTTAATTTCAATTTAAATGTTTATTATAGTTTCTTATTATTTTCAATGTGGTTAGAGTTCCTTTGGCAATTGCACAAATGAAGCTTTCTCATTTAGCGAACGATCACTGTATTCTGCGCGCCGAAATGTTCTCTCGGCTCTCACACGCGAGTGTCATAGCAGCCAGCTGCTGTTTAGTTGCACTTGTTGCTGTCTTCTGTTCTCTCGGCTCGCACACTCGAGTGTCATAGCAGCCAGCTGCTGTTTAATTGTAACTGTTGCTGATTTCTTCTTTAGTCAACACGTACGTGAGAGAGAGAGAGAGAGTGTGTGTGTGTGTGTGTGTGTGAGCGCGCTTCACTTATCAGTTAGCTCTTGCTGGGCTTTTGAGAGGAGGAGCTAATTTCGCGAGTAGCTGATTAATGGACTTCCCCTACTTCCCCTCGATTTGTTTAGTGCATTTGAATTCCGCGAATCGCTTTATCACTGGCGCCGTGTCTGCCCCTCAATTTGTCAGGTGCTTATTACAATCCGCAGCAACAGCAAGTGCTCTGATAACGACTAGCAGATACTCTGTAAATTTGTAATCTATATAAATATATTAAATATATATATATATATATAGGCTGTGCTTCTTCTGCTCGCGGCCCTGTGATTTATTGTTAGATAACTTTCGTGTTTATTTTCCGATTGTAACGAACTTTTCGATTCTTAAAGTTGGCACTTAAAAGTGTGTTTATAGCAAAAATTTGGGGCTTTTTTCAGGTGTTAAATAGAGGATAATAATCATAAATAGAGGAGAATAAGTTTAAGTTTATTAATATCTCCAGTAAGAGAACCTTTGACATTTCTTAGAAGCTGTATATATAGTTTTCGGTTCATAGAAAGCGCGTAAATATTATTTTGAGATACTCGGAAGAGTAAAAGATGATTAACTGGAAGCCTTCAACCTTAGGCTCTGATATCGGAAAGGTATATAGATAGATATAGATAGATAGATTCGAGTTGCGTTTCGATTTCGGCTTTAATGTTATGCCAGCTGCAAGCTCTGCTCAAAATGCTCGATATACCCTACTCGACCAGCTTAATCGATTACAGGGTATTAGAGCAGTCGCACAATTACAGCCATTGTTGGGCCATACGCGTGATTCACTTGGCGCTGACCGGACGTGAGTTTCCACTAAGCCAGTTTAGCTGATAAAAAAGCGTTCTTTGGATATTGCTGGCCCGCATTTAGCATCGATGCGAAGCGAATTCCTTTGCCCCGGCTGTGAAAATGTCGTCGAGACTATTTTTGGCCGAGACGACGACCACATTACAAGCAACACCCAAACGGACCCCCGATTCTATAAATAGTCGCACACTTGCAGCAGCCAGCACATCATCATCATCGTCGAGATGCAAACATTTAGCTCCATAACCCAGCAAATTGGCAAGTGATCAACTTTGATTTAATAATAAAACGAGCGGCAAACTTAAATTTCTGCTCTGCGCAATGCCGCAGCTTGAATACCCTTCAAATCTGTCTCAGGGGGATCCAAATTCAAGAGATCTTTGGCCAAGTTTTAAGAGCAGCTAGACAAATGCCAGATCAATTAATTGTATTTACAGTGAACACTCGCTAAAGTAAACGATTTCAATTCGAATTTGTTGCCAATTTGCATGACAATTTCTGTTTTTACTCCAATTAAGGCACATGATTCAATAAGAAAGCAAACATATCATCGGCACGCCGAATACCTCATACCCTTTCTTGACATTTTTGTCTTACGCCTTTGCAGCTATGTGAGTTTAGTGAAGCTCGCAAATGCCGAGTTGAATGAAAAAATATCTACAAAAACTCAATTTGCAAACGATTCTTCCTATCGAACTATATAATATAGTAGAGGGATATTGATAAGACTTGGCGCAGATATAGGCATCATAGTTAAACCAGTTAATGTCGTATCTAAGTAAGATATATTGATGAACAAAGAATGTTTTTCATGCACGAACTTCATTTACGACTGTTGCTTTCTATGATATAGTGCTTCGATCCGATCAGGTTCGATCTATGTACGGATCTAGCAGAGAAATAGACGGAAGGACAGGGAAACATGGCTATAACCACTCGGCTTTTGATCAAGATCAAGTATATGAAAGCGAAAGCGAGTCTTCTAAAAGGGAAATAATTAGTCGTATATCGGGACGAGTGTAATTTCTGAAAGCTTGAAACAGTTTTTTTTTCAGAGAAGAACTCAATTCTTCAAGCATTTATGGTTCGAGCTCCGGACCAGAGTGTAAAGTAGATCCAGAGTTTCTCTATCAATAGTTATCCCTGTTATTTACAAGCTAAATTAATAGTTGATTTGGGAGCAAAAATGTTGCAAGCTTTCATTTACTTATAGAGCTGAGAAAACAAATGGGGGTTACATATGTTATGGCAAAGTTGCCATGCCCCAATGTTAGGGTATACTGCATTTGTCGTCGTCGTCGTCGTCTTTTTAATCCCGTTTGAGGCGTTCGCTAATTTGTGGCATTAATTAAAATTAAATAAATTTCGCAATTGCTTTTGTTCTTCTCTCGACACTTCCTCATCGAAACAGAAACAAAAGAAAGTGTATAGGCGTGTCTGTGTCTCTCTCTCTCTCCCCCTCTCTCTCTCTCTCTCTCTCTCTCTCTGTGTGCGGCATATGCTATATTCTGGTCAATCGCAGCTAATGTTTGGAATTTCGTTATCTCAAAAGTCTTTTTCAACTGTTAACCGAAAAACCAGCTGAAAATTGATCACGAAACAGAAAAAGAGCTTCCGCTTCGTGTGAACGTGGCATGGAATTGCGGAAAAACAGCTGTTGTTGAATTAAAAATCAGCTGTTCGTGTTTTTTTTTGTTTGTTTTTGGAGTGATGAAATTCTTAAATAAGCTGCATACCAAAAGAAAGAAATACCAAATGTTAGTCACTCGAGCTCCGAAGAACTGAAAGCAAAACAATTGAAGAGAACTTAACAAGTAAAAAAAAAAAAAACAAGCCCAGTGGGTGGCAACTCTGGCGCGTAGAGTGAAATTACAACCCTTTAACTAAACTTAGAGCTGGCAAGCTTAAAAGCTCACATTGGAACTCTAAAAAAAATATACTTAATTGCAATTAAACTACTGAAAGTGAAAGATTAAACGATTCTATGTAAAAAGAGATACTCAAAGAGTTGCTTAAGTGGGTGGGTGGCAACACTGGCCAATAACCTAAGTAATGGCAACTCTGGCCTAAGCAAACATGAGTGACTGCAACTTTAGCTTAAAGCTTCAATGATTTGATGTTAAAACTGAAATGAGGCGGCAACACTGGTCAATGAAGAAGCGTAGACCACGTGGATAGACAACCCTAAAACTCTAGCTTAAAGCTAAGAACTCTAAAAAGTGTATTAAATTAAAAAAAAAAACAAAAGTGATGGCAACTCTGGCTTAAGTAAAGCTGAGTAACTGCAGCTTTGGGTGGCAACACTGGCGCGTAGTAAAAAAAAACGACATAGGAGACGAACCAGAGTCCCTCGACTTACCTACGTGACGATCCACAGCCTTATTTAAAAAAGCCGCCTTTGACCTTTGTCCACGATAAAGCCTGAAAAAAGCCCAACCCGGCTAGGCGAAATATCATCTAAGCCAACTGTGTTGTAATAAAAATTTATGCTCTTCTTGATTCAATACAATAAACATTTATAAAAAAAAGTATATAAAAAAAAAAGTACGTTCAAGCAAAGTCAAGCTTAAAGCTTTAAAATTAAAACTGATCAGAATTTGCTGTGTGCTGGCAACTCTGGCTCAACGAACGTGCCGTTATGCGGATCATCATCATCATCATCATTAACAACATCATTATCATGATCGGGTGCCGTATTTGATGGGTTCAGGGCGCATATCACGCTTGGCCATCGTCGGCTGCAGCCACGCCCCCCCCTGTGCCCGCCCCCTGTTTCCGTCCGTGCTGAAATTTGGCAACGGAAGAAGAAATGCAGCGACAAACGTCTCGGCGTAAAAATAAAACAGACGCGCGTCCAAAAGGCTGAGCAAATAATGTTGCTGCCCGCTTTCTGTTCGAAAAAAAAATAAATTGACGCAGTTCGCGTTGAAATCTCACGCGACGCAGATCGCGCGAGCCAGCCGAAAGAACTATATAAATATACTATAAACTATACACTATACACTATATATATATCTGTATATTTAGCATGGAATGGATTTCAAATGGAATGCAATAGAAATGAAAAAAGAGTGCATCAAATTGATAAAACGTTGGAAGAGCCAAAAAAACAAATGTATTAAAATGCCGCAAATTTAATTGAAAAGAAAGTGAAATAATTAGAAAATTATTAAATATATATAGAAAAGTGTATCTTTATGTGTAGAACTGTGTGTGTGTTTGCGTTTTTTTTTTTTAGCAGTATGTGAATTTTTGTGCTATGCAAAACGTAAAAAACGGGCAGCGAGAAGCGCAAGAAGCGGAGCAAAAGCAAAAGAGAAGCGCGTCGCAGAACAAACACGCCTCGCACATCGGCCAGAGAATATAAATTTATATAGTCATTAATAACACAGAAACCGAAACCGAAACCGAAACCGAAACCTTTCCCCCCTTCGCCCAAGGTCTACGCACCTGACTCGAAATGTCAACGGCTTTGGTCTACTGGCAGTCAATGAACGCCTCGCCAGCTGGCCATGAGCCGGTCGCGACCTCCGCAGCGGCAACAGCTGCTGCTTCTGCTGCTGCTGCTTCTTCTTCTACTTCTTCCGCCTGGCCAGCTCCGACGTGGAGCAACTGGAGCAATGGCAATGGGATTGGCAACGTTAACGGCTATCAGCTCCATTTGCAGCTTGAACAGCAGCCGCATTATCTGGCCCAAATCGATTGCCAGCACACGGTCAAGAGTTTCACCTCGAATCCCTGCTCCAAATTCAGGGCAACTACTGTCACCAGCCAAGCGAGCGGCAAGCGATCGGATTATCCATCAGCAGCATATTATTGTAAGCGCAAAGAGTCTGGCAATTCTGCGACAGGCGTAATTCCCTTCCCTTTCCTTATATGTCCTTTACTTGGTTTCTTGCTATTACTTATTTCCTTCTTCGTTCAATGAAAGAAAATCCCTCTGTTACGTTGAATTCGGCTTCCTTAAGTTTCCTTAAATATTTTGCATTCTCCACGACATTTCCTGAATACTCTATTCGATTTTGCATTACCTCATTAAAGATCCCTCGCTTTGCGCCCGCTTTCTAGTCAAAACAAAGTATAACCCGTAGAGAAAGAAGAGGCACAAAAACTTATTCCTTGACGATGTTTTCTTAACTCTCTAATAAAATGTTGAAGAGCACAGATTGGCTCAAGCTTCAAGTTATGCAAGCTTTCATATTCTATTCTATTAAAGCTTAAAGCCTAAAACTCAAAGCTGAAAGCTGTCTTTAAAGTTTAATCTAAAAGCTTGATTTTGTGCTCGAAAATTAAGTGAAAAGAACAAGGTCACCTTGTTTAAACACGCTTATTTGTATTTAATTAATTTAAATTAAAACGATCAGTTGTTAAAAGGCTTACACACAGCTTGATTAGGTAAACCTCAAAGGCACAGAAAAGCTTGAATTTACGCAAAGCTCGTTTTAGTTCGCTTTTGGGCAATCTAAGCTTTAAGCAAGCTAATTTGTGTTAATCAGTACGCTTGATGCGCACTCTTCATGCTGAAGTTCATGTTAAACTTCATGTTAAGCATACAAATACAGCTATTTAACCTAAACCAAGCACAAAGCTCGCATTAGCGCTGTTTGATTTGTATTCATGTTGAAGTTCATGTTAAAGTTCATGTTAAGGTTCATGTTAAGCATACCCCGAGTGGTTTGGAGTGCCAGTTAGTACAGATATTAAGCTTAAGGCAAGCAAAATTCTATTGAGCAGCTCGTTAAAAGCTTGCTTTAGACTTGTTTTCATGTAAAAGTTCATGTTAAACTTCATGTTAAGCATACAAATACAGCTATTTAACCTAAACCAAGCACAAAGCTCGCATTAGCGCTGTTTGATTTGCATTCATGTTAAAGTTCATGTTAAAGTTCATGTTAAGGTTCATGTTAAGCATACCCCAACTGGTTTGGAGTGCCTGTTAAACGTAAAGCAAGCAAAATTCTATTAAGCAGCTCGTTAAAAGTTTGCTTTCGACTTGTTTTCATGTAAAAGTTCATGTTAAACTTCATGTTAAGCATACCCAAAATGTTATTGAGCACCGTTTTCTGGCATATTGCGAGGGGCGCGAGGGGCGAGGGTCGGTCGAGGCGCTGCCTCGTCGCGATCTTTGTTATGCGCAATGAAATTGTCAATTCATTTGCGTCTTCACCCGCTGACTTTTCCCTTCCTCCCCCTTCCTCTCAGCCTCCCCTTTTGCTCATTCACTTGTCAGCAATTGCGAAATGCAATATCTGTTTCAATGCTTCCCCGCCCCGCCCCGCCCCTCGAACTGCCGCCCCTTCCCAACTGTGCGCTGACTACCCTTTTGCGCTATTTTTGACTCGGAGCAAAACAGAGACACGAACGACTATATATATATATGTATATATATATATATGTATATGTGTATGTATGTAACGCTGTCTGTGTGCATATTGTGTAATAATTCTTATTGAACGTTTTTTTTTTTTTGTTGTTGTTGTCTAGTTCTAAATTTAAGTAGGAAAACGTAATTTGGGCGGGTTTTTCTTCTGGTTTTTTTTTTTTTTTTGGGTTCGGGGCTTTGGCAGCAGGCGGCGGCCTCAGGTGTGCGCGACAGGTGCTGCAACAGTTGCCCAGCTAGACTCGGTCAATGAACTCACATTCTCTCTCTCTCTCTCTCTCATGTTCTCTTGCAGTATCCGCTGGCTATGGTTCCAGTGTTGGCGCCGTGGACACATCGCAGGGCAGCGGGAGCGGCGGCGGTGGCGGCGGCGGCGGCGGCAGACAGCGCCATGCGCCGCTCTACGGACGCTTTGTGGTCGAAGAGGAACTGCCCGCCACGCATCGTGATGTTATGCATCATGTGAGTGCCATCTATAATATCTATGTATATACTATAATTTATTCGAATTGTTATTCCTCCTCGAACAGCACTCTAGTCCTTCGTCTTCGTCGGAGGTGCGCGCCATGCAGGCACGCATACCCACACACTTTCGAGATCCGGCCATGGCGCCGTTGCGCAAGCTGAGCGTCGATCTGATAAAGACCTACAAGCACATCAATGAGGTAAGTAGAAGCCAATCACCAATTGTCACTCTCTCTCTCTGTCTCACTCTCTCTGGGCAACCTTGGCAGCCACTTGGCCGGCCATCATTGATCGGCGAAATTAGACAATTAGCGCGTGCCCGTCCTTGAACCGGTTAACATGCAACAACCCCAAACCGTCAACTGATTTGCTTGTTGACAAACACGCAACTGAAATTTTGCCAAATGCGACGGTGCTCACATGGGTTTTTTTAACTGTCACATGGCAGCAAGAATTGGTCGATGCGTTTCGCAGTTCGCTTTATTTAAGACAAAAATTAGAACTCGAACTCGAAAAATCAGCTTACATAGACACTTAACATTGGCCTGCTGTTAGCTTTTGCGTCATGTTAACTACAGCAGACCTCAACAGATGTTAGCAGAGGATCGCCAGATAAAAGAAATGTGCGCTTAAAGCAGACTCCTCTCCCCTTCTCTCTCGCTCTCTGCGCTCTTTAACTGTTAATATGCAAATGGGCAGGCGAATGTTAAATGGATTTTCACTTGTGCGCCGCATAAATTAAGCGTGAAAAGAAACCAGAAAACAAAGTAAACGAATTGTACGCAAATGCAAAACTGCAAATGCCCAACTTAATGCATGAAAAGAGCTTTAAAGATGTTGTCCAAAGTGAAAGTCGCGATAAAATTGTCTGATAAAAAAAAGTAATCAAATGAAATGAAAAAAAAAAAAAAGGTTGATTAAATGATTAACCCATGCAACAGCAGCTACAATTAATTGGCCGGCAAATTGTTGCACACGCACACGCACACACACACACACAAACAACCAGCAGCAGAACCAAACCCAAAGCGCCTGAAAATATGCCCCGTTACTTGTTACATTGTTCGAGCTGCCTTATCAGCGCATTTGCAGGCGCTGACGTCGACGCTAACTGCGCTGTTTTGTATGCTACACAAATGCACACAAGCACACGCACACACAAGTGAGAGAGCGAACAATTAACTGTGACGTTGCGTCGGCTACGGCCCACAGCAAACGTCATTGCCAGGCAACGGCGGCAGACGCCGCAAAGTAGCAACAGCAACAGCATCAGCAGCCGACGCAGTCGACGTCGCCGTCGCCGTCGGCATACACCCATTTTCGAGCATTGCTCTCAGCTCGACGACGACGCGCTCTGCACGTTTATTTCTACAACGCTCGGGTCAGCCGCAGCCGCAGCAATTGTTCGCAGTCGTCTTTTAGGCGTTGTTGAATTTTGTCCGCTCTCTCGCTCTCGCTCTCTCACTCTGCGTCTCGTTACACCAACGTGTACATTGTGTTCTCGCAGCTCGCCCTCGCTCTGTTCAACATGCTTGCCAGCGCAGCGCTCTCTTTCGCACCGACGCTCGCATGCGGCGTTAGCAACAACTTTTTTTTGCCAAGCCAGCTGCATACAACGTTTTTCGCCAAGCCAATGAGCTGGCTGTGGGCAGCAAAGAGACGGGCAGGGGGGAGTTAAACGTGTTACCCCAGTGAGTCAGGGGCAGGCGAGGGATGGGTAAGGGGGAGACACAGACCGATTTTGTATAGAGTTTTGATATTAATCGGGTTGGGGGAGAGAAAAGTACAGAAGTAAGTGAAAACTTTACAAACTAGCAACTAATTAATTAAAATTGCAAAGAAATTTAATTACTGTAAAAGTTGATATGTGTGAATAAAGGTATGCACATATATAAGCTGCAAAAGTAACTGAAAAGTAAATGTAAAAGCCAGACAAAGCATAGAAAGCAATTAATTAAAGCAGCTGTTAACGCAGTTTTGCGTCAGCTGCAGCAGCAGCGAGCGCACGTTGAGCTGACTGTAGATTAGCATAATCCTGTAAGAATTAACGAAAGCAGCTGCAATTATTACATTGCTGTAGTCCGTTTACCGTTATGTGTGACCTTAAAAACATTAGAAAGCAGCCAATAGATGATTGAAGAGTTACTCAATTGAAAAGTTAATAGTTGCTGTGGGTAGTGTAGGATATAGTAATTCGATATTGATCAGAACTTGAAGAATGAGATGTATCTTTGTCAACTATGGAATGGAATGGAGGCTGATCATGTATTTAGCCAGTAATGAAAAGAAGGACTTATTATATCTGGCTAAAATGATTTTCAATCAAATATACTTATGTGAATATGCAATAAATTCTGTGACTAAAATGGAAAGCTCTCGGCAAGGATATAAACAAGAAGAATATAACACGCTGTTAACACAAGAGCTGCAGCTAACAGAGCGATAACAGCTTAAATTACCGTTCAATCGTCTCGATTAGGCGCGCACTTTTAAAATGTTTATTTCGATAAGCCACTTTAACTTTCCCCAAGACATTTAATTGAACACAAACTTTAAGCTTTAGTTTTAGATCGAATAACTGAAACAATTTACAAAATAAATCTATAAATGAATATATTTTTATTTTAACTCTAGGTATACTACGCGAAGAAAAAGCGCCGTGCCCAGCAGACACAGGGTGATGATGATTCGTCAAATAAAAAGGAGCGCAAGTTGTATAATGATGGTTACGATGATGATAATCACGACTACATCATCAAAAATGGCGAGAAGTTTCTGGATCGTTACGAGATTGATTCACTAATCGGTGCGTATGACTGAAACCTAGTTGAAAATATAAAAAATATATATATGTGAATTGATTAGTAAAAGCTAGTATCTAGTTCATTTCCATGCCAACCATTCAATCAATTAATCAACATCATAGCTTACATCACAAAACAGTAGCTAACTACAGTGGAAAGCTTAGCTTCAGCTGGGCTCTAAGAGCTTAAGCTCTGTACTGATCGTCAGCCAGTCAATCAATCAATCAATCAATTACGAAAAGTAGCTGACTACTGTGGAAAGTTCAGCCTCTTAGTTTTGTAGGGCTCAAGCTCTGCCTTGATCGTCAATCAATCAATTAAAGTTCAGCTTCTTGGCTCCAAGAGCTTTAGCTCTGCCCTAATCGTCAGCCAGTCAATCAATCAATCAATCAATCAATTACGAAAAGTAGCTGACTACTGTGGAAAGTTCAGCCTCTTAGTTTTGCAGGGCTCAAGCTCTGCCTTGATCGTCAATAAATCAATTAAAGTTCAGCTTCTTCGCTCCAAGAGCTTTAGGTCTGCCCTAATCGTCAGTCTGTCAATCAATCAATCAACATTAATAGTGGAAAGTTCAGCCTCTTGGCTCTGCCTTGTTCGTCAATCAATCAATCAATCAACATTACTTACAAGCAGCCAAACTTGTGTGTAAAGTTCAGCTTCAAGGCCCTTGCTTTGTTCGTCAGTCAATCAATCAATCAATATTTGAACCTATCTAATAACAAATTTTGCTTCTCTTTACAGGCAAAGGCAGTTTTGGTCAGGTGGTTAAGGCCTACGATCATGAGGAGCAATGCCATGTGGCAATCAAGATAATTAAGAATAAGAAACCGTTCCTAAATCAGGCACAAATCGAAGTCAAGCTGCTCGAGATGATGAATCGTGCGGATGCTGAAAACAAATACTATATCGGTCGGTACAAAAATCGTTAAGCTAAAAACTCCAAGTTTAACTCCCTTTCTTCCTCTCTCTCTCTCTCTCTCTCTCGCTCTCTCTGTTGACTTTCTGTTTTGCAGTCAAGCTCAAGCGCCATTTTATGTGGCGCAATCATCTGTGCCTCGTCTTCGAGCTGCTCTCGTATAACCTGTACGATCTGCTTAGGAACACAAATTTCCGTGGCGTCTCGCTGAACCTCACGCGCAAATTTGCGCAGCAACTGTGCACGGCCCTCCTGTTCCTGAGCACACCCGAACTGAACATAATACACTGTGATCTGAAGCCCGAGAACATATTGCTATGCAATCCCAAGCGATCGGCCATCAAAATTGTTGATTTCGGCAGCTCCTGTCAGCTGGGACAGCGCGTAAGTTCAATCTTTCCGATATGTAGAGATAATCTCTCGACTCTCGAATCTATAAAATATTACATTGGGCATCCTTTCTCTCCAGTAGAAGCTTCAGCTTCAGGAGTTCGTCCAGCTGAGTCGTTCCAGCCGTTTGTCCGTCTGTCCATTTGCGTTCAACACACGACAGAAGCTATCGATATGCATTTTAAATAGTTTAACGTCTCTTTTCGATAAATGCTGTCAATTTCATTATATCGATAAATATCGATTTCGATTTGAAAGAAAAATGGTTCGAATCGCCAAAGTTCAAACCCAGCTTGCAGCCTTGGATACTCCTTATCAGAGCATTAAGCCAGTTGAAGGTTCCGTTCATAATAAAACACCGAAAAAAAAAAAAAAAAATAATTTGAACCGTTAAAGTTCGAACCCAGTTTGCAGCTTCGGGCACTCCCCAGCAAAGCATCGAGCCAGTTTAGGTTTAGTTCGTAGTAAAAAGAAAAGATGAAAATAGGAAATGATTTGAACTGTTAAAACTTGAACCCAGTTTGGAGCTCTAAGAACTTCTGACTGGAGCATTAAGCCAGTTGAAGGTTTAGTTCGTAGTAAAAATAAAACAAGAAGCAAGGAAGAGATAATTTGAACCGCCAAAGTTCAAACCCAGTTTGCAGCTTCGGGCACTTCCTGCTAAGACATCGAGCCAGATGAAGGTTCAATTCGTAGTAAAAAAAAAAAATTATTTGCTTTGAACCATTAAAGTTCGAAACCAGTTTACAGCTTTAAGAGCTTCCGACTAGAGCATTTAGTTCGAAGTAAAAAAAAAAAAAATTTGATTTGAACCAGTAAAGTTCAAACCCAGTTTACAGCTATGGGTAATCCCAGCCAGAGTATTGAGCCACAATAGAGTTGAATTTTTAGTTTATAGTAAAAAAATAAAATTATATATATGTGTATATATTTGCTTTGAACCGTTGACAGTTCGAACCCAGATTTGCAGCCTGGATTCATGCTATTAAACTCCATCTAACAGTCTCGTCGTCTTTCGCAGATCTATCAGTACATCCAATCGCGCTTCTATCGCTCGCCGGAAGTGCTGCTTGGAATCCAATATGATCTGGCGATCGATATGTGGTCGCTGGGCTGCATTCTGGTGGAGATGCACACCGGGGAGCCGCTCTTTTCCGGCTGCAACGAGTTCGATCAGATGAACAAGATTGTCGAGGTGCTGGGCATGCCGCCCAAGTATCTGCTGGATCAGGCGCACAAGACGCGCAAGTTCTTTGACAAGATTGTCACCGACGGCTCCTATGTGCTAAAGAAGACATTGAATGGCCGCAAATATAAGCCGCCCGGTTCCCGCAAGCTGCACGATATATTGGGCGTCGAGACGGGCGGACCGGCTGGCAGGCGCCTGGACGAGTCCGGCCATTCGGTCTCGGACTATCTCAAGTTCAAGGATCTGATATTGCGCATGCTCGACTTCGATCCAAAGACGCGCGTCACACCGTACTATGCCTTGCAGCACAACTTCTTCAAGCGCACCACCGACGAGTCGACCAACACGAGCGGCGCGGGCGCCACTGCGAATGCCGGCGCCGGTGGCAGCGGCTCCGGCGGCTCCTCATCCGCCGGCGGCAACAGCGGCAGCGGCTCCGGCGCAGCTCCAACTGCCACCGGCAACAACAACAATGCCAGCAGCAATGCCAGCGGCGGAGCTGGCGGCGGCGGCGGCAGTGCGGCGGCAACTGGCGGCGGACCCGGCGCCACCACCAACAACAGCAGCAGCAGCAACAGCAACAGCGTTGTCTCCTCCAGCGCCGCAGTCGCAGCCGCCGTCGTCAACAACAACAACTCCTCTGCGTCTGGCGGCAGCAGCAGCAACAGCGGCGGCATCGCCACCGGACAACAGCAGCAGCAGCAGCAGCAGCAATCGCTCGTCTCCAGCAGCAACAGCGGCGCCATCGATCCCCAATGTTTGGGTAAGTGACAGCAGAGCTTGCTCTCTCCCTCTCTCTCTCTCTCTCTCTCTCTCTCTCTCTCTCTTTATCTCTTGCTTTGTAGAATTTGTTGAATTTTGTTATTGTGCTTCTTCTTTATTTTTGATTTTTGCGTGAAAAACCACATGAAAAAAGTAGTGAACTATTCATGTGGTGCAGCATTTAGTTTTCCATTTTTTTTATCGATAAGTATTACAGAGCGTTGCGTACGTTAATCGATAACTAGTTTGTTTTGCATTTTAATAATATTCGATTAATGCTAACCGATAAGTTTGTCAAAGCATTGCGTCTTGTTATCGATAGCCAATATGTTTTATATTATAAAAATATTGATTTATCGATACGTTTTTTAGAGCGCTATATCAGTTAATCGATATAGTTTTTCTTTTTATTCATTGATATTGCGATATGTTGCATTTTACAAAATATGTATGATTCATCGATAAGTATTTCGAAGCGTTGCATACGTTAATCGATAACCAATTTGTTTTAAATTTTAAAAATATTGATTTTATCGCTTATCGATAAATTTGTCAAAGCATATAGTCTGCCAATCGAAAACGAATAATTATTATTTATCGCTGATCAATAAGTTTTTCAAAGCGTTGCATCTGTTAATCGATATCGTTATATATTTTTTACCAATCGATATTTCAACGTTTTTGGCTGGATTATCGATAACCATTTTATTATGTTGCATTTACAAAATAATTATTTATGATTCATCGATAAGTATTCCAATGCTTTGCATCTTTTAAACGATAAATAGTATTTAACACTATGAAAATATTCATTTATCGCTAATCGATAAGTTTTTCAAAGCGTTACATATAAAGAAATGTAAATCGATAGCTATTTTATTTGGTTGCATTTTACAAATATTTTGTATCAATCGATGAGTATTTCAACGCTTTGCGCCTGTTAATCGATAACTTGTTTGTTTTTTACAAATGTTTCATTATCATTAATCGATAAGTATATCAAAGCGTTTCGTATGATAATCGATAACTATTTTTTTTGCATTAAGTAAATATTTATTTTTTGATGTATCGACAAGTATTTTAATGCGTTGCATCTGTTAATCGATAACAGAGATTTATCGCTGATCGATAAGTTTTCAAAGCGTTGCATCTGTTAATCGATCAACAGATTAACTATTTAACAGTTTCCTTAATTATACAAACTTTTTTTTTGTATAAACTTTGTTTATTTTAGTTTAAAAAAAAAAAAATCGCTTTTTAATGTTGAATGTTTTTTAACGAAGTATTTTTTAAAATGAAAATAGTTTTCGATAGTTTTTTTCTGCGGAAATACAAATAAGAATATGCATTATTTTTTGAATCCGCTTTCTCTGTAGTCCAAAGAGTTAATCAATGTTTATTTTTTAGTATATAGCTTAGTATATGTATGTGTGTATGTGCCACAACAATTGTTGAATTGTGGCCCTTTTTTTTTTTCGTTCAACTGGAAATTGCACAACACTAATTTTGAGTACTTATTTTTATAGAACGTATTATCAAACATTGGTGCTATTTATGCAGACAAATTCCATGAATCCAATTGGAATCAAGATTTTGTTTACGTTTTGCTGCATGCCTGGCCTGTGTGTGTGTGTGTGTGTGTGTGTGTGCGTGTGTGTGTGTGTGTGTTTCTGTGTCTGTGCGCCGCAGAACGAAATTCGATTTGATCAAATTTTAAATGTTTTGTTTTCGAAAAATTTTAAAAAATTGTTATGGCCAAAAAAAATAATTGATTAAAATTGTTTGTAGCTAAAAATGTTTGAAAAAACTCTTGTCTTTATTTATATGTATATAGATGCATATATAACCGATTATGATTTCTGATACTTTATACGATAAAAAACTTAGTTGCATTTACGTACTACATATTAAGCATCTATATTATTGTTATAAACTATAAGTGTTCTTTCGTAGCACCCCTTTCGATAAAAAAAAAACAGTGTTGTCAAACGTAGTATTTTTTTTTTTTTTGTTTTTGATTATTCGTATTCATTTCTACTTACAAGGCAGAAGCAGGCGGAAGCCGACAAAGAAAACCAACTAATTTATGCCCCCAAACATATGCTCTCTTTATCTAAAAAAAAAAAAAAAAAAAAAAAAAACCTAATAATACTAAAAAAAAACACATGCATACAACAAAAAAAAAAAAACATACACAAACGCTGCACAGACGAGCGTCGATGACCAGCAGCGGCGACTGCAGCAGCGACAGCAGCAACAACAGCAGCAACAACAGCAGCAGCAACAACAGCAACAACAACGGCAGTAGCAGCAACAACAGCAGCAGCAACAACAACAGTAACAGCAACAAAAACAACGGCAAATTAGGCATCTAAGTTCTCAGGATAACATTAACAGCGACTGCAAAGCGCAACAGCCGCAGCAGCGACAGCAGTGGAAGCATCTCAGCAACATTAACAGCAGCGTTAACATTTAACAGCTGCATAACAGTAGCATTAACAGTTTACAGCAGCTTAAAAGCAGCTTTAACAGTTTACAGAAGCTTAACAGCAGCCGCCGTTAACTACATGTTTGAAAGCGTTTCCACTGCGCACGTTAAGGTTCTCGCCGTCTATTGTAAATAGCCAGAGGCTCTGCAGCTACACCCAACACTTTATTTTCCTAATGTGTGGCGTTTCGTTTATTTTTTTTTGGATATACATAATTATATATATGTATGTGATTATATATATAGAAACAATATATATATATATATATATATATACTTATTTTTTTTTCGCACCTAGTATACATAAAATATAAACAAGTAAAATTTAGACACGATCCAAAAAAAAACAGATTATTAATAATAATCGAATAATTGTTGTTTTTTTTTTTTGTAACTTGTTTCGTTCAGTTTGAGTTTTGTTTGTTTAATATATATATATTTTTTTTTTAATTAATGACGCTAACAGCTAAGCATTTACTTGTAAGCAATTAGGGCCATAGTATTGTAAATTAAGGCAACGTAAGAATAAAAGAAGAAAAATACAAAAAAAGAAAAAAGTAAATATTTAAATGATGAGAAAACTGTTAAAAATATAAGCAACACATTAAACAAGGAATCCTTAACGACTTTCTTAATGACTGCCATACATATATATACATACATACATAAAGACAAAAAAATAAATAAAATATATATAATATATAATATGCATATGCTATATATATATATATTATGTATATAATATGAAATAAAATTATAAGTTAAACAGTAAATTTAACATCACAGCGTACATACACACACGCACACATATTATATATATATATATATATATACATATGTGTATATATATATATATGGAAGTGTGTACATAGGCTATATACTTGTGTGTATGTATTGATAATAGAGAGAGATTGAGGCAACAATTGCACACACATAGCTGATAGTAACGTAAAGAATTCAAGTCATAAAGAACAGCAACAGCAATAACTTAACAGTTCTATGTAATGTATAACACACAGACACACACACTCACAGACGCTGTCAACTGTCAAAACGTATATATATATATATATATATATATATTGTTGTCATGCTTGCCTACTCTTTTGGTTGTTTACGCTCTTCCCACACACAACAAACACACACCCAACACCTAACACCCAGCCCCAAGCTCGTTTCCACTCCCCAACGAGTTAACAGCGCACTGTTAAGCTGTTTACAGCACTGTCGGCGATCAGCACTGCACTCTGTTAATGCTCTGTTCACAAAGTTATTGGAGAAACCTTGAGACTTGCAACTAGAGACATGTTATAGAGACACGTGCTGCTGCTGGTGTCAGGCTAGTTCAAAGATCGAGCTGCCGTTGCCGACAAATTGAATCAAAGCTGTTAGCTGCTGATACGCTGTGAACAGAGCATTGCGCAGTCGGTTTTACAGTTGACTTGTGTTTAGGCGTTATTTACTGAGACTGATTCTACCACATACACATAGTTGTAAAACGGTTCACAATGCTTCCAAAATGAAAACGAAAACGAAATCGAAAACATTCAAAGGTTGATCTGCCGCCCACAAAACAAAACTAATATTGATGCATGCTTTCATCGTCTTTTCCATTTTATATTCATTTTGATTGGTCGAGTGTTTTCTCAGTTCTGTCTTATACAACACTGGCGATTTTTGTGATATTTGCATAGGAAGTGAAGAACCCCAAGCAAGAAAATGTTAAGACAAAAGAACGCTCTTTCACACACACTTTGTCACTTTTGCACTCTCTTTCACACACACACACACACACACACACACACACACATACGCACACACAAGTATTGTTAAGCTCTACTCTCGTGCAACCTAGATGCAGCTATCCCACACTCACACACACAACATTCATTGCGCATACGTAAGAAATCTATTGAAAAACAAAATTGTGCTTATTCAAATGTAAAAGCAATGTTAAATAACGAAAGCAGCTAAGCTGTAGCTTAACAGCTGTTAGCTAACAGCTTTGGCAAATTACAGTAAATAATTGAGCAAGTTTTTATTGATATATGAAGAAGAAGAAGAAAAGAAGAAAATACGAAATACCAAATCTTAAACACAAATCATAGTTTTAGGCGTGTGAAAATAGCAAAAAAAAACTAATTTAATATTAAATAAAAAAAAAACGAAACAAAAAATGGGCATGCAAATTAATTAACGTTACAAGTTTAGCGTTTAGGCATATTAATAAATAATAATATTGATAATACAAATAATAATTCAAATGGAAATCGTTTGCATAACAATATAAAACAGTACTAAAAAGAAAACTCTAGCATTTAACAGATACACACAGACAGACATACACATACATATGTACATACATACATATACATGTGTAGACATATATGAGATAAATGATGCGAAAACGAAAATAACAAATGAAAGAAATCAATTAATTTTTATTACACTCGGACAGAGACAAGCAGAGAAAGAGATATAGAGATAAAGAGATAGCGAGAGAGAGAGAGGAAGAGTTGGAGAGAAGCGATGTGAGTTATATATGTGTGTATGTATAATTCAACAATTTAGCGTTAGCCCCCGAGTAAACAATTCAAGAATTTAACAAATAATTAATAAATAAAATGAGAAAAAACTTTAAAAAGTTGTGTAAAATACTTAAAGCAAAAGCCGAAAACAAGAGTGTTTTAAATTTAAGTTAAATTACAAGAAAGAAATACGCATCCACACACACACAAGCACACACACAAACATACACACAAACACACACACAAACACACACACAAACACACACACACATACACACACACACATAGTTTAGTTGAGAATATTGCATAAAGCGCAGAAGAAAAACGAAATATTAAATAAAAGCAAAACTTGAACATGAATTGCAAGCATTTAGATTTAGGCCAAATGTGGAATACCAAAAAAAAATTAAATGCATATTTAGAAATCACGCAACAAAATTTAACAATACCCTAAAACGAAAACGAAAAAAAAAAAACAAAAAACAAAAAACGAAAAAAGAAAACTAAAATAAATAAAACGCAACGCAAAAAGTGTTAAGTGAGAACGCCTCAAAGTATGCAGCAGCATTTCATGTTAAGCCCATGTTAACTAACAGCGAGCGGCCCACTAAATATGGCGTCCCAGCGTACATACACACACACACACAGTCATACACAAACCCACACACACACACACACACACAGACACGCGCGCATGCATTCATGCATTTTTGTTCTGAACGACGCAACATACACTTGACGAAAAAAGTATAGCAAAAGGAAATTAAAAAAAAAAAATAATAATAATAATAATGCAAAAGGATAAAAACGAATAAAAACTGGTTGGCAATGAAATGCATTTAGTTGTTTTAAAATGTATTAAAGCATGAAATAAACAAAATACATAAATACACACACAACACACACACACTCATACACACACACACACGCACTCTCACGCATATGTGGCATTTATATAAATATATAACATAAAAGCTGATGGTTTAAGTTTAATGAGTACGAAATAATTTATGAATGATTACTAATTAATAAGTTAAAAAACAAAAAAAAAAACAATTTAAAATGCAAAAAAAAAGAAAGAAAACTAAAAGCAAAACAACAAAAAAAAGCGTAAAAACCCTTCAATAAAAATTTATGATATAATCAACAAAAAAAAAAAAAAAAAAAAAAAAACACCAACAACAGAAGCAAACTCTTGCAGTGTGGCAACCTTGCACTGGCGCTCGCTCTTATCATTTACAGCTGCAATTTTGATTGAATTCTTTAACATTTGCCTTTTGCAGGTCTGCTATTGCATCACACAAACAACAATCACAGCAACAACAACAACAACAACACGACAGTTGCGGCGAATGCGATGAACTTTTCGGCGCTCAGTCTGCAGCCGCAGCCAGCGTCAACAGCAGCGACCAACAACAACAACATTAACATTAGCAACAACAACAACAACATTAACAGTCTGAATAGCTTAAATCACAGCAGCGGCGTCGGCGTCGGCATCGGCTGCAACAGCGGTCGCCGCAACATTTACATGGGCAACAGCTATCCGCACGCCATGGACTGTGATCCGCCGCTGGCGCAACAGATGCTGCCGCCACCGCTGCCGCCAGTATCGGCTGTGGCTATGGCAGCGGCAGCGCTGCGTCTTGGCCAGCCGCATTTTGGACGCATGCGCAGCAGCGGTGTCGGCGCTGGCGTTGGCGTTGGCCCGCATCAGAATTTCAGCAGCATTAAGCATAACGGTGCAGCGCAGCCGCAGCCACCGCCACCGTCGATGCTGCTGCCGCCGCTACCACCCGCCGCACATCAAATGCAAATGCAACCGCAGCCCCAGCCGCATCACAGCTTTGCGCCAGCTTCGCTGCCGCTGGACCTGATGCATCATTACGGCAACATGTCCGCAGCTGCGTCGCATCTGATGATGACAGATTCGAGCGTTATCAGTGCCTCGGCTGCCGGCGGTCCGGCTGGCTCGGGACCGGCCTCCTATACGGCGCTGCTTTATCATCCGCAACCGTTGGCGCCGCTGCCGCTGCCACTGCCCATGCCGCTGCCGGCATCTGCATCAACGTCATCATCGTTGGCTGCGCTGCCAGCATCGGCAGCAACGTCCGGCAGCGGCAGCGGCAGCTCAGCAGCGGGCGCCAGCAGCGATGCCTCCTCGTCGTCGCCCATGGTGGGCGTATGTGTTCAACAGAATCCTGTAGTTATACATTAGCGTTACCTGCCGTCTATATAAACTATAATTTAACAATTTTATTTTATATGCTTTTTTTTTTAAAAAACCACACATACACACACAAACGCACGCACACAAACACGTCTGAGCCGCTGTTGCGCTCCTCTCTTTTTGTGTGCTGCTCTTCCGTTCTCTTAGCTCGCCAGCAGACACTGCTATTTATTGCACATCCATCCACCCACACACACACACACACTCACACACATTCATAGCTAGCTAAAATTTACACACACACACACACACACACCGCATCGGTTTATTTAAATCACGCTCTCACCATGCAGCCGTCTCGCTCACACACAAGCACACACA
The DNA here is from genome assembly GCA_035045355.1 of Drosophila lacicola. Lineage (NCBI taxonomy): Eukaryota > Metazoa > Arthropoda > Insecta > Diptera > Drosophilidae > Drosophila > Drosophila lacicola. Next base: position 2,578,114 of record JAWNPB010000148.1, on the reverse strand, counting down.
TCGCTCATCGCGTTTACAGTTAGCAAGAGTGTTCTTATGAATTAGAACAGTTTTTTTTTTTACCTAGTTTTAATTGCATAACTTTAATGTAACCATAACGAAATAATTTTACTTATACAGAATCAAAAGTAAATTTTATTTAATTTTTAATTTAAATTATGTAATTTTATTCAAAGAGCAATTGCGCAGTAATTTTTCAAATGAAATCCAATTTTGCTTTATTTAAAAGCAACAAAAAAAAAGAAAAAAACAATTGCCACAAGTTGTATATTTCATTTCCTTCCGATCTATGATCTGGCTTAAATGAGCACCTGGGCACGATAGTGCTTCTGCAGCTTGTTCGCCTTGGTGCCCAACTGCATCTGCCACTTGGACTGCACGCGCTTCATGAGATGAATGTCGCGCGCCTTGCGCGCCGCCGCCTGCTGTTGCGTCTGCGTCCAGCCGAGCGCCCGATATTCGCTCAGCACGCGATGCAGCTTCCGATCCGATTTCTTGAGCGCAACTGCGCGCGTCGGCTGCAACCGCTGCTTATAGTAGCGCAGCAGCGAGCGATGGCCGATAACTGCGCCGGATGGCAACACCAGCTGGTACTCGTCGCCGTCAAGCAGATCGGGCACAACCTCTTCGTCAATGTCCACGCCCTCTTTCTGTGAGCGAAGGAAGAAATAGAGAGAGAGAAAGAGAGATTTACAATAGGTGGCAACTCATTGAGCAACGGGATGAAGCTTCGCTCTCGAGCTTTGACACAAATTGGACCAATCGAATGTGACGTCACAGAAAATTCGACTCTTGTTATCGATATCGGATAATTTGGATACGTACATGATCCGGATAACTGGCACTGTAATCATAGTATTCGGCATACTCGGCCAGGGCGACGCCTTCGTGCAGCATCTGACAGTGTCCCTTATCGACCATATGCTTGCGTACAGCATCCAGGGAATAGAAGGTCTTGCCACGATCGTTGCACCACAAGCAAATAAAGTAGTTGGCCACCTTTTCGCCCAGGTAGTAGAGCAGGCCCTCAATATCTGTGCAGTAGTCGGTGTCGGGTATGAAGAACGAATGCTTGACAGACATGTGCTTGAGGTTCTCCACCAGATCCGCGCTCTGATGGCTGCAGAACAGGCAATCGCGTTCGGTCAATGGATTTTCGGCCAGTTTTTCCCATTCATCCGAGTCGATCTGCAAAAAGTAGCGATGAGTTTCATGGCATTCAGCTAGTGTTTAGCCACAGACACTCACCTCCTCCTCTTCGATATCCTCGAAGTCATCGTCAGCGTCCCCCTCCTCATCCACCTGCATGGCACGGTCCGCAAACGCCAGACGTCCCTTGCCCGCGGCAGCTGCCGCCAGCGCGGGATGTGGCCGCGGCTCGACAATGCTCTTGACGCAAATGGAGAGCGCACCCGACGTGGTCGCATCCGTTGTTTGCTGCTGCTGCTGCTGCTCGAGTCGTGCGAGGGATTCCTTGTGCTTCTTGCTGTTCAAATGATTGTTGTGGGCCTTCTGGTTGCCGAACTGCTTGCGGCAGGCCGTGCAATAGACGCTCATCTGCTGCTCCTCGATGGCTGCCTCCTCGGCCCTGCGTGCGCTCAGCACGCGCTGCTGGAACTCCTCGGCCGTAACGGGCGGCAGCTGCGCTACGCGCCTCTTCAGATTGTAACGGTGCCAGTCCGTTTTGTAGTGTTGGCCCTGTGCGTCCGCATTGGCGAAGCGCGCATCGCAGTTCATGCACGTGAAATGCGACATTTTTTGTTGTTGGCTTCTTTTTGTGTGTCTGCTAACTTATCTGATTTTGGAATTTCACAATGAGTTAATGATTAAAAAACAAAAGACGCAGCACGTTCCCTGAGACTATGTTATCGATAAGGCGATAGAACTTGACGAGATATCGATATGCTAATGGTAAGCACAAACTGGAAGCTGCGTGCTGTGAGACTCCGAACCGTTCTCACTGCATTTATTAGCATCTTCTTGTTCTCTCTCTCTCTCGTTTTTCAACTTTCATAATGGAAATAATAAGGCATAGTTAATAAAATTAATATTTAACCACATAAAACAATATAACTATTTTGTTTAATCTAGAAGTATTTTCAACTATGGAAACGCTTGCAGTGGGAACGCAACACGTCTGTTAGTAGATTCTTAATTGTTTTTCGCTCTTTTCAACTTTAATAATGAAAATAATATGGTATAGAAAAAGAAATTTAATATTTAACCTTGTAAAAATAGATATATTTTGCTTAATCTTAAATTATTTTTTTTTTGGTTATGGTCACACCGTGCGCTATCGAGCGATGCGATAGGAAAACGCTAGCAGTGGAAACGCAGCATTAGGGCGCACAGTTGTTATTCGATTCGATAAAAGCGAAAGCGATGCAAGCCTTAAGATATTTGCACCGGCTGTCGCGGCCGCTTGAGCAGCTTCATTCATTAAATAATGCAGTGAGTAGCGGTGAGCGCGATGGGCGAAAAAGCCAAGCTAAACAAGTCCAATTGCAACAGGCGTTCGCGGGCGAGCAGCACAAGCAGCGGCCGTGCGCCGCACCAGCAACCGCCCAGCCAGCCGCTGGAGGCGCCCAAGATAATCATCATACATCCGGGCTCACAGCATTTGCGCATTGGCCGCGCCGCCGACCTAAATCCGCTGACCATGCTGCACGCGGTCGCCTACAGGCGCTCCCATATGGGCGACGATGCGCCGCATCACGATCCGCTGCTGCCGCCGCTGGACAGCGTCCATGCCGCACGCCTCCAATCGGAGTTCGAGGAGCAGCGGCTGGCCGTGTCGCGGCTGCTGCAGCATTGCGTGGTCGATGAACAGAATCGTTTGCGTGTCGCCACGCCGCCGCAGCAGCTGGCGCACTTCAATCGCAGCAGCGTTGCGGAGCAAGTGCCGCCGCCCGTGCCCGCCGAGCAGCAGCAGCAGCAGCAGCAGGAGACAAGCTGGCACAGCGAGGCGCCCATGCTGTTCGACGAGCAGATATTGCGCCTGAGTGCCCAAGATGCACAGAACTATGATATACACTTTCCCATCAGGCGCGGCGAGCTGCATGTGCATGGCGAGCGCGGCGGCTCGTTGCAGGCGACGCTGTCGCATTTGGAGCGCATCTGGTCGCATGCACTGGAGCGGCGTCTGGGCATATCGCTGCGCGATTTGGACACTCACAGCGCCGTTCTGGTGGTCAACGATGTCTATGTGCGACGACATCTGCGCGAGGCAATGACCCTGCTGCTGCAGCGTCTCGGCTTCCAGCGCTGCTTCCTCGTCCAGGACAGCGTGGCGGCCACCTATGGCGCCGGCATTGGGCACGGCTGTGTGGTCGATATTGGCGCCCAGAAGACCTCCATTGCCTGCATCGAGGATGGCATCTCGCAGCTGGACGCCCGCGTGCGCCTCAGCTACGGCGGCGGCGACATCGACCAGGTGCTGCTCCAGCTTTTGCGCAAATGCGGCTTTCCGTATCGCGACTGTTGCGTCGAACAGAGCTATGTGGATGCCCAGCTGCTGGACGAGCTAAAGGAGCGCTTCTGTCACCTGAACGCGAACGTCTGCGGCGCCCAGGAGAAGCACTTTACGCTGCGCCAGCCGCACGGCCAATGGCTGCGCTACACGCTCCAGGTGGGCGACGAGGCCATCATGGCGCCGCTGGCGCTATTCCACACCGAGCTGCTCAATATAACGGGCAAAACACGCGCCGTGCACACACAGCAATCGGCGCAGGAGCAATACGATTGCGAGGACTGCTTCGATGCGGAATATCTGCGCGAGACGGGCCGACGCAACGGCATCAAAGCCGGCGAACTGAGCATGGCGGGCAACACACCGAAGCCGGCGGCGGCGGCGCCGGCGGCGGCGGCACAGCTGCCCATCACGGCCGACGACGAGGAGCTGATTGTGGTCGACCAGGACGAGACGACGGTCAGCAGCAACAGCAACTCTCAGCAGCAGCAGCAGGACAAGCAGCCGCTGCCCAAGTCGAGCAACTCGTGGTACTACAATCCGGGCGGTCAGGTGGTCTCGCTCGACCAGGCCGTCATCCGTGCCATCGGTCGCTGCGGCAGCTATGAGACGCGTCGCAAAATGTTTGGCGCCATTCTCCTCGTCGGCAGCAGCGCCAAGCTGCGCGGCCTCGCCGCCTGGCTGGAGCAGCGCATCAGCCAGCAGGTGCCCGCCGGCCTCGAGGTCAACGTCTTCAGCAAGGGCATGGATGTGGGCATGGTCGCATGGAAGGGCGCCGCCATCATGTCGGTGCTGGAGTCCGCGCGCGAACTCTGGATCACACAGCGCGAATGGCAGCGCTACGGGCTGCGCATCCTGCGCGAGCGATCGCCCTTCCTCTGGTAGCCAGCCAACAGATTCTTCGCCAGTTTCTTAGCTATTAATTTGATTAATTTTTTTTATATATCGCATTTTTGTGTAGCCAATTCAAATTGTGTATTTATGCATTTAAACAATTGTCTTGAAGCATCGAAATCATGTCTGGCTGAGGGACATGCTCGATGACATGTCAGCTATTTCGTCTTGTACCATAATTCAAATACACGAATCAGCTACAAAAAGTAATGTCAGTTCCGATTAAATATGTGTATTAATATTAATAATTTTTCCAATTCTATTTAAACTGTAGTTTAGTATAGCTAGATCTTATACATTTTGAGAATTGCTTAGAAGAGCATCTATTTGAATTGTTGACGTCTTCAGTCAAATTCCCAATTGGAACCAATTGGAATCGTAGTTGGACAGCGACTGGTGTTGGTAAGTGCGCATTAATTAGTGCAAGGTCCATCTCTAATGGGCGCACTGTGAGATAACGATAATGTTATCGAAGATCATTGCGCTCTTTCAAGATTTGCGGTAATTTTGTAAATATTTTTTTTATAACATGCACTTGATTTTGGCCACAGCTATTTGCTTGATAAGCCTGTCTATTTATACACCCCTATTTCGTCAGGCACTACCAAATTAAGTAGTAAATAAAAGTGTTCGGCCCAAATGATCGTGTTATCGAGATCTCAAAAGCAGCAGTAAAAGTGGTTTGATTATAAAAAGTTTACTCATATAAAAACATGTTTAGATTTTAGCAAAACAACAACAATTACAACTATGCCAAATATTTGGGCGCACTGGAGCCCATGTAATGGTAAAGATCGCCCAAAGTGGAACGGACTAGTTTCGCTTTTATGGTTTCCCGATTGAGACGCTTGTACGCCTCGAACCGATGGCAGCCGCCAAAGCTGAAGTAATAGTCGCCGCCCTCGCTGCCGCTTATCCACAAGATATCAACTGGCGGCACATCGACCTCGCTGCGTTCCGACTGCAAAGCAGGAGAGAGAGAGAGAGAGAGAGAGAATTGATCAGCTGCTTAGTAAAAGTTTGGATACGCACCTTGATGGTGTCCATGAGGGACTGCACCTTCAGCTCGTCCAGGACGGAGGGTATCGGTCGCTTAATGACGCTCATCGGCACATTGTGCACCTCCTCGATGCCCGCCGAGTGTACGCTAGAGTCCAAGCTGGCCATTTGCTCGCCGTCGTCTGGAGTTGGTTAACTTTGTCAATGTTGTGAAATGCGCCATTACAGTTAACTGTCGGCGTTGCCACCCCGCTTACCGTGCTGTGTTGTAAGCGATCGCCGCAATTGCGAAGAAGAAGAAGAAGGAGCTGCTGCTGCTGCACTGCGTCTGCTCGGCTGCAAGGCGAATTGCCTAATGAAGTTCATGACGCGCGGCCCAGCCAACAAATTGCACGCAAAACTTGTTTTTCTCTTTTCTCTTTTCTATGTGCGGCTCTTGTTTTATTTTTTGTTTTGTTGCCTATTTGAGTTTGTTTTGCATAATCGACAATCTTGTTGGCCCCAAGTGCAAGCAGCCATAAACAAAGGCGGGCGCGTTCTGATAAAAGTAAATGAAAACGAAATTATAATTCAGTACAATGTTCTAAGGCTTGGTTTGTTTTTGTACATATACAACACAAATACAGGCGTGCATCTAGAGATGGGCGCGTGACTGGTCGATACGATACGACCAGACACGAGCACGAAACCAAACTTTCACGACGTAAAATATGCCAAAGGCACGAACCAACCCGATCGAACACGTTCGAAAATCACTTTTATTTTGACATGTGTAAAAAAGATTTTTATTTTATATCTTTCTTTTCTTACAATCAAATAATTAATCAATGTTGAAATGTGCGTGATTTTAGTCACAAAGCTAGCTAAATATTTTTCATTTCTTTTTTTTTTTATCTAATAAGTGGTTTGTACGGACTCTTTTGCCTTATGCACCATTCGATGTCTTTTGTTAATTCGCCATGTTTTTACAATTTAAAAACTTGTTTTTTTCATTTCTATATATTCTATATATTTTATATGTATGCTTTATCGACTGGTTTGCTTTGGAGCGAGAGTTTTACAGCTCGTCGTGTCACGGCCCATGCCCATCTCTAAGCGCGTCAGGCATTTTGATTAGCGTACCGTTAAACAAATACATATGTGTATGTTTGCAATCTCTCGCACACAAATAAGTTTGTTTTTACCAAACGGTTGCCTATCAGCAGATGCAGATAAATATAAAAAAAAAAACAATGCTGGCGGGGGTCCAAATCAGCTTTACCTGCGCATTATCTACAACTGAAGCAGCAAGAGTTTTATTTATAATTTGTCCACTGATTAGTGAAAAAGCGTTAAATGTTTACAGCACTGGCTGCTGCACTGACCGCTGTGCAACACTGTCCAGCAACAAACAAAGCATTTCCTATAAATACAACACGAACAGCTACTTTTTAATTCGTTTGATCACAAATTAAATAAAAAACATGCATGCTTGCAGCACTGGCCACACTGACCGCTGTGCAACACTGTCCAACGGATTTCCATTCAAATTGAAATGCGCGCAAATATTGTGACAGTTGAGTTAAATTGGAACTTGACCAAGGCGAAATGTTTGCAAATGAAACGGGGCCAAGGAAAGAAGAAGCGAAGGCATATTTTTTTCAAGATGGTTTTTCCCCTGACATTGGCTGCGTTTAGTCGAGCATTGGAAATTAGAATTTTGTCTATTTTGTGTATCTGCAATCGCCGAACAATCTTCAATTAACCATTACGAGTTGTACGACAAGCGAATTGCGAGCAATTTCATGAATGTTCATTTTGCTAAACGCTTACAAAAAGGTAACCGACGGCGGAAATTGATCAACAGTTATGTGTTGGCATTGCCGCAGCGAATATAGTACCAATTCGTAAAGCTATTTTTTTTTCTCTCTCTCTTAATTTCTTGTTATAATGCAAATTAGCCTGGTCAAGACGATTGTTTTGATTAGCAGCCTGATTGTTGTGCAAATCGATGGCATACAAGGTGACTCACAATAACCGATAACCCGATAACCGATTGTTATCGATAACCGATACTCGATAATTATCGATAACTGTGCCATTTTGTTCTTTGCAGATGCGGACGGCAAACGCATCGTCAGCAATTACGAGCGCATCAAGCAGCTCTACCCGCAACTAACAACCGCGGAATCGACGCAATGGCGCTACGCGGACAAGGATCTGGTGCATCCGTGCAGGCGCGACTGCGTCGAACAGCAGCCGATGACCTGCTACTACTACATGGTGGTCCACTACGACGACACCATGTCGGAGAGCTGCAAGCGCTATCTGCAGTCCAAGTATCGCTACCGGCTGAACGGCAAGGAGTATATCGATAGCTTTAAGCTAGCGGAGCTGGATACACGCACCGATGACTGCAAATATGCCGACGGCCTCGAGTCCCAGATCATGGTCGTCAACGGCCAGCTGCCGGGCCAGTCGATCGAGGTCTGCTACGGCGACACCATTGTCGCCGACGTCATCAACAGCCTGCACGAGACGACGACGATCCATTGGCACGGCATGCACCAGCGCTCGACGCCGCACATGGACGGCGTGCCGCATGTCACCCAGTATCCCATTGAAGCGGGCCAGGCGTTTCGCTATCGCTTCGAGGTGGATCACGGCGGCACCAACTGGTGGCACAGCCACACCGAGCATCAGCGCGCCTTCGGGCTGGCTGGCCCCTTGATTGTCCGCCAGCCGATCAAGCTCAATCCTCATGCGCATCTGTATGACTTTGATCAGTCGGAGCATGTGATCATCATCCAGGATTGGGTGCACAATTTCGATGAGAGCGTCGCCGAGAATATTCTGATCAATGGACGCGGACGCAACATGAAAAAGGACAGCAAGCCGAAGCCGACGCTCTATGCCACATTCGGTGTCATTCGCGGCGGTCGCTATCGATTTCGTGTCATCTTCAATGGTGAGTTACAGCTACAGTGTTCCCTCGATAGTCGCAACTTGCAGAGAAGTGGGGTGAACAAAAATGCTAGCATACATAGACTCCATTAAGAGCTCCTTTGCACTGAGAGAGAAAAAATCAAGAATATCTTCAAACTGTCAACTCGATCATCAAAGTACGGTAAAACCGTTAAGACTTGATTCAAGCATGAAATTCGAATATCAAGCAAAGCTTTTTGAAGTACGAAAATACTTGAATCAAGCTTTGTTTCAGTCTTATTACGCTGAATTCTTTTCTTTTTTTTTTTTTCATTTAATGTCCATTTGATGTCTTTTGTTAATTTCGCCATGTTTTTACAATTTAAAAACTTGTTACGCTGAATTCTAATGATGCTTAATGTAAGACCAATACAATCCCAGTTTGAGCTTCAAATAGGTTTTTTAAACTCCATTAATTCGCTTCACTAAATATAATCAGTGTATCCTCAAACTGTCCACTCGATCATCAAAGTACGATAAAACCGTTAAGACTTGATTCGAATATCAAGCATAACTTTTTAAGCACGCAAATACTTGAATCAAGCTTTGTTTCAGTCTTATTACGCTGAATTCTTTTTTTTTTTTTTTTTTTTTTATTTAATGTCCATTTGATGTCTTTTGTTAATTTCGCCATGTTTTTACAATTTAAAAACTTGTTACGCTGAATTCCAATGATGCTTAATATAAGACCAATACAATCCCAGTTTGAGCTTCAAATAGGTTTATAAACTCCATTAATTCGCTTCACTCAATATAATCAGTGTTCCATTGCGCGAGCGATCACTGTAGCTAGCATGGAACGCGCAGCTTACAGTTATTTTTAGCTCACACACACACGCACGCAACACACAGACGCGCTCGCTTCACTGTAAGAACTCGCATTTAAGTCGAACGCAGCTTACAGTTATTTTTAGCTCACACACACGCAACACACAGACGCGTTCGCTTGGGCTCAGCCGCAGCCTCGGCTGTTAAGCACACTAATACACACACACACACGCACACACACACTTACTAATACCATGGCTTGGCTTTGCTTGCAGGCGTTTCGAACTGTCCGATCAGTTTGAGCATTGACAATCACGACCTGGTGGTGATAGCGAGTGATGGCAACGACATCGAGCCCGTGGAGGTGCAGAAGATCATGTTCCATGGCGCGGAGCGTTACGATTTTGTGCTGCACGCCAATCAGGAGGTGGCCAATTATTGGCTGCGCATCAAGGGCTACAGTTTCTGTGCGAAGAATCAGCTGCATCAGGAGGCGGTGCTGCACTATCAGAACGCCGATCCGCGCGATCTGGACACCACAACGCTCAGCTATGCGTACGATGCGCCGGGCGTGATGCTCAACGAGCTGGGCGACGATGACGGCGGCGGCAGCAGCAGCGGCGGCAGCGGGGAGAGCATCTCGCTGGTCAGTTTGAATGCACAGCATGTGCAACCGGCGCTGAATCCGGCCGTGACGTATTACAGCAGCATGAACGCGTTCGAGCTGCGCGGCGAGGGCTTTCGCTTCCAGATGGACGACATAACGTTCAGCATGCCGAAGATGTCGCTGCTCCAGACGCGCAATCTGGGCATTGGCCGCTTCTTCTGCAACAGCACGCAGCAGGCGGCGCTGGGCTTCAATTGCCAGAGTCGGCACTGCAAGTGCTCCAATGTCATCCATGTGCCGGCCAACAAGAATGTCGAATTTGTCATTTCCAGCAAATCGAATACGGCCCATCCCATCCATTTGCACGGCTATACGTTCCGTGTGGTCGGCATGGGCGTGCTTGGGGAGCAGCGGATTGGCCAGATCGAGGAGATCGATCGGCGGACGCCGCTGCCGCGTCGCGGTCGCGGTGCGCCGCTGAAGGACTCGGTGCAGGTGCCAGCCTTTGGCTATACCATCATACAGTTCAACTCGGACAGTCCCGGCTACTGGATGTTCCACTGTCACATATCGCCACACTCCGAGAACGGCATGGCGGCCGTTGTTCGCGTCGGCGAGGATATCGAAATGAAAATGTGCCCCGTCAGCAATTGTGGTCTCTGCAGCTCGGTGGCCTAATCGACCTTCAATTAATCAAATAATATAACATTTCCTATCAATTTAACTGCCCAAATAAACCCTTGACTTGGCGATAGTTCACCTGCAAACCAATTCGTATTTCAATTATTTCATTTCAGGCATGAGCATGCCGTTAACCAGTGTTGACTAACATGCTAAAATCTGTTAACGATAGTTAATCTGCATAGCAACATGTCCGTTGAGCATTTAAAAATACGATACTTTTGCATGTTTCGATACTAACACTTTCATTAAGATAGCTGTAATATATTATTGAGATCAGTTTGCATAGAAACAGACAACTTCATCGGCTCGTATGGTATTAATTAAATACTCTCTTCAAGGCCATTCAAATCGTTGTGCAAGCTGCACAAAAAAAATCGTGCTCATGTTATCGATAGCGCGTTATCCTTATATCGCATCTGGTCACACTTGCTAATCGGACAGCCGCCATGGAAACTCTCCTCTTCGCCGTTAATGGACCCGCCATATTCAAATGTCGAACACTTGACCGAAAACAAAAGTTTACAGATGATTTGCGTGAAATGGCTGAAATGGAAATGACAAAGGCGAAATGGAAGATGCAGAAGAGCAAAAATTCTCAAGTCGAATAAACAGGGTTTCGATTTAGATGGCAGATGCACAACAGCGAGAGTCTTTAAATTCCAAATCTCCAAAAAAAGCAGATGAAAGTTAATTTGTTCAAGATAAAGGATGCACATCATCATAATCCCTTGCCGTCGGAAAATACAAGTTACTCCCGAGTAACCGAGCAGCCGATCGGTTGTCCACTTTGCGGCACAATTCAAAAGAAAACTGAATCTACCGATCAACTGAGAAAAATACAAGTACAAGGAAATTAAAGAATGGGAGAATCGTGTACAACTTTTTCGGGATTCGAACTGTTCTCTTGATAAGGCACAGAAACATTAAAGTTGATGGCAAGGAAGCGCGATTACTTGGAACCCGTTTTTCACTTCGATGTCTCTATATCCGATACGGAATTTTATGTTATTGATGAATCCCTAAAAGATAATGGGCCCTAACCAAAATGGCGTCGACTACATAAGAACGAAGAAGCCTTTTTATATTACCACCTAACGTCTATCAGCTTTGACATTATCGGAATCAATATGGTCAATATTTTTATTATTATGTCAATACCTATATTATATGTTATACCTTTTTGCATTCGTACGGATCCCTACTATCAAATGGCATTCAAGCAAATTAAACATCGATGGGTTAACAAAAGCTGTGGACCAAAAAACGATTCGTTCGTAAAGAAAACCCTTTTTTGATGATTTTTTGGAACATCTCGGCCAAATAATGTCCGATTTGGGAATTTTATACCATTTTGGACTCGTAAGGATCAGTACTATCGATTGGTATCAAAAAAATAAAAACCTAAATTTTGACCAAAATCAACAAAATGGCAAGGGGTTACATCACGTTTTTCCTCAAAATCGGTGTCGGTTCGAAAATCAAAACTTTTTGATGATATTTTCTGAATATCTCGGGTAAATGTCGTCTGATTTTGGAATTGACTATAAATTAAATCAACAATCGAAGTGCAATATCAAAAATGTTGTCAGTTCGGTTTCTGTGAAACTACTTTGATGATATTTTGGAATATATCTGCCAAACATGCAGGGTTTAACAGTCGAAAGTTTTGGTATATTTTTATCTGTCGGAACGTGGCCAAGTTATCGATAGGCGTGCCATAACAGTTTGCTTGATGTCTGTGACAGTCTGCCGTTAAACAACACGAATATCGTTCACAGTGCTGAACAATCTCAGGTTTTTGGCATATTTTTATCGGTCGGAACGTGGCCAAGTTATCGATAGGCGTGCCATACTTAAATGTAAACAAAAACAATTTGCCACTAAAAACCGCACATTATGTCTTTAGCACCGAATAGCAAATCAAAAGAAATTGATACGGATTCAGACGAGGAAGACGACGCACAAATGCGTTTGTTTTTGGAGGCTGCCGACCACACGCTGCTCACGAATGACATGTTCAAAACAAGTTCTATCAAAGCGCCGCCGGCTGCCGCGCCAGCGAAAGATTTGCCGAAAAGCGAGCGTTTTTTGGCAGAGCAAAGTGCTGTGCCCGCCAGCGATCTGCAAGTTAGTCCAGAGATGCAGACGCACCTTTGGCAAAAGCTAAGCACAATTATACAGAATCAAATTGAATATTGTGCAACGTCCCACAGTGCGCCACCGGAAGAGAAGACATCCTGGTATAGTCGGGTGAAACTTGTCGCCAATGCCGATTGCTATGTGGTGGATGACATCGAGCCGGAACTGGTCCCGCAACAGAAGCCCACCATAAGGCGGCGTCAACTGGTGGGCGAGCAGCAGGATAAAACGACAACAACTGCGGCACTTTCCTCCGTTGCCGTCAGCGGCGATGCTATACTTAAGGGCCAAGATGTGCTCAGCTGGGCGCCGCGCAGATCCCGCAAGGATAAACTCTTCGAGTACAAGGTCTGCGATGCTCAGGGCCACAGGCTGCTGGCAATCGAGGCTGCAAACGAGTTTACGGCGCAGCGCCGCAAAAACAACTGGAACGAGTCAAAGATTAACCAAAGATTTCAGAATAAAAAGACAAAGTTGTAACGAGTTTCTTCTGACTGGTTGGAAGCTTCCTCCGTTAATGAATGTTTGTATAGAGAGCATCAAAAACAACTTCGTGATCGGACTGGCAAACGTGAGGTTGCTGGTTCAATTTTCGAATTTTATACTTAATTGATTATTTGATTTATTTACTAAGATAAGAGCAATATTAATAAATAAAAAAAACAAAATTGCCTGAAGTTAGCACTTGCATTATTTAACATTAAACATTGGACCCGAGCGACGCCGGGTAATTTTCATTTAGTATATGTATGTATGTATAAGGCGACTTATTATTGCTATAAAAAGAGTTCCTGATTCTATGTGAGAGCAGCTGATTTCACAATTTACATTTTGATTTGGCAGTTGTTCTATACCCTTGCAGCTGACATTATAATTATTGTTATGAATAGGAGTTATCTTAACATATATAAGATATCTTTATAGAAAGGTTACTTTTCACCTTTAACTTAAAATAGCAACGTTATTTTCGTCACAATCTGGCAAAAGTATACGCTAACAATTTGAAATAAAAATGTGTGTGTTAAGCTTAACTAATTGTTAACATTGATTTTCCTGAGTTATCGCCTAATTTGTCCGAAACTCTTTTGAGCGGACAGCTGGAAACGCCACGTCCGGCATATTTATTTTGATACAAGTTACAAGATATTATATTAGCTGCCTTATGAACTATTGTAAAAAACGTTTCATTTCTACTTCTCAATACAACCTCACAGACTTCATTTAGGCGCTGCTCACATCCGTGCCAAATCCCATCAACATCGGATAACTATAACTAGCTGTCATAGGATTTTGATTTTCAATCTTAACATTTAAGAGCTATACCACGCTAACTATATATCGGACTAATATATTATACAGCTCTAGAGGAAGAATTGTGAAAGAAATTTGTTAGGTATGGAACATAACATATCAAAAGTGTGATAATTGATAGAGGAATATTTATCGCAAATATTGCTTGAAGGGTATTTGCCTGCAAGGGTATTTCATATTCGGCACTTGGAGGAGGGTAAAAACTATGCTGCGCTCGCGCTAGCCGTAGCCTCAATTTCACTCGTCTGATGAAAATAGTTGATCATCGATATCGCGAATGATAATTATGCTACAGCTAACGTGTTGTCTGTCGTGCTAAGTATCGAAATTGTTCGGATAGTTGTTGCTGTTGCTGGTGCTGGCCATTGTGGAGCTCGTATTGCTCATTTGGCCATCGAGCAGGCCGTATAATGCATTGCCGCTTAATATTTGCTGCTGGCCGTTGCTCAGCGAGATGCTGGAGTTGGTGCTGCCGCCGAGCTCTTGGAGCATGTCGCCGACAATGTTGCCCATGCTGTTGCTGCCGTTGGCGCTGCTGCCGCCATCGTCGCCGGACTGCATTTCGAGCATGTTGAGAAAGTCGTGGCCATTGAAGTCGTGATGCTGCTGCAGCTGCTGCTGCTTCTGCATGCTGCTCTGGCTCTCCTTCATCAGCTTGTCGTACTCCTGCAGCACGCTGTTGAACTCGGCGATCTCGACGCGATTGCGCGTTATCACCTTGTGCTTGTAGTAGTTGTGCACCTGGGTCAGCGATGTGCCCGTCATGCTGAAGTAGGCCCGCTCCAGCGGCAGCAGCTGCAGCATCGTCGACCTCTCCAGCCTGTCATCGATGTCATAGTAGCCACGATACTCTGTGATGAAGCTGCGCAAGAATTCCTCGGCCGCATCGGTTAGCAGCATCACCGCCGTCTCGGAGCAGTCGGTGAAGCCCGCCAGACGCAGCAGGCCGCACATGACTTTGCGCAGCGCATGGCGACAGGTGTTGCTGGAGATTTCGGGATGGGGTTGCGGATCACCGCGTGAATATGCCGTGTCCACAGTCGGTATAAACCAGATGGGTTTCTGGAATTTCTGTTCGCTCACCAAATCGGCGGCATTTTCGGGCGGAAAGTCTACCTCGGGTATCATCTGGCAGGGGTTGAGCAGATAGTTCGAAGTGCCCTAAGTACAGTGAACACAGTAAATAGTGAACGGCAATGCATGCATGCATAATGTGTTACATACATTTTTGTTCGAGTACGTATCGATGAGGGATTGCAGCACTTCGGTTTGTTTCATCACCTCGATGGTTTGCGTGACCAGCGAGCTCTTTAGCTCAATTTCATCGCTGTTGTTCAACAGATACATATATATATTATGTACGTTTCCAGGCAGATTTCACTGTACTCACTGTTTGTCCACGGGCAGCGGCACCGAATCGCCGCGTTGCCGTATCTCATCCAGTTTTAGCCGCTTGGCGGTCGACGGCACAAACTTGTCGGTCGGAGGGCCAACGCTCTCCTCATCCATGGCGCCCCAGTGTTCGCTTTGCATTTTCGATTTACTCGAACGTTAACGTTTTCTTTTGTGTTTATAGTTTATAAACAATGAAAGTAGTGCTGTTTAACGTCAGAAGTGTGTTACCTATCGATTGTCAGACAGCTGAGCGATGTCCGCGTACGTGGCAACGCCTGCTGCATACGTTACAGCTCATTCAATTTCATATCCAAATTGTATTGGCAATTTTCATTTACAACAATTGACACGTTTGCATTTTAAATTGAAGAATGCGTGCGCATGAGTAAGTTCGAACGAAATCGTTGAGAATTATTATAAACATTTAATTGCTGGCAAATGGCTTGACAAATGGCAACGCCGCTGAGCGGCCAGTAGCAAGTGGCAATGCCACTCAGATGATAGGCAAAACAGGGCAAATATGTAATATTGCCATTATTATTTGTTTTCTATTTAGACCCATATATTACTTAGATAAATTGTAAGTTGAGAGATACCAAATTGTTGACAAAATTCCGCAAAGACGCAGACGACGGCTTGGTTTGTACGCGCCGGCACACAGCGACAATATGCATCAACAGCACATGGACCTGCATGCCCCGGTCGACTTGAACAAGGTAAGGGGGTAGGGGGGGGGGGGGGGGGGGGGGGGGGGTTGAATATGCAGATCTTCGAATGTTAACCCCAAATTCATTCATTTACAGTCGCTGGACGAGATGTCGCCGGAGGAGCGCATGCGGTAAGCTGATGGCCACAAAGGTTCAAGGTGCGAAAGTTCATCTCTTCTTCTTCTTCCTTCTTCTTCTTCTTCTTCGATTTGCAGCGCTGAGCATCAGCTGATGGTGGAGAAGCACAAGGGTCACGATGCCATGCACTCGGAAATGGTGATCATATTGTTTATGACGCTAGTCATTGCCCAAATCATACTGGTCGAATGGAAGAAACGACACTACAGATCCTATGCATTTGTCACACTGCTTGCCATGTGGCTAATACCGCTAATCATCTCGTGCACCTTCATCTGGATACGCTTCATAATCATTTGGCTAATATTCACGTGCATCACGGCGCTGGTGATGCGTCGTGCCACAACCAAACCCATACAGGGCACAACGCCCAGGTGAGTGGGATTGCTCGGCTCCAACAAATCAACCTTTGCCTTTAGCCCAATCTTGTTTCGTTAGGCTCGTCTATAAATGGTTCTACTTCATCTACAAGCTGAGCTATGGATTGGGCATCATTGGCTATCTGGTCATAATGGCCGCCTTTCTGGGCATGAACTATATATTCGCGCAGCCGCCCAACACCTGGATGGATGTCGGCCTCATGTTCTGTTTTTATGGCCTATATATTGGTGTACTCGGTCGTGACATTTCCGAAATATGTTCAGATAAAATGGCTGCTGCCATTGGCGTAAGTAGTCCCAGCTGGGACTTATCATCTATTCATACCCAGAACCCATTGAAAACGAGCAAACACGAGAGTTGTCTGTAACAGGGAGACGGCCCCACAAAGTGTATATATATTCTCCTGACCAGGACGCAGAGCTGGGTTGATCTAACCATGTCCGTTTGTCTGTTCGGCGATCTAAAGACTTGACAAAGACGAGATAATTCCATATGTTTAAATATTAAACAGAATTTTTAAAGCTAGAAGCCTTTGCTTTGGTCTAGATTATTGTTTGCCATATTTAATCAATTGAATGAAGGATAGAAAGTATTGTATGCTTCGCAGAAAGGTAGAATGGTCGTAAAAGTAGCTCAATGTCGGCTTCTGGGTATCGTCTAGACGGGCACTCTTGACACATTTGGCTATTTGCAGTATTATACGCCTCAAGGCATGCCCACGCGGCATCTGGATCAGAACGTGTGCGCGGTGTGCGGCAATCAATTGCTGGTTTCCGAAAAGGAGGAGGGTGTCATCGAGAACACCTACAAGCTGTCCTGCAATCATGTGTTCCACGAGTTCTGCATACGAGGCTGGTGTATTGTTGGCAAGAAGCAGACGTGTCCCTACTGCAAGGAGAAGGTCGATCTACAGAAAATGTTTCGCAATCCGTATGTGTAGCTGCTTCTGGTCTATTTATTAAAAAATTGAAATACTAATATATTTGTTGCAGTTGGGAGAAGCCACACGTGCTTTATGGCAGGCTGCTGGACTGGATTCGCTGGTTGGTCGCATGGCAGCCGCTTATATTTTTCATAGTACAAGGCATCAACTGGATGCTGGGCCTGGAATAGTTCCAAATGGGCACCAAATTCACTGTCCAAATGCGTCTAGTCAAGCACATTCAATGCCCTAACACTGTGCTTCACACTAACACCAACCAAACACACATCTGTGAGACCAACAAATATTACAAACGTGAAGCGAAGAGCGAGAACATTCAACACAGCATCATTCCCAGGAGACGTGAGACGTGAGGCGATGGTTTCCGATGGTTTCCACTACGCTTGGTCCTAATGGCAAACAACCTTTATTGGCATTCGCCCCATGAATTTGTTGCACTTGTTTCTGTTTTCATAAATCGAACTGCCGCGAGTTGAAGCAGAAACACCGCTGCATCTATATTTCCATTATTCATTTTTTAAGATTGTAAAACCGACAAACTGGTATTTTAGATATATATATATGGCTATATAGTATATATATGTATACATATATATGTGTATATTTGTACATTATGTATCTATGTACATATATTGTGTGGTGTGTATGTTTGTATTATGTCTACGTATTATGTGTTTTTGCACCGGATATTGAATTTAAAGATCTTTATAACAAGGAAAATACATGTAAATCATTGAGAGAATTCTAAGAAAAAACAAAACAACAAAACGAAAATTTTTTCCTATTTAGGTCGCATTAATGATGTGGACAGAGAAACCAACCCTCCATAACCGGCTTTTTTTTATTGATTTTATATGCCATGTTAAACTTGTGCTTAAGGCACAAACAGGCACTTTAAGCTATTCAGCGAAAATATAAAAATACATTTATGCTGACACAATATCAAATACCCTGTAAAGAAGAGCATTAACCGGGTTTGAACCGAATCAATTTATATTTTTTAATTTGAACCGAAGCTTCAACCAAACTAAACCAAAAAAAATGACTGAACCGAAACCCAAACTAAACCGAACTTAGGCCCCAAACATGGAATTTATCTTAACTTCTGCCTCATTTCTTAAACAAGGGATCAACCTGAAAACCTGTCTTCAAGGATGTCTTAAGCCGGGCTCACGAACCCGACTTCAAATCGAACCAACGAGCTTATTTTTTAGGATTTTGCTGTTTCGTTCTCTTTTCTTCAGACTATACGAAATCTATAAATAGGAAGCGTTTTTTAGACGGGTCAAAAACCTTGTTTACCTGAACTTGGCAACGTTGTTGGTTGTTTTTCTCTAGAGTACCTGAGCGAGCAAAGTTTAATCAATAATTAATGCGCTAAATGCATAGAAGACCTACGTATGCCAAATTGCAAGCGAATGGTGCAAATCATTTTGCATGAAATGGCAAAGAAGGGCGGAGTTCAGCAGCTGCAGGCGGACATCGGCAGCGATGAGGAGTTCGAAAAGTTTCTGCAGCGACCCGGCCTCCTGGGTATGCCTGAAAGTCAGCAGCAGCAGCAAGAAGAAGAGTATGAAAAAACGGTGTTTTTTTTTGTCATTTGTCAATTATAGTTCTGGATATCTATTCGGAATGGTGTGGTCCGTGTGTGGGCATGGTGGGCAGCCTGCGCAAAATCAAACTGGAGCTGGGCGGCGATAATTTGCAACTGGCGATTGTAAGTTTCACAAAAAAAAAAAGTGTGAGGTTAGGTAAATGCACCTAACCTATAAAATATTCATTAAAACCTGATACAACCAAAAAATAGTGCAAAGCTGGTTCGATTTCGTATCTGGAACGGTTTAATAAGAAAAGTGAGCCCACCTGGATGTTTGTAGCGGCAAGTACTCCACCAAGAAAGTCAGTCCAGAAACTAACTCTAGATTTGCGCAGAATGGCAAGGCGATCAACATTATGTTCGGCACAGATGTGCCCAAGCTGGTGGCCATGATCACCCGGGAGCTGGAGTCAACGATCGCCAAGGAGCCGCACCAGACCTACGAAATAACCGAGCTGCAGCCCATTGAGCTGGAACACTTGCGCATTAAGAACGAAGCTCTGGAATTGGCCGCAAAGATCGAGCTGGAGGAGAGCAAAAGGAAGCGCATCGAGTATTTGAGATATGTGACAGATACCATCATGGAGAATTTGCCAGATATTGGCATTACGGTATTTGGGCCGCAGGTCAATCGGGATATGTTCAAGAAGCTCTCCGAGCCGGCGGATCCATTGAAGATTCAGTGCAAAGATCGCAAAGTGTTTGCCATAACTGAAAACGATTTCAACACTGTCAACTTTGCGGCCGAGAATCCATTGCCCAGCGACGTTATCCAACACTTGTACGACAAAGAGCTATTAATGTGCTTTTGGAAAGTGGATGAAACGCTCGGAACGCCGCCCAACATACTGCAGCAATACGCACACGAGCTGACCAAAGAAACCATTAAGCCACCCGACGAGTTCAACGAGGAGGAAACCGTTCTGCCACCCCTGATAACAGCCCTGGAAATAACGGTGCAGGTACAAATTGAAGGTGAGCGCATAAAATGCATCTGCAAAGAATTTGATAGATAAATTGCGTTTTCAAATTAAGTGAATGAGGAAGCAGAGTCAGAACCTTCGGAGGACACGCTGCACTTTAAGGCCATCAAAATACCAGCCATTTGGGTGCCAAGCGATCAGAGAACGCATGCGGCCCTCATCTATACCTATTTCAGGGCACAAACCGCCGCCTTTCTGCCGCCCGATCCGACGCCCGAACCGCCACATATTATCATGACATTCGATGCGTACAAAAAGAAAGATCTAATGAATCTGGTGGATGCCTGCAAGCAGGATGTGCCGCTCTATGGCTTCTTTACCAGCGACAATCCGCAGACTGCCGTCTTCATAGCCAACTCCGTCGATAAATACAATGCTAAGCCCTATGTGCCGTAAGTAACTGTTCTCAACGGGGCTGCAAGCCTCATTCAAATTGAACCAGTTTGAACCGAAAGTTCCACTTAAGTTTCAAATATGAACCGAAACTTCAGCGAAACCGGCTCAAATGAATGAACCGCAGTCGAAAATCAGGTTCACGAACCGCAAACCGAATCGTTGGCCATTTTTTTTTTATTTCTGGCTTGCAACCCTGGCTTTAAATGTTATTTCGACGATTCATTTAATTTATTCACGCAGCACCGATAAAATTGTGCTGAAAGTTAACAAGGTGCCGGGTCCGACGATACCGCTGCTCATGGAATATGGCCCCAGCTATGTGAGCCCCAACTCGGTTGTTGGCCATAAGGAGGCTGGCAAATTTTTTCCGCCCAGCTACAAGTCCGCCCAGCAAGAAGAGGCCGAGCTTCACGCCGTTAAAGCCGAGAAGCCGAAGAAGCGCAAGAAGGTTAACTTATATTTTTTTTAACAAATGACAATAAATATAAATAAATGTTACGTTTGACGGCAGACTAAGAAGGGCGCCGAGGCCGAGGAGCTGGAACAGCCCAGCGCCAGCGCCCAGGATACTCTGCAGGAGGCCTCCGATGAGGCGTCAAAGATCTCGCCCGAGGAGGGCGCCTCCACGACCAGCAGCGGCGAGGACAGCTGCGAATCTCGCCCAGCGACTGCCGATGGCAATAATCAATCCGCCGATGGATTGCAATCGTAGACGTTTCCCTCCTTATAACTCCCAAACAATATACAAATTTATACCTATACTATGCCCGATATCCATATAACCAGATATATAACTTATATTCTTATTTATATACTTAACTTTTGCTTGATCTTTGTATATGCATTTATATTACTTAACCCAGTTGAACATCGGGCTTAACTTCACATTCACTATATATCGGAATTTCCTAAATGTTTGAAACGTGCTTGAAATTATCTATAAGCTTTAAAGTAAAAAATACATTTTTCTTTTATATTTTCAATGCACATGGAATATTTATGGAAGAGCCGATTGTTAATCTAAATTGTTAAGCTTCTAAAATATGTTTCTAAATATATAAAGAAATATTTTCAAGAAACTTTTTTAACCGCCTTGTAAATTTATTTATGGCTGGTTGTAACTATAAAGGTTACTATTAAGGTACATCGAAAAGATTTTGCTAAGGAAAATAATTCCATAAATTGGATCTACTAAATATATGGCAACAATAAGGATTTGGACTAGGAATATGGTATAGAAAATTTATTTAACAGCTGCTTGTAAATTCAAAATAATATGGAAATATTTTTGAAAACTTTCCTTTAAGAAATTTCAATTTGACAAATATATTGAAAAAAAGTTCTTTAACAACTTTGTTAATCTTCTAAAATATGTTTCTAAATATATCAAGAAATATTTTAAAGAATCTTTTTTTAACAGCAGCTTGCAAATTTATTAAAGGCTGGTTGTAAATTATAAATGTTACTATTAAGGTACATCGAAAAGATTTTGCTAAGGAAAATAATTGCATAAATTGGATCTAGTAAATATATGGTTACAATTAGGATTAGGACTAGGAATATGTTATAGAAAATTTATTTAACAGCTGCTTGTAAATTCAAAATAATATGGAAATATTTTTGAAAACTTTCCTTTAACAAATTTCAATTTGACAAATATATTGAAAAAACTACTTTAACAACTTTGTTAATCTTCTAAAATATGTTTCAAAATATATATAGAAATATTTTGAAAAAAACTTCCTTAACAGCAGCTTGTAAATTGAATGAAGGCTGGTTGTAAATTATAAGTGTGTACCTATTTAAGTACCTCAATAAAATGTTGCTAAAGAAAACAATTGAAGAAATTTGATCTAGTAACAATTAGGATTAGGATTGGGTATATATATATATATATGTATATATAGATGGTAAAATATGTTTCAAAATATATATAGAAATATTTAGAAAACAACTTCCTTAACAGCAGCTTGTAAATTGATTAAAGGCTGGTTGTAAATTATAAGAGTGTACCTATTTAAGTAGCTCAATAAAATGTTGCTAAAGAAAACAATTCAACAAGAAATTTAATCTAGTAACAATTAGGATTGGGATCTATATATATATATAGATGGTAAAATATGTTTCAAAATATATATAGAAATATTTAGAAAAAAAACTTCCTTACAAGTAGCTTGTAAACTGATTAAAGGCTGGTTGTAAATTATAAGTGTGTACCCATTTAAGTAGCTCAATAAAATGTTGCTAAAGAAAACAATTCAACAAGAAATTTGATCTAGTAACAATTAGGATTGGGACTGGGTATATATATAGATGGTAAAATATGTTTCAAAATATATATAGAAATATTTTGAAAAAAACTTCCTTAACAGCAGCTGGCAAATTGATTAAAGGCTGGTTGCAAATTATAAGTGTGTACCTATTTAAGTAGCTCAATAAAATGTTGCTAAAGAAAACAATTCAACAAGAAATTTGATCTAGTAACAATTAAGATTAGGACTGGGTATATATATAGAGGGTAAATATGTTTCAAAATATATATAGAAATATTTTTAACAGCAGCTTGTAAATTGATTAAAGGCTGGTTGTAAATTATAAGTGTGTACCTATTTAAGTACATCAATAAAATGTTGCTAAGGAAAACAATTCAAGAAATTTGATCTAGTAACAATTAGGATTGGGATCTATATATGTATATATGGATGGTAGTCAGTTGGTTTTGGTGGGCCTTGAGCCGTATTTGTACTTGGGTATGAGGGGTTGCTTTTGGTAGCTGCCCTCGAGGTATTGCCAGACGCGCTTGCGCGCCTTGAGCGTGCAGGTGCTCTCCTCCTGCTCCTCGCGCAGGATCTTCTGGCAGTCGGCGAGCAGGGACGCCAGCTCGTGCTGGCCAGGAGCCGGCGCAGTTTGGGCTTCGCAACGGGACTGGGCGACCGCCGCGTCGATTTGCTGAAAGTCAATGTCCAGATCTGGACCCCAAACGGAATCGTTGCTGGACGCGAGCGACGTTTGCTCGGCACAAGCCACAGATTCGTCCAGCTCATCGAGATCGATGTCCGAGCCCCAGTCCAGCGAAGGCTTCGATGGTTTCTTGTGGCACGTTTGCCGGAGTTTGGCCAGCCGGGAGCCGGGCAGAATGTGGATGGGCTCGCGACGGCTCGACGGCTGCTCGTCCAGCCAGCAGCAGCCCTTGAGCGTGACCTGCGGCATCAGGAAGCCAAAGGCGCTCTTCGAGCTGCGCTGAAACTCATCCTTGATGTAGCCCGTCGCCTTCAGCTGCTCGGCGAGCGCCCGGTACCAGGCGTTGGAACGATGCGCGCCGCTGCCAAAGTTCTCGTGACGGCGGCAAGCGATGTGGACGCGCTTGCTGCTGGAGCCGCGCAAGGCGAGCGTCAGCCTGCCGAGGCCGACGCGGCCGTTCATGTCGCGCAGCATGGCCAGCAGCAGCTGCGATTCGCGGCTCACATCCAGCTGGCCGGGATCGATGGGCTCAACCGCCTTCGGGTGACGCGCCTTGCGGCAATTGTCGCAGCAATTGTGACGCCTTTGGACGAGTGCGGCCTGATCATCGAAATAGCGGAGTATAAATTGGCGGCGGCACTGGCTGGTCTGCGTGTACTCGAGCATGGCGCGGGCCAGCTGCTGCAGCTCCTCGCTGCGCTGCGCCGTCAGCTGCGGCTGGCTCAGCTGCAGGCGCTGATGCGTGGCGGCGTCCCTGTCGCCGCAGAAGAGCACACACTTGGCCGCGAGGCCGTCACGGCCGGCACGGCCGATCTCCTGATAGTAGCGCTCCATGTCGCTGGGCGCGCCATAGTGGACGACCAGCCGCACGTTGGGCTTATCGATGCCCAGGCCAAAGGCTGTCGTCGCCGCCATAATGCGCACCAGATCGCTGGCGAAATCCTGCTGATTGCTGCGCTTCAGCTCGAGCGGCAGCTTGCTGTGGTAGCTGTGGCAGCGTTTGCCACGCCGGCACAGCTCCCGGGCCATGTGCTCCGTTTCGCGTATCGTGTTGCTGTAGATGATGACGGCGCCGGCCGCTTCGTCGGCCCAGCTCAGATACGGCTGCAGATCGGACCACAAATTGGCGCCTTTCGGGCGCACCGTCAGCTCCAGATTGGGTCGATCGAGGCCGCTGCAGAGCAGCTGCGGCCGGCGCATCTGCAGCTGCTCGCAGATGTCGCGACGGACACGCAGCGTCGCGGTGCCGGTCAGCGCCAGGAGACGCACCTGGGGCACGGCCAGACGCAGCTGGCTGAGCTGGCGGTAGGCGGGCCGGAACTCGTGGCCCCACTTCGAGATGCAGTGCGCCTCATCGATGGCAATCAGCGCCAGATTGTGGCCCAGATCGCGCAACATCTTCAAGCCATTGCCGCGGGTTATATACTCCGGCGTTGCGTAGACCAATTTGAATTGCAGCGCCAAGATGCGCTCCTTGATGGCGCGATCCTCCTGGGCGCTGCCCAGCAGACAGGCGCACGGTCCCGTCTTCGACCTCCGATTCAGTGCGTTCACCTGGTCCTCCATCAGCGCGATTAGCGGCGATATGACAACGACAACCTTCTTCAGATAAAAGGCGGGAAACTGATAGGTCAGCGATTTGCCATAGCCGGTGGCTATTACCGCGCACACGTCCCCCCCGCCGCCGCCGCGGGGCTGTGCTATCAGAGCGCGAATTGCCTTCCATTGCAGCGGCTTAAACGCGGTCAGACCGAAATGTTCGTACAGACAGCTAATGTACTTCTTTGGCTTGGGCAGCATTAAAAACGAATTTCCAATTGGAATCCAGCTACAACACAACACATTAGAGATGTGCGTTAGACGAGCACGTGCGACTTGTGTATAAGGTTACTATTTGTCCATTGCGCTGTTTATCTACGTCACGTGTGCATCCTATATGGCATGTCAATGCATATTTACAAGGTAACGTTCGCCAAGTGCATCGATTAATCGTTGACACTCACGATAGTACAAGGTTGCGCTGCAGGTCTTTTATTCTGGCATTAATTAACACTGTGTCAGATATTTACAAGATAACGTACGCAAGGTGCATTGCCATCGATTAATCGTTGACACTCACGATAGTACAAGGTTGCGCTGCAAGTCTTTTATTCTGGCATTAATTAACACTGTGTCAGATGAAACTGATGGTGACATACAGAACAACACCTTTAAAAAGAGAATAAGCTTATGCATTTTACTGAGTTGAACATGATAAAAAATTTAAGGCTGGAATCACACGCTATATAATCGAAAATTGTTTAGCGTAATCAATTAAGCATGTGCTATACCCTTTTTCACATTTCGCGCCGATACCTATCGGTTGAGTACAATCGTTGGAATCGTTATATATCGTTGCTGCAGCGGAACAAATCACAAGTTATCGATAAGAAGAAAGCTTACGATAATTTAACGACTATTTGAATACAATTCAAATACATATAGATAGTTTATTTGGTTCTGCGTTGTAAATGAAAACTACATAAATGGAATTTAAGTTTTCCTTATTTTTTTTTTTAATTGAAAAAACAAATGTGTATGTGTGTGTGTGTGTGTGGCTTATACAATTTCTGCATTATTATATTAATGACGGCATTTGACATTGACATTGACATTGGCCGCATACATAAATATTTATTATAGTTATCATAATATCAATTATTTGTAATAATTCTTAAATATTTCTTTCTGTAACCAAAATGCTTCTAAAAGTTTCGTCACTTTTCTTTAGTCTCTAAGTATTGTTTCGTTATCTCACTCCAACATTTGTTTTGTATTTAAGGGCATACACCATAAATAAACCAATCCGCCGTTTTGGTTGGGATCAATTGAATAATTTACAATAACTACTGTGGACCATTCGAAATTAGCCGAGTTTCTTCTCTTCTTTTTTTTTTATTCTTAACATTTAATTTTGTGTAGTTTAAGCTGAGCTTTAAGTTTTTCTTTTTGTTTTGGAATTTTGTTTTGATTTTCGATTTTCGATTTTCGATTTCTTAGTATATGTTTAGAAAATGGGAGTTAAAAAAAAAAGAATAGATTTAGGTATATATATATATGAATGTGACAACAATAATGATGCAAGCGGGTTCAAAGCACATTAGAAATTTGTTCTATATATACCAAATCAGGATGAAATCATTCTGAATTTACCGATTGGTCCGTATTTAGCAGGAGCTACTACATTTGTAGGTCTGGTCAAGGATGTTCACCGAAGTGCCGACAAAATTTGTTCAATGTGGCGCACATTAAATTAAAGGATATGTATCCATTTTGAATGGCATAATGATGCGGTATATCTAGAAGACGGGCTAGGCTGCTCAAAAAAAATCAAAATATATATTATATAAATTTATAATTTGTTTGGTTTCCGTTGAACGTTTAACTAAACGAAAATTGCGGCTTACTGATAACTTTCATATGATTCGTTTATAACTAATTGCAGCCAAAAATGTTCCAATGATCCCAACTGATATGCCGTTCGATTTCAAGAAGCTACACAACCATTAACAGGAAGCATTATCTACATATATCATGGCAAGGGGAGGGAGGGGGGGAGGGGGTTAGCCAACAAAAAACACGGCCCTTTGTCGTACAATTAAGTTGTGTTCACATTCAATTTGTAATTGCAAAACTCAATTTGTAGGTTAGTTTTTCTTTTTGCTCCTTCCTTCGTACGCCCTTAACTACGATCCTTTTTTTATTTAGTTGTGATCCGTTTCTCTTAAGCTTACAATTAGTATTCAATTATGCTATAGATTTAATTTTTAAACAACCCATGATTCGAGTAAAAGTTGAAAATGCAATCCTGGACAAGATTCATATTTTTTTTTGGCTTATGCATTTCCCCTATAATACTGTCTGTCGCTTTCACTTCGTCTAAGTATATTTTTTTTTTTATAGTTTTATAGGCCATTCAGAATGTTGTCATCGCTGAAATGGTTTGACTATCGCGAATACGAAAAAAAACACAACCATAGTTAGGGGGCTGGACATAAATCGAGTCCCATTCGCATGTTGCATTGCAGCTGGCTCTTCACCTGAAACAAACAATAAATTGTTTCATATAAATATGCTTTAAAATGTACTAAGTCGCGTTTCATGCATGCTCCTGGCAAAGTTCATGTTAGCCGCTTTCTTTAGCTGGGTGGCAACGCTTTTTTACCAACACTGTTTAGTGCTGCCTTCTGCTCAATATATGTGGCAACATTGTTCGATACTCTTGTCAGCTAAATAAACTGGCTGATAAATTTTGACATGCAGTTCGCAGCTTTCTTTAGCTTTCTTTGTCAGGCGCCAGACTGTTAACTGTTTACCAACACTGTTTTAGTGCTGCCTGCTGCTCAACATATGTGGCAACATTGTTCGATACTCTTGTCAGCTAAATAAACTGGCTGATAAATTTTGACATGCAGTTAGCAGCTTTCTTTAGCTTTCTTTGTCAGGCGCCACTCTGTTAACTGTTTACCAACACTGTTTGGTGCTGCCTTCTGCTCAACATATGTGGCAACATTGTTCGATACTCTTGTCAGCTAAGTAAACTGGCTGATAAATTTTGACATGCAGTTAGCAGCTTACTTTAGCTGGGTGGCAACGCTTTGTCAGGCGCCACTCTGTTAACTGTTTACCAACACTGTTTTAGTGCCGCCTTCTGCTCAACATATGTGGCAACATTGTTCGATACTCTTGTCAGCTAAGTAAACTGGCTGATAAATTTTGACATGCAGTTAGCCGCTTTCTTTAGCTGGGTGGCAACGCTTTGTCAGGCGCCAGACTGTTAACTGTTTACCAACACTGTTTAGTGCTGCTATGTGGCAACATTATTCGATACTCTTGTCAGCTAAATAAACTGGCTGATAAATTTTGACATGCAGATCAGCTAATCTGAACGTTTCTTGACTTTTCGAGCTGTTTCTTGACTTACCATTAAGCACGTGCACAACAACCGTTTCCGTTATCTCATTGCCCAGCATACAGGTGTAGTTGCCGGTGTCATGGCGATTCGCATTGGCTATATAGAGACGACTCAGGGCCCTGCCGGGCAGCATGTCTGTCTTAACGCTGTGCAAGGAGAGAAATAAAAATGATGTTTATTGGGCAACTCAGAAGCAAGCCGGTTCGAACCCGCCAACATTCTCTTGAAACTGAGTCGAACCGTTAAGGCGAGACGCTGGTTCGAACCGGATTTCGGTTGGGATTTCGGTTTACCTAATGCCACCGCGACTGGTATCGTAATTGAGCAAACGTTGACCATGGCGCCAGGTGATATATGACGTCGGATGCGGAATCTTGGAGATGACGCACTGCAACTCAATTGTGCTGCCGGCCTTGTAGTATTTCTCCGGCGTGGCCGATCCTCGCTCGTCGAGAATTTCCACATGAGGAACTGCAAAAATGAATAAGATATCGATCTGGACTAGAGACTAGAGAATGAAATGCCTACCAATTATAGTTAGGTAGACGAGGAGCACCAATGGCGGATGCGAGGAGACCTGGCATTCGTAGGGTCCCTCGTCGCGCTCGTTGGCATATTGTATCAGGAGTTTCCAGTCGTTGGGCTCCTCGAACTCCAGCGAGTAGCGCGAATCGCCGCTATATGTGTGCTGGCCAAAGGTGATCAGGGTCAGGTCGTCGCCCTTGCGTCGCATCCACGAGACCGTCTTGCCCTGCAGATCGTTGACCCGACAGTGCAGATAGACGCTCGACGATAGCTGGGTGCTTATATTGATTGTCGTATACGGATCGGCGAAAAATGGGAATGGCTCGTGCGTTGTCGTCTCGGTAACCTCCAGCTCTTCATCTTCGGGCGTGTCTGTGAACGGCGATGAGAACTCTTGCCAGAAGTTTTTCGGGAACGTATCAAACGGATCTCCAGCCCGGGGACGTTTCACTGTAAGCGTTGAAAATGGGAGAAAATGTGTGAAAATGCGAGAAAATGTGAGAAAATGTGTGAAAACTGCAAATATCTGGAGCTCAGTACATTATTCTCCAGACTGACTGATTGATTGATCGATTGATTGACTAACTGATTGACTGATTGATTGACTAACTGATTGACTGATTGATTGACTGATTGATTGACTGATTGATTGACTGATTGACTGACTGATTGATAGACTGATTGACTGACTGACTGATTGATTGACTGATTGATTGACTAATTGATTGACTGACTGATTGACGGATTGATTGACTAATTGATTGACTGATTGATTGACGGATTGATTGACTGATTAATTGGTTGATTGATACGTTTCACTGTTAGCGTTGAAAATGTGAGAAAATGTGAGAAAATGTGTGAAAACTGAAAATATCTGGGGCTCACTACATTATTCTCCTGACTCACTGACTGACTGACTAAATGATTGACTGATTGATTGACTGACTGATTGACTGACTGATTGACGGATTGATTGACTAATTGATTGATTGACGGATTGATTGACTGATTGATTCACTAATTGATTGACTGACTGATTGACTGACTGATTGATTGATTGATTGACTGATGAAAGCACAAGCCAAACTCTAAGAGCTATGAAGCTGGCATGGAAAATGGACGCCAAAAATGTTTATAAAATCCTGTCAACCGACTTTAGAAAATGGAATGAAGTCTGAAGTTTGAAAGTTAACGAATATTAAAGGCTTGGTAATACTTGTAATATTATGCTTGGAACTCTCCGAGTAACCTAATTGCAGTCAAAATCGAATATGTGTCTCTAACATAAAGTAAATTTCCAATAAGTAAGTCATTTTCCAATAAATAAATAAGATATAGAAGATATCTGATTGATTGCCAAAGAAAAGCAACTAAATCAAGTTTAATTTATGGCTGATTGACGATAATTAGAGATCAGTTCGAATGAGTATTGCTTAAATACTCAAATACTTGAATAATTTAATACTCAAATACTTAAATAATTAAATACTCACATGTCGTCGAGGTGGATCCGGAACCGATGTGTTGTAGCGACGAGTATATTATTGCAAATATCCAAAATAATCTAGATTTCATCACTGCAATTGTTCCCATATACCAACTGCATATGAATCAAGTCAAAAAAAAAAAAAAAAAACAACAACAACTCACCGCAGCATACGATAAATGTACTCGAATCCCAATTAAATTGTTGCTGTATTTTTCGCTCGGTCTCTTTGGCTTTTAGCTAATCAGCAACATCTTTTGAATAGCTTCAAAAGGCTATCAAAAATGCACAGAAAACTGTTTTTCTCTCTCTCTCTCTCTCTTTGCTTCTTACTTCTGCTTGCACTGCTTGCACTGCTTCTTCTTGGTTTCTTTGCCCGTGAATAGCTGAATCGTATTCCTTATTGACTGCAGCTAACCATATTGGAGTCTGATTCGCTTTTTGCGTCGATTGATAACGGATTCACTGTGCGGAGGACGAGAAAACGTTTATTAGCTAGCTTCCAACAGTTTATAGAGTGTGTGCGTGTGTTGTTTTTTTTTTGTATTTATCTTCGCTTTGGGAACTACTTGGCTGCTGCTTAGATGACCAATAATCGGAATGTAGGTCAGGATGCGTTGTGCGCATGGCGCTCTGCTCTCTTTTTTCGGCCTATCTGAAGCTATCTGAGCTCCAATCAGAGAAGGCCGCAGCAGCAGCAGCAGCAGCAGCAGCATTTAATGGGCTCTCAAGATTCACGATATGAAACATTTGATTGCCAGTTTATGACATTTACACGTATGTGAACATATTTTATGCAAATTCTTTGTTACTGCAAAAGTTAAACGTATTAAAGCACTCTCGAAAAAACAAAACATTATTTTTTTAACATTTTAACATTATTTTTAGTTGAGCAGACAACAATTGAAAAACACAAAATCAAATAATTGCTTGTTTTCATATTTTCACTCGGAATTGCTCACATTTAATGATATCATAATATCTATGCCCATGTTGCCTTTGCCGGTGCCGACAACGTTCTTGGTTCGCACGCAATTGACACGAGACTGACGGAGACCAGGACTCGTATCCCGTTTGCCAATTCTGCCAGTTGTCCCTCGTTTTTTTTTATCTCTACGGCTGCGATTGGGTCGAAGGGGCTGCTGTGGCGCCAACTGCACAGAGTTGCCAGACTTGCAAACTCTGAAGAGACGACTGCTGCAATCGATTCAAAGCAAAACAACTTATCACAACGAAATGTGCAACTAGTTAAATTATTTATAGTAAATTCAATAATTGTAATCATATTAAATTGATATCTTATGTTATTTAAGCACAGCCCAGACGTATGCAACACTTAGCATGAGCGGCTACGCCATCTAGCGTGCTTTTGTTGTAGTTAAGCAA
The DNA here is from genome assembly GCA_035045355.1 of Drosophila lacicola. Lineage (NCBI taxonomy): Eukaryota > Metazoa > Arthropoda > Insecta > Diptera > Drosophilidae > Drosophila > Drosophila lacicola. The sequence goes on along the minus strand of JAWNPB010000148.1, from coordinate 2,546,427 downwards.
CACTGACCATAGGACTCGCCTTGCTAGCTGTCATGGAAGCTTTGTGACATTTTGTCCGTTACGCAACACAAACATTTCTAACAAACAACTATACAGAACTCTCTATTCGATAAGTGCTCGCCAAAATTCGAACAGCGAAACACACACACGCACACACAGAAAATCAAATTCGCATTTGAGCGCGCCAAAAAATATCGTCATCGGTTTAATTTGAGGTACTGCTGCTGCTGCTGCGGCTTCTTCCTGCGCATGTGCAATTTGACTGAGAGCAAGCTGTGTGTGTGTGTGAGCGTGTGTTTGTGTGGCATATGCCGAGCACATGTGGCCCCTTATCGCATAGTGCTGCCATTGGCGGTGGTGGTGGTGCGATATGACGAGCCAAAAATCGTGAGAGCACGACTCGCAGCCGAGCACACACACACACACAGGCACATGCACACGCACGCACACAATTATGCTCAGTCGGCAAAAAAGAACCGTTCATTTAATTTTCCGTGCCGCAACTGACATCTCATGCAGTAATTTCTTCAATTTTCATATAGATTTTCTCGCAGCCCATAATTAAAGCTGGCAAAATCAAAAAGAAAATTCTTCGCTCTCCTTTTTTCTATGCACAACAGCAACACGCGCGCGCTAAACTGCTTTTTGAATATTAAACAGCGAAAAGTCCGCGTCAAATTTAATGCCCAGAGACATTCAGTGAATTTATAAAATTCAATTGACGAACTCTGCCGGAGAGGGCAGAGCAGTAACCAATACATCGACGACGCCAGCAGCGCAGCCCACAGCGACAGCAAACCGAGCTCTTCCCAGCGACAAAGCATTCAGGCAGCCAACGGAGTCCGCAGCGACAGCAACGCGACAGCAGCAGCGGCAATTGTTCGTCTTCGACATTTGTTAACACTGCAAAATTTAGGGGGAATTTTTACAATGGAGGAGCATTCGCGTCTTTTGAGCATTTTGGGCGGCATTGCGATGAGCATTGTGGGCTTTCAGATATGCCGCAAGGTCTTGCCGTGGATCTATGCGAATGTGATTGGTCCCAAACTCTGCGGCTCCTCGGTCAATCTGGCCGAGATGGGCGAATGGGCAGGTAAGTGCGCTGCATTTTGAACTTTGCCACAGCCACAGCTGATAAGGCTCAACGCATTACTCATCTAATGATAATAATAATTCGTATATTGCAGTTGTTACCGGCTCCACGGATGGCATTGGCAAGGCCTATGCCCGGGAGGTATGTACGACGCGCGCAGCACCCAAATACGGAAGCCGAATCCAATTCCAGATTCCATAATCTCCCATCTGTGCAGTGAGCTCCTCTCGTTCTATATTGCAGAGCGTATTAGGATTTGATCACAATCTGTGAGGCGGCATTTCTCAGCTCCTATCTCTATATATAAAACTGTTTGTCCTGACTGACTGACTGACTGACTGACTGACTGATTGATGATCAGCGCACAGCCCAAACCATAAGAGCTAGGAAGCTGAAATTTTCACTGTAGTTACCTTATGTAATGTAGGTGCACGTTAAGACGGGGTTTCGGGAAATTCCACCCGCAAGTGTGGAAAAATCGCGAAAAACGTTTGTATGTAACTTTTTTGTTTACCATCGGATCGGCCTCAAACTTATTTTCAAAGATCTTTGTTCAAATTCATTTGAGGCGTGTTTCACACTTTTCGAAAAATACGTTCCTCCTTGGTGGAAATGGAGGTCAAAGATTTGGTGGGTGACGTTTCGCGCACAAATTCATTTCCAGAGATCTAGAAGAAAAATCATTTGAGACGTGTTTCACACTTTTCGCAGAATTCAAACTTCTTCGTGAGGAATGCGATTTAAAGATTTTTTGTGCGAAGTTTAAAGTTGTGTCCGATTTGCATCAAACTTATTTTCAAAGCTCTACATAAGAACTTAATAAATACGTATTTCAGCGATTTGGGAAATTCCACTCGCAACAGTGGTAAATTGGCGGAAAACAATTGTATGAAAGTTATTTGTTTACCCGTCCGATTAGTTTCAAAATCATTTCAAATTTGTTTGAGAGCATTGAACGGGCAAGGCCGGGTTATACCCGCTAGTAGTGTATATATATTCTTGATCAGTATCAATAGTCAATAGATTTTCAATAGATCTTAGCTATACTTGACATTTTCGGCTTCCATCAACATCGGACAACTATATCATATAATTCCATAGGCAGAATCGTTTGTAGCTTGAGTTTTTATATATGAATAGTTCAAAGATTTATTTTCTAATTTATTATATTCATTTTTTTTGCAATATCCACAATGACGTTGACCAATTGGCCAAAAGAAGAGGAGATAATGTGCAATTAACGATTGAATTTTTTTTTAGCTAGGCCCTAAACATTAGCGCATGACTTGAACATTGTGTGCATCCAGTTCTAGAGCTAAATAGCTATATAGATACTTGGATGGACTGTAGCTCCTCTAGCTTTCTATACGCTAATGCACGCTATTGCAATTTAGTCAAGTGCTAATTATCCATTAAACAGCTAAGTGCAACACACAGCTTTCAGTTTTGTCAGTTCGGCAAATATACTTGAATTGAGTTTGTGTTTGCACAAAAGCCCTAGAACTGTTGATATTGCGATATTCAGCACATTTTCTGGTCAACGTCCAGTTGGCTATACAAATCTACGGGGGAGAACAGCTGTTGTTTTCAGTTCCCCGGAACTTTCAGCACGTACAAAATAAACAAGAGCCGAAGCTGATATACCCTATAAGTTGCTTTAGATATGATAATCCGCTGTTGATAAGAAATCGCTGTGAGATAGAACCTAGGCAAAACAAAAGACTATTGTTGCATTCCGATCAAGCATATCTATAGATACACTTTAAGGGTCAAAATTATAATATCCCACACAAGCGTAAATAGACTTGTGATATTTCTATGCCTTTTTTTTTTCCTTCAGCATTCGTCATTAGCATTCGATGTGGCTATCAAATGGCTTTTGTTTTTGCTTTTGCTTTTCGTATGCTAAAAAACTAAAGAGCCCCGACTAAACTCTAATGTAGTCGCGGGGTCGCCAGAAGTCCAGTTTCGTAATTCAATTTCAGTTTCTTCTATGCGTACATTTTTTCAATTTTTTTAGCTCGAGCAGAACTGGGGAATGTTCGATAAATCAATCCTTATCTTTACTACAAATTAACGCACACTTTTAACTATCAGAAAGTTTACCAAGTTTCTTTGATAACGAAATGTCTCTCGTGCATTTGATCGGCACAGTGGGCCAATTAACAGTTTTAGCAGCTAGACTCCTGTTTAGCCAGGGATTTCTAATATATTAACCTGGGTTAGGTTAACTGGGCAGGATCAGTCTTACCCCGACTCTGTGAATCTGATCCGAGACTAAAGGAACAAAATTTATGCAGCTCTTAACTTAGTTGTATGGCATTCTATGAATCGAAACCTTGCTGTAATATAAATATTTACAAATTCGAATCACGCTTCGCTTCGCATGCTTCCCTTTAAGGTTCGGTTCGGCTTGAGCTCTATCCATGTTCGGGTTCGGCTCATGCTTAATACAGAATTTATTCGAGCTCGAACATGTTCGAACTTGTTCGATCTGTCTGCTTGTTTCTGTGTATTCATGCTTTCCCTTGAGGTTCGGTTCGTGAACCCGGTTCGAGCCTTTTGCAGCCCTTTATCCAGGTTAGGGTTCGACTCAAGCTTAATACAGAATTTATTCGAGCTCGAACTTGTTCGATCTGTCTGCTTGTTTCTGTGTATTCATGCTTCCCCTCAACTTTCAACCTATCTGGAACTTCCAGAGCCTTTGTAATCCAGTTATAATAAACAAATAGAGGCCATATATGAGAAGAATTTACTTTAAAAGACTTAAGTTATATAAATTCGAATTCCTATCAAATGCTATATCAAATCTTAGACAGGGATAAAAGTCATAATCTAATCCTCCAGCAAAAGTTCAGCCTTAAAGTATGCCCAAGAGTGGATAAGTATTTGTCGGATCTGTGGATCCTTTTAATGTTTATAAACAAAAACTACATTATGCTAAAAACTCGCCTGTTTAAAACTTTGCAGCTGGCACGCAAAGGCCTGAAGCTGGTCTTGATAAGTCGCTCCTTGGAAAAGCTCAAGACTGTGGCCAAGGAAATTGGTAAGAACTGAATTAGAGCGCGTTTAAGCCGGGCTTTTGATAGAGCCGTGTGGCATACTTGCAGGCGATGAGTTCGGCGTGGAGGTGCGCATCATCGATGTGGACTTCACGGGCGGCGCGGATATCTATGAGAAGATACGCACGGAAACGGCCAACCTGGACGTGGGCGTGCTGGTTAACAATGTGGGCATCAGTTATAGTCATCCGGAATACTTTCTGGACTGCTACAATGCGGATCCGAAGTTTCTGCGCAACATTGTCGCTGCCAATATACATTCCGTAACGCATATGACCGCACTCTTTATGCCGGGCATGGTGCAGAAGCGCAAGGGCGTCATCATAAATCTGTCCTCGACGGCGGGCGTGATACCCAATCCCCTGCTGAGCGTCTACAGCGCCACAAAGGTGAGCAGGCGGAAAGCATCTTCCTTATGGAGATCTCATTTATTGATTGGATTTCTTTTTGCTTTGCAGGCATTTGTGAACAAGTTCAGCGATGATCTGCAGACGGAATACAAAACGCACGGCATTATTATACAGAGCGTGCAGCCGGGCTTTGTTGCCACGAACATGTCCAAGATACGTAAGCCGAGCGTGTTTGCGCCCTCGCCCGAAACGTATGTAAAATCGGCATTGGCCACACTCGGCATTGCCACACAAACCGCTGGATATCTGCCACATGCATTGCTTCAATTGGTCATACATTTTACAGAGGCCGTGTTCGGTGAACAGTTTGCCCGAAACGAGGTGCTTAAGAATATTTTAGGTACACGCAAGCGTGCCCTGCGGCGCCTGGCTAAGGAGCAATAGCGATCAGAAATATCAAATCAAATCAAATCAAATCCAAAAGTGTGCGAACTTTGATGCCATTTAGAGTCTGTGAACGGTTTGATTGGGTTGGGAACGGTTTTTTTTTTTGGTGACGGGGGAAAAGCGCAACGTCTCGAAAGGGGAGGGGGGCACGCGTACTATATGCTAGATGATGCCTGCCACATGTGCATATACATATATATATATATATGTATTTAGAAGAAGCAACTTGTACCAATAACTAAGCAAATGTTTTCAAATTCGATTAAGTATTGTTAGTTTTGCAACAGAAATAAATTGGAGACTTTTTAACTTAACGGCTGTGTTTTATTTGAACGCTGCTAGACTTATCGGTCGCGTGGCGGCCAGTCGATTAGTTTTTCAGTATATCGAGCCATATTATCGTTATCGATACGAAATCAACAAAACCAATGGCACCAATACAGTCAGTCGGGAACTTTGATTTAGCATTTATTGTATTTGTGATTGTGATTGAAAGTGGAAGTGAACGCCGTGCTATGAATAATTACGCTTACGCCGCTTGACCACCAATCGAACGCGCCAACTCAAATTCCAATTTGTTATTATCTACGCAGCACTGGCAACAACAACAACAAAAGCAACAAAAACAAGCAGCCGCAACGATTTTATGGACGCAGAGCTGCAGGCAGCAGTCGCTGCGCCGCTCTTATCACTTATCGTTAGCCGCGCCGCCCCTTCGGCGGTTGTCAATGTCAACTTGTTGCCAGCATAAAAGAGACGCAGATGCTGTATGATCCCTGAACCCATATAAAGTGCTTAAACGACGACGACGACAACGACGTCACATTTTCGGACATTAAGGCGCAAGGGCGTTGGGCGTACAGTTTACGGCGTGACGCGGGGGTGGCGGAAGTGGTTATAGAGAACTATTTTTAATAGTGGCCTGGCCTGGCCCAGACGACATGACAAAAGCCACAACAAGAGCTACAAATTAAGCAAGAAAGCAAGAAGCGCGTCGCGACTACGTCAAAAATGTACAAAACGCATCAACTATTCAAATACAAAAAAGCAGAAGCGACAACAGCAATAATAACAGTTATTGTAAGCCACTAGCCCAGCACACACACACACACACACACACGACAACACTCACGCACAGACACACACACAGACACACTGAAGGAGCGTGGTGAAACAGCTGGCCGTTATGGAGCGACGCCGCCCATTGTTTCCCATCGAACCAGAGCCGCCAACAACGCCCACACAGCGCCTAACGCTGCTGGCAACGCGGTAAGTGGAGACGCTGCATTAACTTTAGATGCGTGTCTCTCGTGTGTGTGTGTATCCTTTACGTTAATGCATATGTATGTGTGTGAATGCATAATGCAGGGGTGTGGTGTGGTGGGATGGGGTGGGGTGTGTTTGTCATTATTATTTATAGAATCACCGTGCTTCCTGCCCACACTTGTTCATCATGATATTTGCTTCCAATTTCCTAGTATATTCGATTTTTTTTCTGTTTTTTTCAGCTCGCTACGTGCGCTGCAATTAAACTGGAAGATTATCATTTCGGGCATCGCATCGACGCTTTTGGCCGTTATTTGGTATTATCCAACATTTTTTCTATTCTTCGCGTTCGTCATCTATTCCCTGGTGCTGGTCTTTGCAGGTGAGTCGCGAATACTCCCACAGTTATCAGTTACACCAAGCGCAATCCATCCAAATACGTAATCTGCTCATGACTCATTTCTTATCTCTTATCACATATATATATATATATATATATAATATATTAATATGTCTTTGAAATTCCACTAAAATCGTTAATTAAAAATTTATCTTTAATCGGCTTCTATACTCTGCACCCATTGAATGTGCGTTAAAGGGTATACGAGGCATATCCGATCCCCTAAAGTATCTACATATATATATATTTGAGCTTAAGAAACAACTTTTCTCACTCAAAGGATGTCCCAGGTTTTGTACCGTTTCCTAGAAATCGATAACAATCGATAACAATCGATATCAGGAACAAATTTGAATAGCTTCCGCCCGGTCCCCCCATTGATAGAGATCGGACAACAAACACCGGACTGAAGCTGGGTGCAGGGTATCTTCTAGTTTCTATACTCTGCACCCATTGAATGTGCGTTAAAGGGTATACGAGGCATACCCGATCCCTTAAAGTATCTGTATATATATATATTTGAGCTTAAGTAACAACTTTTCCCACTCAAAGGATATCCCAGGTTTTGTACCGTTTCCTAGAAATCGATAATAATCGATAACAATCGGTATCAGGAACAAATTTGAATAGCGTCCCGCCCGGTCCCATTGACAGAGATGGGACAACAAACACCGGACTGAAGCTGGGTGCAGGGTATCTTCTAGTTTCTATACTCTGCACCCATTGAATGTGCGTTAAAGGGTATACGAGGCATACCCGATCCCTTAAAGTCTTTACATATATATATTTTGGAGCTTAAGTCCCACTCAAAGGATATCCCAGGTTTTGTATCGTTTCCTAGAAATCGATAAGAATCGATAACAATCGATATCAGGAACAAATTTGAATAGCTTCCCCCCGGACCTGCCTGAAGCTGGGTGCAGGGTATCTTCTAGTCGGTCATCCGACTAGCTAACTCTTACGTTTTTGACTTTTTGATTGTGTAACCCTTTCGGCTGTTCCAACAGCTGTCGCCGGCACCGTCTACATCCATTATATATTCACGACCAATGAGCCCACAAAGCCAAATCGACATCCCTCCAAGCTGCTCTACAATGCCACCAAGTGAGTATCCTCCGTTATCCCACGTCACATACTCATCTATGCTCTCTCATTGTGCAGGTGCAACATCTTCGATTTGCCAAATCCCATTAAGAATCCTTCGAATTTACCCCTAATCTTTGGCAAGACAGTTGATCTGCAGCTGCAGCAGATCATCGAGTATGTGCTGCGCGACTTTATGGTGCCCTGGCTGGGGTACGTATCAATGGATCCTTATCCAATCCAATCTGATTTGATGTCCATTTCTTTTTTTTAGATATGTTGTGACGAAGCCGAAGCTTATCAACGATGTGATACGCGAGGATCTGTGGAATGCCATACAGAAGATACACGAACGCGCCGCCAAAATGGATCCAGCCAAGATCATAGCCGTCGACATGGTCAATCGCGTCACGGTGCATCTCGAAAAGATACGCATTGCCGAGTCGCGCGCGTAAGTTCCAATTACTTCCCAAACGACAACAAATTTTATACTAATTTCAAATTCATTGCAGGGCGGAAACAAATAGCGCTCCGGTGTTCAGCACCAATTCGTACCTGGTCGATGAGGAGAAGGAAATGGAGTTTCTGCGCAAGCTGTGCGAGATTATGATCATATTGCTGCTGCCGCGCGGCTACTCGCTGCCGCCGCTCAAGGTGCTGCTCAGCGAGATACTCTCCTTCAAGAGTAAGTCAGCCAATTCTCCTCCTCCTCCTCCTCCTGAGATAATCGAAACTTTCCCTTGCAGTCTTCTTTCCGATGATCAAAATGCTGACCGCACCGGACTACATCAATCAGAAGGTCGTGCAGAACATTGAGACGCGTCTGGCGGCGGCGGCGATCAGCAAGCGCAGCTACGAGTACGCAGCCAGCTTTGAGGAATTCCTGAAGATCATCAACAATTCGGGCAATTTGGAGGAGCTGTCGCTGATACGCAAAAGCATTGTCAATGATCTGATGCACGCGACCAGCATGCAGAATTTGCAACGTGCCAAAGGCCTCGATCCGGATACCGAGGATCATACGCTAACCAAATCGGAGCTAACCGCCGCGGTGCGGCTGAAGCGTTACGTGCAGCAGCTCTCGCTGGCCAAGAGTCAGTGCGAGAAGAATCTGGCCAAGTTTGGCTGGAACGGCAACTACTCCAGCGACACAGTAAACGCACAACATTCCGATCTATAACAAATAACATGCTAACATTTGGTTTATTTTAGGATCTAACGCTGCTGGAGATACTCAATACGGCGGTGGGACGACGCTATTTCACGCTGTTCCTGGAGCCGCTCAAGGCCAGCGCCCTGGTTGGCTTCTACCTGGCCGTCGATGAGATGAAGCATGCCCACAAATCGGCCACACATCAGCTGGGCACCGAGATCTTTTATACATACATACGCGTGCCCAAGCCGGAGATACAAATCGATAGGCATGAGCGCAAGCTAATCGAGACCTTCGTTTTGGGCGATGCCGGTCCAGATATTTTCTATGATATACAGCGCAATATATTGCGCACACTCGAGGACAAATACTATCCACCGTTTGTGCTAAGCGAACAGTATCGCCAGCTGAAGGAGGCGCTCGACTCGAACGAATTTAACGATCCCACCCTGCTGATGTGCCCCACAATGCTCGGCGATTCGCACGACGACGACGAGCAGGCGATTGTCGCCGATGGCCTCAATGGCGCTGCCGGTGCTCCGGCGGCCATCGATGTTGCCGCGCACACATCGTATGCGCGCCGGAAGCTGGAGCAGATACAGGAGCGCATCGACAAGAAGAACCAAGCGCTCGACGCGCTCAAATACTCGGTCAAGCCGGAGTCGAAGGTGCTGCAAATACTCGAAAAGGAAATGGATTGGCTCAAGAGCGAGAAGCGTCAAACGGAGGCGCATTTAAGACGCACCGACGCCTGGACCGAGCATCTCGGCAAATGGAAGGCCACCATACAAAGCGTCGAGGTGCGAGAGCCCAAAAACTTCCTGTTTGCATGCTTTTCAAATCGATTTGGTGTCTCTCTCTTTTTCAGGTGTCCGATGAGAAGGAATCGCTGCAGTTCATGATCCTCGTGCACGTGGACGAGGACATCAATGCGCCGCCAGCCACAAAGAATGGCGAGAGCAGCACGGGCCGCGCTCAGCGGCGTCGTCCCTCGGGCATATCCAGCGGCTGGGTTGTGATGCGTTCCCTCAACCAAGTGCACGTAAGCGACGAGACAGCTGATCCGATCATTAATCCCTGACAATCCGTTTATTTCAGGAGCTGCAGCGCAAACTGCGGCATGTGAGCTCCAATCTGAAGTCGCTCGATTTGCCGACGAACTTCAAGTTCTTCTTCTTGAAGACCGATCGGCATGCACAGGAGAAGGCCAAGGCTCAAATACAAAAGTTTTTGAATGTACGTGAACACATATTTATATATATTTGTGCTAATCGTGCTGTCCACAGTTTATACTGGAGGATGACCATTTGAATGGCAGCGAGGCCATCTATACGTTTCTCAGCCCCAGCTCGGATCATTTGAAGCAAACGCTGCCGTCGCCAAAAAAATCCAAATTCTCGCTATCGACGCTCTTCAAGAGCGACGCGGCCAAGGCGCACGACTCGAGCAAGGCCAGCGATCCGTTCTGGGGGCTGCAGCGCGACGATGACGACATGTCCAACTATTTGGATGGCGAGACGAGCAGCGATGCCAAGCTGCTGGCCGATTTGGATAGCAAGGACTCCATTGCGGAGCCGCTGTATGCGCTAATGGGCGAAATTTTCGACATGGGCGGCGTCTTCAAGTGGCTGCGCAAGAGCATCATCTCGTTCGTGCAGATCACCTACGGCCGGACGATCAATAGGCAAATCCGCGAATCTGTCACCTATCTGTTCGAGGAGTCCATGCTGCACAATTACTTTTCGGCCATATTGAAATCGTTTTGGCCCGGCGGCGTGCTGGCCTCCGCCTATCCGTTGCGCTCCGACGACATGAAGGAGATGACCAGCAATGCGGCCAAGGCGCTGCTCACGGATCACATACCCGAAGTGCTGTGCAATCTCGTTGGCGCCCAGGCCGCCAAGCGCGGCGTCCTCAAGGTCTTCGATGCCCTGCAGAATCCCGCGTACAACAAGCAGCTCTTCTATGTGAGTCGATAACAACAATCTCCTCCAACTGGCTTTTGATAACGTTTTGCTTTTGCTGCAGGAGCTGCTCGAGATCTTGATGATCGAGTTCTTTCCCGAAATACGCCAGCTGAGGGTCAACAACAGCGGCGGCGGCGGCGGCGGCGGCGGCGCCAGTGGCAAATTGAACACTGCCAGCGCCGGTGTGGCAGCTGCCTCGGCTGCCGCCGCCGCACTGGCCACCGTCGCTGCACTGCCTCAGCTCAACTACAATAGTCACAATAGCTCGAATCATGCCGGCCAGCATCAGAGCTCTGCTGCAGCATTGTCGGCCGCCGCCGGCGGCAGCAGCTCAACGACGCATCCCAAGGAGCATTACCATCAGCCGCCGCCGCAGCAGTCGCCGTATCACCAAAGCGCCGGACAGCAAACGCATCTGCATCAGGCGCCGCATCATCATGCGACGGGCTCCAAGTAGAGACGAGCCACACACTTCTTTCATTATTGTATTAACATTTTTTTTTTTTGATCTTATCCGTATAAGTTGCAAATGTTTTTAATGCTATCTAGCGCTCTCTCGCTCTAACTCTGTGTCCGGCTCGCTCTAGAGCATGGCTAACCTTCTATAATACTTTCTTCTGCTTCTGTGTAACTAGAGTTAATTGAGAGTTTAGGATTAACAAATAACTGACCCTGTACAAAAAAGCTGCAAAACTTTCTAGCTGTTACATTTTCACGCCTTTCTCTTAAACGATTTGTTGTTTGTTTTGTTTGTAGTTTAGCGCAATGCGTTTTGTTATATTTTTAGCATATGATAATATTCTATATTATAGATATTCGTATTGTTTTTTTTTTGCGTAGTTACAGTATTAAGCGTTACCAAATTGTTCCATTTGGACAAACATTCCCACAACTTAAGAGAACTTAAAACCATAAACAGAGCAAAGATACACGCAAATTTGTTGGTGCCGATTGTCGCATTGTTGCAATTAACTGGAGTCGAATTATTGTGATCTTAGCAAGTAAACAGCACCAAAAAAAAAAAAACACAACAACAAACAAATATACGAAAAATTGTAATTGTTTACAAAATGTCGATTCATTTTCAAAGTACTCGTTTAAGCGAATATTTAATTTAGATAAACCAAATAGTAGCCTATAACATTGTCTCGAGACATTGCACTGTATTGTAATTGTAATGTATTCTATTGGATTGTATAACTATTTATATACATATATATTGCAGTTGCAACGTTGTATGTGTAAACAATATTAACAACAGACCCAAGCGAAATAAAGATGCTATTTATGTAGATCTCCCTCTCTCTCTCTCTCTCTCTGTCTTTTTTCCCTCTCTATCTCTTCTGTTCTTGGATTTCAATTTGAATTCAGCAAAGTCTTTAACAGCTTTCTTAGTTGTTATAAGACGCAATCTTTACTTTGGCTTTACTTTATAATAGTCTATAAGAAGACAGCTCTCTCCTGCTCTGATCTATACTTTAACATAGAGTTATATTAGTTTTCGTAAATATCACGAACCTAAGTCATAAGTTTTGGTCTACTATAATACCAGGATCTAAACTCTCTGCCAACTCGACGATATACTTGGTTTTCGTATTTAACAATTATACAATTAATAACAACTTTGGTTAAATATTCAAAAACTTGACCCTAAATTTGCTTAATATAGGAGACAGATATATATTCCATTGCTGACCTAAAACTAACTTAAGCTTTTTGAAGATATGAGAGATATGAGAGATATTATTTAAATTCAAAAAAAATATTGCTTTTCAACTTGAATTAAGTTAACTCTTAAGAGAGAGTCACAACGCCTTCATTTAGCTTTTTACAACAAATAAGTTGTTATTAAATAAAAAATATACAATTTTATAAATTATTACAAAAAAAAAGAGATTGTTTTATGATAACTTTTACTAGTTAGCTAAACATTTGAAACATAACTTCAATACTGCTTCAATTTCAGATTACAGATATTCCAAAGACAATATAAACATTTTATGTTGATTATCGATTGTCTTTGGATATACTCAATTACAGAGCTAATCCTAAAGCTATTTGTAGATAAATTACTTTACTTTACGAGCTTGTTTTTCATGAAACCCTTCAACTACATGATCATAATTGTATTTAACATATTCAGGAATGTTACTTAATTTGAATCTTAAGTTTAGTTATTATTTATGGCTTCAAGCCTTACTTAGTTGTTATCTGATTAGATTATTAAAAGATATTATTACTAGATATGTCTAATAGCCTTCCGATCTGTCGTTCTTTTTAGCATTATTTAACTCAACTTATTTTATGAGACAGTTTGCTTTTCAATTCTGTTTTTTATAAGACACATCATTTTCCCTAATTTACTTTGTTTCTATTTGTGATAGCCTTATATGTAGATCTAACATTATTTTATATATTGTTTAACTTAAGTTAAGTTTTCTTCAGATCTAACATTATTTTATATATGGTTTAACTTAAGTTAAGCTTTCTTCAGCTCTTTATGACAACGCAGCTATAAGATATTCAAATAAGGACTTCATTTAAATATGTTAAAAGACGATAACTACTTTGTATTAACTAATATGTGACAAATAATTTGTCATATATTAGCCTTGTCGCCTCTATAGCCTCTCCTCTCCTCTCCTGGTCAAAACACGGTCATCTTCTCGATGAGCCTCGCCAGCGAAATGAGCTCCATGTCCACGACGATAACGGCCAGATTCTTGCGCATTGCCGCTGGCTTCCTCACCAGCAATTTGATCTCAAAGTATTTCAAGAGGAAGCGCCATTTCAGCTCCGTCTTCTTGCGCTCGGGCAGCTGCAGAAAGGCATCCGCTTTGAGGCCGAGCAAATGCTCGGCGACGCCGCCGCTGAGACGCGTCTCGAGCAGCGTGCCCGTCTGGTCGGACAGGTGGATGTTGATGTTGAAGAAGTGCTCGTAGCGTGCGCCGCTGTCGCCCAACGAGAACTCCAGCAGGCAGCTCTCGTTGTCGCAGTCGCTGCGGCTGTTCGGGATGAGCCTGTGGCACGCCTTGCTGCTGGGAGAGGGGGAATTATGATTATATCGATATCTGCAGATAACACAACCCGCTACTTGCCACTTCTTGCTGATGCTGGCGGCCAGGCCGTCCAGATCGAACTTGCTGACCAGGGCATAGAGCACGGCCGTAAAGTGCTCGCTGGTCGCATCCTGCAGCTCGCCCTCGGCGCGCGCATAGATCTGCCGCACGCTCATCTGCGTCTGGATGTGTTCGGCTGTCGCAAGAGATTATCAGAATTGCGCATGCATCAATTTTCAGGCCGTGCTCACCCGCTGGCAGCTGCTCCAAGTCCGTTTGCGCGAATATATCATAGGTCTGGAGCGGCGTGCTGGCGGCAAACTGGAGCAGCGCCTGGCATTCCGCGCTCTGCGGCAGCGGCTGCTCATAGACGAGCGTGCAGCTGGCCAGACTGAGCACGGGACAGCCATGGAACTGGGAGTGCGAGAGCCGCACATCGATCAGATGCAGCAGCGTCTTGCGCGGCTGCCAGTACTGGGCGCGACGTATCCAATCCGGGTGCCAGAGCGTGAATACCATGCCGTCGGCACAGCTGGCATCGAACACCACCAGCTCGAGGCAGTGCAGCAGCCGCGCCGCGCCATTGCCTGCCGGCAGCTTGCGCTTCAGCTCACGCACCGGACGCACTGCGGCCACCGCGACAAGCAGATCCACGTAGACGGGCGGGCGCTGTTCGGCGCCTGGCGCGGCACAGCGCACATCCGCCAGCCTGAGAGCGCTGCTCAGCGGCTTGTGCGGCGCATGGATGAGCTGGCGCAGCGGCTGCAGCACGGACGCATCCTCGTCGTTGTGCCTCACCACATAGCCGTGCCCCTCGTTGATGACCAGCGCACACGGGAGCGTGCCGCGCGGCTGATAGCGATGCTGCTGCTGCTGCTGCTCGGTGAGTCCGGGCATATTCGGTGGCGTTATGGCCATCACCTTGGCGCCGACAATGTCCACGACGTCGCCTATTTGCAGCATGGCCGCGTACTCCTCCACGCAGGCCTTGCTGCCCCAGCACTTGCAGTTGGCTATGTGCACGCGGGAGTCGCGCAGCGTCAAGCAAATCACGCCGCGCTGCTCGCTGCTCAGCTTGTCCAGAAACACATTCGGCTCCGACTTGGCAATGATCAGCGCCACGCTGGCAAAGCTCGTCATGTGGGGCCGCATCTCGGCCAGGCGCAGCGTATGCTTACTTCGATAGCCAGGCTCTGACATGGCGAATCATTACAAATTGGCCAAATAAATTGCGCATTTATCCCGCCAAGCCGTTAATTTTTCAATTAATCACATTTAAAGCATGTGCACACACTGGCCGGCTAATAAACATGTTATCGATAACATTTATCCCGCCAAGCCGTTAAGTTTTCAATTAATCACATTTAAAGCATGTGCACACACTGGCCAGCCAAAAAGCGTGCTATCGATAACTAACTGCAATTAATCGCAATCAATCAGTAAAATTTGGCCAAAAATGGCGCAATTATCCTGCCAAGCCGTTAAGTTTTCAATTAATCACATTTAAAGCATGTGCACACACTGGCCAGCCAAAAAGCGTGTTATCGATAACTAACTGCAATTAATCGCAAATAATTAGAATTTGGCCAAGTAAATGGCGCAATTATCCTGCCAAGCCGTTAAGAATTCAAATAATCACATTTAAAGCATGTGCACACACTGGCCAGCTATAACTAACTAACTGCAATTAATCGCAAATAAACAAACTGCAAATGCGTTCGAAAATGTATTTACAAAATTTTAAATATTTTCAAAAAAAAAAAAAAATTTTTTATGGAAGAACTCAGTTGTCCACGGAGGTGGAAAAGCTCAAAATTTCTCCTCTTGGCTCTTTATTTATTTATACGTACTTTATTTATTATACTATACTTTATTTATTTATACTTTATTTATTTATTTATAATACGTACCAGTTTTTTTTAATTGCCACGTTAAATATGTATGCCGCCTTCTCCGCCTAAGCCACAGCCCCCGCCTGCTCTATAGTTGAATCCGCCTAATCCAGTTTTACAGTCGCCTCGTCCTTTGCTCACACACACATATGTACATACATACATACATACATATGCACATACATACATATGTTCATGCGTACATACATACATACATACATATCTTCATGCGTACATACATACATACATACATATGCACATACATACATATATGCACATACATACATATATGCACATACATACATATATGCACATACATACATATATGCACATACATACATTCATGCGTACATACATACATACATACATACATATGTACATACGTACATTCGTACCTACAACAACAACAAAAAATCAAAAAAAAACCACTACACTACCAGCAAAGCATGGAAAACTGCACGGCCTACTTGAATTCTTGAGAATCGAGGAGAAGAGCACTTGGTAGAAACGCGTTACATTTAAATTTGCGGCACAGCGACAAATAAGCTTGGCGTGCTTTTGGTCTTAGAAAACAAACATGCATGCAAAACACATACACATGTGTGTGTGCATACATACATGCATGCATACGCTAACACACATACATACGCACACAAACACATACATACATACATACACATATATAACACCTGTATATCCCTTCGTACAAAATACTTGCATGTTATATAGTACTACTTTATCTATGTATTAAATACGTTTTATATATGTATTATATATGTATTAAATACGTTTTATATATGTATTATATATGTATTATAAATGTATTATATATGTATTATATATGTATTATATATGTATTATATATATAGGAATAAAAGATTAAATTTAAATATTATTTACGTTCGTTTTTATATTTATATGTTTCTAGTTGTTTTTTCTCCTCTTTTTTTTTTTTACAATTTTTACATATCTACATCATAAAACGGGGCCTCAATTCGGGAATAGTTGATCTCATATTTTTGTTGTTTGTTTGTTTTTTCGTTTTTCGTTTTTCTTTTGCTGTTTACGTTTTCTTTGTTTACATTCAGCCAAGGTACACAATATAGAACTCTTATGCTAGGTTGTTTAAATCGATAATTATTTCGCGGCAGTCAACTTGGCGCAACGCTGGCGACGCTGGCGACGCTTGGCCAGCTGCTAGTTGCTCGCCGGAGGATGCGATGACGGCTGCTGCTGCTGGGGGGAGGAGAGGCTATGTGGCGTCTGTGGCGCCTCGTCCTCGCTCTTGTTGTTGCCCAATATCCAGTCCATAAGCAGCATGGAAGGCGAGCGCAGCGCAGGTTGACCTGGCCAAAATTACAATTGTATTAATATCGTTATTTAGATGGAACTAAAGAATGTCACCTACTTGGATCCACATCGAGCTGCTGCGGAGGAGGCGTAGGAGTGGGCAGAGCTGTTGTCACTGGAGCCGTGCCTTGTGCTGCTGCTGCTGCTGCTCCGGCTGCTGTTGGCGCCGCCTTCGCCATGTCCCGCTGCAGCTGAACCATCTGCTGCAGTCGCTGCTCGCGCTCGTCCACAATTGCCTTGTCCTTGGAATGCTTCACCGTTTGCAGCTCGGCCAATCTGTGGGCAACAATATATGAACTATTAGTTAATCAGGAATATACTAAGATTAGCTACATGCTAAGAGGAAGAGAAGACTCCGGAGCAGAATATTCCATAATACTTGTCACAGAGAACAAACTTCAAGGTGAGTGAAGGCTAGAGAAGAGATTAATTTGCTAGTCAACATAGAAGAGTCGATTTCAGCCGTAATTGGACCAAGAATGAATATTAAACCCGGCATGGTTCTGGCAGCAAGCTTAATCATCAGAAGTCCGCCTGGAGTAGGAGGAAAGAAGTCTATTGTGGAAACCAGACCAGCATGAGGCATACTCAAGCTTAGGTCGTAGATATATATATAAAGAATCTTTGTCGTGCACGGATCGTCGAGCTCCTCTTGACGCTGTTGATGGCTTGATGAAGCCCAAAATAAAATTCTGGCTATATTAAGCACGATCGGGATGTAAGAAAGCAGTTGGGAAGGCTCATTACCTGACATTTGGAACAGAGTAGAAATAATTTCGGCATCGAGGGAAGGGTCATTGATGAAGTCGCAAGAGTAAAGAGTAGCGGGCCAAGATGACTAGCTGGAGAATGACTATACCAGGAGGAGGAAGTCACCAGGATACCAGTTCAAGCGGGATTTGGATCTTCTCTAGTCTAGTCTAGTCGGGACTTACTTCTGCTTCAGATCGCTGCCGCTGGCAGCTGGGGACACGGCGAGATCGCCGCCGCCGCTGCTGCTGCTGCTGCTGCTCCTCCTCACGCTCAGCTGTTGGTTGGGGCTGCCCAAGGCCGCCGTCGCCGTCGTCGTCGTCGTCGTGGAGGCGGGTGCGCCAGCTGCAGGAATGGGGAATATATTAAAAAGGGATTAATTGAAGATGAGCAGCTGTGACTTACTGCGCTCGGCCTCCAGTTGGCGCAGCGTGTCCGAGAGCTTGAGCTGCAGATGATCGCGCTCCTCGAGCAGCTGCACCAGCTCCACGATCATCTCCTCGACGCGCATGTCACGCTGATGTAGCATCATCAGGGCATAGTCCAGATCCGATTTGGGCACAAGCTCCGACGACTGCGGATCCGAGCTGCTGTTGCCTGATCCTCCCGCTGCTGTCGATCCGCTCGGATTGCCGCCGAGCGTATTCTGCAGCCGGAAGGGATCGTACTGGGAGGCGAGTCGGGCATATTCAGCGGAACGTATCGCCAGCTGTTCCTTCAATGTCACAATTTCCATTTCCTGCGTCTCCAGCGCCCGCTGCATCTTCGCCAGCAGCTCCTCCGACTTTGCTGGCGAAGATTGCGCCGCATCTGTTGTCAGCTGTTCGATCTTCGCGCGGTAATCGGCCTCGCGCTGCGCCAGATGCTCCTGCCAAATGCTGGCCACCTCGCTGCACTTTTGCTCCACCAGCGCCTCCCACTGCTTGTTCAGTGCCACGATATCCGATTGTGGCTCCACCTGCTCCTGCTGCTGCTGCTGGAGCTGCTCCAGCGTTTTGCGCAGCTCCGTTATCTCGATCGTTTTCGTGTCCAGCTCGAGCAGGGCTTGCTTCATTTTGTCCTCCAGCTCAAGGCTGGCGAGCACATGATTGTTGAGCACGCGCAGCTCCTCCTCCATGTCGGACTTCTCCTGCCGCAGCTGCTCCAGTTCAACCTCAACCGGCTGCTGCTGCTCCAGCTTGTCCTCCTCGAGCTGCTTGACCTGGATGCGCAGCAGCTGCAGCTCCTGGTTCTTGGTTAGAATCTCCAGCACCAGCTTTTCGGTTTGATCCTCGCGCATCAGCTCCTCGATGCGCTGCTTCAGATGCACAATTTCCGATTCCTTTTCCTGCAACAGCGCCCGGCTCTCATCGTCACTGGCTGCCGTTGTGACCATTGCCGGCAGCTCCAGCTGCTTGGCCCTGAGCTCGGCCAGCTGCAGCTGCAGCTGCTCCACCTGCTGCTCCGCCTGCTGCTTCTCCTGCTCCGCCTGCAGCTTCTCGAGCTCCACTTGGTGTTTCACCTGCTCCGCCTGTTGCTTCTCGAGCTCCACTTGGTGTTTCTCCTGCTCCGCCTGTTGCTTCTCCTGCTCCGCCTGCTGCTTCTCCTGCTCCGCCTGCTGCTTCAGCTGTTCCGCCTGTTTCTTCACCTGCTCCACCTGCTTCTCCACTTGCTTCTCCACCTGCTTCTCCACTTGCTGCTCCGCCTGCTGCTTCAGCTGCTCCGCCTGCTGCTCCAGCTGCGCCTGCAGCTGCTCCCGTTCGCGCTGCGCCCGCTGCTTCTCCTGCTGCAGCTGCGCCAACAGCTCCTGGCACTCGCTGTTCAGCTCCTGGTTCTCGGCCTGCAGATTCTCAATGGTTGCTGCACGCGCTGCATCCGCTGCATCATCAGCGATGGCCGTGGGCGTGGCTGTCACTTCGTCCCAGCTCTCGAGCTGCTCGAGCTTCTGCTGGAGCTCGCGTATGCGCGTCTGATACATTTGGACGTCGCGATCCTGGCGCTCCTTGAGCTCGGCCATGCGCTCGTTGCCGGCGGTTAGCATATCGATGCGCTTCACTAGCTTCTCCTTTTCGAGCGTCTGCTGCTGGAGCAGCTGCTCGGTCTTGGCCTGGCGCGTCTCCTGCAGCCGCAGCTGCAGCTTCAGCTCGTCCATGATGGCGCCGTCCAGTTCGTTGTTGTTGTCCGTTCGCTGCTGCTGCTCCTTGCTGCGCAGCTCCTTGACGCACTTCATCAGCTTGGCGGTCTTTGTCTGCAGCTTCGCCTTCTGCGCCTCCAGCTCCTCGATGCGCGCATGCAGCGCGTCTGTCAGCTGCTGCTCCCGCTGCTCGGCTCCCGCATTGGCCCACGGATCCTCGTCCACGGCCCAGTCGATGGCCAGCTTCAGCTGCTCCTGCTGCTGCTGCTGCTGCTGCTGCTCTGGCTGGCAGAGATACGCCTTCTTTGGCGTTATGAGCTGCTCGACGACGGGCTCGCTCTGCGGCAGGCCCAGCTCCTGCTGGGATCTGGCAACGGCTGCATCCGGCACCGACTCACCGACGCCGCCGCCTCCAAAGAACATGTCCAGGCTGGGCGGCTGTATTAGCTGCTCGATGGCCGCGAGGCGTTCCCGCTCCTCGGCGGCATCGCGCAGCTGGGCCAGCTCCTGTTCCCGTTCGGCCAGCAGCCGCTCCAGTTGGACGCGCTGCTCCTCGTGCTCGGCCAGCGCTTGGTTGCGCTCCAGCAGCTGCGATTCCAGCTCCTTGGCGTGCTGCTCCAGATCGGACACGTTGCGCTGCAGTTCCTCCATGCTCGGCTCGCTCGACTTACGCTCTGCCACGCCCACATTCTGTATGCTCATCTGCAGCGGTTGGGCGATAATCTCGTCGAAGGGCGACGGCGCCGCCGCCGCCGCGTCGCTGCCAAAGAACATGGCGGACGCGGGCACATTCTGCGAAAATCAATCCAATCAGTTACGGCAAATAAGTCGGAGGGGGGAGGGGAATAGGGGAGGGGAAGGGGGGGGGGGGGGTTGGCTGGGATTTGATTCGCCTGAGACACCGCAAAGCAAAGCAGAGCTGAACCGGTTCGCAAAACTAACTCTAACCGTTATCGAACCGGTTATTTGAACAAGGTGTTCTTCTCTACGAATTGTAATTAATTTAACTGGAACCGGTTCAAAAAAATCTCAGCTTAACCGGTTCACAAAACTATCTCTAACCGTTATCGAACCGGTTATTTGAACAAGGTGTTCTTCTCTACGAATTGTAATTAATTTAACTGGAACCGGTTCAAAAAAATCTCAGCTTAACCGGTTCACAAAACTATCTCTAACCGTTATCGAACCGGTTATTTGAACAAGGTGTTCTCCTCTTCGAATTGTAATTAATTTAACTGGAACCGGTTCAAAAAAATCTCAGCTTAACCGGTTCACAAAACTATCTAACCGTTATCGAACCGGTTATTTGAACAAGGTGTTCTCTAGGAATTGTAATTTTTTTTAACTGGAACCGGATCATAGCAGAACACAATTTAACCGGTTCGTTAACTGTCTTCTTCTCACCACATAAAAATAGCGGTTTCAATAAAATCAAAGCTAAACCGGTTCAAAATAACTATGTTGAACCAGTTTATTGATTTGGTTATTTGAACGGATTTAAAAAAACTATGAATATCACACAAAAAAAACCGAAAAGTGGTTGAAATGAAAAAATAGCTGAACCGGTTCGTAAAACTATTTTTAACCGTTATAGAACTAGAAGCGTTAAAAAAAAAGAAAACTAAACTAACTTGCAATGAAAATAATTTTGAACCGTTGATTTGAAGTATTTACAATAGTTAACCGGTTCAGAGTGAGCCACAACTGAACCGGTTCAGAGTAAGCCACAACTGAACCGGTTGCTAGTTTGAAACGATTTGAAACTTTTTATTTTTGTACGGCAATTAAGCTGAATAGAACTTAAACTGGAAAATTGGAAACTCGAACCGGTTCAAACTGAACCGATTTCCATGCACGGTTCACAAAGTCTTCTGCCTCATTCAAAAAAAAAAACCGATTGAACGATAATTCAAAAAAAAAAAAAACGATTTGAAGCAGTTTTGAGCTCAACTTAAAGCGGTTCGAAATCATTTGGGAATTGATAATATTGCAAAAATATTCAAATTTATCTTGAAACTTAAAAAAGAAATCGATTTGAAGACTTTGTTGTTCGTGAGCATAACTCGAGAACTATACGAGCCAGATGCACGAAACTTGGGATGTGTGTTCAGTTTTTGGACACCTTCCCGTATTTTCCTATTTCGGAGAGATCCGACTTGAGGCAGCCAAGTTAGACGAGAGACTAAGCACCATTAAGGGGCAGAGGGAGGAAGGGAAGGGATCACTCTTCAGCTAACATACCTGCTCCGCGGAAACTGGAACTGGAACTGGGCCAGGATCAGGATCAGGTATGGACCAGGCCATCCAATCGTCAGCCGGAACCGGAGCTGGAGTCGGAGCTGGAACCGGAGCTAGCTGCTCGGCTTGCTGGTCGAGCTTCTTGGCGAGTCGGTTGGTCTCCGTCTCGATGTGGACCTGGTCGTCGGTCTGGTTGTGCTGGCCCAGATCGGCGATCTGCTGCTGGAGCGCCCGCAGCTGCTGCACATGCTGGACATTCCTTTGGCTGCTGTCGAGCAGCACGAGACGTTCGCGCTCCAGCTCGGCGAGCTGCTCGTCGCGCTGCTGCAGCTGCTCCTCGGCGCGCTGCAGTTGCTCCTCGGCGCGCTCCAGCTGCTGGGTAAGCTCACGCGTCTGCGCCGTGGCGCGTTCCATATGTGCGCTCAGATCGCAGTCGAGCTCGTCCAGCTCGCTGGCTTTGGCCGCCAGCTTGGCGTCGTAGACCTGTCGCTGGCGCCGCAGCTCCTGTTGGCGCTGCTCCAGCTGTGCGCGCAGCTCGTGCAGCTCCTGGTCGCGCTCCTCCTGCGCCAGCTGCATCTGCTGCGTCTGTTGCTTGTGCCGCGCGAGAAGCGCATCGTGCGCGGCCTGCAGGGCGAGCATTTGTTCGCGCGCCTCCTGCGCCTCGCTGGCGAGCCGCTGCAGCTGCTCGCTTTGGCTGAGCTCGCGCTCCGCCAGCTGCTGGAGGCGTGCGGCGAGATGCGCCTCGTTCTCGGCCCGCTGCTGATTGACCAGTTGGAGCTGCTGCTCGAGCAGCTGCAGCTCCTCCTTGCCGCTCAGCTCGTGCGCCTGCAGCACAGCGGCCCGATCCTCCAGCGCCGCGCACTTCGTTTGCAATTCGGCATTTTGCGATTCCAGCGACTCGATGTAGGCCTGATCCTGCTGCAGCTTGAGCTGGATGCCCGCGTGCAGCGTCTCCAGCCGGGCGTAGGCCATCTCGAAGTTGATCTTGTCCTCCCGCAGCTGCTCGCTCTGCGCCCGCAGCTGCTGCACCTGGAGCAGCAGCAGCGCATGCTGCTCCTCCTGCTCCAGATCGGGCTGCGCCTGCAGCTGGACGCGCAGCTCGGCCAGCTCACGCTGCAGGCTCTGGATGCTGGCGTTGCGCTGCTTGATCACCTCCTTGGACTTGTCGAACTTCACGGATTTCTGCTCCAGCTGGCTGGTCTGCTCGGCCAGGGACAGCTCCAGCTGGTAGCTTTCCTGGCGCAGCGCCGTGTTGGCGTGCACCGTATTCTGCAGCTCGACCTGGAGGCGCTCCACCTCCTCCTTGAGCTTGGCCAGCTTGGGCTTGTTCTCCAGCTGCGCCTGCTCCAGCTCGGATTGGAGGCGCTCCACTTGGTCGCGCAGCTCCGCTGAGTTGGCCTGCTCCTGCTGCAGCTCCAGCTGGCGCTTCTTCAGATTGAGGGCATATTTCTTGAGCTTGTCGCGCAGCTCCTTGTTGCGCGACTCGCTCTGCTCCAGCTCCTGGCGGCACTGCTGCAGCTCCAGCAGCTTCAGCTGCGTCTCGTACTCGCCCTCGCTGTAGCTCTCGATCAGCTGCTGCTTCTGCTCCGCGACGAGAGCCTGCAGGATCGCCTGCTCCCCCTCCAGCGTCTCGATGCGGGATTGGAGTTCGCGGCGGAGACGCTGCTGCTGCTCCATGTGCTTCTCGTGCGCCATTTCCGTGTTGTTCAGCGTCTGATCGTATTGCTCCGCCTGCAGCTGCAGCTGCACCAGCTCCGCGCTCTGGCTGCCAATCAGCTGGAGGTGCTCCGTTTCGCCGGCGCGCAGCTCCGCAACGATCGCCTCCAGCTGGGCCAGCTGCTCCTGCTGCTCCGCTATAAGGGATTCCCGTTCCCGTTCCCTTTCCTGGTGCTGCTCCCGCTCCTGCTCCCTTTCCTTCTCCCGCTCCTGCTCCTTTACCCTCTCCCGCTCCCGCTCCTTCTCCTGTTGCTGCTCCCGCTCCTTCTCCCGCTCCTGTTGCTGCTCCCGCTCCCGCTCCTTCTCCTGTCGCTGCTCCGCCATAAGGGATTCCCTTTCCTTCTCCTTCTCCCACTGCTGCTCCCTTTCCTTCTCCCGCTCCCTCTCCCTTTCCCTCTCCCGCTCCTCGTCGAGCCTGTGGCCTATTGTCCGCTTGGACAGCTGCTCCGAGCTGTCGCGCAGCTCGTCCAGCTCCGCTTGGAGCGCGGCCAGAGCAACCTTCAGCTCGGCATTCTGTGCATTGAGCTGTTCGTATTCCGCGAGAGCTTTGCCATTGGGCGCGGTGACAGCGACAACGGTTTCGACGACGGTGACCGTCTCCACCGCGTTGCTGGCCTCCTTGACCTTGTGCAGCAGCTCCGAGAGTTGGCTGTGCACATTTTTGGCCTCCTTGGCCAGTTTCTTGGACACGTTGAGCTTGGCGTTGCGATCGTTGGCCCTGCGATAGGCATCCAGCTCGGAGCTGAGCTTGGACAAGGAACGTTCGCATTTGTCGAAGAGCGCGGCACCGCCAGAGTTGGAGTCGAGGGCGGCGACCACCTCCGAGGAGCGTTGCATGGAGCTGAGCTCCTGCGAGAGATTCGACGATTTGTCGCTTAGCTGCAGCGACAGCTGTTGCTTGTCCCGCTGCTGCAGTTCCTCCAGCTGTGCCTGCAGCGAGCCATTCTCCGACTGGAGCTGCGCATTCTGCGCCTGCAGCTGCTCCATTTTGGCGAGCACCTCGCGCCGCTCGCTGCTGAAGAGCTCAATCTTCTGGAGCAGCTCGTCGCTCTCGTTGCGCAGCTGGGCGAGACTCTCGTTGACCTCCAGCTCCAGATCCGTTTGCGTGAGCTCGCTCACAAAGCTCGGCAGCCGAACAGGCGCAGCAGCTCCCGCTCCAGCTTCAGCTCCAGCTCCAACGGCATCAGCTGGACTAAAGCGTCGCTCTGTGGGTCGCTCGACAATCTCGATGGACTCCGCGGAGCTGGAGGAGCTGAGCTTCTCGAGCTTATCGAGCAGCTCCATGTTCTCGTTAATGTAATGGCTGAGCTTCTTGTCGAGCGCCTCCTTCTCGGACTGCAGCGTCTGCAGCTGTTGGCGCTGCTCGCTGGCCTCCGCCTCCAGCTGTTGGACGCGCTGCGACAGCTGCTCCTCCAGCTGCACCTCGCTCAGTTCGCTGCCCATTTGCAGCGCTGCCAGCGCCTGCTGCAGCTCCTCCTTCTGCTCCTCCAACAAACGTATCGTCTCGTCGTTTTGCCCAGCTGTGACCAGCTGCTGCTGCTGCTGATCCTCCTCCCGTTCGACATGGGCCAGCTGCCACTGGCCCTTCTCATCCTCGAGCACCGTGATGCGCTGCTGCAGCTGCTCATTTTCGGCCGTCAATCGCAGCAGCTCCTGCTGCGCATCTTGGGCCTGCAGCTGCTGCAGCTGCTTCTCGGCCTGCTTGCACTTGAGCTTCAGCTTGATGTTGCTCTTGTTGCACTCGTCCAGCTTCTGCTTGAGCTGCTGCAGCTGCAGCTGCTCGCTGGCCGCCGCCTCCTCGTCCTCGTCCTCGTCCTGGAAGAGCGGCTTGCTCTTGACGCTCTGCGCGAGACGCTCCTCGAGCACGCGCAAATTCACATTCAGCACATTCAGCTCGGTTGTCTTCTCCGCCAGCTGTTCGTTCTGCGACTCGATAATCGCCTCCAGCTCGGCCAAACGTTGCGTTTCCCCGCCAGCAGCGCTGGGTTTCTCCTCCTCCAGCTGCTGCTGCTGCTGCTGGAGCAATTGTTGCTGCAGCTCCTGCAGCTGCTTGGCCAGCTCCACGTTGACCTGCGCATCAGTTGAGACGGCCTGGCTTTGCTGCTCGAGCAGCTGCTCGCGTGCGCTGTGCAGCTCGAGGCGCAGCGTCTCGAGCATATCGCTGCTGTGCTCCAGCTCGGCGTTGCGCGCGCGCAGCTGCTCGATCTCGGCGTGCAGGCGGCTGTTCTCCTGTTGTATATGCTGGTCGCGCTGCGCCAGCTCGTCGCGCAGCTCTTGCAGTTCCTGCTGCAGCTCCTGCTCCTTGCGGCCCTGCTTCATCTCGATCAGCTTCATCTTGTTCTTCAGCAGCTTCAGGCGACCCTCCTCGCTAACCGGCTGCGTCTGCGCCGCCTGCTGTTGCTGCAGATCCGCCGCGGAACGATGCCGCGACACGGGCGCCGCCGCCGCTGCAGTCGCGGCGGCGCGCAGATCGCTCATCGAGGAGCCCAGCTCGCTGCTGGTGCTCAGCCGGAGGCCCGACTTGACCGACTGCAGCGACTTGGCCATATCGCGTTTGCGCTGCTCGAGCAGCGCACGATTCTGTTCGGTGCGCCGGTTGAGCATTTGCAGCTTCTCGCTGCCGCTGTACTCGAGCTGGTCGGGCAGCTTGGTGGGCGTCACCAGCGGCGTGGAGGACAGCAGCTGCTGCTGGCCCTTCAGCATGGTCAGCTTCTGGCCCAGCGACTTGAGCGATTCCATAGAATCGCTTAGGCTGGACTTGAGCAGGTTGGGAGCAGCGCCATCCTCGGATTTGCGCAGCGCGCGCTCACGCAACGCCGTCAGACGTTCCTGTTTGCGAGTAGAGTAGAGTAGGTAGCACATGGAACATGGAGAGCTTACCTGTTGCTTGAACAGATTCTCGCGCAGGCTGTCCAGGCGTGCCTTGCCGCCGCCAGTTGTCGCCTGTCGGAAGAGTCGGAAATGTTGAGAGTAGGGAAAGTGGGAATGAAGCAGACATTTTACCTGGCCAAGTGATAGATCCGTGGAGCTGCTGTCATCGGCATCCTCCGGCTCCGCCGTGCCCCTGTGCCCGGGCATTACAAACCAACAAAGCAACTAGCTAAATGCGCTTAAAAACAAAAACAACAACAAAAAACAGAGGGGGAAAACAAAAAATGAAACTGCACTGGCTATCTCCGGCGTGGATATATCCAATGTCGTCGCGTGTGTTTCGTGAGCTTCGTCCTGCTAGCTATCGACATTGACTGCAATGATATGTATTTGATATATAAAATATATATTTAATTCAATTTGAGGCCGTTGGCAAATTGTTGGCCACAATTCGTGGCACTGACGTGTGCACTTCTTCGTTGTGTGCGTGCGTGTGCGTGTGCGTACGTGTGTGTACATCTCTATACGAAACAGTAGCACACACATCCACGTCACACACACACACACACACACACACGGTCAGTCGTTCGTACGTTATTTCAATAGCCAACTCGATTTATTAACAATTTTTGCACTGCATTTCATTGAAAATTCATTTACCAATTGTAATTAAGCAATGCTAACAAAAAATAACTTAAACACCAGGGCTTCAAAGTCGTTGTTACTGCCCTTGCTTTGCAATTACAGGGCTGTTCTCACCACTTTGATATCGATACAGTGTTGTTAAATGCGATAGTATCGATTAAATCGCATAATTAATCGTTTACAGTGTCAGTACTCAATTATTTGTTTATGTTGGTTTTAGACTAATTTGAATAAATTTAAAATTTACAAATTTTGTATATATTGTAGGGGATATCTCTGAGCGTAAAAGTTATTTATATTTACACTTTTTGGAAGTGGTAAGTTTATTTTGACAAGCGATGAAACTTGAAGACTGTCATTTATCGATGCTTTGTAATATTTGCAAATAAATTGTTATCGAATTTACAATCGGAATATATATGGCTGCTTTTTAATAACCGTTTATTTCGAGTACATGAGAATTCCCGTTAAAACATAAATACATATATGAAATGCACACAAAAAAAAAAAAAGCTATTGCACATGTAGGAACAAAAACAACTGGACTAGACAGCTCCAGGTGCGCACAATGAGAGAGAGAGAAAGAGATAGATAGATGAGGTAAATTTAAGTAATCCGGCCGTCATATTCAGTTTCGGTTCAGTTGGTAGTTTCCAATAGACGGACAATTTCGGGATGAGCGCCACGTTTGGCATAGTCCAGCGGCGTCAGACCAAGCATATCCTTAGGCTCGCCATTCTCCCGATAGGCCATGAGGTAGTGCACCAGCTCGACATGGCCATGAAGGGCGGCCACATGCAGCGCTGTGCGGCCGGAGGGATCGGGCAGGCAGAGATCGGCGCCGGCCAGCTGAAACGATTGGAGACGCCGGAGAGCGCCGCGTGCAGCGGCGGCGCACAGCTGTTCGCCAACGGCACGCGAGGAGCCGGTCAAATGGGCGCCACAGCTGATCAGCAGCTGAATGATCTCATGGTTATCGGTGGCAACCGCCTCCTGGAGGGGCGTACGCTCGCACAGATCGCGTATATGGACGGAGACGCCGTTCTGCAGCAGATGCCGCACGATATCCGTGTCGCCCAGCTGGCAGGCCAGATGCAGGGCGGTGCGCTGGTCATGATTGGTGCCCGACAGATCGGCGCCGTAGGCCTTCAGGTTGTTCAGCTTCTTGAGATCGCCCTCGTAGACGGCGGCATTGATCATGGCCGGAAATAAGGTGGCGCCCAGCTGATCGAGCTCCTGCGGCGAGGACAGGTGCAGCGAGCGTGCGACCGCATCGACCAGATCGTAATCCTTCATCGTGTGAGCCGCAACCGAAGTCAGTTCGCCGCGCAGATTCGCCTGCATCATCTGTGGGGGTAGATACAACAGGGATTAGTGAGATTAGGGAGAGCGAGTCGTATGGACTCGCCTGTTTCTTGACGTCCAGCGACCAGTCCGACTTGCCAATGACGTAGGCCAGCTTGGTGAGCGCCGCCTCCGGCGTCATATCGTAGCCGGGTATGACGCCGACATCGAAGAGCACCTTGCCGGTGTCATAGATCTCGGCGACGGAGCCGTTCGGGCACTGGGTGCAGTTGATGATGATGACGCCGCGCTCGGCGGCGGCGCGCAGCTCATCGATGAGATCCTTGCGATTGGAGGGCATGTTGCCGGAGCCGAAGGATTGGAGGACCACGCCGCGCATCGGCGGCGCCAAAAAGGCGCGAAACGTGGCCAACGAAATGCTGGGAAAGATGCGCAACAGCCCGACATTCTCGTCCAGCTGCGAATGCACACGGAATCGCTCCACGCTGCACGGCCGAAAGATCAGACGATAGTCGACATTCACGCTGATCCCGATCTGCGCCAGCGGCGGCACATTCGGCGAATCGAACGCGTCCAGCGAATTGGAGCTGACCTTCACCGTCCGATTGCCGCGCAGCAGCTTATTCCCAAAGAAGATGCACACTTCCGGTATCACATAGTTGCCGGCAATGATCAAGGCGGACGTAAAGTTATCCTTGCCGTCGGTGCGCGTCTCGAAGATCGGCAGCTGGGAGCCCGTTATGATCACCGTCTTGCCCAGATTCTCCAGCATAAAGGACAGCGCCGAGGCCGTGTACGAGAGCGTATCCGTGCCATGGAGCACCACGAAGCCGTCAAAGAACTCGTACGATTGCTGGAAGAGAGAGAGGGGTAGATTAGAGGGTATCTGCTAGTCGAGCGAGACGTCACTCACATGAATATCCTTGGCAATGCGCGCCCAATCGTCCATGGTCATGTTGCTGGAGTCGAGCAGCGGCGAATATTCCGTCACCTGATAGATAATCCGCCGCGATTCGCCCTGCACAAAGGGCAGGACAAGCGGCGCCAGCGATGCACTTGCTCCAAAATGCCGCTGGGCATAATCCTCATCATGTATATTCGGATATTTGCGTATGAGTCGGACCAAAGCGTTCGGTATGGGCGCCAGCACTAAGAGAGAGAGGGAGAGCGATGATTAGAATGAGAGCGAGAGAGAGAGAGAGATAGGGACTGCACCGTGGCGCTCGTTGCGCATCATGCCGATGGTGCCGCCCGTGTAGATGACACGGACGCGCGCCTCCTTCGCCTCGGCGGCGGCGGCGATCATCAAACTGCCGGCGCTCACGTTCCGTCGCATCGGCGGCGTCTGATAACTTGGAGAGGCGGGCACCGATTGATCCGGCAACGCCTGTTTAATGCATATGCCCAGCGGAGGGGGCGTGGCCTGATCACCGTTAGTGGACATTGCAAGGTCAACAATTAACCGTTTCGTCCGAATGCGCCAACTAATCGCACAGATCTGTGCGCAGCGTTAACTGCAAAATAATAAATATACATTGAAATACATTACGAGCCGGTTGCATGTGTGTGTGTGTGTGTGTGTGTGTGTCTGTGTTTGTTTAAACAATTTGTTATCGAGCTAACGGCTTAGTTCGAACGCACTTGCGATATTTTTTTTAATTGCGTTCGCCGTGCAAATTAAAAAAAGCAATATCTGATTCAGATAAAAGTTATATTTGTTTAAAAAAAATACATATTTACTTGCGCACATGTGTGTGTGTGTGTAAGTTCGCCCCTCTGTCTGTGTGTGTGTGTGTGTACAACTATTTGTTAGCGTTGCCATTGCGTAATGCGTTAGACAGCTGCTGCGCATTTATACACCCAACAGTCTGGCAGCGCTGCGCGCCATTTTGACAGTGTGACCAGCCGGGCGCATTCAAGTGGTGCGCAACTTGGCTAAGTTGCTCGTGTGTAGACTGGAATGTAGAGTGGAGCGTGGTGAAAATTGGCAATTTGGTATTGTGTTTGAAATCTAACGGAAGTTTCGACACTGCCCCCGCACCAAGCAATTCGTTTGCGCAACACGCTGTTTGTGCAAGCTACAAAAGCAAAACGCAAAAATTTGTGCATTTTAATGGTCGCCGGTTCGATTCACGGTTCGGTTTGTGCCTCTTGAAGCCAGCTCTTAAGTAATTCACCTCATTGTTTTATACATAAACTTTTTGTTTATTTGTCGGAATTTATTTATACAATTTAATTGGCGTTTGTTTAAAAACTGCGCAATTCTACACAATTTTACACAAATTAAAAAAAAAAACACTTAAGTCATGTCGTTTTTTTTATGCTTTAAAAAAATGTTTTTTTTTTCATCATTTTTTGAAGAAAATTAAACAAATATTTACAAAAAAGTACAAAATGGGCAATTGGTTTGCGCAAACAGCAATTTGCGCAAGCGGCTTGTCTAGTCTACAAAATAAGCGATTGAAGCGCCTTGCCAGCGCGACAAGTAGGGGTATTCATGTCCCGATAACAATAATATTTTCTGCAAATCAAATATAAAAATATAAGCTCAGACGAATTCTCTTAGCTTGAAAATGTCAAATATCGATATATTGCATGATTTCGATATATATTTATTGGACTATCGAAATTTATCGAGCACCCCTAACCACAACTTAATGCCGTTTCTACTGCTACTGCAACTGCAACTGCTGCAGTAACTTTCGTCTAATGACACTTTCAATAAAGGCCATAAACGGCAACTGCAATTGCGAGCCAAGGCATCTGCAAGATGGCAAATGATTCTCCTGTAATACCCTGCATCCACTGCAAATGGCCCCAAAAAGGAGGAGTGCGGGGGGGGGGGGGGGGGAGTGTGCATATGTGTGTGTATGAGCAAGGGGGAGGATTCGATTTAGAGTATTAAGCGTCGAGTTGATTTAAAGGATAAAGACTTGAAACTTTCTTTATCGATATTGCCACCTATTACCTGAATATCGATAACTATCGATTAAGGAGTTGTTAAGAGCAAGAGACCTGAAAAGATGCCTCGATATGGAGAATCAAGAGTCAAGTTGATTTAAAGGCTAAAGACTTGAAAGTTTCCTTCTTTATGGATATTGCCACCTATTACCTGAATTTCTATAAATATCGATTAAGGAGTTCTTAAGAGCAAGAGACCTTAAAAGATGCCTCGATATAGAGAATCAAGAGTCGAGTTGATTTAAAGGCTAAAGGCTTGAAACTTTCTTTCTTTATCGATACTGCCACCTTTTTCCTAAATATCGATAAATATCGATAAAGGAGTTGTTAAGAGCAAGAGACCTGAAAAGATGCCTCGATATAGAGAATCAAGAGTCGAGTTGATTTAAAGGCTAAAGACTTGAAAGTTTCCTTCTTTATGGATATTGCCACCTGTTACCTGAATTTCGATAAATATCGATTAAGGAGTTGTTAAGAGCAAGAGACCTGAAAAGATGTCTCGATATAGGCATCAAGAGTCGAGTTGATTTTATCATTCTTTATCGATGTTGCCACCTTTTTCATAAATATCGATAAATATCGATAAAGAAGTTGTTTAAAGCAAGAGAACGGAAATTTAATAAATGCTCACATTTAAAATAAACAGAACCAAACTAAATTACTTTCTGTTAGACTATTTAAGCCTGCACCTTTTTCCTGAATATCGATAAATATCGATAATGTAATAAATGCTCACATTTAAAAAACAGAACCAGAATAAATTACCTTCCGTTAGACTATTTAAGCCTGCAAGGATATTCGACAGGCTGTCTCCTAGTCGGGCTCCTTGGCTGCTGCACACTTTGTCGTTGCCTGCCTCAAGGCGAATTGATATAATTGAGGCATGAGGTGGGGTAGGACAGTTCTCTAAGATGGATCTGTTGTGCCAGCCCACAAGGTGGCCTGAGCTGCAGGTGAAAAACCAATTTGATTAATGTACATTTTAAATGTCACACTTATGATTGCCTTAAAGCTAAACGAATTCTTAAAGCATTTCATTTGCTTATCTTCCTTCATAGAATATCTCACCTTCGCTTAGGAGAGCTTTTGCTGCTTGTTTTTTGTATGCATATTTATGTATGTGCACACTTTTTGATAAATCAGTTTTGATAAATATATTTCTTTTTAATATATGTGCACACTTTTCGTTAAATCAGATTAGCTCTATACGATATTTTCTAATAAATTGGTTTCGAAATTCTCAACATTTTTCAATAAACTAATTTTTATTTTGTGCTTACATTTTTTCATTTGTTCTCTGCTTATCAAATGTACACACTTTTCATTAAATCAGTTTTCATGTGCACTTTTCTTGATTTATCTCGATTTCTTTAAGAGATAAATTGTAAATAAATTTATGTGCACACTTTTCGATTAGTTTTGCTTACATTTAATATGATGATAAATATTTCTTTTAATTTTTCAATAAATTGGTTTCATTTAGTGCTAACATATTTTTCTATGCATATTTAATGTGCAAACTTTTCGTTGAATCTGTTTAATCGTATCAATGTCTGCATATCGATAACTGTTAAAGCGATTAAGCGCATCAACTTAACACGCTGATCTGCAATGTTGTCATCTCCCTCTCCCTCTCCCCCTCTCTCGCTGATTGCCTCATTCCGACGCCCGGCTGCAGTGCCGTTGATTTCCGTTATGCCTCCGCCTGATAAACTTTGTAACTCGACTTTTTTAAGCGTCTTGAGGTGCGGGTAAAAATACGCTCTGTAAAATACGCTCGTTTACACCTCAAGTGGCAATCACTTGCCTTGCCCCCCCGCCCCCGCCCCCTATTCCCATCCACTTG
The DNA here is from genome assembly GCA_035045355.1 of Drosophila lacicola. Taxonomy (NCBI): domain Eukaryota; kingdom Metazoa; phylum Arthropoda; class Insecta; order Diptera; family Drosophilidae; genus Drosophila; species Drosophila lacicola. The sequence continues at coordinate 2,512,860 of JAWNPB010000148.1, read as the reverse complement.
CACCAAATCCAGTGAGCTCGCCATGGGCGACATTATCGCTGCTGCTGCTGCGCTCGCTAATCACCAGACGAAAGAGTATGAGCGAGAGAGAGAGAGAGAGAGGGAGAGAGTGGGAGAGCGAAGGCTTGCACTCAAACAGGAAGCAGTTGAGCATTTTGTTTATGGCGAAAGAGTGGAAGTGTGCGTGGGGGGAGGGGAGGGGAGGGGGGGGGGGTAAGCAGCACGCACACAAATAGAAGCCAAGAATTGTGGTTACATTGTATTGGCAGCTGCATGATGACGACGATGATGATGATGATGTTTGCGAGGCTGTTGATGATGATGAAGTGGCGGGCAAATGTGACAGTTATAGGAAGAAAAACCGCGATGCTAGGCGACGCTAACGAACAACAATGGAAATATTTCTAATAATGGCGCCATTGACAACAACAACAACAGCAACAACAACAGCAACAATAACAACAACAATAGCATCAACATCAACATCAACGTCAGCCTATGACAATGACAAGGCAAATAACGTGTCGCCAAAAGAAACTTTAGAGCGCCGCAAAGTCTCAGCATCAGCAGCAGCAGCGGCAGCGGCAGCGGCAGCGGCAGCTCGATTTACAGCTAACTAGAGCTGGGCGCATATCGTGCTTACTATCGTGACACGATTTTAAAAACACGCGATTTGTCTAGTCGAATTATGAATGCTTTAAAGCAAGAATAATATAAAAAATATATAAAATAAAAATCAAATTCGTTATTGAAAAAAATCTAAATACGTGCGTGAGCTAGAATCAAAGACAAAAATTAAAGACACATCGAATAAAAATATATTGAATGCAAGTCAAGCATTCAAATTAAAAGTCAATGAAGCTTATAAAATAATGAAAGCTTACTTATTTTAATACAAATAAAATAATCAATAAACGCAAATAAAATGTAAAGAAAAAACGTAGTTAAGGCATAGAAACTGATTTGTAATCAGAAAGTTTAGTTCTTAAAGTCGAGTATATATTTAAAATTTTAGCTCTACGTTCGTTAGACAAATCTAAAATCAACACCAAACTAAATAATATAAAATACATAAAATACAAAAAATACATAACTAAATAATATAAAATACATAAGGTTCTTCTACAGATCGAGTTCTAATCAAAAATTATAAAATAAAATTACTGTAACAACTATAGTATAAAATAAAATATGATTAATTGGGTAAAGCCGAATCCCTCGGAATTATTAACGGACTATAAAAATGTGTTCTATTTTTGTTTTGGGAAAGTTTTATAAATAAATTATTACTGTAAGATTTGCAGTCTTTTCTCATTTTGTCTATATCTTTATTTGAACACACGACAACCCATTCGCATTGAGCAACCGCTTCAAAGACCAGGTCGAGGTTTTGATGTTGTTTCTACAATTTCAGCATCGATACAACTTCGATTTTTGCACATTTCGATACATCGCTGGATTCTATATCGATACATATATCGCTCAGATCTAATGGTTAGGTATTTATTACGATCCTTACAATACATTTGCGATTGCTTCTGTCGTGACAAGCTCTAAGCGTCACGCGCCCATCTCCAACTCCAAGTACATGTCTCTGCTTCTTCTGCTTCAGCAATTTCTGCTTCTTGCCTTCTGGGTACGAGCTATTGCGTCACGCGCCCATCTCTAACTCCAAGTCCATGCTGAAGACTTGTCTCTGCTGCTGCTGCTGCTGCTGCTTCTTCTGCTTCAGCAATTTCTGCTTCTTGCCTTTCCATAATTTTTGCCTCATATGTCTCAGATAATTGAGTGTCTCGCTCGCTCCCAAGTGGCCTCAACTGTAATTACAATGGCGTTCGGGGGCTTAGCGACGCCCCTTCAAAACGGGAAATGGCAAAGCAAAAAATCTGCTGAAAAGTAGGCAACATAAAATTCAAGCGATGCGACGTTTAATGAGCAGCGCACGCTTTAAAAACAGGCCAGCACACACACACAAGCGTTGCCAGACCGTTAAAGTCTGAGTGCAAGAGAGAGAGAGAGAGCTGCAGATGCGCTGCCTGTTTGTGTGTGTGTGTGTGTGTGTGTGTCGCCTATATATTTACAGCTACTAAACTGTAATCGGGCCACACACCGGAAGTTGAAATGACTTGAAAATTTATTGCATTTGCTGTCGACGTTCTGGTTGCCGTTGTCCTGGTTATACCCTGTTCCACCAAATGAGAACGGGCATATTGGCATATGACTACGAGACACATTCCGAAATTGTCATAGTTTGAATTTCCGGCCAAGTCACAGTTTGAAAGTCATTTCGCCTAGCAGTCAGCCAGTGAATAATTAAGCTGAATGTGAATATGGTCACACTGGCACAAAACAAATAAAGTGTGTACTCAACGACTTGAAATTTAAAATATAACTGTTCTATGCCTTACACAGCAAGTGTTAAACAATTTCTTGCCGATAACTCATATCGTATTACAAATATCGCTAAATATCGATTTTTAGCTATGGTTTTTTTGGGCATAACTCGAGGAATATAGAAGTTATTTGCTTCAAACTTTGGATATAGGTTTTTTATGGTATATACAAATAAAAAATAGTTCACTTTTTAAATAGCTTCAAGCAAAAAAGAAATACTTGCATAAAAGAATGTTGAGCTTTGGTTTTTTGGGCATAACTCGAGGAATATAGAAGTTATTTGCATCAAATTTTGGATATTGGTTTTTCTATTGTATATACAGAAAAAAAATAGTTCACTTTTTAAATAGCTTCAAGCAAAAAAGAAATACTTGCATAAAAGAATGTTGAGCTTTGATTTTTTGGGCATAACTCGAGGAATATAGAAGATATTTGCATCAAACTTTGGATATAGGTTTTTATATGGTATATACAGATAAAAAACATTTCACTTTTAGAATAGCTTCAACTATATTTGAAATAGTTGCATAAAAGAATGTTGAACTTTGATTTTTCGGGCATAACTCGAGGAATATAGAAGTTATTTGCATCAAACTTTGGATATTGGCTTTTTTATGGTATATACAGATAAAAAACATTTTATTTTTAGAATAGCTTCAACTAAATTTGAAATACTTGCATAAAAGAATGTTGAACTTTGATTTTTTGGGCATAACTCGAGAAATATAGAAGCTATTTGCATCAAACTTTGGACATTGGTTTTTCTATAGTTTATACAGATAAAAAACATTTTATTTTTAGAATAGCTTCAACTAAATTTGCGGTTAGTTGGTTTCTCTGAGTAACTGCTTGAACAGGGCATTGCGCGGTCGGGCGGCGCTCGTTAGTTGTTGTTTTTGTTGCCGTTCCTTTTTTTGCTGTGCAACGCTTGACTGCATTTGGTGCTGCCAACGTCGCCGTCGCCGTCGTCGGAAGTGGCAGCACGGCAGTCAATTGGAGCCAGTTGCCGAGATTCGGCGACGCCGCCAAGCGGCGATTGCGAAATTGAATAAGGCCCACAGACCAGGAGCAGGACCAGGACCAGGACCAGGAGCAGGAGCAGGAGCTGAGCTGGGCTGACGCCAGTCTTCGAAAACAAGCTGCAGCACGACACAAATTTACGGCGATTATGCCGTAAAAGCGAACTGACAGGCGCGCACGTGTGTGTGCTGGTGTGTGTGTGTTCTGGTGTGTGTGTGTGTGTGCATCCTGGCTCCGGCCAGTGCATCCATCCTTCAAGCGTTTTACTGCTCATAAAAATCCATTAAATTATTCAAATTGCATAGCAAAACACTTTTGCAAGACGCTGTCGACGAGAACGTCAGCATGCGCGGCCACGCCCCGTTTCGCCCGTTTTGCCCGTTTCGCCCGTTTTGCCCGTCTGCCCGGCCCGGTTGAGATTTTGGGCGTGCCAGTGTTGCCCCATCTACCGAATGTTTGTTTGATTCTCCCCTTTGCTTTCTTTTTCTTCGCTTCATTTCTTGTTTTTTTTGCCTTTTCCGTTTTTTGCTATTTTTCCGCGTTGCCTGCTAAAAATAAAAGGCAACCGGCGGCCGGCAGCTAGCAAGCGCAGCGAGGCATGCAACGGCACACACACACACACACACACACACACACGCACACGCACACCTGCCTGCATTTCGAGCCGCATTGAAAGGCAGCTCGAGATGCTGAGAGCCCGCTTGCGGCTTTTAATGCTCACGCGTGTGTGTGTGTGTGTGTGTGTGTGTGTGGATAGGCATTCAGCACAGTGGGCGTGGCAGCTAGCACAATATGTTATTTAACTTGATAAAGCCCGGCTAATCCCGGGCAATAAATTACGCATATAATTCGCTCGCATTGTCTTCTATTGGAAACTGATGGCATCGCATAAAGGTACAGTGGAAACTCGCTATGAGCAACTGTCACAAATTAAAGTGGGACACGCAAAACCAAACAAATTCGATTTACGTTTAAGTAAAACACTTTTTATGGGTTCAAATTGGGTCGCAGAGTCGCCATTTTGTTTATATCTTTTTTTTTGTAGACCATGAACTCGTTTAAAGTGATATATTTGGATTGTGCTGGGCCGAAGAAGGCATCTTCGACTTGAAAGTCGTTATATATAGTTATCGATACACTGTAAACAGCGTAATAAATACATAAGTAATCGATTAAAGCGATTGTATCGATTGTATCGATGTGGAAAAACAGACGACATCGATTCTAGGAGCTCCGATACTCGATTTATTGGGATCTGTACAATTGGAAACTTTATTTTTTTTCTTGTTCAATAACTATCCCTCTTCATAATATCGATATTTATCGATTTGTATGTTATTTTTTATGTCTTACTGAAGGAATACAAAAGCTATATGCATCAAACTTGATAATTGGATTTTTGTATTGTATATACAAAATAAATTACTCTTCGGATATCTCCACCATTTCCCCTTAAAAAAAAGGGGAAATTAACATACTATACACACCCAAGTTAATCGAGAATCTAGAAAATCTTCAATTAGTGTTGGGCAACGGGAAGAAGAAGCACAGCCGCTAAGCAGAAGAAGGCTGGTTCAAATTGAATGAGAGGAATATCGAAATATCTTCTTCCGTTTGACACCAAATTTGTTACAGGGTAGCTGACAGTCGGGCACTCTCAAGTAAGGCCAACCAAGTTAGAAGGAAGAAGCACAGCCGGAAACTGAGGAACAGATTGAATGAATGAAATATCGAAATCTCTTCTCCCGTTTCAAATCAAAGATGTTACAGGGTAACTGTGAGTCGGGCAGTCAACAACTGCAGCAAGGGCAAAAAGAAGCACAGCCGCTAAGGACTATAGATCAGATTGAATGAAAGAAATATCGTAATACCTTCGCCCGTTCCAGATCAAAGATGTTACAGGGTAACCGTCAGTCGGGCACTTTTAAGTAAGGCCAACCAAGTTAGAAGGAAGAAGCACAGCCGGACGCTAAAGAACAGATTGAATAAAAGAAATATCGTAATACTTTCGTTTGTTTCAGATCAAATATGTTACAGGGTAACTGACAGTCGGGCAGTCAACAACTGCAGCACACCTGTTTGTTTGTTTGCTTGCTTGTTTTTCTTTACCACTGTACACTTGTAGGCTTGTCAGGTGCATAAATGCCCACGGCTAAAGCACAGGTAGCTGCGTAATGCACACCTGTTTCTTGACATCTAATTATTTGCTTTGACTCCGCCTTTTGGCCTTTGGCCTTATGCACTGAGAATAACGGCTTTTATAGTTTCTCCTTTTCGCATATTTACATACATACATGAAAAAACATGTGCATATGTATTTTGCACAAGTGCCACGCCCCCGGAGCACGGCCCCGCCACCGCCCCACATAGTTTGTTGTTTATGTTTTCTGATCAGTTTGGCGTCCGCATTACGTAATTCGCTCAGCGCATTACGTGGCATACGTAATTACGCCAGTGTGTGCGTGCTTCCATTTACACGCACACACACACACACAATTGCACGTACGTGTGCGTGCGTGTGTGTGTGCGTGTTTTGGGCATTGTTTCAAGGGCGCCCCGTGCGGCAATCAACGGCACTTTGTTTCAGTCGCTTTGGTTTTTGCCGCTGCCGCTGCTGCTGCCGCTGCTTCTTCTTCGTCAGCGCCAGCTCTTGCTTTTATTTTAAACACTCTGTTTCACAAAATACAGTCGAGTATATTGGTTTTTAGGCAGAGATACCTTTTTTGTTTTCTTTTTCTTTATTTTTATTTATTATTTTCTTGACAGTTTGAAAGTCACCAGCCAGACTCATTTACTCGACTGCTTATTACACTGGAAGCAGGGCATCGCGCAGTCGGTAGCGCCTTACTCGGTGTTTTTCGCCATCGCTTTTATGCTTGTGGGCGTGTCTGTGCATTTGGCATAATGATAAAAACCAACAAGCGCCAAAGTGCACAGTGTGAAGGCAGCCAAACGAAACGGAACCCAAAAACGCAAATGAAAATGTTGCTGCTGCTGCTTCTTCTTCTTCATTTCATTTCATTACATTTTTTGTTGTGCTCTCTTCATGAAAAATGCAAACCAATAGTCGTTGCGGCACATGCACAAACGGCGCGTGAGCGCGAGCGAGAGGCGTATATTGTGCATGCGTATGTGTGTATGCGTGTGTGTGTGTGCATGTTTATAGTCCAATGGGTGCGATTACTTTTGCCATGTGCATGATGCAAAAACAACGCGAGCGAGAGTAAGAGCATGCGTGCGTGTGTGTGTGTGAGTGTGTGTGTGTGTATCAGCAGAAATATTAGCCGAAATGTTGCGGATAAAATGCCTGCATTATTGTTGTTGTTGTTGCTGTTGTTGTTCTTCTTCTTCCTCTTCGACGTTATCTTCAACATCTTTGTTATTGATGTTGTCGCTGAGCAGCGCTATCGATACCAATAACGATACTTTATTTAAAGCCACGCTTTGTGCTATAAATATCGATTAATATAAGCTAATTGAATGCGCTTAAATATGCACAGGCATCGATACAATTTTAAGCCAGGCCTTAAGCTGCAAATATCGACAAGCACATGCTAATTAAATGCATTTAAATATGCAGAGGCATCGATACCATTTTAAGCCAGGCTATCGAAGAATGCCAGCTAATTAAATGCACTTAAGTCGACGTATGTGTGTGTGTGTGCGCGTATGTATAATTCGACTGAAATGAATAAACAAAATCCGGCTGCTGCTGCATGTGGGCTGAGGGGCGTGACCGCAGCGACAGTCATCAGCATTGGCATTGACGTCGAGTTGTCTTTGGTGAATTTTAATTAATTTTTAATAAAGTGTGAATGTGTGTGTGTGTGTGTGAAGCACAGCACTTCATTGCTTCGTGCTAACTTTCTGTCAGTCGCTGCCGCACATATCGATACACACACGCACACACACACACACACGCACACAATGATGAATCAACGCCAAATGAACATGTTTTGTTCGGATATGTCGTCGCCTGGCCAAGCAGTTGTTGACGGCAAATGTTTTTGTGAAGGGAATTTCATCACGCGCAGCAAAAGTGATTGCAGTTGGACATTTGGACATTTGATGAGCTCGGCAGCGCAGCTGTCGTTGCATTCACATCAAATATCGACATCGACATCAACAATCGACATCGACATCGACAGCGCTATCGATATTGTGGCAATCAAAATTGAGCTGCCTTCAGGCATGCCCATACAAACTTATCGATGTCGAGGGAGAGATGAGAGGCAACGACAGGCGAAGCTGAAGCAAAGCCAGAAACAAAAAAAAACACACACACACACACAGACACACACACACGCATATCAACTGACAGTTGCAGGTGCTTGCGCTGTCGCTTTAGCTGAGCTGACGGGGGAGGGGTGGGGCGTGGATTGAGTGGCATGAATTTTAGGCACTGGCAATTGATGATGCCAATCGCATTCGGCATTCGGCATGCAGAGCTGCCACAGTTGCATGCATATGAATGTGTTGTGTGTGGTGGTGTGGCAAGGCTGGCAGCACAATGGGCCACTGATTGAATTGCATGTAAATTAACTTGCTGATCCGATTAGAGCAAAGACGACATTGGCATTGGCAAAATAAATAACATCAATACACACACAAGTGGAATAACAACTATGTAGCTGTTGCCTGTGGCTTTGCCATTCACCTGTGCTCAATACTTATTGGCGGTTTTGATACACACACACACACACACACACTGACACACACACACACTGGCAGGGCACAATTTAATTTCGTTGCTGTGGCTGTTACATAAATGAAATATTTCGTTGCATACTTTGCGTCGCAATTTGTTTGCCCGAGCTGCACGCTTAACCTCAACGTTTTTACGCTCAACTCAGCACAAGCTGCTGGCCACTCCACTTCAACTCGACTCGAGCTTGCCAGCGATTTGTTTGCCCTCGTTATACCCTGTAAAATGGGCGAAAGCAGTTGTCTGACACTGCATCTCTTTTATATCGATAGGTATCGATATATATTTAGCTTAACGCGAAGAATTCAAGAGCTAAAGACATGCAATTTGGTATGTAGCTAAACAAATACAGGAGGCGGAGGAGGGTATCTGCTAGTCGGGCACTTTCTGAAACGTCGCTGTTTGCCAGCGATTTGTTTGCCCTTATTATACCCTGTTGTCGTTGAGCGTTAATGCCTGACACTGTTGCAATGTTCAACCATTTTTTATCGATATATATCGATATTTTTAGCTTATTGCGAAGAATTGCAGAGCTAACGATCTGACGATTGGTGTTTGGAGAAGGGTATCTGCTAGTCGGGCACTTTCGAAGTTGTCGTTGAGCGTTAATGCCTGACACTGTTGCAATTTTCAACCATTTTTTATCGATATATATCGATAGTTTTAGCTTAACGCGAAGAATTGCAGAGCTAACGAGCTGAGGATGTGTGTTTGGAGAAGGGTATCTGCTAGTCGGGCACACACACTAAGCCCGTCGCTGTTGCACTTTCTGCGTTGAACTTTTTGCATAGTTCTGTGCGATATTTTTTTATTGCGTCAGCAGCATCAGAGCGAGCTTCAACTTGGGGACTATCTCTTGACCGGCCAAAGTTAGCGCTGAATGCCGAAGCACAACTTATTTATTTTCATACTTAAAAGCTTTGGTTTTTGTGGGCTGCGGCTTCAGCTGAACCAGGAAAACCCCAACCCACTTTCGTCCCTTTGGGCTTATGCGATAGAAAAATGCGCGCTACGCGAATGCAACAAATCAACAGCAGAAGAAGAAGAAGATGAAGCTGATATAAAAGCAAAAATATTTAATTTCAAATTGAGTGCTGCATGCGAGCGTCTGTGTGTGTGTGTGAGTCAAAGCAACTCTGCTAAGAGCCATTTTGTGTGCGGGCGTTGCCACCCTTTATACATGTCTATATGCTGCTTGTGAATAGAGAAACTTTTCATATGTCACAGCTAAATATTTCCACACACACACAGCAAAAAGCGAGTTCTGACTGATTGATGATCTTCTCGGTAGCTGACATTTTTGCCGAAACTTTCGAAAATAGGAACCAAGGCGGAATTTAAGGGGGGGGGGGGGGGGTAATTTGATTGCGAATGCGTCGGCTTAGAGCTCTGAGCGTCGGACTGACAAGCGAGAGGTCGCTGGTTCAAATGCATAAAATTCCATTCGCTGTGTGTTTCGTGAAGTATTATACAAAGCAAGCTTAACTGACTACGAATAATGGCAGCAAACGTGTGCATCGGACTGACAAGCGAGAAGTCGCTGGTTCAAATGCATTAAATTCCATTCGCTGTGTGTTTTGTGAAGTATTATACAAAGCAAGCTAAAGTGAATACGCATAATGGCAGCAAACGTTAGCGTCGGACTGATAAGCGAGAGGTTGCTGGTTCAAATGCATTAAATTCAATTTGCTGTGTGTTTTGTGAAGTATTATACAAAGCAAGCTAAAGCGAATACGAAAAATGGCAGCAAACGTTAGCGTCGGACTGACAAGCGAGAGGTCGCTGGCTCAAATGCATAAAATTCAATTTGCTATGTGTCTTGTGAAGTATAATGTTAGCTTAACTGTATACTTAGTTTATGGAACGAACTCCCGTATGAATTTAAATTAGAAAATATGTGATTTTCTTTTAATAACATGACCAGGTATTTTCTTCTAGGTATTTTCTTCTTCTACATTTATATATATATATTGAGAGAGAGCGAGAGAGAGAGAGGGACATTTATATATTGTGACGTACATAGAAAAGAGTCTGTTATGGAACTGGGGACCGTCTGTCCGGCGCTTGAAGCGCTTAGCTCATTAACATAATCGTCAATTCATAATCTGTGAGTGCCACACAAAGCAGAGCCAAACACACACGCACACACACACACGCACACACACACTCACACACACACACTCACACACACATGGCGCATGAAAAGAAATCGAAGCCTGTCGCATAATGAATTCAGCGCAGACCGAGCCCGGACCCGAGATGCTGGCATCGACTTTAATGGGCTCCGTTGTCAAGCAGAACGATTGGCATTTCTGAATTCCCTCGACTATTGCATGAAGCTTGCAACGAGAACCGAAAAGTAATTTGAAAATCAATATAACAGTGTTGCCAGCCTGGGCGAAAACAGGCAGCGATAACGATAACGATAGCGAAACCGATAACAGGCAGCGATAACGATAACGATAGCGAAACCGATAACAGGCAGCGATAACGATAACGATAGCGATATCGAAATCGATAACATTGCCGTTAGCTGTCCGGAAAAGGGTATTCCAGCTGTGAATTCCCTCGACTATTACATGAAGCTTGCAACATTTGTCAAAGCGAAGGGCAAAAAGTCGAGGAGAACCGAAAAGTAATTTGAAAATCAATATAACAATGTTGCCAGCCTGGGAAAAAGCAATGATAACGTTAACGATAGCGAAATCGATAACGTTGCCGTTTGCTGCCCGGAAAAGGGTATTCCAGCTGTGCTGTGCTGTGCTGTGCTGGATTTCCATTTTCTGACTTCCCAATTGCTTATTTTTGGCTGTTCAATTCCGTTGCCCGAGCTGTGCAGCCCGTTCACATGCCTGTCTCTTGCTCAATTATACAGATTGCGTTACGATAACAACAAAAGCAACAGAAAGTGATAGAAGACCGAAGACTGAATGCTCTGGGCGTAGTTATTTCATGAAAAAACCCGTATACTGTAAGGACTTGAAATTTAAAAGTGGCCTTTCCGATAGATTTCGCAAACAAGCTCCTTTAGGCGCTTTATGCTAAAGCACTTCGATGTCTTTCAAAATTTGCATTTATTTTGAAAATCAATCAAGTTTTGCCTATGGCATAACTTCCATATGTTGCGAGTTTACTAAGGCTGGCAACTGGTTTATCTGGAAAAAAAACTCTTCTTATGGGATTTACTTGATTTTTGAAATTTTCGATCGCACTTTATATATAGAAATGAAATATGCAAATTGATGAAGAAGAAGACAGACGCTGCCTAAGAGCGCAGTCTCTCAGTCTGGCAACTTCCACCAAAGGCGCTCTTTAACGGTTTTTGGATATAACGGTTATGTCTGGAAAAAATCTATGTAAGTTTAATCAAGAAAGCTTTAAGAGAGAGAGAGATAGAGAGAGAGGGAGAGAGACAAGAACTCGACTGTTGATGCTTGTAATTCTCAACAAGTTCAAGCTTCAAGGCAAATTCGTCTGATAATAGAACCTGGAAAGGTTCTGCAAATAGCCAGCTTAATGTTAGTATTCATATCAAAAGGGTCACCGTAACCAATTAACTGCGTTAATTGGGCCGCATTCGATGACGAAATCAATGATACCCGCCTGTGCCAGAAGGGTATGGGGTATCGACTGGGTAACAGGCAGCTCGGGTAACAGCTGGGCAAAGGTGGAGGATGCCGCCGCCGCCGCCTCGGGACACACTTGGCATAATCAGTTGGCCCGGCCAGCTCCGACAAAGCTGCACTGAAATGGGAGACGAAACGAAAACTCATGAAATTCATGAGAAACGCAACAGCATGAATGGACCTCATTTACAAAACAACAACAACTACAACAACAACAAACAACTATGGGCATATTAAGCGCAGAAGAAACGGAACTGTTCTTAACGGTACATTTAAGCTGCAGATTTTTTTTTTGCTGCTGTTTCTTTTATTCGGGCAAGGCGAGCTCAGCTGCAGTCGACGTCGACGTCGCTGCGCCAGCTTCAGCTTCAGCTTTAATTTTACTCATTGCGCGCGCTCTCTCGCTCTCTCTCTCTCTCCCTCCCACACTCCTTCGCTGTCTGCATTTGCTGTTGTTGTTGTTGTTGCTGCTGCTGCTGCTGTTGATTTCGTGTTTTGTTGTTAACAAATTCATAAAACGAATTCCGTTGCCTTTTGTCTTGCCATGCCCTTGCAGCGGGCATTTTAGCTATGTCACGAATTGTGTAACGCATGGAAGTGCACAGATTTCTGCGTCAATATTTTATTTCTTATAATCGTTGTTATTATTATTAATGTTTATGATTATTATTAATATTATTATTATTGCTGTGGCTTCCATTGTAATTATTATTTTTTTTTATTTGCACAATTTTTGCTTATATTATTATGACTATTATTTTTATTATAGTTCATTTTATTTGTTTAAAACAAAGTTCAGGCTGCGAAGTCCAAGGAAAACGGCAGACAATATTTTTCCACTGAGCTTTCTTTTCAATTTAGGGTACACAATGGAAATGTGCTCCTTATTTCTTTCGATAGATGTTGAATATAAAAAAAGGTATAAATAAATATCATTAATTTTATATTTATGATCATTAGCCAAATAAATGCATCTTTGACAAGGGTATTCAATTTGCGGCTTGCTGTTCAGCTTCTGTTTATTTTTGCATAAAACTCACCATGACGAGTGGCAGCTGCCCGGACCGAAGGGGGCGGCGGGGTGGGGGGGGGGGGGGGGAGTATGGGGAATGTCTGTTGTGAGGTGTAAATTTCCAAGCGGTTGACCGCACGAAACTCATTTGCCAGTCAGAAATATGCCAAGCAAAGCAGAGCACAACAGTGTGTGCACTCAAATGCACGACTAGCAAATACCCTAGCTGCCGGCATACCCAACAGCATAAGGGTAGGGTATCTAATGTATGCGCATGCATGCCACACTTTGGGAGTTATCCTTAAAGGATGGCGGGCGAATGCGGCTTGCCACGCCCCCTGCTGTCACTTTGTGCTGCGAATTGCATAACAACAACAACAACAACAAGAGCAACACATAATATCACATGGTCGCGCCTGTTACATGGCCAAATATTATGCAGGCTTTTTTTTACACAACACATTCTCAACCCAGCCCCGACCCATCCCTCAGTAGTCCATCCCCTGCTAACCAGCATTGTAGCCACAACTGGTAAAACAGTTTTCCTTTTTGCCTCTCTTTCTGCTTCTCATTTTTTTTTGTGGATGGTTTATGAGGGTAGGGGAGGAGGGGGAAGGTCGGTTTGGTGTTAGAAAAACTGTGTTACACAAAAAACGGCGACAGCGGTGATAACACACACACACACACACACACACACACACACACACACACACACACACACACTTACGCACACACACACACTTACGCACACACGCACACACACACACACACGCACACACACACACACACGAACAGGAACGAAGGAAAGCAAAAAAAAAAATGTTTTAAGATGAAATCTGCGGTTAGACGGCGACTGAAAATTTTGCCAACATTTCGCTAAATATAATTTTGACACTTACGAATATCCAAATACGCTTCTTTTATATTAAAAAGTGACTACAATGATATAAACATACGGTTTAAAGTTACGACTGCAAGTCACTTAACCAGGCCGCCGCTAAAACCATTTGCGAATTTTAAGCGCAAAGCATGGTGGGCCTTAAGGTTTCCAACTGCGCTCCAATAGAAGCCATAAACATTTTTTTGCCGCTTTCTTTGTGGATATCTCTGAGATTGACTGATTGACTGACGGACTGATTGACTGACCAAGAAACTGACAGACTGAGTGATTGACTGACAGACTGATTGACTCACAGTTTGATTGAGTGATTGACTGACTGATTGATTGACTGACAAACTGAGTGGCTGACAGACTGAGTGGCTGACAGACTGACGGAATGATTGAATGACTAACTGACTGACAGGCAGTTTGATCTGATTGACTGACAGACCGACGAACTGATTGATTGACTGGCAAACGGACTGGCTGACAGACTGACGGACTGATTGATTGACTGACAGACTCACGAAATGATTGATTGACTGACAGACTGATGACTGATTGATTGACTTACTGACTGACAGACGGACAGACGGACAGACTGACGAACTGACGGATTGATAAACTTATTGACTGACTGACTGACAGACAGAATGATTGATTGACTGACGGAAAACTTGTATCCGGCAAGGCCGGGCTATATCAGCTAGTATGCCATATACTCTCTATTTAATTTCATTCTTTTATTTTCGTCGAATTGTATTTAGTTTGCAGTTAAAGTCCCCATTTCTTTTATAGAGTATGGACAAAATTTATGCCCACAGTTCCGCAGACCCCCAACAATAGGCCACCTCCCGGCCTTCACAGCCAAAATATAAAATTCACAGGAAAATATAAAAAAAGAAAGTTCTTCATGTCCAGGAGCAGAAATCATCGTGTCTGAGCAACGTGCGACAGTTTGTTTTTCTTGTTTTCCTTTTTTTCTTTCGGTTTTTTTTTTATTTGTTCCCAGTTGTTGTACTCAAATTTTGACACAATTTTTGATGAATGCCGAAAGCTGAGCCGAAACAAGTGGATGGCTGCAGAGGAAAAGGAAAAGGGAAAAGGGAAAAGGACGAAGGGCAAACAAAAATCCAGAAGCAGCCGCCGAGTCCGAGGCCCGAATCAAAACCAAAACCAGAGAACCGGGTCCTGAGTCAAAAATGGTCGAGACAGCGAGGCAGCTGCGAGTTGAAATTGAGGCGGAAGCGGGGACAGGGACGTGGTTGAGAGGGGGGTGGAAATTGAAGTTGGAAGCGGAAACCCGAATCAACGCAAATGTCATTTGATGGATAAGTTTTGAGCCGCCTGGTCGGGCAACGGGGATAACTATGTTTTATAATTAATTATTCATGAATGAGAAAGAGAGCAAGACAGAGCGAGAGAGCGAGAGAGAGAGTGAGAGGGAGAGGGAGAGTTGTCCCTTTGCTTTGATTAATGAAGCAGCTGAGACAACATCAGCAATCAAATTAATTTCAGCTACATGAGCGGATTATGCACACCAAAGAAAAACAGGGTATCATAAGTTGAAACGGGTGTGCTCGACTGCGCTGTAAAGACTCTGCAAGTGTGATCCAAGCAAATATCGGCTTTGGCGATAGTTGTGGGCGCTAGAGCTGCACGATAGTGTTATCGATATATCGATGATTATCAAATGTGCATCACTAAACAATTTATCGATCGATAGTATCGAATTTCTCGCCCGATTCGATCGACCTGCTTCCCTCGCCTTGCCAGTCTCTAGACTCTAAAACTGTAAAGACTCTGCAAGTGTGATCCAAGCAAATATCGGCTTTAACGATGTTATCGATATATCGATTATTATCAAATGTGCATCACTAAACAATTTATCGATCGATAGTATCGAATTTATCGCGCGATTCGATCGACCTGCTTCGCTCCCTTTGCCAGTCTCTAGCCGGAGCCAATATGCCCGCTGTCGCTTTGTCGAACAGGGTATGGAAACTAAACAGCTGAGGACAAGTACAAATCGCTTTGGGTAAAACGCACAACACGGAACCATAAACAAGAACAACAACAAAACGCTGCGACAACATTTTTCACAACTTAATGAACTCATTTTAAATAATTTAAAATAATTATCAATGCTAATTTAATGAGCTGTGTGCCAAGGCGCCGCAGCCCCAACCGCATCCGCATTCGCATCCGCATCCGCATTCGCATGGGGCATGCCACGCCTCCATTCATTCAGCATATTATGTAAGCAACTGCTGCATGACTCGTCCAGATGATACCCTGTGGCAAACGAATGGCACATAAAGGAATATACATATATATACAGCTGTCTATTTTGATTGACAGACTAGATGACTGGCTGATTGACTAGCTGACTGCATGACTGATGGCTTGATTGACTGAGTGATTACCTGACTGATTCTTTAAGTAACTGATTGATTGTCTAATTGACAGACGGATTGATAGACTGGCCAACTGACTGCTTGACTGATTGATTGGCTAAGCGACTGATTGATGGACTGACTGACAGAATGGTTGATTGATTGACTGGCTAAGCGACTGATTGATGGACTGACTGACTGTTTGACTCTTTTGATTGCTTGACTGACTGAGTAACTGCTTGAATGATTGATTGTCTGATTGACAGACGGATTGATGGACTGCCTAACTGACTGACTGCTTGACTGATTGATTGGCTAAGCGATTGATTGATGGACTGACTGACTGAATGGTTGATTGATTGACTGGCTAAGCGACTGATTGATGGACTGACTGACTGTTTGACTCTTTTGATTGCTTGACTGACTGAGTAACTGCTTGAATGATTGATTGTCTGATTGACAGACGGATTGATGGACTGCCTAACTGACTGACTGCTTGACTGATTGATTGGCTAAGCGATTGATTGATGGACTGACTGACTGAATGGTTGATTGATTGACTGGCTAAGCGACTGATTGATGGACTGACTGACTGTTTGACTCTTTTGATTGCTTGACTGACTGAATAACTGCTTGACTGGCAGATTGACAAAGCGATTGAATGATTGACTGACTGACTAACTAACTAATTGACTGACTGACTGATTGGCTGACTGACCAACTTAAAGACTTCGTGATAGGCTTACTGATTGATCAACAGGCTGACTGATTGACAGATTGATTGATTGACCAACTGACTTACTTACTGATTAACTGCTTGAGTAAGTGACAGATTAATTGAGTGACTAAATAAGTGATTAGCTTACTGATTGACTGACTGACTGATTGGTTGTCTGACCGATTGGATGACTGACTGACTGAATTGACTTACTTATTTATTGAGCAACTAATTTTTGTTTGACTGATTGATTGAGTAACTGATTGGTGCCTGACTAACTTAAATTCTTAGTGACAGGCTGACTGATTGACAGATTGTGATTGATTTATTGATTGACCAATAGGCTTGTTGATTGATTGATTGATTGACCAACCGACTGACTTACTGATTGTAAATGGATACATTATTTTCTAGCATACCCTTGCTGCCATGTTGCCGTTTACAGGGTATAGAGAAAGGCTTCGTGCACAAAAAAAATAAACACTTAACCGCAAACAACTTTTTGGCGAAACACATTTTGCACAACGTTGTTGTTGCTGTTGTTGTTGTTCTTGTTGTAAACCTTTTTAATTTATAGTTTTTCGTGTGTATGCGAGCAAGAAGAAGCCGCGTAAAAAGCCCAACTGAAATTGAAATGCATTAAGCAACGGGACGCCGTCGTCGTCAGTCGTCAGTCGTCAGTCGACATCAAGTGGCAGCCAATTTAAGTTGGCTAATTTGTGTGCCGTCTAGACCAATAGCGGGGACTGCCAGGGGAGGGGGAGGGGGAGGGGGCGGGGGAGGGGGGGCATTGCATTGAGAGAATCGTTAGCGCCGAGCAAAGTGTGTGTGCGCGGCGCATAAATTGCAAAAGCCGCCAACGGTAATTGTCGCCAA
Source organism: Drosophila lacicola (assembly GCA_035045355.1). NCBI lineage: Eukaryota > Metazoa > Arthropoda > Insecta > Diptera > Drosophilidae > Drosophila > Drosophila lacicola. The sequence continues at coordinate 2,495,233 of JAWNPB010000148.1, read as the reverse complement.
AGCGGCAAAGCCAACATGACGTATGCGCAATATTTACCATGCTCTAAATGAGCCGCTGCCCCCCCCCTCCTCTCGCAGCGTGTGTGCTCAAACGCCTGGAAAATGCCGCTAACGATGGCGCCTAAAAGCATGCAACGGCAATTTAAATTTGCGCACATTTCAATTTTGCAAATTGTCGAAAATGCGCTAAACAACACGGCGCAAAAAAAAAAAAGAAAAAACCCCAACTCTAGTCGGGCATGCCCGACTGGAAAACACCCAGCAGCTGTGCTTCGTCTGCGCCTGGCACCACGCGATGCTCGGTGCTTAGAGTCCGATCTTTGTCAAATTTACAGATCAGGTATAAATATGTGAACTTTCTGCCCGTTTTCTGCTACGTTTTTATGCAGCTAATACGCCCTACCTTCAGCCAGTCATAGTGGGCATGAAATGAATCGCAGTGTGCAGCAAAATGCGAGAAAACTAAACATAGCTAACAATTGCCGCTGGCTAACTGCAGTGCAAATACCCTTCGGGTAGGGATGCCCCGATCAAGCAGCGCCAAGAAAGACGTCGTGAGTTCCTCGAACCAAAAAGGCCTTGGCCCACTTTTCCTCGTTAGAGATGAGACTCATTGAAAAGGAGTTCCAAGTCGATCGGACTTGACTTTTTTGGCTTAGTTGCTTTTGCAATCAATCAGGCACCCCGTCAATCAATCAGTCTGTAAGGCAGACAGTTTGTCAGTCAGTCAATCAGTCAGCCTGTAAATCAATCAGTCAGATGCTGGGGAAGCTTCATCCTTCTAGCTCTCCAGGTTTGAGCTGTGCTCTGATCACCAATCGCTCAGACAGTTTGCCAATTAGTCAGTTAATCAATCAGTCAGACAGTCTCTCAGACGATCAATCAGTCACCCCCTCAATCAGGCAGACAGCTTGAGAGCCATCCAGCCAAACAGTCAGTCAGTCAATCAGCCAACTCGTCAATCGATCAAATAGTCATTCAGTCCGTTAGTCAATCAATCAATGGATCGATCAATCAATCAATCAAACAATCAGTTAAATAGTCCATTAATCAATTAGACTGTTACTCAATAGGTTAGTATGACAGCTAGTCAATTAATCATTCAGTCAATCAATCAGTCACCAGGGCAGACAGTTTGTTAGTCATCCAGCCAAACAGTCAGTCAGTCAATCAGCCAGCTCGTCAATCGATCAGACAGTTATTCAGCCCGTTAGTCAATCAATGAATCAGACAGTCAGTTAGTTAGTCGTATAGTCAGTCAATCAATTGTTTCGTTACTCAGTCAATTAGTCAGCCAGCCAGTCAATCAAACACTCAGTCAGTCAGTCAATCAATCAGTCAGCTAGTAAGACAGTCCATGAGTCCATTAAGTCAATCAATCAATTGGTTGGTTACTTAGACCATTAGTGAGCCAGCCAGTTAAGCAATCAATCAATTACTCAATCAGCTCAATCAGTCAGATCAAACACTTTTATGATTAGATACTGTATGTACAGGGTATGCTAGGAAACTATCAACCTGGCCTATCAAATGGCACTGGCCATGACAGCCCTAGCCCTAGCCGGGGACTCGAACCCTTTTAATTTCGTGACAAATAGCGAATACCCTAAAAGGGTATCTGAAGAAGTGTCTAAAGTGGAAAGCTCAAAAAAAAGAGAATATAATAAATGTTAAAGCCCATTTAAGGAATTGAAATGGTTTCTATTATGTGAGGATGGGCGGGGTCGGGGGGTGGTCAGGGGGGGGGGCCGGTTGTGGCATGCGATGCGAATTCTTGATGTTGCTGTTGAATGGAAAAGTTTTACTTGGCAGCACGAATCGACTTATGTTTTCTCGCATTGAGTGCATTTGACTAGTTACAACAGCCACACCCACACACACACACACCCACACACACACACACACACACACACACACACACACACACACACACACTCACACGGACATGGAAGATGTTTAAAATGCAGCTGACCAAAAGTTCAAGTGTTCAAGTGGAAGACTCATCGGTGCCCAGGGAATGCGTGCGATTGCAATGGCATTCGTCTCTCTTTCGGCTACGTCTGGAAGGGTCGAAAAAGTGGGCGTGGCATGGGATGGGGGGGCGGGGCTTTGGGGGGCAGCTGCTGCTGCTGCTGCTGCTGCTGCTGCTGCTGTTGATTGAAATGTTTCGCCAGCGCGTGGCATTTAAACTTTAATGCAATGGATCGCAATGTGTGCAATAAATTCGAAGGGTATCCGTGCGGTTCAAGGGGTACGGGGGGGAGGTGGGGAAGGTGGGGGGAGGGGGTGGGGTAGAGCCACTCGGCTACGGAGCACAGCACGCACATTAAAAGTTCAAATGGCAAACAAAAATAATAAAAACAAAATGAAAAGTTGAGAAAAAAACATGTTTGGAACGCTGTAGACGGGCGTGCCCGCCGCGAAGATACCCTGTGCTGCAGCCGGACCTTGTTCGACAAATGTGACCTCAAATAACTTGGGTATTTGCGGTGGGAATTTAATGAAATTTCCAGGGCTGAAATATATCACCAAAATGATCACATATACCAAGGCTCAAATCTCGAGCTTTAAAGATGTGCATTTTTTCGATTCCCCCAGCACGCTGGGAAGTTATTCAAAAAGTGAAATATTTCCAAGTTGTCTATGCTAAACGAGAACCTACATACCAAATTTGGTGTGTCTAGGCTTTATAATTCTCGAGTTATGCTTAAATAACCATAACTGAAAATCGATAACTATCGATATCTGGGATATCGGCAACAAAAAAACAGTTAAAAGTTTTCCAGTCTCTAGCCTCTCGAGTGCTCACACAAACGGACACTGGGCTAAATGCTTCCTTCTGCCTGTTACATACATTTGCAGAAGAAAAAAAAAGAAAAAACATTATACTCTATCTTCATCTTTTATTTCACCCATTTTGAATGGGTTGAGGGTATGAAAAGCAAGAATCCGCTTAAATATTGTAAGCGCCGAGCAAAAGGAAACGCACAGATAAAAAGGAAAGAAACTGTAAAGAAAACGTTGGCAACAGCAAAATGCGAAGGGCAGGGTTGCCAGGTGGGGGCAAAAATTGGCAAATGGTTGAAGCCTGTTGTGGGTTCACTCAACTCGATAAATTCACGTTTTCAGTCGATTTTAATGAGCTTTTTATGCAGCTTTTGCTTCAATCAAATATTTTCAGATATTTCGGGGGCAACTCAGGCGAACAGAGTTGCCAGCGCTGCGAACGGCATCAAATTCTGCGTGTGCAGCCAAAAATCGAAATGAATAAATTGAATATTTTGTTAGCCTGGCTGCAAATGAACATTGAACCAATTGCAAATTGGTGAAAAACTAAAAGTAGATGCATACAAAATAGATGCGGAAAGCATCTGCGACTCAACAAAGTATATATATTCTCGATCTGAATCGCGAGTTGAGTCGATGAAGCGGAAATTACATAAGCTAGAGACTTGCAATTTTAAATATATACTTTAATTTGTTGTCGATTTCTTCTTACATTTGTATTAAATCGATTAATATCGATAACGATAAATACAAATAAATATTTAAGTTACGCTTTTTTGGAGCTTATAGCCTAATTTCGTTATCAACATTTCTTGCATTTTGAATGTGAAGCTAACACACACATTTTTCACATTTGCCAAATAAATGTTGATATTCGCCCCGAGTAATTCGTGTTTTCTGCGATGATTTATCGAATTTATCGATCGATATTATCGATAGCTGATATAACAAAAAAGGTAAGCAGTAACTTTTCTAAGCCCACAGTTTTTAACATTTTAAGCTAAATGGAGATTCTATTTGAAGGCAGTTTTATTTGACCCTTGAAAGGAAAACCTTGCGATGCTTAGGTAAAAAAGTCGATCAGCTGTTTATTCAAAGAAGCGCAACTTTTGCCATTCATATGTTAACGACACATGACACTCGCTAATGGAATCGCAGAATGTGAACTTTGTAAATGTAACAAATGTTGAGCATAGTGGAATCAGGCTATTAGCTCTAAAACCACAAGAGCTGGACACATTCAACTTGCCACTTGGGCTCTCGCTTAGTATATTCCCTGGGCCCTGCAAATTGCATAAAGATCGGACTCTAAGCACCGAAGTTTATCAAAAATGTATTTCTCATAAATCGGTCAAAGTTAAGAAGAAGCAAGCTTGCTTCTATATAGAATAAAATATCCATATTAGCTTTTTTACAGGCTGGTTGTAAACTACTTTGTAGCCCAGTTCAAAGGAACAAAAAAAAAAGGATGGCAACCCTGGTTTGCTGCCGACCCTTTTCGAATGTATTGAATTTTTTTGCGATAAAGGCAACATATTATTTGTATACACTTGCAGAGGGTCTTATAATATTGTCATGGAATGTGTAACGCATAGAAAAGTATGTATATATATAAAGTATATATATTCTTGAGCAGCATCAACAGGCGAGTCGTTATAGCCAGGTCCGACTGTCCGTCTCTCTCTTTCTATGCGAACTAGTCTCTCAGTTTCGCATAGGTCCGTCTTTGCTTATCAAAATATCTTGACCTTAATCGACATTTACTTCTTAAACTATATAGGAGCAAAATCTTGTTAAGATCTCACGACTATATTATATAGCTTTATAGGAAGAATCGTTCGTAAAATTAGTTTTATTCTGTTTTCCAGAAATATTTTCATCAAATTCAGCATTTGCAAGCTTCACACTTCCCACATACTTATCTGCCAAGCCAAGTATGGCAAATGTCTGAGAGGGTATTAAATAGTCGGCGTGCCGCCTTCTCGTTTATAAATAACATTTCGTATTTGCATACAAAATAAATCGGACGCGCACTAATTAGAAGAAATGTATAATTTACGCTGGTTATGTAAAATTTCAATTTTTTTTTTTGATATTTGAAATCATAATAAAAACGTTTCAATTTTATTTGCCAACATGAATGTGGCACATTTGCATCAATTTACATCAATTGATGAGATGATTGTCGCTCTGATGATAATTACGTTAGGTTTCGTTCAATGTCAGAAACACACTTTCACACTTGAACAAGTAAGAGGTTCTAGTCGGGAGCTCCCGACTAGGGGATACCCTGAACCCTCTTCTTCCGACTTGATATATATATACTATTCTAGAAGATACATGTCAAGTTTGGTGACTCTAGCTCATATTATTTACCAAAATTGCTCAAAAAAGAGGATTTCGATATCGATTTTTATCGATTACTTGAAAACAAGTTATCGACTATCGGAAACAAACTCGATCTGCGCGGGGACTAGGAGGACCTACAGCTAAATTTCAAGTCTCTAGCTCTTATAGGTTCTGAGATCCTTGCGTTCATACATACGGACAGACAGACAGACGGACATGGCTAGATTCGGCTATTGATGCTGATCAAGAATATATATACTTTATGGGATATAAAATGCTTCCTTCTGCCTGTTACATACATTTGCACAAATACATGATGCCCTTTTTACCCATTTTCGATGGGTTCAGGGTATAAAAAGCATGCTCAATGGCAAAATGTTTGACAAGAATTTACTTTGACAGCCAGCACGAAAATAAAATTGACCAATTTGTAGTTAATAACTTTGCCAGAATAAAATATGTATTAATAAAATATGTCCCTAAAAATAATTACCCTAGGTTTGGAGCAAATTTCGGAAATTAAATCATGTTTAAAGCGCAGCTTGGATGTGAAAGTTTTTGTTAAAACTAGCTCAATAATTTACTGTTCAGTTATATTTTATATATAAAATATTTAATATTTAACTGGAAGACAAACTAAACCTATCTCTATCTTTAAAGGGGTTAATAAAAGTATCAAAAAATGGCTCAGTTTAAGCTTTGGCTGTGCTTTGCCCAACTAGTCCGGTTAAAAGTTTGATTTTTGGCTATGTGATGAAAAGCTTTGTCTTGTTAGAGCTTTAAGTTGTAATTAAAGCTTTAAGCTAAGGAATCTCGCTTGATTAATATGTAAAGTGAATGCAATATTCACTCTAAGTGCGAATCGTCTGAGCTTTAAGCTTTCACTACAAGTTTTAAGGAGCTTTAAGTAAAAATTAAAGCTCTAACTATACAATGAAGCCTGATAAGATTGTAAAGCACTTGGTAAAGCTTTCAGCTTAAATTAAAGCTTGAAGCTAAACAATCTAGCTTAATAAACATACAAAGCGAGTGCAATTTTCACCTTTAGTTCGAATAGATAGAGCCGTAAGTTAAAATTGATGCTTTAAGCTGATAGAGCTTCAATTTGAAATTAAAGCTTTTATTGATACAACTTTAAGTCGCAATTAATTGCGAATGTGACTTTCACTTAAAGTGCGCGAACACAATGAAATTGTGGGATTTTAATTAACCTTGGGCGGTGGCTAATCTGCGCTCAGCTGACCTTTGACATTTATTAAAGGCGTACACACACACACACACACACACACACATACACACACTCGCGTACACAGGCAAGTGTATACAGTGTCATGTCGAACTAATTACTTGATAAAGGGCCAAACAAAAGATGAAATAACAGAGTAAACAGCAAGAAAGCAACAAAAGGCAACAATGAGAATGCTCGCATTTATCTCTGATCGCACACACTTGTCGCACCCCTTAACAGAAATTGCAGCCCCCACACAATAGCTTGCTCTGGAGGGGGGTGGGACAGGAGGGGGGGTGTAAGGGGTCAGAGGTGACAGGCAGTAGGCAGTGCAGCACAACAAAGGCTGAGCAAAAACAAAGAAAGCATTTCGCCCGCACAGGCCAGCAACAAGAGCAAGCAGTGCAAGTGCATTTGGCGACGCTGCTCGACTAGCTGATACCCTGTAACTAGGCATCAAATTATCTACTTTAGCTACCTCAAGTTTTTTGTGAATGCCACTCGCAAGTGTGGAAAATGGGTGAAAAACGATTGGGCGAAACTTTTCTGCTTCATTTATTAACCAAAAAAAAACCTTCTATTAGGCTTGAAACTAATATTCAAATGTTTTCGCAAAATTCACGCGCCTGCGTGGATTTGGGCGTCAACGGTTTTGTGGTGAACTTTCTGTTTTTCATAATCATAATCATAATAATAATCATAATCATAATCTATGACGCGTGGTTTAAGATGGAACGAATGGAATTCTATGTTCCAAAAGCGCAATTCAAAGCTTTATATACTCTGGGATATTTGCATATAGGTATATAGAAGATTATTTTAATATATATATCGATCTTTATATAGATTGACCTTAAGAATTGTAATTCCAACTCGATCTAAAGTAAGTATATGCTTTTGTGAATATATTGGAGAAGGCTCTTAATGCCTCGAATACCCTTCTTTACCCTTGCTTCGATTACAGGGTATACCAAAAACAATCGACCGCCAATCAATGAGAAAAATAGTTTTTTAAAAAAAAAAGGAACTATGCAACACATGGAGGTAAAGCGGCCGCTTGTGTAGGGCGTCGTTTCGGGCTAGTGTGTGTATTTTCCATTAATTAGTGGGTACAACTCTGCGGGTGATGCCAAAACAAATAAAAACAAAGGGTATTGTGCGCCGTGTGAGAGACGAAAACTAGCTGAGGCAGCTGCCAATGAGAATCAAACGAGCAAATCTGAGAGACTGCAATTGCTGCTGAGCAGTGTTGGAAATCAGACGAGTACGTTAGAAAGTTAGCCTGCAAGTGGCACTAAGTAGTGTTGGAAAACAGGCGAGCAAGTTTGCAAGATAATATTCAACTGGAGCTAAGGTGTGTTGGAAAATACACGAGCTCGTTAGGAATATCGTCTGCAATTGGTGCTAAGCAGTGTTGGAAAACAAAAGGGAAAGTCTGCACCTAGTGCTGAGCAGTGTTGGTAAACAGACGAGCAAGAGTGCGAGATAGACTTAAACTGGAGCTGAGCTGCGTTGGAAAATATATGAGCTCGTCAGAAAGATTGTCTGCAATTGGTGCTGACCTGTGTTGGAAAACAGTAGGAAGAGTCTGCGAAATAGACCGCATCTGATGCTGAACAGTGTTGAAAAACAGACGAGCCAGTCTGAAAAGTATCCCACAACTGGCGCTAAGCAGTGTTGGCAAACACACGACTGCAACTGCTGCCGGGCAGTGTTGAAAAACAGACAAGCACGTCTGCCAAAAAGCCTACAACTGCTGCTGAACAGTGCTGGAAAAGCTAACAACGACAAATGCATCTAATCTGTACACTGAGCACGTAATTTATGGATCGGGCTCTCGTGTAGACGAAATAATTTTATAACTGATGACGAATATTTGTAAATTTGTTCTTGGATTCAAGGCTCGGTTCACAGAACTGTGCTGCAACCGGTTCGCTTCGAATCCGTTCGCAGACTTGCTTAAAATGTAACTAAATATACCTTCAATATTTACATTTTTAAAGCTGCACTTCAGGAGCTTATGTCAAGTTTGAGGTTAAAACAGAACAAAGAGGGGAACTTCCGCTTGAACTAACTGTTAAAAAGGCGGCGCTCACATACCTTGTGTCGCGTCTGCTTCTCAAAAGTTCATTTGCCGCTTTTTTACGAAAGGCTTTTCCCGGCTGTGTGTCCCATTAAAAAGGCAAAATATTAATGCTGCGCGCGCTTCGCCTGAGGAGGAGCTCAGGAGCTCAGGAACTCAGGAACTCTGGAGCCGGCCGGGATCATAAACTGTGCCGAATCAATGGGACCGGGTCGCAGGCAGTGCCGGCATCTCGGCCGTCTGTCCTTCCCGTCCGCCTATGCAGCTTAGCAGCTTATTAAACAGTCGATGCGTGAGAGCGGGGCTGGGTCGAGGTGCAGGGTTAGATAGGCACCCAATAAACAGTTCCGATGCTTGTTGCCAGGCAAAAGTGACATTGCGGACTACGTTGCAGTTCGATATGCGGAGTCAGTTGTAAATGTTAGAGATGGGCGCGTGCTCCATTTGTATCCATCTGAAATAATCGATAACAAAAAGACGATATCAATAATCAATATATCGATATATTTGCAAACTATCAGTTTTGTCAAGAGGGTACAACTGCGATGATATTTAACTATCTTTTATCAAGTTAAGCATTTTCGATTGCGTCTTTATACGATAAATTGTAAGTTCTGCATTTATTTCAAAATCGATATATCGATATATTTATTAACTTTCAGCCTTATTAAACGGATACTCTTTTTATGTCGCTTGAGATTTGTTGCTCAACCTTCTATAATCAAGCTAGGCATTTTAGTCTGAATTTTAATACGTTCTGCATGGACATGAAAATCGATATATCGATATATTTAATACTTTTCTCCATGATATAATTATGTCGTTTGAGAGCTAGAGCGTCTTAATAAGATCAATTGAGATTTCGGCATGTACACAAAGATCGATATATTTATAAATCTATCGAGAGGGTAAACTTATTAAGTACATTCAAACCTGTAATTAAGCACTTTAGTCTGAGTCTTAATACGCTCAATTATGTGTTATGCATGCACATCATACTCGACATATCGATAAAGAATGTACAGACAGCGATAAATCGATAGTTTCTGTTATTATTTTTGCACTTTTATTTGATTTGCAATACGCCTGATAACGAGTCTGAGCTGTATATGAAAATCGATATATCGATATATTTATGAGCTGCCTCCTTAATCGATAAATTTGCTGATTGATTTAAGTTTATATCATGTAAGTAGCTTAGGCTAACCTTAAATTTTAAAACCATACGCGTCGTGCATAGATCTATCGATACATATATAGCTATCGATATATTGATCTTTCGATGTATCGATCTATCGATATATTTCAAAATGTTTACCTCTTTTGCAGCCCGCTAACTTTTTGCGAATCGATTGACTGGGAACAACGTAAACAGTTTATTTACTACGAAGCATGTCTCGTGTCACGACTCGCGCACAGCTCTAGGCCGATAGAAGCTGCCAGCTCGGGCGCCAAGTTCCCACACGAGGAGTAGCACATTTCATTGTGCTTGGCAAGCTGCTGTAGCTGCTGCTCCTGCTGCTGTTCCTTGGCTTCCATTTGCTGTGTGTCCTTTGTCCTTATCGAAATCCAGCGCTGTCACTTGGCCTCAAGGGGGACGCAGCGGGGCGACACTTCACGGCTGCCAGTGATCTCCCTGGAGTGTGTTGAACATACGCCAGCGCGCGTGTGTGTGTGTGTGCGAGTGTGTGTGTGTGTGTGTGTGTGTGTGTATTGGAAACGAGTCCTGCTGCTGGTCCTGGTCCGAGCCCGGGTCGACGCCGTGGCTTATACAACCACTCAGTGACACAAATAAAAGTAAACATGATAAAACCATTGAAACTTTTTCCATTTTCACTTTTGAGTGTGTTTGTGTTGTGCCTTCACACACACACACACACACACACACGCAGGCACACACATGCGACACTCGAGTGCATCTGTATGGAAGTTAATCTCAAGTGCAGCCGAGAGCTAAATATTTACAATTGGCGACCGTCCATCCCCCCCTGCCGGCACTCTGTGTGTGTTGCCCCCTCGTCTGCGTGCTGACTTCTTTGACCGCCGTCCAACACTGGCTGCGGCTTCAGTCCATTGCTTATCACTGATGCTGTGCGACTCGCCCTTGCCTCCGCCTCCGCCCCGTTTCCCGTCAAACGCTTCCTAGAAATATGCATTCAAATTAACCGCATTTTTTTTACTCGTTTTTTATATATTTTTTTGTTGTTGTTGTTGTGTTTTTGCCCTCTTCCTGCATACCCTGTAAACGTTGTGGAAAAGCGCAAACAAGCAGATTTTGAGGAATTTCGCTTGCTCTCCTGAAAAATCTACTCAAAAAACTCTTGAGTAAATCGTTTTTTTATGCACTTTTAAATTTTACAACTTTTTTTTTGCACACATACTTTTTTTTATATATATTTATTTTCACTCATCTATGTGAAAAGAAATGCAGACGTTTTGCGAGACTTTTTTTATTTTTCATATATTTCAATTATTTGTTTATTTTCACTCATCTTCGTGAAAAAAATGAGACGTGTTACGTATTTTTTTTTGGTCTTATTTTTTACTCATTTGAATTATTTATATATTTATTTATTTTCACCCATTTTCGTGAAATGAAACAAAAACGGATTTCATAACTTTTTTATTATTTTATATATTTAAATTATTCACTTATTTATTTGTTTATTTTCACTCATCTTCGTGAAAAGAAATGAATTATTTTTAAATTTGTATATTTTTATTTTTCATATATTTATTTATTGTGTTTTCACACATCTGCGTGAAAAGAAATGAGACGCTCAAGATCGGAAAAGGGTGAATAACAATTTTTGCAATTTACAGTATTTCGCATTTAAAAACAAATTCACGCATGTTTCACAGCTTCGCTGAGCAAACCACCAGAGCACGTGAAAAACGGGTGAAAAGCACTTTAGCTAATGCCAACTAATTGTCTACATTTGAATAGTCGTCACCTTTTTTGTTTTCGTTTTACAGGGTATGATCAACATCAGTGGCTGCTAGTTTTCTCTCTCTCTATTCCACTTGTTTTTCACCCGCAACCGCCCGCCCCTCTTCCCCCCGCCCCACGCCTTTTTTTTGCGGTCTCTTTTGTTTGTTTATACTCCTGGCAGGCTGTCCCGCAGCCCGTCCGTCGACTTGTTTACACTAAACTAACTAAAAGTTGGCAAACTGCAGCCAAGTCTCAACCCTTGCAGCCGCCATACCCCCTACCCCCTATCCTGTCCCTGCCCCCTGCCCCCGGGCCCCATTTCCATTGATAGAGAAGCTTCGTTGTGCATAAATTGTTTATGTTGCTGCTGGGCTGTGTTGTCGCCCGCTCAGCTTGTGTTGTCTGTGGCTGCAGCTAGCCAAGCTGAAGCTAAAGCCGACGCCCAAGTCCCAAAAACCCCAACACCGATACCCCAAAGCAACCCCCCCCCCCAATCTCCCAACCACCTCCTGGCCGCCTTGGCCAACCCCAAGCTGCAATAACAAAGAGGTGAACCTGGCAAATATTTGTGTCAGTCGTTGAACTTGTTCGTCCTGACCTTTGCAGGCGCTCTAGATATAGAAGCAGCAGCAACGCGACAGGTGCCGTAGGCGGGCAAGGTGTGAAGTGGGGGGGGGGGCATGCTGTGTGTAAGGGAAGGGGAGGGGGGAGGGGAGGGCGGGGGCCAGTCACAGACACGTCTCAGCATGCCAAGACTTTTGCATAGCGCAGTCAACTAAATAAAGAGACTCGCACATGCATTTCAGCAGCTAGTTAAACTGTTTATCAACACTCTTTGACACGGACAAGTGTTGAGCAACAGTTTAGAGTGCGCCACGATAAAGTTATCCTCAGCAAAAACAAAAAAAAAATGTAAATAATTGTTTTGCTGAATTTTTTTCCTTGTGTCCTTTCGCTGAACTGTTGATGTTTGGTTGGCAAATCGAATTTATCGATTGCTGTTATCGATAACATACCTAAATATAGCGAACGCATCAGTTATACTACTTAAAGCACACAATGTTAAGCGCTTGCTTATACAAGTAGACAATAAACCTTATTTTCATATTAAAATACTCGGTTTAAACAAATTTTTACAATTGTCGATTGTTATCGATAATATTCTTAATCATTTCTCCCTATTATATGTTGCTTTTTGATGTATTCTATTTTGTTTGAATATTCTGGTCTTAGCCAACACTTATGCGTGCTATACAACACTATTAAGTGCTTGTCACTATATAAGGCACAGTTTGTTCAGCCTGGGAACAGTTCATTTTAATTATCAGAGTATTCGTTCGGCAAAAAGGGAATCCCATTAAGGGTTCATTTTAACTGAGTTCTTCTAATTTAAGCTTGGGAACAGTTCTGCTAAACGCAAATACACTTAACAGAGCAACACTTCTCTCAGATTAGGAACAGTTTGTTAAATTGAAAAAGTGCATAGAAGTCAAAAGTTCTAACCAGGAACAATTTGCTCGCCTTAAGAACAGAAAGTTTAGCCAGGCAGTATCAGTTCGACTTGAGAACAGTTAAAAGGAGTGAAAAAATCCAGGCAGGAACAGTTCGCTCGCCTTAAGAACAGAAAGTTTAACCAGGGAATATCAGTTCGACTTGGGAACAGTTATATGAATTGAAATACACTAAGCTAAGGCCACTTTGTTCAACTAAGGAACAGTAAGTTGCAGTCAGATTTACTAGAAAATATATGTTTCAATAAAGAAGAGTTTTTTGACAAAGGTTCATACTTAATAAGGGAACACTTTGCTCTGCTAAGGAACATAATATAATATTGGTTAAGTTCAAACTAAGGAATACAAAGTATTTGGCAGGAACACTTTTCTCGAGAAGAGAATGGACTAACTGTCTGTTTTATATGAGGAACACTTTGTTTGAACCAGAGAATATCATTTAAACCTGGGAATAGTTACTTAATACACGAATACACTTAACTGAAGAGCACTTGGTTCAGCTTAGGAACAGTTGCTTATGCTTGCAGCTCCATTCTGGAACAATTCGCTCACCTGAGGAAAGCTTGTTTCAAACCAAGTAGACATGAGTCCTTCAGCTACGCATTGGATTCGCAGCAAATACTTTGGCCACCAGATGGTTGGCCCGAGCCATTGTGAGGTCTGAACGGTGCTTAACCTTGGCTTAGACTTGTCGTCGACGCTGGCAATAAATTGCCAGCTATCGTGCATTATGAAGTGCCAGGCAGCTAGACAGAGAGAGAGAGAGAGCTGCCACAGCGTTTGCATTGTGGTTGCCAATATCTTACGCTTGGCCAAGCAGCAGGCAGGCAGCAGAGCACCTGGCGCAGGCAGCCTGCCAGGATGCAGCTGGATGCGGACGGATGTGCCAGCTTTGCGGACGGATGTGCCGGCGGATGTGGAGCTAAGTCGTTGTTCGGCTGTAGCCCAAGGCAATGAATGAATACCAACCAAATTCCCTTTACTCCACCAAATCCCCCGTCACGCGTAACCCGTTCGCTCGTTTCTCTGTCTCTGTCTCTGTCTCTGTCGGAGCGCAGCGCCTGTCAAATATATTTCATGAAGATTTAACGCATTTGATGCTCCAACGATGCGGCTCATTATAAGCACAACGACAGCCCGTCCCTCCCTCTCGCTGAATCTCTCTTCATTCCACGCTCCTCGCTCCTCCTAAGTCATGCAATTTTAATTATGCATGTCAAACGCTTCAGCTACCAACTGCCAGCTACCCATTTCCGGCAACTCATGTGTGTGTGTGTGTGTGTGTGTTTGGACCCAACAACTTCAATTGTCATCCCATCAGCAGAGCACAGAAAATAGCGTGTAACGATGTCTTAATTAAGACTCGTCAAAGGGCAGGCACACAGCACATCGAGTGGGGGAGGGGTTGGGTGTAAGTGTGTGTGTGTGTGTGTGTGTGTGTGTGTATGGAGGATGGGAATGTGGAGGGAGGGAGGGAATGTAGGGGTAAATGCCTCATGATGTGGCAGCTTTCTGGCTGCCTCGTATATGGCGCATCAAATATCGAAAATCAGTTGTTTTCAATGACTCAACGAATCGCCAAGAGCGCTCCGTATCTTTCAGGGTGGACCACGTTTGTTATGTTCGTTTTGAGGGTCACCCTAAGATACGCGCATCTCTACGATTTGCTTAGTCATGCTAGCTTCAGCTTTTCATTAACTAACTGTTCCCAACATACCAAATCTAAGTAACTGTCGTACATTTGCAAACTATGTCTTCAAAGAATACATCTTAGCTTAAAGCCGATCAGTCTTGAACTTTCGCCCATATTACGAAATACTTGAAATAGCGTCTGAAATAGATAATGCTTAAAATCTTCCAGGATGAGCTTGAATCTAATTGGATGGTTCAATCACTGTGTTAGTCTATCAATCAGAAAGTCAGTCAGCCTAACAGTCAATCAATCAAACAGTCAATCAGTTACTCCGTTCAGTCAGTCTTTCAACCAGATGGTCAGTTGGCCAATCAATCAGATGGTTAGTAAATTAATCAGTCAATACGACAGTCAATCAATCAATCAAGACGTCACCCAGTTAATCAGTCAGTCAATCATACAGTCATTCTCTCAAACAGACAGTCAGTAAATAAATTAGTCAATCTGACAGTCAGTCGATCGTCAGACATTCATTCAGTCGAATCATACACCTATTCTATCAGTCAGATAGCAAGGAAATTACTTAATTAATCTAAGAGTCAATCAATCAATCACACGGACAGTCAGTCAATCAATCAGATAGTTAGCCAAATAATCACTCAATCAGTCACTCGCTCAGCTAGTGGATCAGTCAGTCAGTCCATCAGCCTAAAGGCCAGGCTGTTACACAATAAATCAGATAGTTAATCAATTAATTAGTCAATCAGTCATTCATTTAGTCTATCAATTACACAGACAGTTAGTCAATCAATCAGATAGTTAGTCAATTCATTACTCATCACTTCAGTCAATCAGTCACCCCATCGTTTAGTTAGTTTATTAATCAGACAGTCAGTTGGTCAGTCAATCAATCAACCAATCAGGTAGATAGCCGATTCATCACTCAAGCAGTCACTCCATCATTTAGTCAGTCTATCTATTAGACAGGTAGTTAGTCAGTTGGTCAGTCAATCAGTCAGATAGTTCTTCAATTCATCGCTCAATCAGTCAGTCAATCAATTAGACAGTTAGTATATCATTCAGAAAGACAGCCCGTCAGTCGATCAGTCCGTCAAACCATCAACCCGAAAGTCAGACAGTCAGTCGATCAGTCAGTCAATCAAAAAAGGTGAGTCAATCGGGCAGTCACTAAGTCCCGTCAATCCGACTGGTCAATCACTCGTTTGCTTGCCATATTAAAGAACAGACAATTTCAAAAATATCGGAACGAAGTTAACTAAGAAGGCAATTTCCATGCCTAGTGCGGGGTTAAGGGAAGAGGGAGCTTGGCGCTGAGTGTGGAGCATCTACCGGGTCGGGCACACCCGACCGACTTTTGTCTCATAATTAAATTCTCATGCAATTTTGTGGCAATTTTCTTAAATTCGTTCAAAAAAAAGTGGTCCCTTGCTGCAAATATGCTGCAACTGACAGCTTGCCACAAATTGCAACCTTAAAAATGTTCAACTTTATTTCGTTTTGCATTGAATCAAAATCGATGGCCTGGGAGCAATTGTTGCCAGTCGCTGTTGTTGCTGCTGCCAGTTGCTGCCAGTTGCTGCTGCATCGGCAATTAGCCAAAGACAACAATGGAGAAGCAATAAACACGTAGTTCTGTGGCTAAGTCAGGTGAGCTTAGGAAAGACGTGGCTGTGGCTGTGGCAGGGGCGGGAGCGGGAGCGATATTTGTGTCCTTGTTGTTGGCTGAAACAAATGAACTGTACAAATGAAAGTCACAGGACGAAGTTGTCGACAGTTGGCAATAGCGGCTGCCACGCCCCTTTTCCTTCTCGCTCCTGCTGACTTGTTGCCCCATGCAACTGCGCTGTGTTTAGCGCTTTATTTATGGCGGCAAATGCAGCGCGTAAATCAGAAGCACACACACAGAGAGAGAGGGAGAGAGGGGTAGGGGGGGAGAGAGAGGGGGACTGTGCTGTGCAGCTCCCCAAAGCAATTAAGCTGCAGTGGGCGGCCAGCGGGGGCGTGGCTGGCTGCAACAGCTACAGCGCACTGTGGGCAACTTGAGACATTTCTCTGGCAAAAATTGTATATTTAATAGATTAACAGCTTTTGGCTAAAATACATGGAAATACAACAGACTGTAATTTTACATAAGCGATTATGTTAACACACTCCTGATCTGTTAAAATAACAGCTGCAAGTTTACAGTAGCGTTAACATAGTCCAACTCTGTTAGGATAACAGCCGCAGCGCACTGTGCGTTTTTTTACAAATTGTTCTGGCAAAACGAACTATTCTTCAAATTTCTTCAGCTAAACAACTTTTGGCTTAAATACACGGGAAATACAACAAACTGTTATTTTACATAAATTAATATGTAAACATAGTCAGGCTCTGCTAAGATAACAGCCAGAGCGCATACTTCAACATTTTTTTCGGCAAAAAAAACTTTTGGCTTAAATACATGGGAAATACAATAAGCTTAAATTTAACATAGGTGAATATGTTAACATAGTTAAACTCTGTTAAGATAACAGCCACGGCACACTATGCGATATTTTAAACATTTATCTAGCAAAACGAACTAATTTTAAAATTGCTTTAGTTAAACAAATTTTGGCTAAGATACATGGGAAATACATGGAAATACAGCTGCAATTTCCCAAAATGTTTACATAGCCTGGCACTGTTAATATAACAGCTGTTAAGCAGAGTTGCTCTAAAAAGCAGCATGTGTTTTTTGCATTACTTTTCAAGGGCTTTAAATGAAATAATATAATAATAATAATAAGTAAAACTCTATGCTATGTGCTCCATCTCTTTCAGCCAAGCTTCAAAGTATTTGAAAAGAAAAGCGTCCAAAAAGCTGTCGAATTTTTACCAGCAAAATGAATGGAATTGCCCACTGTGCTGTGAGGCAAACAATCAAACGGAAATTAATTGCGAAATTGTGAAAAGTGAAAGCCAATAGCTTCAACGGAAATCCCAACATCCAATACTCAGCTTCACCCTCTCCCCCACATCCTGCGCTCAATAGATGATTTGCCAAAGGAAGTTGAGATGCATTCAAAGGGGTTCCGATAAGCCCTATGAATAGCATTTTAGATGTGTATTGAATGCGCATCGAACTATGCGGACATTCGAGGCAAAATGACAACCGCAACAGAAGACGATTTATGGGCTTCATTAATGGAACAATTATATCGAGAATTTCGCATAGGAATTTGGAATAGGTATAATAGGTTTGCTGCACAGAAATTGGACAACGGCTATGTACATAGTTAGATGAGCAAGCAATTTGGGCTAAACGGAGCATGTTAATTCAATTCATGAGAATCGCATAGAGAGGCGATGAAGGGAAAAGACGATCGAACAATGAGCAGGAATCGTTTTTGTTATCGTCTAATTCTAAATTGAATTCATGAGAATCTCATAGAGAGGTGATTAAAAAAGAATCGATCGAGAAATGAGCAGGAATAGTTTTTGTTAACGTCTAAGTCCTACTTGAATTCATGAGAATCTCATAGAGAGGTGATTAACAAAGAATCGATCGAAAAATGAGCAGGAATTGTTTTTTGTTCTTCACAACTTTACAAGCTCGTAAGACATGAAGATACCCACATTTCTCTAATTGAAGCAGAGCTCTCCCTTCTTTTCTCTCTCTTTCTCTCCCACCTCGTAATCTCTCGCTCTCTCTCTCTCTCTCTCCTGTGTGGCGGCAAAGTTGGCCTGTTATTAGTTAACATTAAGTAGCCTTTTCGGCTTGTGTGTCAGGCTGGGTAAATGAATTTGACTCAACATACATATACTTAAATTATAATCTTTACATCAAAAATAGAAAATCGTAAATTATCAACGAGATTGTAAGCGAAGTGCCACCTAAGAAGGCAGTAAGAGCAAGCACTCCTCCCACCACAGAGAGAGAGAGAGAGAGAGAGAGAGATAGAGAGAGAGAGAGAGAGAGAAAGAGTAAGTGAGAAAGAGTTAATCCTGCAGCAGACACGAGTGATAAACCTGGAGAACTGGAGACCCAATACACCAGCTCTCACCAGACGAGCTAAGTACAGATTCGGGACGTCCGGTTCTATCTGAAAGTAAGTTATGGAAAAGGGATGCAAAGGGTATAACAGCTTGATGCAGCTGTATGTAACAGGGAGTAGAAGCAGGCTGCGAACCCACGAAACTGTTAAGTCTTAAGTCCGTCTGTGATTGAACTCGTAGATCTCGTAGGAAACTACACTAAGTTGGGACTTGAAATGGGATATATATGCACTCATAATTTTTCTCGATATCTTTACTTATTGCCAAAAATATCGATAAATATCGATTTCGGTTTATGGTTTTGAGAGCATAGCTCGAAGACATTAAAAGCTAGTTATGCCAAACTTGGAGTGTATGTTCTCTCTAAAGGTACTACAGATAAGATATGTTAAACTTTTTGTATTCCTTTCCCCATTCCACCCGAAATGGAAGAAATATGCATTTTTTAGAGTAGAATCTTGCGCTTTGGTATGCACACGCTTTTTCATGCCATAGTCATTCCTTGAGAATTTCATACAGATCGGACTATAAACACCGAAGTTACTCGGGTACGTGTTTTCGTATAGAGCGAGGCTTGGGGAAGCTAGAATTTCGAGTCCCTCTCTCGCTCTCTCTCCCTTTCACTCTCTCTCTCTCTGTCCCTTCCACTGAATATGCGGTTCTCTGTGCTTGTGTTTTGCAGATGGTTATCAATCTGAATCCCACGACGCTGACCAATGCGAACGGCAGCAGCAGCCCGATGGCGATCATCAGCCATGCGGTAATCGATGACGTTGTCTATATGCATGTGGTCTGTCCGGGCGATGAGATCTCCAAATGGGTAACATTGGAGGAGGCGCTGGGCCTGTGCCCGTCGGCTGTCATTGCCTATACACAGCTGACGCTGACGCATATCTTTGGTCCGCCCGTCGAGGATCAGGAGCCCAGTCTATTTGACTAAGCAAAAAAAAATGCAATCTTCAAGAACTGCTCCTTCTACTTAAGCTCGAACCTGCTTCGATCGTTGACTTGATTTGAGCCGAAGGGAACACAACGATTAACCACAAATATGAGAATAGCTATAATCATATTAACAACAACAACAACAACACAACACAACACGAGAGAAAACCAACTAAACCCCATAAAAATACTTTTGCCTCGAGCAAATTTTTCAAATTCAAAGTTCAAGCTTTTCCAAAAAATAATTGCGAACACGTCAACACAAAACCCTCGATAATAATTGTTTCGATATTTAAATTTCGCATGTGCATATGTTTTCAACTATATGTACCCCATATATTGTTGACCAGCTGACCAAATCACAGATACGCACACACACACACACACACAGACACACACACACACAGACACACACAGATACACACAGATACACAGACATGTATATAGAAAAATTGTAACGCCCGGGTTCCCTGGAAGAGAGCCACAAAACAAACTCAAATTTCTAGTTTTTCTCTTCAATATTTTTTCCCCTTTTCCTATACCCCTTCACCGCCCCCCTTTCATGATATATATTTTGATTTTGTTTGAAATTCTATAAAATTGGCAACACTTTCGAGTTGGTTTCTAAACGTGGTTATTACAAATTCTGTGCGAGCAGCCCATATATACAAAATTAAATAATGATGTGACACCAAAATCTATTATAACGACGATAATACAAAGATTGGGGTTTTTAAAAAAATTGTATACATCCCTGAGTTTTATTTGAAACTAGTTGCGATCGGGGGTTTTTTTAAAGGAAAGTGCACAAAACAAAAAGAAAGAAAGAAAGAAAAAACGTTACCTTTGAAAGAAAAGTCGGTGGTTCGGCTGTGAAAGTGCTCAAGATTATCAGTAATTATTCTCCGGGTTTGAACCAGCGCCTTTTCTTTTGGACTCGATTTCTGGTATACATTTTTTTATTATTGATTTAGTTTATTTAAATTTTTAATAAATATATACATATATCTGCTGGCGGGTATTTCCCGGGCATGGGAAATTTCGACCTATGTCTATATAGGATATTTTTAACATATCATGAATATATCACCAAGATGAACAACGTACCAAAGCTCGTGAAAATCGGATGAGATTTGACCGAGTTATAGGTTAGGGAAATTTGGACCTATGTCTATATACGATTTTTGGAGGGTTCAGTATTATGCCTGTCTATATGTATGAACGCGTCGATCTGAAAGACTTTGAACTAGAGTATTGAGTGAATTGAACGTGAATCGATATCGAAATCTTGATTTTGGATAATAACTTACCTAAAATCGATAAGAATCGTTAAGAATCGATATCGAAATCTTATATTATGAGCATATCGCATTGCATTGTTTATTTTAAGCTCTCGATGGGAAACGATGTCGAAATCTTGTTTTTCCAGCAGATCTCATTAGAATGCTGTTGGATTTCCCTGAAATCGATAAGAATCGATATCGATATCACGGAGTTTATAAGAGCTATTTAGAATGCAAGTTCTTGAATGGCATAAACAGATCCAAAAATGTTCACTACTTAAATACCACACCCCATTTGTAATAACATTTCATTCTTAGAGCTTATACCCTGGGCTTTGGTATTCACACACATTTTGGATATCGAAGTAGGGCAAGCAAAATTTAAAAAAAGATCGGACTATAAACACCGAAGTTAAACAAGAATGCATTTCTACAACCGAATACCGTTAAGGGCAGCTCGTCACTGAGCACAGGATATCTGCTAGTCGGGCGGGCACTTCCGACCAGAGTGCTTCAGTTTTAGTTAAAGTTTTCAATTTACTTATCAATTATGTAAGTTTTCTGCCAGCACGTAGAGCCGGGCTACGGTAGCAATTTCATCAAAATTTCGGTTATTCGCATTTGTAAATCGCTTGAAATATTTGCTATTTGCCAAATGCTGTTTACAGCTGTTTACAGCTCGAAGCTGGCACCTGGACGTGCCACAATTTGGCTGTGCGAAAGGCAATTCATATATGGAATATGCCGATGATTGGGGGCCCAACTTCAATGTGTGGCTAAAAATATGCGGCTGGACAGGCTTGGCCTTGGCGGTTGGCTCACGTGCCGCTGTCGCATTTGTCAGCTGCCTCAGCCTGAGCTGAGCACTAACACAGAGACACACACCTACATATATACACCTACATACACCTATACATGCGCGCACTTAAATTGTTGACAACGCGGCGTATGCGTAATGCGGCCATGCCCCATTTTGTGCTGTCCTGCTGTCGTTTAGCTCTACTCCGCCCGCTGCCTCTCTCTGCGCTTCTCACTTGTGCAGCCTTCCTTCTGTCTGCTTTGTTGTGCCCAACCTTAGGCGCGCAACGCAACAAATTTGTCTTGGCTCAGGCATTTCAATTGCAAATTAGCCTTTGCGACTGCCTTTACCTGCTGTTCCTTCTGCTTAATGCCGTCTACTATTTTTTTTCTATACCCTTCGTATTTGCGGGTATTTAAGTTGTGTCACAAAGGTTTTCCTGATCAGTATTCATAGTTGCGGTCCTTACAGCTAAGTTTCTAAACTAAACTTGACTCTGGCTTCGGATTATTATGCGGGTTTGAACTGCAATGGTTCAAACCCGAAATATTAGCGAACCTTAAATCATATAAGTTACCCAAACTTAATCGAATCATTTACTTATAAATAAAACATGCTTGAACGAAGGCAGGAAGCTGGTTCAAATTTAGTACAAGCATTTTTATGGCGGCGGCTTGCAGCCTAGCTTAAAGTATTTTTTAGCCTACAGCTACTCACATGTGCGCAAGTGCATCAAGACTTCGGTGTCTTTTGGTTTTCTCTTCCTTCGCTGCGCGTCCTTCTTCAGTTTGCGCTTTGGCCACATTCAAAGTGTACATTTCGCTTTTTTGCGTGGCAATTTGAATGATTTATGTTGATTGCGTATAATTGCATGTTGTCTCCGCCTCCAGCTCCCCTCCACACCCCCCGGCACCTTCGCCTCGCCTCGGGCAACTCTACGAGTTGCGCCTAACCTCAGACATTTTGCGGCGCATTGTTGCTGCCGCTGCTCGCGTTGGCAGCGCTGCTTTTATGACGCGTCATCTGTCAGCGACTTGTTGTGACAATGTCGAGCAGGGTGGAGGGGCTGGAGGGGGGTGTGTGTGTGGCTTATTGCGGGGCTTGGCTAGACATTGCGCTGCTTATCTAATTATGCGCCCAAAATGGCACGCAACACAAAAATGCCAACCCCCTCCCCTTCCCCCCGCGTCGCCAAGGGCCGCGCTGTCTTTTGCGGCACGACGCTTCATTTTTCTAACCAGGCAAATGACGCGTTTGCCAAGGGGCGGAGGGGGGGGGGGGCATTTATTTCGCTTGTAAACGAGCGCAATTTGCAATTTGAACGCGTCCATTTGGCACCACGTGTCCGCGCTCCCATCGTCTTGCTGGTCCGCCATTTGCAATTGAATATTTATCTGCGCCTGCCTTGGGGGCGTGGCACTCAACTAGAAGTTATTACGCATAAGCAATAACAACAGCAACAAAAAAACAAAAAGAAGAGGATAACGGGAAAGCAGCCAAATTTGCACTTTGCTAATCAGGCCAAACCGAAACAGTGTGACCATGCCACACACATAACTAAATAAGCACTAATTGTGATTTATTTAAATACCAGGGCATTGTCTTAGGCTTGAGATCTGTTACTCAGAGGAAGTCGATCGATTGTCCTGCTGTTCTATATATGTTTAGTAGCTTTATATGTATATATATCTAGAAATTTATTTACCGAAGCTTCCTTGGGGATCGAAATTGGAATGAGTTTTTTTTGAAAAATTCGACCTTTTAGTGTGGGAAAACGTTCATCAAAGTTTGCATTAAAAACCAGTCGCTGGCTCAGATCTGAGAGGAATTTCCCAATTTTTATATGGGCTTAGCTAACTTATTTAACAAAAACAAAAACATTAAAGATTGTAAAAAAGAAAACTATTTATAAGATACAAATAATTGGAAAATATTTCATCATAAATTAATATAGTTAAAAAAAAAAGGATCTGAAACTAATTTACAAACAAAAAATAGTCAAATACAAAGCTATCATAGCGCCAAATAATCGCTTACCTAGAATGAAGTTTGGCAATCGAACATAAATCAGTTTGGAAACATTTCAAGCGTTTGACTTGATTCGGTTGGCGCCGCGTAAAATCCTCTATATGATCCGACTGTTTCCCTTTATCGATTTGTCGGCTGGACATCTTTTAAACAGGGGCGAGCAGGACCTCGATAAATGGAAGAGTCGTTTAATAAAATAGTTTTTTATATTTAAAATGGCGAACCGATGTTAAGGTTCACCCTAAGGCGGACCTCTCCTCTATGAGTTGGCCATCAGTTTCACTACTCACCCCTGGTTGATCTATTTCTAGCTGGCAAATCGATAAAGGGAATATGAAAGAAAAGTCGAATCATATTAAGGATATTACCCGGCACCACGCGGATAAAGTCAATTGTGTTGAAATGTTAGCAAAATGATTGATGTCTCGGATCATAACAATATATACACAATGTTTCCAAAACAAATTAAACATTATTTAGATTTTAAATATCGGTTTTATTTGTTTTTTTTTTGCAAATTTCATTGTTATTAAGTTCAGCTGGTATTTGCTTAAGCTTTGCCTTTTTGTTTCTTCAACATTTGTCGCCTGACCGCAGGCTGGTCACACTGTTCGCACGCACAGCAGAGCCGCAGATTAGAAATGGCAGCAGAATGCAAAAACGAAATGTGCAGAAGAGTGCGAGGGAGGGCGGAGGGGGGGTGGGGTGCGAAACGTGAGCGAAAGAGAGTGGGAAACGTCAGCTAATAAAATGAACTTTATGCGCGAACGTGCGTGGACTTCAAACGGCAAAAAGGAGAACGCAAAAGAAGAAGAAGAAGCACACGTAAAGATGCAGTAGCATTGGGCATGGGTACGTGTGCAGAGAGTGAGGGGTGGAGGGGGGGGGGGAATTGATGTGTTGGGAATGGTCAGAGACAGTTATATTGCCCAGTGTCCTCTCTCGCTCTCCCTCTCTCGCTCTCTCGCACTGCTTCGGCTGTGTTGTCGTAACAAGCTTCAGTTTCAGTTTCAGTTGCCTAATTATAATTTTGCAATTCTGCTGGCGCATGCAAAATTCATGATTGCCAACGGGAACGGGGGCGGGTGTGGGGTTCGGGGTTAGGGGGGTGTGGTTTACACAACATTGTGATGTTTATGCGGCGCCCCGCCGCCTCCACCCAACTCTTCCGTGCAGCTGCTTCCGCTGATGTAAACATAAAACATGACAACTTCCGGCTGCTATCCGAAACGCAGCTGCAGGTTGAAGAGAAGGGGTCGGTGGCGGGGTGGGGTTGGGTGGGGGGCTGCGTGTCAGTTAAGGGGGGGGGGGGGGGCATGTGGAACGTTAAGCGTTTTATGGGCAAAAATGTGCGTTTCATTTGGCGCTGGCGCCCTCTGGCGCTCGTTTTGCGCTGATTCGCACAACTTCCGTTCGCATACCCTGTACGCCAGCGGTCAGCGGGTATATTGGCTATAAGCCAGGTTATTTTTTTTTTTCTAATATCAAGCAACTGTTCAAGGCCTCAGATCTCTCACTTCCAAGGCGAATCTCTACACTTTCGAGCAATTTTTCTTTCTTTCAAAGAAACAGCAACAGTTTTTAGCTCTCTCTCAGCTCCTCTAGATATCGAGCCACAATTTGCTCACATCACAGTTTGAGAGTCCAGTTCGTACAGTCTTAGAGTCAACAGACGGCATTATCCAGCAATTACAGGGTATTTTGCAGTCATTGGCGTCCGACTGCCGCCCTCTAACTTGTTATTGCTGCTTTTCTGCAAATGTTGCAAATCTTCGCGAAAAACTTGTCGTAAAAATATTTTCATCAACCAACGCTTGCCGCGAGTGGGGGAGGGGGGCGGGGCGGTGCGGTGCGGGGCGTGGCAGTGGCAAAATGAAGCAATGAAAATGGGCAATAAACAAATGGCACAGCGCAGCGGAAGTTAAAGCAAAGCGCACAAAATGGCGGCCAGCGCACCGGAAGACAAAGACATCAGGCAAGCTACAGGCAGACGCCCCCCCCCCCCCCCATCCACCACATCCCCCCTGTCCCATCTCTATGCCTTGCTCAGCGCGCTGCTTCGGTTCGTGTGGAATTTATGAAGCATAAGCTGCATAAACATTAAGATTACATAAGCGTCAGGCTCGAGCATATCCGGGCCAGGACACAAAAATCCAGCGACGCTTGCAACATTTTAAGTGTCGATAATTTTTGTGTGCGAGCCCTGACAGCACAAGTGCAGCAGTGCGGAGGGGGGGGGGGAGGGAGGGGAGCCTCCTTGTCGAAGCTCATGCATATGCATAAGCTAAGCAAACGAGCGAGAGAGAGAGAGAGAGAGAGAGAGAGAGGGAGAAGCGATGCGATAAGCAAAGCATTCAAAATTGGATAGCAGCAGGAAATTTGCATTTGTTCGATGCCCGAGCTAAAATGAAGGCAAATGTAAATGTTTTGTGTCAGCAATAAACAATAGAGCGCAGCAAGAGAATATCCCGAATAATTCGATGCAACTCGGACAAAAGATAAGTGCAAAGCATAATGGAAAGGGGCTGGTATTAAGGCCAAGACTTCCGACTGCTTCAGACTAAGGAATGCTTTGGCGAATGCGGAGCACAATCTTAAATTAAAAGCAACAGAATTATAATTAAGATTTACAAGTCAAATGTTAGATATTCCAAAAGCAAACTGGAACTAATGCGGCACACAAATGCGCACAATACGCATTTGAAAAAAGAGTAAAGCAGCGCAATGATGAGAGAGAGACAGATAAATCACAGGGCTACCAAATGGAATGGAACATGTGTTAAATGATTGAAGCAGATTGACATAGATTTTTAAAAATTATCAGTAATCAATTAGCCAATTAATATATTAGTCAGTCAGTAAGCAGCTGGTAAGTCAATCAGTCAGTCAATCAATCTATCAGTCAATTCAATCAGTCAATCAATTGGTCAGTCACACTATATCAATCAGTCTGTTAATCAATACATTTTAATTATTAGTAAATCAGTTCATCACTAACGTACATCACTTGATCAGCCAGTCAATCACTCAATCATTAGTGCCCAGACAATCAGTTGGTGATTCAGTACATCAGTACATCACTTTCTCAGTCAGTCAACCATTCAAACATCAGCCCTCAAATAGTCAGTTAGTCGGTTAACCATTCTATCAGTGAGTCTGTCAATCAATCAAGCAGCTTATCTGCACATCAGTCAATCACTAACTCTGTCAGTCAATCAATTAGTCCGTCCTCAGATATTCAGTTGTTCGGTTGGCCATTCTATTCGCCAGTCTGTCAGTCACTCAATCAGCTTATCAATTAGTGATTCATTACATTACATACAGTCAATCTTTTACTCAGTCAGTCAATCACTCAATCATTAGTGGCCAGACAGTTAATGATCCATTTAATCAATCAGTCAGCTATCACTCAATCATCAGTCCTCGGACAGTCAGTCAGTTAGCCAATCAATCCTTCGGTCAGTCACTGAGTCAGTCAGTCAATCAGTCTATCAATCAGTTACCCAATCAGCTTGTGAGTCCACATTTATTAAGTCTATCAGTTATTTTGTTTGTCAATCAGTCACTCTATCACTCAGTCAGTCAATCAGTCAATCAGTAAGTTAGTCGCTCAATCAGTTACACAATCAGTTTGTAAGTCCACATTTATTAAGCCAATCTACCAGTCTATCAAACAGATTATCTGTCAGTCAATCGGTCAATCTGTCAATCACTCGCTCACTCAATCACTCATTCAGTCAATCAATCTGTCAGTTGGTCAGCATATGGCATACATGATGATATGCATATAGAGATATATAACTAATTTAAGGTATAACGAGCTAGTCCGTGGCTTAGTGGGTTGGGTTGGGTTGGGGGTGGTGGGAGGGGTTTGAGGCGTGGGCGTGGCTGTGGGTTACAGGTCGCAACTAACATGACAAATTCAGTTATTTTGTGCATTCATGTGCCCCACCGCAAGGGCGAAGAGAAATCAGCAAAAATGAAACAACAAAAGGCGAAGCGTCAGTGTACAAAATGTGTACAAGTTGTCCGTCGAGAGGGGGGGGGGAGAGGGGGGATATGTAGGGGCGGGGCAGCGGGGTAGCAGCGGGCAAGTGAAGCAACGGCAGCTCGTACGTGATTTGTTTGCCAAATTGTGGCAAATGTGTGTGGCGCTCGCGCGAGTGTGTGTGTGTGTGTGTGCCGCTAATTGAGTTGTTGCTGCCACACACACACACACACACACACACACACACACACACACACACACACACACACACACACACACACACACACACACACATGCGCACGCACAGCACATTCCCCAAGCAGTCACGCGCCTTCCGCCTCGCGCCTCACTTCCGCCCTTTGGTTTATTGAGTTTGCATGACCCTAATTTAAAGATGATTTAAAATTCCCGCAGCGAAATTAACCAAAATGTTCGATCAGCTCAGAAGCTCAGCTGCTGCACTGGAGTCAATACCTTTTCCCCAGTCAAGGGAGTGAGGGAGGGAGGGGGGGGAGGTCTGCTCGCTAATGCGGGGCATTTATCATGCAGCTGGGCGAGTGGCGCCAGGCAACCGCCGGCAACTGGATGCGCTAATGGTCGCCACTTGGACCAACATAAATTATGTTTAATCAGCGGCAGCAACAAAAGAGAGAGAGAGAGAGAGAGAGAGACAAGCAACAACAAATGCTGTAAATCCTTTAATCGCCAGCACCAGCTAAGCAAACAGCTTTGAAAGCGGCCACAGATACAAATGCATCCATCAGATACACGAGCGGCAGCAGCTGCAGGATAAGCAGCGAATGATGATGCTACACTGAGAGAAACGACAAGCAAGCAAGAGCACGGCCCGATGCCCAAAAAGACAAGCTTCCTTTGATCTATATGCAGAATGCAGTCTTGATTAACTTCGGATTACATAGTCCGATCGTTATGAAAATTGCACAGCGCTTAAATCTGTCTATCTATCTATCCAAAATGTGAAATATTAATGTATGTACATATGCCATGCAAGAATCTACACAGCAAATTTGGGGTATTTAGCTCTTAGAATCTTGGAGTTATGCTCAAAAACCCTAACTCAAAATCGATATTTATCGATAATGTGCCAAATGAAAGCAGTTATCGAAATAATGTAAAGACCACGTGCTACTTTTGGAATAGATAAATATACACATAGATTTTCCTAACTCTAGCTTTTCTATTTATCGAGCTGAAATTTGGGGTATTTAGCTCTTAGAATCTTCGAGTTATGCTCAAAATCGATATTTATCGATAATGTGCCAAATGAAAGCAGTTATCGAAATAATGTAAAGACCACGTGCTACTTTTGGAATAGATGAATATACACATCGATTTTCTTAGCTCTAGCTTTTGTATTTATCGAGCTGTACATAAAGAACAACCTACCCTATTTACAGCGGGAGTGCGGGGTATATTTGGCAATGCGTTTTGGTGAAAATTTAAACTCTACAAAATGGTATATTTGGGCTTATATGAGTCTGTTAAGAGGAGAAAACGAGCACCTAAAAAAAGGCTAAATTATCAACTTTGACACGCCCCTTTTTGGTATTGCTTTTGGGGGCGGGGATGGAGTAGTCAGCGAGAGCATTGCAGCTGCAGCTGCTGCATATTCATGTTGAGCAGGGCTTAACGTGGGACAACAGCGTGATTTGTCCGGCGGCTTATCGATCTGCGACTAGAGAGAGAGAGAGAGAGATAGCGGGAGAGAGAGAGAAGAAGAAGAGGAAACGGAAGCGGAAGTGGAGGAGGAGAAGCAGCATCATATGCCCTGTCAACGCGGCACGTCAATCACGAGCAGAGCGAAACACTTTAGCCATAAGGAACAGGACAGGCCCCCCCTCCGCCCCCCCGCCCCCTCCGCCCCTTCCTCCATCAACGTCTTTCAACTTGGGCACATTAAACTAAGCTGGCAGCGAAATGGCGCACTAAGTGGCGGACCAGCCGCCCGTAGCCAGTGTTGCCAGCTGTCGCTGCAAAATAAAAGCAAGAGAAAAACAGACGAAAGAAAGCTAAAAACAGCTCAAAAAATAGCTAAATATAGTTGAACACAAATTGCCAGGGTTGCCAGCTGTGCGCAAAAAAGCCAAAGAGCTGCCACCTTTTGTGCTTTGGCAGGGCTGGTCACACATTTTACCCAATATAAAGCTACAGATCTGGAATTTTTATCTTGATCATCTTAAGGCACTTTTTCACAGATGAATTCTAGCTAAATTTGTGCAAGTCAATAGATGACATAAGTGTAACATTATCGCTAGGCATAAACAGGGTTGCTTTTACTTGTTACAGAGTTGCCACATCACGCAAATAAAGGAAACAAAAAGGAGAAAGGAGAAAGAAAGAAGGGAAGCTTGATGAAAATATCTCTGGAAAACAGAATAAAACTAATTTTACGAACGATTCATCCTATAAAGCTATATAATATAGTCGTGAGATCTTGACAAGATTTGGCTCCTATATAGGCAACATAGTTTAAGAAGTAAATGTCGATTAAGGTCAAGAGTTTTTGTTAAGCAAAAGAGGATTTAAATTCGAGAACCTACTTTTCGAGCGATCGTTCCTATGTCAGCTACATGATATAGTGCTCCGATCAGGTCCGACCTATATACTGCCCGCAACAGAAAGACAAACCTGTGCGAAACTGAGAAAGAAAGAGACAGAAGGACAGTCTGACCTGGCTATAATGACTCGCCTGTTGATGCTGATCAAGAATATATATACTTCTCCTCTTCTATGTGTTAGAGAGATATTTATAACTTCCTCTACAAGGGCATAAAGAGAAATGCACGTGTTAACCTTTCGCTGAGTACCGCTAAAACTAGCCAAATTTAGCTACAAAAAAGCTGAGCTCGCCGCACTGTTCGCCAACTCTTCCAGCAACCAGCGTATCCGCTGATGGAAGCTTGAGCTGAGCTACGTGCTGTGGCCCAAGCCCATGTTTGTGTGTGTTGGTGTGTGTGTGTTGGTGTGTGTGTGTGTGTGTGTGTTGGTGTGTGTGGTGGTGTGTGCGTGTGCCTGCTTAAGCGAGCGGGCCATAAGCACAGTACTTGGCTCACTTAACGCAGTGTCTGGCCAAAATGTGTTTACAATTTGCTGCATTTCGAGGGCTGCCGCAAAGTATGCAACACTTTTGCAACATTTTTGCAACACTGGTTATCAGCCCCAAAGACGAGGCACACGCCGCCATTTCAAGTGGCCGCACAATCCCCTCTCACAATGGTGGGCGTGGCAGAGGCAGAGACAAAGCCAAGCGAAGCCAGGAAAATCGCCTTGGAAACTAAGAATTTCACTCATAAATAAAAATGTTGTTGCGATTCGCAGAAAAGCCCGAACATAATTTACTTGAGAACTTGAGAGCGCACAAGCCAACAACAAATATAAGTAAATAAACGTTAGGAAAAACACAATTTCAGGTTTTCAGCTTGAAGCCGGCTTCGACTACGCCAGCCAAGTACAATTAAGCCGGATGAAAGCTTTCAAGTGCTGTCAGAGCTATTTCTGTGGCCCTGCGGAAAGAAGACAACGCGGAACCGAAGCTGTATACATGATTGTCTGACTGATTGATTGACTGACTGACTGACTGATTGACTGACTGATCGACTTACTGACTGACTGATTGACTGACTGACTGACTGATCGACTAACTGACTGACTGACTGACTGACTGATTGATCGACTGACTGACTGACTGATCGACTGACTGACTGACTGACTGATTGACTGACTGACTGACTGATTGACTGACTGACTGATTGTTAACCTGCAATTACTTTATGTTCTGGAGGCGCAGTTCCACCCGCAAGTGTGGAATAATCGCAAAAAATGGTTGTCTTCAACTTAATTACTCACCATCCGATCGGCTTTAAACTCACTTCCTCTTTGTGAAAATTCATCTAATATGTGTTTCACACTTCTCGGAGAATCCATTCCTCCTTGGTGGAAATGGGGCTCAAAGATTTCGTGGGTCAAGTTGTGGGTTCAAATTAATTTCGCAGCTTCCAAGCTTGCTCGGTGAAAAAAAGCACTTTAAAGATTTCCTTGGCGTAGTTCTAAGTTTTGTTCGACCTGCTTCAAACTTATTTTTCAATTCAATTTTCAGTGCTGCATAAGAACTTAATAAATACGTGCTTTAGGGACTTTTTAAATTCCACGCACAAATGTGGAAATTTGGCGGAAAATGTATGAAAGTTATTTAATTACCATGCGATCGGCTTCAAAATCATATTATCGCTTTAAGCTTTTATTAAAAGCTCATGAGTCGTTTTAAATCTTAATGAGCTTATCTTATGCATAAAGCTTAAGCAATCAAATCTCTTGATAAAATAGCTGCTCAGATGGAAGCTTAAGTTGTTACTAAAAGCTCCTTGAAAAGTTTTAATTAAAAGCTCATTAATTTTGCTTAAGGCCCATTAATGCTTATCTTATGCTTAAAGCTTAAGAGAGCAACACATTTAAATCTAGGTACAAGTTTTTATTAAAAGCCTCTCTTCAAGCTTTAATGTGCTTTTATTAAAAGCTCATCAGTTCCGCGTAAAGCTAATTAATGCTTACTTTTAACTGAAACTTGCATCGCGTATTTACTTTCCATTTCAATGAGCTTTAAGCAGGTGTTAAGGAGTCTTTAAGCAAGCTTTAAGCTTGTTTATAAGCTTTGAAATAAAGCTACTAAAATCTGAAGGCGATATTTATTTTTGACTAAGTTTCAGCTTATGAGCTTTAAGCTAAGCATCATTTGGGGCCACACTCTAAAGCCAATTTAAGCTTCATTAAAGCTTAAGTGAGCTTTAACTTAAAGAAAATTAAATTATCAGTCAGACATCGAGCGGTGCAGGCATGTTTTTTGGTTCTGACTCGCGGCCTTAACTTCTGCCTGCTTCTCGACGAGATTCTCGCCATACTCTCTCAACACTCGGGTATCTGTTGGAACACAATCAGTTTGTCTTCCAGTTGTCCCCTTCGGACCGATTTCATGGCGCAATTTATGGAACGCTTTTGGCCTTTTGGCGCTGTGCCGCATTTCTTTTTTCCAGGTTTTTATTTTTCATATATTTTTTCTATTATTTTTTCGTTTCCATTTTGTTGTTGTTGTTGTTTTCGTTTTCGTTTTGTTTTGGCTTTTGCCAGCGTTATCTTTTGCGTAGATTCGCTGGCAGGCCAAACAGAAATATGAATTTATACCATTTTTTAGTTGCTTTCAATGTTGTTGTTGCCGTTGTTTGCACTCGCAAATTCCTGGAATACAACGTAATTTATAGCTGCGAGTCGGGCGCCAAGGCTTCACCCGAACAAAAGCGGCAGCAGGAGCAAGCGAGACGGGAGACGGGAAACGGGAGACGTGAGACCAAGAGAGAGAATGGAGGAGAAACGCAAATTCGGGATGACAGTGGGTTAGATGCCGGGCAACTTTAGTAGGACGCTTTTAATTACGGTTGATTTATTTATTGCGCATACGCTTCGTATGCAGGTGCAGCAGCAGCAGCAGCAGCAGCGGCAGCTGCTAAGGACAGTGGCTAATTTCTACAATGGACAAAGTCACAAGCAATTAATTGTCATTAAAATTGGAGGAACGATAAAGAAAGAATGCAATAAGCCGCCAGCTGGAGCTTGTTTAGCAAGTCGCCGCTCAAAGTGTAATTAAATTTAAATTGCTAGTGCCAGTCGCAGGGGCAGCAACCACAGGCGGCGATACAGTCAGCATTGGGCGCCTGACTAAGCGGCAGCGATGATGGGGCCGGCACCAAAATAAGCACAATTGAGAAGCCGAGAAACAGCTGCAGCTGAGTCAGCGAATTGGGTCTTGGCGCTGCACGAATCCAGCGGGTGCCAGTTCTGTGCCCAACATTGTCGCAGCATGAGCACCAGCACCAGCGCCAGCGCCAGTGCGAGACCAACCAGCAGCGATGTAGCCGAGCAGTGTGCCCGCCATGTGCTGCACGAGCTGATCAGCACGGAGCAACAGTATGTTGAGGATCTGGTCAGTGGCATTGAGCGCTACAGCCACATATTCAGTCCGCTGGCGTCGCTGCCCGTCGGCCTGGTGGGTCAGCAGCATGTCCTGCTGCCGTATGTCACACAGATTGCCAAACTGCACAGATATAGACTGTTGCCGCTGATGCTGCAGCATCGCAATCAGCTGGAGCTGCTCTTTGAGCGTTGGTATGCGCTCATCGATCAAGATTTTTTCAATTGTTATGTGCTCTTTGCGGCCAGCCAGCGCACCAGTCTGCAGCTCTATCACAAGCATGAGCTCTATTTTAAGGTAAGCAAAAACTCGAAAAGAAACATGCGGGTCCTTTGTGTTCTATTTCTTAACTGCCTTATCAGCAAACTAAGCAAATAGCGAATCACAAGTGAGCTTGCAATCTATGGCTCACTCATGTGCCCTATGACACTTGGGCAGGAGCGAGACAGCAATACACTGATCGCTCAACTTTCCCTGCACTTGCACTTGCCTCGACCTAAAATGGCCGTCAAAAAGTATTTCTCACTCGCCTGCTCTCACTACGCTGCAAACGCACAAGCGAGAGAGCCATACAATGACAGCTGAGCTCTAGCAGAAGCTTATTGAGGCGAATCTTTCATATATGGCGAATTGAAGCACGCAACCTACATGCGTTAGCAAAAGCGAGAGAGCGCATGCACTTGTACTTGCAATATCATAACAAAACGCTTTGAGGCGAATCTTTGACATAAGGCGAATTGAAGCCTTCAGCCTGCTGGCGCCAGCAAAGGCGAGAGAGTGCAAACACTTGCGCTTGCAATATCATACGTATGCGAACTGAGGCGAATCTTCGACACATGGCGAATCGAAGGCTGCAACCTTTTAGCGCTCGCAAGAGAGCGAACACACTTTCAATATCATAACAAAGCGTGTTAAGGCGAATCTTCGACACAAGGCGAATTGAAGCACGCAACCTACTTGCGCTCGCAAGAAACCGAACACACTGCAATATCATAACAAAACGCTTTGGGGCGAATCTTTGACACAAGGCGAATTGAAGCCTTCAGCCTGCAGGCGAGAGAACGCACACACTTGCAGTATCATACGTACGCGAACTGGGGCAAATCTTCGACATATGGCGAATCGAAGCACGCAACCTTTTTGCGCTCGCGATAGAGCGAACACACTTTCAATATCATAACAAAGCGTGTTAAGGCGAATCTTCGACACAAGGCGAATTGAAGCACGCAACCTTTCTGCGCTCGCGAGAGAGCGAACACACTTGTAATATCAAAACAAAAGCGCATTGAGGCGAATCTTTAATACATGGCGAATTTAAAGATGATATATGCTGCCTGCTCACTCACACCTTGAGGCCTGGTCTCGAATAAGAGAGCGAAAAATGGCCGGTCGTTAACATTATCACAGCCACATGCATTTTTCTCGCTCGCACTAATTTGATTGTTTGGGCACAATGGAATCCATAAAATCAAACATGGGCGTTAGCAATGGCGTCGCTAACCTTTTGTAATGGCTGCCTGCTATTTTTAGCCCAAGAAGAAGAAGCAGAAGAAGCTGACAATTGTGTGGGCAATTTACAGCAAAACAATTTGTTATGAGTAAATATTTGAGCATGTTTAAAAATGGCTGCCTTGACTTGCCACATTTTGTTTTCCATTTTAAATGCATTTACAATTAAATTGCTTTATATTCATATTCAATTAGAGTTGAATTTGTTTTGCCTAACATTTATAACTGCATAACTGTGAATAACTATACAATATTGCATATTCAATTAGAAATATGCCCGAAAATGCTTCTAAGCAAATTATGCTTTTGTTAAGCTTAATTTAGTTTTGTTTACGATTCGCTTAGCTATGATTCGGTTAAGGGTTCGATTTCTGCTAAAATCATACTTGAAATTCATGCATGCATCATATACAAATTTATAGCGGTTTTATTTGTTTCTCATTAGCAGCGTCTGCAAATCACGCTGGGTGATCCGCTGGGCATACGCAGCTTCCTGATGAAGCCCGTGCAGCGTGTGACCAAATATCCGCTGCTGCTGAGTAGATTCATCCAGGCATTCTACGAGCACCGCCAGCTGATCTCGAAGCGCGTCTTCGAGGTGGCCTGCCGCCTGGAGACGCGACTGCGCGAGCTCCTGGAGCGCGCCAATCAGTCGGACCAGCTGAATGATATCAAGCACTTCAATGCGGTACGTCTCCTGCCCCTGCCCATGCTGACTTAGAAAAGCTCTGCCATCTGTGTCGTCTTACAGTTCAGCATACTCAACGAGGCGAGCTTCATTACGGTGGGCGAGTTCCAGCTGAACGACGGTCGGCTGCGGCGCAGCTATAGCTGCAAATTGTTTGCATTCAACACCTGCCTCATCTACACGGAGTCAAAGGGACGCAAGCAGCTGCTGCGCGGCAATTTCCTGCTGCCCGACGTCTGCTTTGTGGCCCTGTCCAAGTCCTTTATATTGTGCAACAAGCAGCGCGAATGCGAGTTCCTTTGCCAGCCGGCCGTGCTCCAGAAATGGGAGACGATAGTTCGCCAGCTGCTCGACCAGCTGGCCGACGCCGAGGAGGCGGAGGCGGAGGCGTGCCAAACCGTCTGCGCCAGCGGACAGCAGCAGCAGCAGCAGCCGCAGCAGCAGCAGCAGCTGGCGGCAGAGCGCGATGCCATCAGTCGCACCACCTGGTACGCCCCGCACTGACCAAGCCACAAGCTACGATTCTCTCTCTCTCTCTCTCCCTCTCTCGAATTGTGATATGTGCTTTAGTTTGAGCTGCATCGAATCGGACAACAAAAGCGGACTTACGAACGACAACAAATAAAAGCGCTCAAGTAAAGTTTTAATAAAACTTTAAAAAAAAAATATATATATATATGTATATATTTGATGGCATAAATCAAAGGACTATGTAAATAACAGCGCGCTTCCCCGCGGCGCTCTGCACAAAAGGCTTTTAAAATATTTAAAATATTACCTAACGACAGCTACACGATGCAACAAAAATATGAAAAAAAGGAAAGAGAGCGTTCTAGTCGGGACTCGCCGCACTGGAAGATACTCTAAAGCACGCGCCGAGCTGCCATGTTTGCCCCAGACCATGCTTGGATAATATATTCTATAGTAACTCTGCCTTTTGTGGTCGAATCTTTATGAAATTTTCAGGAAATAAATATGACAGCAGAAAATGTGTAAATACCAAAGCCCAGGACAATGCCTTCTGTTTGCAATTATTTACGCAGCTATTCAAAATATGATAAAAAAAAGTGAGGCACACTATACGAGAGGCTACATTTCAAATTTGGTGGCTCTAGCTCTTATAAGCTACGAGATATGCTCAAAAGACAGCACAGCGATAACGATAATTATCGATTTCACAGAAAAGCTTTGCAAGCTTTGAGCGATTCCTTGTCTTGGAAGCTTCTTCTTACACACACGCACACACACACACACAGTACATTATTGGCAGTAGGGGAGTTCTGTAGTTCACAAGAATTGTTCATCGTCTGCTTGTAGTTAATAATATGCTGAGTCTTTGAAGAGTCATTTGTTGACCTGCAACCGCATATGGCAGCAACTAGTATTAAGTTCTCGCCGGCGATTGATGTTCGTGGCTGTTGTTGGTTATTGAACCCATTGAAACGGTGTGCGAGGGTCGTTTGGTTTTGCGCCAACGTATGCAACAAAGGGCAGCAGGCGTCTGTCTGAGGGCGGGAAATGGGTAACAACCAAAGCGAGAGACTTAAATTTTGATAGATTTACTCTCGTAGATCATATGCATAAGGAGCTCAAGGAATATTTGCCATATTTCCTTCTATTTTAATAGTATCGATAAGTATCGATTTTGAAATATGGTTTTTTTGGGCTTAACTCGAACTTTATCAGCTACAATAGCCAAATTTGGTATGTGGCTGCTTTTATAGTAGAAATCGATGAAAAGTATTTCACTTTTTGGCTATCTCCAGACACTCCCCAAAAAAGTGCAAAAAATATGCATTTTTTTAGGCTAGATCCTTGCGCTTTGGTATACGCACATGTTTTTCAATTATGATGAAGCGCTGAAAATATCATAAAGATCGCACAGCAAATAACCAAGTTATGGGAGAACATATTTCGCATAATGTGTGGGAAGAAGGCAAGAGAAGATTTGCCTGAAGAGAAGGCAGCTGGACTGCGTGTAGGCTGTAGCTTGGCTTGGGTCTAGGGTATCTTCTAGTCGGGTACTCACGACTCGAACAGCTTTACTTCTTGCCGTTGTGTTTGTGCTTGTTGTGCGCAAAATCCCAATAATTGCGCCCTGAAGCTGTGACAAACACACACGCACCCCGCTGCTAAATGGCTACACGTTTAACTACAAGCTGCGTGTGTGTGTGTGCGTGTGTGTGCGTGTGTGTGTGCGTGTGTGTGTGCGTGTGCCGTGTTATTCGATGAATTGATTTATGTGCTTGTTTGTCAGTTGACCTGCAGCTTGTGCATAAATTTCGAATAGCTCATACGCAACGTTGTGCGGACCACTAATACACATGTCCAAAGTTTGCAGCCATGCTGTGGGCTATACATATGTAAAGGAGTCGGATAAGTTGGGCGGCAAGGGGGCAGCAAGTGGGCGGAGGGGGGCTGGGCCGGGCAAGAAGGTGCTGCCTGACATTGCCCTGCAGATTGTTTCGACAAGTTTTCATGTCGCCTGCCACCGAAAACTTTGCCCGGCATCTTCATAAATATTTTGAGTTGTTGTCTAACGATACGCAGCGAAGCGGCAACAACAACTAGCAAGAACAAGCAGAGTAGCCGAGGAGGAAGAAGATGAAGAAGCAGCACTGGCAGCAGCAGAACAAGCTAAGAACAAACAACAAGTATGTTCAACTATTTTAAGCGCGCTTAAAAGCCTTGAAACAAAATATATTTCGTTTAGTATTTAGTTCCAGTCAAAAGTAAGCGGCACAAGTAATAGAAGACTACACATAGCCGAACAGGCAGATACCCTCTAAAAACATTGTGCGCCTTGCAGCATGTAAAAATTGAATTTCAATTAAGTTTTCATCTTTAAAAAGAAAACAAAACAAATTTTGAGAATAAAAACAAACTAATTAAAGAAATATAATGTATAAAAATGGCAAATTGTAGCTGGATTTGAACCGGCAACTTCACGCTTGTTGGTTCGATGGAAGCTCATTTTGTTACCTTGATAAGACACATTTATGCGATTGCGTTCTATTTGATGATTTCCATACAAACTTTGCCCACTTTTGATAGAAAACCTATCGTTCAGTTAAGATCTTAAATATATAATTATATATTGCATAAGTTTTGACAACTTCATGTTAACAAAATATGATGAAGTCTTTCGATAAAGTAGCTTAAATTGCCGTTGATTATATACCCTACTTGGTTAGACATTTAAAATGGTTGCAGGGTATCAAAATAACTTACAACTTGTGCCTTTTGGGGATTTCCTGTTTGAAAACAGTTTCTTTAACTTTGGCCCAAACCACTTCCGGCTGATCTTAGCTGGCAATTGGCTAATGAACTGTGCCAGCATATGCTAGAGATTTCCTATGAAGGAAACTTGGTAGATTAGTTGTCTGTAGTGACCTACTTATATAGGCAAGTCGGTAAGTCAATAAGTCGGTCAATCAGTCTGTTAGTCAGTCAGTCAATCAGTCAGTTAGTCAATCAGTCAGTCAGCTAGTGAGTCAATTAATAAGTCAGGCAGTCACTCTATCAATCGATCAGCCAGTCAATTTGTCAATCAGTCAGTCCGTCAAGCAACCTATCAGTAGGTCGGTTAGTTAATTCGTCTATCAGAGAGTCAGTCAATCAATCAATCAAAATCACAGTTAGTCAATCGATAAGTTGTCACTCACTTAATCGGCTTGTCACTTAGTCAGTCAAGCAGACAGTCGATCAATCAGTCAGTCAGTCATTCACTCAATCAATTAATCAGTCAGTTAGTTAGTCAATCAATATATCAATCAATCAGCCACTTGCGCAATCAGTCTGTCAGCCAGGCCGTCATGCAGACAATCAATCAATCAGTTAGTCACTGTGTTAATCAATCAAACAGTCAGTCAATCAAGCAATCAATTCGTTAATCAATCGACTATCAGGGAGTCAAACGATGAGACTCCCCATCACTCACTCAATCAGTCAATCAACCAGTCAGAAACTCATTCAATCAGTTAGTCAAACGATAAGTAAGTCTATCATACAGTCAATCAGTTAGTCAATCAGTCAATCAGGACCAAATTTTATAGAGATAATTATACAAAATATCATAATCGAAAACTGCGCACTGCCATTTCACATGGATATGAAACATCAATAAGAAAATATTAAAATTCGATGCAGGGACAAGAGAAGGGCTTAAAAATATTTACGTAATCGAAACGTAAGTGACCATGGAGGTGAAGTGTGCCTATCGATTAGTTGACTGTAGAAATCGAAGCTTCTGTAAATTGACAGACCGAAGGAGTCTAAAATTATAAATGGCAGATTTAAATGGAATTAAAGCGGACAAGATAGTCAACAGCAACCTTGGCAACGATTAAATTAACCAAAGCTTAAATGCAAGTGACCATGGAGGACTAGGCGAAATGATTGAATGACAGACTGACTGGAGTAGTACAGGCTGTCCCGCTGTGCGAATCTGACGGCATGTCGTTTAAACAATAACAACAAAAGGGCTGCTGCTGCTGCTGGCAAACAGAAACAAGCCGAAGCAGAGCACCAAATGAAAATCGCACAACAATTTTCCATTTCCATTTTCATTTCGTCGCTATCCCGCTGGGAAATGCGCTGTTCTTGTTCTTCTCGTTCCTGTCGTTGTTGTTGCTGCGACAAACAGCGAGCGGTCCAAGCACAAAGCTCGCCCCGCTCGCCCCGCTCCTCCCCCCTGACTCTACCTGTACTCGCCGTCTTGTTCAACAGCAAAACT
The DNA here is from genome assembly GCA_035045355.1 of Drosophila lacicola. Classification (NCBI taxonomy): domain Eukaryota; kingdom Metazoa; phylum Arthropoda; class Insecta; order Diptera; family Drosophilidae; genus Drosophila; species Drosophila lacicola. Next base: position 2,454,717 of record JAWNPB010000148.1, on the reverse strand, counting down.
TGGCGCTTCACTCAAAGTAATGATGACTTCTTGCTGTTGGTCAATGAGTCCGTGTGTGTGCGAGTGTGTGTGTGTGTACTTGAGTGTGAGCCAATATAGGATTCACTATGGCAACACAGGCTACAGAGAGAGAGAGAGAGAGAGAGCGCAACAGCAATGCGGATTTAAGTGTTATCGATAAATTATCGATAAATCTTATAGCTTCTATTGAGCAACTTTAATCAGTGATTGATTTTGTTAAGACTCTAAGTTGCATTTAAGCCAAATTCAAAATGTTATACAGCCAGTTGCCATTAAAGCCTCATAGAGGGATTTATCGATAACTTTTAATTGAGCATTTATCAATTAAAATGCTTAACATTATCGTTGCAACTGAATTGTTCACAATCATTTTGCGCAAGAGCTGCAATATTTGGGAGCTATATAAGGGTGATATAATTATAATTAATTATCGATTAATTGATATCGATAAATGGTTATCGATAATTTATCGTTACAGTTAGCTTCGTTAAAGACTACAAACAAAATGCACGCCCAATTAAAGTAGATCTTCAACTCGCCAGTTATTGATATGATATGATTGAGACAATCGATAAATTATAATAGTCGAAATGTGTCTGGCATCGATAAACATATCGTTACAGTTGTCAAGTATTCGCTAATCTGTATATGCTACTATTTATGCAGAGTTAACAGAAGCATAAGCGTAAGTTGTGCTGAGCTCTCGTTCGCTCAGTTATTTATCGCTGGAAATCGATAAATTTATCGTTGTAACTGGCTCAGCTCATGCTCCACTTCAGCGCGATCTATTTAAGGCGCTGGCTTTTCCAGCTCGTTAATCAACCATAATAACACACAGCCCACCGAAAGGCTGCGCACCGTTACCCAATCTCCAAGACTCCACCGTGCACGCCTTCTCCGCTGTCAAGCGTCCCTCAGCCCGAGCCCAAGCCCCCCCATCGCTCGTTGGCTAACCAAGTGTAATGCACAGTACACAACATGCAAAAAGTTACACGCGAGGCGCCAGCCAGCAAAAAAGTAACAAGCAAGCAAGCACAAGTCCTGACTAGGCGATACCCTGTACACTCGAATTGACCTTAGCACACACACACTCAAGCTTATGCTGCTTCTTCCCTTAGACTCACACTATGTGAAATGGCTTTTTGAATAAATTCGGTGCTAGTGGTCCGATCTTTAGAGGCTCAAATAAGGCACGCCACGCTCTAGCTTTGAGATTTTTTCAATTAAGTACAGATCGGAAAAGAAGGGATATCTAAAAAGTGTAGAATTTATAGCTAGCGTATGCTAAACACGCATCTAAATAGAAACTTTGCCAGCTGTTAAAGTCTTCGAGTTATCTGACCTAAATTCGATATACATATATCGATACCGAAGAAAATGGAATAAGATTGAATGAGGATAGTTATGGTTAAGAATCGCTTAGTATCGTTGATCAACAACAAATATGCAGCACAACATGTTACAAACCCAGACTATAAACGTAAATGCCCCATTTACAATAAATATCGATAAGTATCGATACGAAAGAAAATTAAATTAATTAAATTAGATACTAAATGATGGGAATAGTTTACGTCTCAATATGCTGTTCGGCTTGTTACAAACGTGAGCTTCAAATTAACATGTTTATCGATATTTATCGACACGAAAGAGTATTAAATAAGCTCAGTGTTGCTGAACAAGAACAAATTTGATGTTGCTGGGCCAAACGTGAGCTTAAAAAAAAAACGCCTCATTGAAAATGTATATCCATATTTATTGCTACAAACGGGGACTATAAACCAATATGCCCCATTTGAAATGTATATCGATATCTATCGATACGAAAGAAAATTGCATCAGCTGGAATATTGGGTTTCGGTTTTGAGGATCAATAACAAAGAGGCTGCTTGGCGCCCTTAAAATGTTTATACCCCATTTGCAATGTGTACAGGGTATCAGGAGCTGCATACAGCATCAGTGGCACACACACACACACACAGCACACACACGCCAGGCTGATGTCTAAAAGCCAAGCCATGCCCCGTTACCGCCTACCCACCCCCTCGCCTCCCCTCCCCACCCCTCTCCGCCCCCTTGCCACGCCCCTTGCTGCAAGTTGTTGCAAGTGAACACGGTAGATTTGCCACTTTCAAAACCAGCAACAAAACGCATAAATGTGCCACACACAGGGCACGAGTGTGCGTCTCCCTCGCTCTCGCTCTCGCTCTCTCTCTATCTATCTCTCTCTCTATCTATCTCTCTCTCTCTCTATCTGCGTCCGTCTCGCTCGGGCTGTGAGTACTTTTGGCCTTGCTTGCACCCGTGGGGCCAACTTCAATTCAAAGCGAACAAACTAATTTCCTATGCAAATTGAATGGCAGTCAAGTGTGCGAAGTTCGAGATACATTTGCAGACTGCAGCGCCAAATGCTTTTAAAAACAAACCCTATCCCCCTTCCTCACCCTCTCACCCCTCCCCCTCCTCCTTCTCATCATTGCCCCTGTCAATTCCCTCACGTGTGGCCCGAAAACTGTGTCAGTTTAAGTCGAAAGCCGCCGCCCCGCCCCGTCCCGCACCTTCTCCAACAGCTTCAGCTTCAGCTCCTCCCTTCCTCCCTTCCTCCACCTCCACCTCCACCTCCCCCTCCTCCCCTGCCTTCCTGTGTGCCTCTGCGCTGTGCTGCTGCCTTGGCTATATAATTTACTTTTCATTTTAATTACTAAGTGGTTTGTGCAAATTAATTGCCACCCGCACTCGAATCCGTGTATTCACATGCACATCCGCATCCATATCCGCATATCCGCATCCTCAGCCTGGCATAACAACAATGCAATTGCTATTGTCACGGGGCGTCAGGAGTATAGCAAATATTTGACTGCAAATTAGTGGAGCACGTGCGGAATTTTTCATTCTCCATTTTTCATTCTCAATTTTTCATTTTTCGTTTTCATTTTTTTTTTGCTTTGTTCGATATTTGCATTTTGCCGAAAATCAAACAATGCAACTCGACAGCGATATCAATGCAGGTAAATGGAAAATTGCTAAAAAAAAAAAAAACGGCGGCCGCGGGGGGCGTGGCATATATGTAGATATAGGGCGCAGGGTATGTACATATATGGAAAACGCATCTGGACAATTGATATGCATATGGAAATGCAAGTGAAATCTGCATCGGCAAATACATAAACATCAGAAATAACGCGGCGCGACTAGCGAAATGTCCTCGAGCGAGTGTTTGATATCACACTTGATTGGACAGTTAACCCAGGTAACTCAGGTAACCTCGGGCAGGTGTTCAGCTTTAGAGCTTCATATTAAATTTACCAGCATTAGCTCGAAAAGTTCTCGATTAAATGTTGCCTGCAAATTGGCTTGCAATTAGACAATTTTGTTGCCCAGTTTTTATTAATTTGTGGCAAGCAATTAAATGGGCTAAAGCTGCGAGAGGTAGGAGAGAGAAATATGCTGCAAATGAAAGTTGACAGCCTTTCTGTATATATTCATTTGTATAAGACGCAGACACATGCTTAATTAGCTAGCTGAAGCGCTCTGAAAGGGACTTATAAAAGTTAAAGGAGCTTATGAAATTTGTAAAAGCAAAGGTTGTGTAAACTTTTTTTACAAAATGCGTGCAACAGCCAAAGGGCGGCTTCAGTCTGAGCGTTGAACTAGCAAGCGTGAGGTCGCTGGTTCAAAGTGGACAAATTGTTGATAGCTGCTTATTTAATTTGTGAGAGGGAAAGCAACAATTTAAGTAAAGTGCAAAAATAATCGCAATGATAATCAAAAGTTTTCCTTGCATTTCTTTTGTTTTGCTTGGGCAAGGTTTATCTTAACAGCGCAATTTCTTTCAGTGTACGTATGTATAAGGAATTTACTTTCTTTATATAGCAAATCGATTTGATGCCATTCAAATTCAAAGCAGAAAGCGCAAAAAAAATAAGAGAAATTTAATGCATTTTATTGGCGAGAGAAGACATTAAAGCGCGCCGGGCAGAAGCATTTATCATGTAGGCTGTGGGCTGTGGGCTGTGGTCAGGAGGGGATGGGTGGGCGTGGCAGCACTTAAAAATTCCCAACAGATAAGACCCGGCTGACAAGTAGCGTGATGCGTGGCCGGCGTAAAAATGAAACTCATTCGTCATACGAGAGCGGGCAGAGCGAAAGTCGAGACCGGACCCAAAAAACCAAGTCCAGACCAGGAGAAGGACGAGGGACGACGGACGAGGGACGCGGGGTAGACACGCACGTGCGTGGAGAGACAGCTGCTGTTGCTGCAACTATGGCAGCATTTATGATGCTTTGATATATTGAAGTGGCTGACGGGCTCAGACTGAAAGACTGAGCCTGGCAAATGCCGAACCACAACACGACTTGCACGATTTGCATACCCTGGAAGCACGCGTGCGCCCGGGCAGGGTTAGAAGGCGACAGCAACAGCCGCGGCTCGGACAGAAGCTAACTTACTTTAGCCTAACTTTGAAAAAGAAACCATCTTCGAGTCCATAACGACGAGCTAAGGCGATCTAACTGTCTGTCTGTCAATCTGTCCATCTAGCCCATCTCTCCATCTGTCTCATCTGTCCATCTGTCCATCTGTCCATCTATTCCATCTGTCTATCTGTCCATATATTCATCTTTCCATTGTCTATCTGTCTATCTGTCCGTCTATCCATATATACATCTATCCATCTGTCTATCTGTCTATTCATTCATCTTTCCATTCGTCTATTTATCCCATCTGTCCATCTATCCATCTATTCATCTTTCTATCTGTCCATCTATCCCACCTGTCTATCTATCCCATCTGTCTATCTGTCCCATCTGTCTATCTATCCATATATTCATCTTTCCATTCGTCCATCTATCCCATCTGTCCATCTATCCATCTATCAATTTCTTCATCTTTCCATTTGTCCATCTGTCCATCTATCCATATATCCGTCCATCCATCTGTACATCTGTTCATACTTATATTCATCTATCCATTCGTCCATCTATCCATATATTCATCCGACTATGTGCACGCTTCCTTCTCGGCAACTACATAGGCTTGAGACTGCAATTTTATTATTTATATTCATCTAAATATACCAATTGCAATACGAGTTTATTCTTTTTCTCTTTCGATATCTCTCACTTTTTTCATATTCTCGATAAATATCGATTTAAAAAAAAATAGTTTTCAAAGCATAACTCAACGTTAATGAGAGCTGGTAAATCCAAAATCTGCATCTAGGTAATCGTATGGTATAGAATTTAATTATTTGTTTTTCGTTTATCTCTCACTTTTTTCGTAATATCGATAAATATCGATTCTTAAGCAAAGCTCGAAGTTTATGAGAGCTAAATGAACTAAAATAAGTTTCTAGATGATCCTATGGTAAAGACGTGTATTATTTTTGCGATATCTTCTACATTTTTCATGACATCGATAAATGTCGATTTTGAGAATCAGTTTCGTAATCATAACTCGTTACTTCTGAGAGCCTGAATAAACAAAAAAAGTGCTCAAATGGTATAGACATTTATTTTTTTTTCGACATTTGCTCCTTTTTTTTATAATATCGATAAATATCGATTTTGAGATATAATAATTCTAAGCATAAATCGAAGTTTATGAGAGCTGAATGAACCAAAATAGATAACTAGCTACTCGCATGGTCTTGACTTACAAAAAAACCTTTCACCATTTAGATAAGTGGCTAAGAAGAAGCACAATAGCTGTGTGTGTGTGTGTTTTGAGGTATAGAAGGATGTTGATATGCTTGCTAGGCGCTGGACTTAGGGTATATGCTTACAGGGGCTGACAGCGAAAAGTATTTTTCTAAAAGTGGCTTTTACAGGGCATCGGCTAGTCGAGCAGTCGTGAATGGAGTACACCCACTAGCCAATGTAGTCGCCGTTGGCATGACAAACAAGCGCCATCAGTTGACAGTCATGAAATCAAACAACACACACACACACACACACACACACACACACACACACACACACACACACACACACACGCACACGCACCAAGGAGACACACTCCGGAGCAGGTTGTGTACCCTGCCTGGCGGCCTTCCGGCTGGTTTGTCGCCGCTTATGCAGCTCAAATATTTTGGCAACAATTTCGCTCGTTTTGCTGGGTAAATTTACTTTTAGTTATGCGGCCATTTGCAACTAGAAGAAGCAGGAGCAGAAGCAGAAAATTTCGTTGCCGGAAAGCAGCCGGAATCGGAGCTAGGAGTGAATCGGGGCTTGGCAAGCGCGTCTAATTGATTGACGGGACGAGGGTAGCTGCCACTCTGGGCATAATTAAAAGCGCATTTATTTCAATTTTCCACGCTAAAGTGGCCATCGACTCCGTCCGCCCAACCGCTCAGCCGAGCGGGATTGAGGACAGCGTCGCCAAGGCAACAAATCGAAAAAAAAAAATTCAACAAAATATATAAAAATAGAAATAAAACGCTTGACAATCTTCGGCTGCGCGGAACCTGAACAAAGGTCAGCTTGCGAAATGTTTGCCGTACTCCAAATACACTACACTTAACAAAATCGCCATCAAATAAAAGAATGCAAAATGTTAAGTAGTTCGTTTCGTGGTTCGATGAAAGTCGAGTCTCGCGTTTCGATTTGCCAATTCGCAATTCAGAACTCTGAAAACATTTTCGTTTAAGGTTCGTTTTCTTTGAAATAAACAATTGGGATTTCGAATTCGAAACGATTCGAAGTTTAGGAAAATTCCAACCGCAACTGTGGAAAATTCGCGAGTAAACTCAATGAAATATTTTTGTTTGCAGCAAGCTCATTTTTGAAGATTTTTGTAGAAATTAATTTGAGACCTATTTCACATTTTTCGCTAAATCCACGCCGACGGGTGGAAAATGGGTGTTCTAGATTTTGTTTGTGGCTTCAACTGATTGGCTTACAACTAATTTTAAGTGCAAGTAAATATAAAAACTTAAAATATACGTGTTTTTGTTATTTAAGAAATCCACCCTCAACTGCGGAAAATGCGTGGAAAATAATTTTGTTTGCCATTCGATCAGCTTTAGATCAGCCAGGGTATATCTACATATAGCTATTCCTGATTGGGAGACTATAATCGATAGTTCTTTATATAAATAAGTGAAATTCTAAATAGTTAAGCAGTAAAATTCGAACACTCCCGTTTGAATGTTGACTTCATATAGTTAGATATGTTTGATAGATATAGCTAACCGATTCGTTCGAACCAAAAAGCATGCACTTAATTGTGCTCTGAGCAGCAACTGCGACCAGTTTCCTCGGCCCCCAAATCCCATCGAGTAAGTGCAGCAATTGTGTCACGTAATGGACATACTTATCGCAAGAGTATGTACGCGAACAGGCCGAAAACGAAACTCATTTAGAGCCTGTCTCTAATCATAGTGCCCCATTCCAGAAAGTGTTGCCTACATTCAATATGAAAATCAAAATTTGTGCGCACATTTTGATTTCAATTACACACAGTGAGAGGTCGCCCGAATCCGAAATCCACTTCATGCCGCCCCGCCAAATGTAATTGGAGAATGGACTCAAAGAGCCTGCAAACAATTGCGCATTAATCACTTGGCTCAGCCCGAAAAGGAGCCTGCCAGAAGCAGCATTGAGAAGCACTCGATGTTGTCACGGACACTCGAATAACAGCCAGACAGAATTCTGGCGATTGTCCCAACGGACCAGGGGTGTACTGAGGGGAAGGGGGGAAGCGGGGTGGCGGACCGCGTGTAGCTAATTAAATTATAAGGAAATCAAATGTCAAAAAATAGCTTTGAAATAATCCAATTGATGAAAACTTTAGAGAGCGATTCCCACAAAGGGAAACATGTATTTTTTAATCTTTCTATAGCTGATTGATTACTTTTTGATTAATTGATTGACTGATGACTGACTTATGTCTGATTGTCTGACCAATAACTTGATTGTTTGATTCTCTTACTGACTGAATGACTGCGGACTAACCGACTGACTGATTGACTGATAACCGATTGATTGACTGATAACCGATTGATTACTTATTTGGTTAACTGACGAACTGACTGACTGACTCATATCTGAATGTCTGACTGATTGATTGATCTACTGAGTAACCGACTGATTGACCAACTAACTGACTGACACTGATTTTCTGATAGATTGACGGATGACTAACTGACTGACTGAATGACTAACCGACTGATTGACTGATTGACCAACTCACTGACTAATTGATTAACTGACTGATTGACTGGCTGATTGGCTGAATGGCTGATTTGCTGGCATACTGACTGATTGACAAACAGATTGACTGATTGATTAAGAGACTGACTGACAACAGTCTATCTGCTTTGTGGTTTGTTAGGCTGACCGATAATTGACTAACTGTCTGATTGATTGAATGCTTGATTACCTGAGTGATTGATTGATTGACAGATATTGAGTGACTGAGTGCTGACTGGCGTAAGCTTACAGACAGGCAGAAAATGGGTCTGAGAGACTGATAGCTGACTTTCTGACTCGCTGATTGATTGACTGATTGAATTGAACATTTAATTTCTGACAATAGTTACTTGTTGATTGGCTTGGCTTTAAAATATTATTTAAAATTTGAATGTAATCATTAACTGGAGAAGTTTCTAAATGATTTCTAAATGAATAACAACTGCTTCAATTGATAGACAAGCACTTGGGCCCGGCAGCGCCGTCTAATACCAGCTAATAGATGCCTGTTTAAGCATTTATCTAACGCATCAGTGTTCCGTATCTGGGTAGCCAGTGTTAAATCTATGGAGCAGCAAATGCAGCTAGGCAACGGCCAATATAAAGAGCAGAGCGCACAGTCACTAAGCTAGCATCCGTCCCTGTTCCCGTCTCTGTATCCGTCCCCTCTCCCGACCACATGAAGGAGCCTCGTTTGCTGCTTGCTATGCTTTAGAATTTGCTCATAAATAGGTTCAATTATGGCCGGCAAATTGTTAAACAACATTTTCATAATTATCAGCCAAGCAGCCAAGCTGCCAAGCTGCCAAGCAGCTATTCAGTGCAGGACGCAAGTCGCAAGGCTCAAACTCCATCCTTTTGCCATTTCTCTTTTTTCTGCTCTAACGCAACGTTGGCAACCCTAATTGAAAGATATAAAACGTTAGCTCGTTGTTTGGGTTTCAGCATAGGGGTGGGGTCGGTACCGGGGAGAGCGTGAAGGGGAGGGGAGGGGGGGGATTGCAGCCGAGGTCGGGCTGATAATGAGCACAAACTGTGGAACTGTCTTGAAAGTCGTGTCCTGTGTGAAGTTGTTGTCGCTGTATTTCATTAAAGCCAACAAAGCAGAAGAGATTCGAAGCCAACACGACGGCCAGATACCCTGTACCGCAAGGCATTGGCATAACTGCAACTAGAGATGGCCGCAGTCACTTGCGAAACTAAACTCTTAGTGCGCAACCCTAAAAAGTATGCTACACTTTTTTTAAATCTCATTTTTCATTCGTTTCTTCTATTGAAATTTGTGCTTAAGAATTGTTTTCTATTAATTGCTTGTTTTGATATGCTGGAATCTAGTTCTCGAGCTTGCTCGTGCTTTTTGCTCACGCACGAAAAATGCATTTTGCGGCCTGAGCTCGTTTTCCGTTGCCTGCAAGAAAAGCTAGTCCTTATCAAATAACTATCTTATCAAATAACTAAACTAATGAAGTTTTTGGCTTCGAAATTTTTGGAAGCTTTGCCATTGCTGGGCTTGGCTTGCGACATGGGAAGTCTTGCTAGCTAGAAAGTCTTAGTCGGTTTATCTTCGACATATTCGATTCTACTTTATAGATCAGCAAATTATTTGACTATATTTTTTTTATTATTATATTTTATTTAAGAAAAGGAAACTTTTTTAAGATTTAAATTAGTTTTTATTTAATGGCAATTTTCAAAAATTAAGGGAATTATTTTATATATCTTTTATGTTATTTATTATAATTAATTTAACAATTCTTCAACGAAAGCTCAGATGTACAAACATTTTAGACCTTTTTGAGGGCCGTTGAGTGGAGCTTGAAATAAATGTTGCGTTTTTTTTTTAAATTGGCTGAAATATGCGCAATTTATGGACACATAACTGAAGCCAACTTTAGAAATGGGTTGAATACGAATTGAAAAATATTAAAAAGGAATTGTAGAGATAAATATGGGAGCCTGATAAATATGGGAGCCTGTGCCCTTGGCTAGAGCTTGGCTCTCTTTGGGAAGTGGGAACAGACTTGAACAGAATCTAGCTAAAGGGCTTACCTAAATTAAGATGCATATAAAACGCTTCGATATAATCAATATATATAAACAAACAATTGCGCGCACTTCACTTTGTGCGTTTCGCTTTAAACTGTTGTTAGATGCAAATGTGAATTGTTTTCTACTTGCTTTCAATGTTAGCCTAATTATGCTCTACATGTATACGAGATACAAAAAAAATAAATGAGGTTAAAGTAACAGAGCATGGCGCTAGCTGCTGAGCGCCGCTTTGGCCCGCGGCTGCAGGGTATTCAAATTGGTTTGCATAAACTGGCAGACGGGTCGGAACGGATCGGGATGGCTTTATGTGGCGCATTGTGTGAACGATATGCTGGTTACCAGGACCAACAGCCATCACCAGCAGCTTTCTTTTAGTTTAACTTTCTCTTTTAATATATACATATATACATATATATATATTTTTATTATTATATTAGTTTGCAGTTGTTGTTGTTGTTGCTGGTGCTGCACGCCAGTTAATAGAAAAATCTGCAGGCAACAAAGTCTTTGAAAGTTTTTGTCAGCTGCTCGGCCCGCAACCCGCTTGAACTTTTTGCTCGGCTTGTTGTACAGTTGCTCATTTACGTTCCTGTATACCCTGCAAAAAAGTTATTTCAATTCTGTCACATCATGCGCAACGCCTGGACGACGACATTTATGTCTCTATGACAGCCTGAACATTTTTTTGAAATTAAGGCACTCAAAGTCTTATTGGAACATAAGCACTCGAAATCCCATTAGAATCGAGTTACTGAAACCCATTTTGTTATCAATCTCATTGCAATCGAGCCTTATAAGTATAATCGAAGTCTTATTGGAACATAAATACTCAAAATATCATTGAGATTGAGTTGCTTCAAATCGTATTGGAATCGAGCTTATCAAAATCTAAGTTCTATTGGAATCAAACCAACCGAGCTCTTTGGAATTGAGCAATTTAAAGTCTAATTGGAACACGACTACTCAGAATATATACTCAAATTCGTATTGGAATGTAACAACTCAACGTCTTATTGGAATCGAACTACTCGATATATTATTTGAATCAAACAGACACTCGAGGTCTTATTGGAACATAACTAATCAAAAGATTATTGGAATCGAGCTACTATAAGTCTTATTGGAGCATATCAACTGACCATCTTATTGGAATCTAGCTGCTATATATTTTATTTGAGTTGTACTACATCTTATCCAATTGTAGTCGAACGGCTTCAAATCTAATTGGATTCTTACTGCTCTCAATCTAATTGGTATTGAACTACTTTAACAAATAACTCTCCTTCTCGCAATCGCTCGGAATGTTGGATTTTATGCAAGACGACTTTTAAGCATGAAAATCTGTAACTGCTTTAAGGGTTGTTTTTATTTAATAAATATATTTTATTAATATCTGATTAATTAAACATTATTAAGGGTATTTAATTTTCGGCTTGCCGTGCCTGGCATTTTTTATTTAAGTTTCTTTTTTTTTGAATAGTTTTTTTTTGTGCTTGTGCGCAGCGAGCGTATTTCATAATTTAGCTTGTCGCTGCGCAGTTTTGCTGTCACCAGCCACGCCTCCCGGCGCCGCCCGCTTCATATGCTCCGGCTCCGGCTGCAGTCGCGCTTCGAGCCGCCCTCCCTCCCCCCTGACCCCTGGAGGCACCTAGCTTGGCACCCAATTTTGAGTTAAGTTGATTTTCTTCTTCTCATTTTCTTATTTTCTTTGCTTTTAAGTTTCAGTTGTTTTCCGTTTTCCTTTTTCTTTTTTCTTTTCCTATTTTCTTATTTTGCTATTCATTTTTTTGTTGTGCTTTTCCACTTGCTGCGTTGTTTGTGTCTGGCGCAGCGTGAAATTGAATTAGGTCAATGCGTCAAGTAAAAGTGCCAAATATAAAATGACAGCGACAACAACAAGAAGAACAACAACAATAAACAACAGACAAGAACTCGGCACAAAAGTGCAATAACCGAAATATGCTTTGTATTCAACACGCTCGCCCCTTGCCCCTGGCTGTGCCCCGCCGAGACTGACAAAGTCTTCTTTCTTTCATTTCAGTTTGCCTTTGCTAAGCTCCGAGAACTAAATTATGTTCCAGGCCCTAGAAAACAACTCAGACTTAGTTAGCGTCGGCAGTGTCCGACTGAAACATTTGCAGGGCAACAATATGCCATAGGAATCCCAAGGATCTTCGGGAACGGGCGAAGGCAACCTAACAGTGAATTATTTCATATCCGTATATGGCATACGAGAGTCCACATCCCAAGTTTGGCGTGTCTAGCACGATTAATTCCCGAGTTAGGCTAAAAAATGATATTGCATAAAGGATTTTTTTTTATCGATATTTTTGGAAAAGCCTTAAACTCTTTGTCTGGCGCGAATATATACGAAGTATCTATGAAAAGTTCAAAGACTCTTACAGCCTAAGATGATTTGCGTTCATACTAAGAGTCGAGCGCACAGCACTAATATACCCCACTTTACGTTGCGAACAGGGCATGAAGAGAAGCAGAAACTTTTTATGACTACAAATACAAAAAAGGGAAAAGAAAATAAATTATATAGTGTAGATGTAAAAGCTGTAGACCATAATAAGTCATTAAAGTAACTGAACGAGAGGGTCGCTGGTTCAAATCCCCCCCTTTGTATGTTGGTGTAAATAAGGAAACTGTTTGCATAGGGCTGTGCATTGGTAATTATCGGGTTCAATGTGACATTATTACATATTTGCTTTGATTTATTTCGTTCTTGGACTTAGCCCATCCAGAGGAGACTCTTAACTGTGACTGTGCGTGAATTGTGACTGATTAGTAACTGGAACGAAATGAGTTTCGAGTTGAAATGAGGACTGGAGCTTAAGAAATTAAACCAATTAGTAGAGGAAAAGTTCTTCGAAGTGTTTTATGAGAAACATTAACAACAACGCAGAATATTGCGTGCGTGCAAGCGTGACTTTAGCTTAGGTAGAAGTCGCCGGTTCAAATTTAGAAGCAATATATTTTTAAGGAGGAAAACGTTGTTAAAAGCCTGTGTGACAAACATCAACAACAAGAACTTCAAGTGCCTAAGTCTCGCACTAACAAGCGAGAGGTCGCCGGTTCAAATTTAAAAGCAAATTTAGTGGAGCAAAACGTTCTTCACAGTTTGTCTGACAACAATGCAGGCATATTGAGTGCGTGCCAGTGTGAATTCAAGTTCCCTAGGGGCCTGGTCATCGGACTAACAAACGAGAAGTTGCTGGCTCAAATTCGGTAGAAATTTGTTTGGCAGTGAGCACAAAATAACAGTAAGGACAAAATAGATTGTACCTTGTTATATGAATATGAAACTACAAGAATTATTTTGCCAGATTAAGATGCCAAATTAATTAAGGGGCCAAACCATGAACAAAGAGCCAAAACTCGTGAAAATCGGATGAGATTTGACCGAGTTATGGGGGTGGGACCTATGTCTATATAGGATAATAGAGGGTATAGCCCGGCCTTGCCCGTGGCAGGTATAACATTAATTCTCTCACAGCGAAAATTTCAGCTTCTTAGCTCTAACGGCTTGGGCTGTGCGTTGATCATCAGTCGGTCAGTCAGAAAAAACAGTTTTAGATATAGAGATAAATATTTTAACTCGTTTAAATTATAAGCTACAGTTTCCTATAATCACACTTAATTTACGCTAGATATTTCAAAGAATCATTAAAAAATGTTCGTTTTGAAACTGATTCATTTCATTAACTTTTTCAGCCAATTCCCATTTGTCCAGTCAGGATAAACAGTTTTATATATAGTTATGAATATATATTTTTGTAATTATGTACTCACCTTTAAGCTCCCACGCAGGATTAATTTATCGTCATCTATCGAAGGGCGGGAGACGAACTTTTATAAAAACACATTTACTTAAAACATATAACTGAAAGAAAAGCAGAAAAATTGTTTATTAGTTTAAAATACGGCTTGTTTGCTGAACCTGACTTGAATTAGTGAGAATCGCGTAGAAGAGCAATATTCATAAATACATTTATTGTTTATTTACAGCTCACCTCAATATATTCACATATATAAATACATGCATACGTGTAATAGTTGTTACTTTTGTTAATTACAATTGATTATGTTTAAAATATGTACCAGTTGCTTCAATGGCCCCCGCCAAAGCCATAGCCACTGCCTCTTGCAAGTTGATCCCGGCTCCTCATTTGCTTAAGTCGTCTCCTCAAAAGGAGCATATAGACATACAAACATATATATCTACAGCTATACATACATACACACATGCAAACATACATACATACATACATGCATGCATACATACATACATACATACATACATACATACATACATACATACATACATACATACATACATACATGCATACATGCATACATGCATACATACATGCATACATACATACATACATACGTACATACATACATGCATAAATACATACATACATGCATGCATACATGCATACAAACCTACATACATACATGCGTACATACATACATACATACATACATACATACATACATACATACATCTGTATGTACATACAAACATTTACATGCACACACAAAAAACAACAAAAAAAAACAACAAAAAAAACTATACTACTAGCTAGGCGTGGAAAACTGCAGAGCCTACTTGAATTCTTGAGAATCGAGGAGAAGAGCACTTGGTAGAAATGCGTTTTATTTAAATTTGCAGCATAGCGACAAATAAGCTCGGTCTGCGTATGGTCTTAGAAAACAAGCATGCATGCATACATATATACATATGTGCATACATACATGCACACACACACACACACACACACACACTCACACACATATAAATAATACCTTTATCCCTTCGTAAAAAACACTTGTATACTTACAGACAATAATAAAAACATAGATACATACATCATGTTATACATACATACCGACATACACACACAAACACATTCACATACATGCATATATAGAGAGATGTGCTTTTTGTGCAATTGGGGCGTGGCAATATGTATTTAAATAAGGGCGGGCATTGCGAGTAGTGAATGCCATGAAAAACAATAGAGGTATTATTCAATAACAGGCCCCATTTTGTAACTCAATAAAGTGCTACGAAATCCCAGATTTTGAAATGAAATAATCAAATTGATGGAAAACAACATTTGCGTATTTGAATAGAGGAAAAAAAAAACCAAAAATTGTGATTATTTGCAATGGGAAATGTGGGTCAAATGTGTGCGTTGAAACTGTAAAGGGCCGACCTGTAATTACGCTAAGTAGTCCCAAAACAACTACAAAAAAAAAAAAAAAGAAAAAATAACATTTAACAGGCAGCTGGCAGCAGCTGCAATTACATTTGCGCTATACGCACAAATGGCCAACTAAATCATAATTATGACAGCAACTGTTGCAGGCAGCGGCAGCGGCAGAGGCAGCGGCAGCGACCCATTAACAATCTGAATAATTTGCCATAATTTATTAGCTGTCGTTAAGCGAAAGCTCTCGAAAAGTTTGCCAACAACATAAAATAACAAAACAAATATTTTGCAAAAGGAAACAAAAAGGCGAAAAACAACAACAACAAAATAAATAAATCCCAATGCGGTAATTAATTGAATTTAACGCCCTAATAAGTCAGCCGCATTGGCGGCTTAAATGTCTGGGCGTGGCCAAACTGATTGCATATCCACAAATGCATTTCACAATTTGTTCAAACAAGTCGACTATGCAGCTACTGTGTAAACAGACTGGAAGTCGTGTTTATGCTGCATATGCAAAGGTCAACCCGCGTTTCAAGTTTGATAGTTGCGGCATTAATAGTTCCTGAGTTAATACTCATGCTCTTGTGTATACATGGAAATCTCAGTATGCTCAGAGATAATAGTTGTATTTGTATACCAAATAAGCTGAATCTATGACTCTTAACTATGAAAACAAAACTCTTGAAAAGAAAGACTCGGTCAAACCCGTTTAAACTTAAGTTGCATATGCAAAGGTCAAACTACGTACCTACTTTGATCGTTCTAGCTTGCGTAGATCCCGAGTTCACATAGAACATGTACATAAATATTCCACTAATTGATGAATAACTCTTGTGTTTCTGTTGCGATTGCTAGTCAAATATTAGTGTAGTCAGAAACTATGCTTGAATAGTTGTATAACAAGTATTAATACAGTGATTCCCAAACTGTATACATAATTTAGAAATGTGAAAAACTTTCGGATTTAAGTCCACATACCAAGTTTGATAGTTCTGGCACGATTTGTTCCCGAGTTCACAAAGAACATGGACATAAATATGCAACTGGTTTGTAGCTAAGCGCATGAATATAAGCAAAAAAAAAGAATATATTTGCAGTAGACTGTCTATTATAGAGACTTTCTCATGCATTAAAATTGTCCAAATCCCTTTCAATTAATCGCATTTTCAATTTGGACAGTTGGGAAAATTTGCGGCCAGTTTGAAGTGGACTGGAAATTCTCTGTAATTCGTTAGGCATATTAGGCATAAGAATTTTGTGCGAATGTCGTTTAAATAGTTCACTCTGTTCAAACGATGATTAAATATTTAGTTAATTAACTATTTAATTAGTTTAATGAAAAAACTTTTAAAGTACATTTTGCGGTTGCAGCGCTTAAATCGATAAGAGGGTCGGGTTTGGGCTTGGGCCTTGGGGCTGGAGGTGGAGCTGGGCGAGGATCAGGTTACGGCCTGACTGACAGACTGTCAGCCACTTAATTAACATTAAGCCTTTTGTTGGTTAACTCAACCCACTCCACCCACCGCCCTTCCACCGCCCTTCCACCCGCATTCTGCAATACCCCTCGCCAGCAAATTGTTTTTATTACGTTGGCGGCGGCCAAAAGGAAAGGAGCTGCTGCCAAAGTGGCTGATGCGACACTCGCTAGTGCCACGCCCAGTCAGCCAGGCGCCTAGCTCACACACACCAACACACACACACACCAACACACACACACACACACCAGCACACACACACACACACCAGCACACACACAGCGCAGCGCAGCGCAGAGCTTGGCAAATTTGCATTACCCTGGCAAAGGAGCACAAAGCGAATGCTAAAGCGGATGCGGTTGCGGATGCGGCTGCGGATGCGGATGCAACTAGACAGCTGTGTGAATGTTGCTGGTGCATGATGGGCGTGGTCCGCCAGGTATTGCCGCGCGGCCATAAACAAAAACTCATTAACCCAATTTCAATATTAAACGCAATGAAAGTGCAGCCAAGCCAAAGGCAAACTCACAGATACAACTGGAGGGGGGGGGGGGGTGTTTGAGGAGGGGGGGGGGGATGGAATGTTTGCCCCGCTGGGGAGTAGGCCGCTCGAGCTGTATATAAAACGATGGCAATAATCACTCAAAGTGCAAGTCATTAATTTTCATTTCTTTTTCCCGGCGAATTATTTGTCAAAATTCTCATTTTTTTCGTTGCTCTCTCTCTCTCGCTCTCGCTCTCTCTCGTTCTTACTTTGTCTGTAACTTATTGGCAAATTGAACGGCAATAGGGTTTGCTCGACTAGCAGATATCCATTGTAACATGCAACGTATGCAAGCGAGTTGCTATTAAGATTAAAGTCGGGTTCGATTGAGGAATAACGAGCAAGACGGCACGCCGAAGATTTAATACCCTTGAAGAACAGGGAAAATAGTTAATGCCGAGCATGATTAGGATATCTCGACTCGGCTGTTGCTACTGATCGAGAATATATATACTTTATGGGGTCAGAGATGTCTCCTTCTATGCGTTACACATTTCACAAAAAAATTATAATACCCTTTGCAAGGGTATAATAAAGTCTTAATACTAAGAAAAGAAAACAATATAGTAGTATAAAAATATTAATATATACATATATAGATAAAGATAAAGAAATTTTAACTATTTGAGGTTCTATGACAAAAAATGAAATTATTGAAAAAAATAATAATATTGTTCCAACGGCAGAAATTCATTTAATCTGTGTAAAAACCAAAAGCAAGAGCATTAAAACCTAATTGAGTTCGATTGGTCTCTTCAAAAATATGCCTCTTTAAAACTATTCGCTTTCTCTTTAACAGAACTTGCGGTTATTTATTTTGATTTGGCCATTCTCTTAAAATCATAATTTAAGAGTCTTGCTTCACTCACGTGCATTCCACTCGATGCGCGGCGATCTGCTGCAACAAAAATTCACTACGAATTGCACAGTAAAAAAAAATGTGGGCACTGGATAAAAACGGTTTTTTTTTCCAACTTCATGTGGCTTGCGTTCGCGCTCTTTAACTTCTTTCGTTGCTCTCTCTCTCTCTTTTGGCTCTCACCGGCAATATGGCGAGCATGGGAGGAGAGAAGGAAGGAAAATAACGGTGTTAAGGAAAAAAAAAGGGAATTAAAATTTAACCATGCGCTTGCATTCTTGTGCTGCGCAATAAAAAACTAGCACACATAACTAACGGAATAGTTGAATTATGCGCTTAAGGCGACTTTCGCGACTTTCACCTTTTGTTTTCGGTTAGCTAAGCTAACAAATAAAAAGAACTAACACTACACTTCGCTTCGCTTTTGTTTTGGCGATAATTATGGCGCGATAAAGGCAGACGCAGCTGCTTTGTCGAGAGAACGATTTCCAACTGACTTTTTGAGTTGCGTCGACGGCGATCGTCTCTTCCGAATTGCACTTTCGAACTCGCATTTTCGAGCAGGGAGAGAGAGCATGTGCGAAATGCGGCGAAATGCAATAAAACTGGACTCAGCTTGCGTCAAGGCGAATTGATAAGGGCAATCGCAGCTGTTTTGCCTGCTTCTAAGTTTCATTTTATTTATTTATTTATTTACTTTTTGGTTATCGTTTTTAGAATAGGATATATCACTCTGCGATTAATTTATTAATGTCAGCTGTTTTGCATTGCACATTTTTGTATCTTTCAAATAAAATATATTTAAAAAACTTGCTAAATTTCAAAAGTCCAATCAGAAAAGGCAATAAACCTACCACGCCCCCTCACTTCGCCTGCCTGAGGCTAAGATAAGACTAATAAGACTTCGCCCAAATTGGAATGTGGGAAGGAAGTTGAGCCTTTGGCTTGTGGTTGGAGAGTGCGCTAATCCTTGCGCAAGGTTATCAGTTCGGTCTCGATGCCGTCCTTGGTGATGACCTTGAGGACGCCCGTGTCGCCGGTGAAGAGATCCCGGTCGGAGGCCAGGCGCAGACAGTTGCGAGCCAGCGCCAGGGCACGCTCTCTGTCGAGAGGGGGATACTGGTCGGGCGGCAGGAGGGTGTGGTGCTCCCAGCCGAGGCCGTGGTCCAAGGCGGGCAGCAGCATTTTGCCGGAGCTGCCGAGGACACGGTAGCGACAGCGCTCCATGTGGCCCACCGGATCGTAGTAGTAGACGGCACCCTTGCCCGCCGCGTCAATGCCGGCCAGGATGGTGCAGGTGTGGTAGGGGAAGAAGCGCCGGTTGTACATCACGCAGGAGATCATCTGGGCCAGGGCATCGGTCGAGATGGGCTTGTTGTGCTCCTGCTCGTACATCTGGATGCGTATCTGCAGCAACGAGGTCAACGAGATGGTGTCGCACCACAATCCCGTGGATGCCACCATCGCCAGCGGGGTCATCGGGAACACTTTGCACTGGTCGCGCGTCTCGATGCTCAGCCCACTGCAAATCCGTGTATCCGAGGCGACCACCACGAACTCCTCCCCTGCGATCGCCAGCACCGT
The DNA here is from genome assembly GCA_035045355.1 of Drosophila lacicola. NCBI lineage: Eukaryota > Metazoa > Arthropoda > Insecta > Diptera > Drosophilidae > Drosophila > Drosophila lacicola. Next base: position 2,434,764 of record JAWNPB010000148.1, on the reverse strand, counting down.
TCCCCCGTTCGTATCGCTTTCGCTCTCCGACGAGCAGCTCGAGCCCGAGCCCGAGCCCGAGCCCGATCCCGAGCTGCTGCTGCTCCTCCTTTTCCTCTTCTTTTTGTTCCTCTTCTTCTTTCGCTTCTTCTTCCCAGTGCTCTTCCTTCGGCTCAGAACATTCTCATTACTATGCAAGAGAATATTATTTATATTGTTCAGATCCATTTCTTTTCTTGACGCTGAGCTGAAATGATTTGCAAGGAAAATTCCCAAGTAGAGATCGCAACGCCTGCTAGCTTAGAACTGGCGTCCATACGGTTGACGGTTCAAACCAACTCTCCGCTGTTCGTTCCGTGTAATATAATGTTTACGGTATTCCTCAACATGCCAACTCGATCTGGTTATGTCCGTCAGCTGAAAGGAGCTTCAATCTCAGAAAATTCCCAGTCTCTATCCTTAAGGTTTCGGTAATTTTCACCCGCATGTGTGGAAAATGCACGAGAAACGTTTGTATGCAACTTTTTTGTTAACCATCCGATTGTTAACCATCTATGAGAGAATTTACATTAAACGAAATATACCCTCCATTATCCTATATAGGCATAGGTCAAAATTTCGGTCAAATCTCATCCGATTTTCACGAGGTTTGCGTCTTTGTTCATGGTTTGGCCTCTAGATCATCTAAATCAAAATCTATCTAAATGTGGCAACAATAATCTTAACAGCATCAGTTTATGATCTTTCTTCAATATCTTCCCATTCCCACACTCATTATAGCGATAAATAGTTATTTAATTATAACTCGAGGACTATAAAAGCTAGATGCACCAAATTAGGGATGTAAGTTCTTGTATAGACTAGATCGATAAGGAACATTTCACTTTTTAAATTGCTACGCCTATTCCCGAGTTACACTCTTAGGCTTCGGTATTTACTTGCCATATTCCGGAATGGAAGGTTTCACGAAGATCTGACAACAAACATTCAAATCCTTGTACCTATATCTAACCATATTATAATAAAGATATCAAATTCCATACCTGTAGTAAAACTTTGAGCTTTTTTGAGTCTTTGATTGAATTCGGATTTAAGTTGAATTGCTTTCATATTCATATACATACTTAAAGCGGATTTCTCATGTATTTATTGCGGCTCTCGCATATTTGCATTACATTTTTAATTGCCTCGCGACGTTTGATTGTTTTCTTTTTATTATTATTTATCATTTGGCTTGTTTTCCCAGCCATTTTACATGCTCATTTCCGCGCCGAGTTATCGCTACTGTGGATATCTTTTATTCAGACATTTCACATTTCGCATTTCGCATTTCGACTTTACTCTATTATTTTTTCTTCGCCTGCTCGCTTTTGTCTCTCTCTCTCTCTCTCTCTTTCTCTCTCTCGTGTTTTTTTTGCCCTCATCACTTTTTCATTCTTTAATTTCCTTTAATTTCCCTCACCCCAACCTCAACCCCATTTAACCCCATTTTTTGCAGGGCCATATTTATTTTAATTTGCCCTCTGCGCCGGCCGCCCAACCGCCCCGGGGGGGGCGGCCCCAGTCGAAAGTATTAAACTTGTCGCCATTAACATAGCCGGGGCATCTGTTCCGGCCACGAGCACGACCATGACCACGCCCACGTCACGCATCGCTCGGACGCTGTAATAAAGCCGAGCCAAAAGCTTAAGTAGAAAACCAAGAAGAAGCAGCCGGATGGAGCAAGGAACAGAAAGAAAACAAGTAAGAACACGTCGCAGTCGCAGTCGGGTGTAAGCGACTGCGCAATACTCTGTAAATATCGAAGAGTCGCAGAAGAAGAAACTGCCTGAGAGTGTGTTTATTTTCATTGGTGACTCCCAAACTGTTAACACCAAGCAAACGTGACTCTCAAACTGTGTACTTTTGGGAAATATTAAGCTTAACAAATTGTGCTTGCCTGGGTGGGCGTGGCACAATCTTAAGAGCAGCTGTCAAAACTATAGACTCTACCTGTCAAACTGTACATGATCTATGTGACTTTCGAACTGTATCGCAAATATTTATGCCAAATTTATTAACTTTAAAACTATCAAACTGTAAAAAATGGTAACAGGAATCTCTACTTTCCTGTAAACTAACAAGGCCAGTGTTGGAAAACGCACTGCATTCGCGATTGTCAGACATTTTGATATTTTGGTATTTTTGTCGTCAATTTCCTGCAATAAATACAAATACAACAAACTATTTTCTTTTCCAAAATTCACAAATGTTAATAAAACACGAAGAAGAAGAAGAAGCAGCTGCTCGATTTGTTCTGTTCGCACACAACCAATATACCCCATACGATGCTTATTATATAGGGTATAAGAAAGCCAACTTTTGCCTGGTTTTTAATTGTGATTAATTGCACAATTTTCAGCGTATCGTCTCAGCTGAACCCGCCCAACTAACCCACACACACCTGCGGGCTGACCCCGGCCCAACATCTACCCCCCCGCCCCTGCCCACCCCCCTTTTGTCTACGCCCCTGTTCGTCACCTTTTTATAGATTTAATTATGAAAATGTTAATTTGCTTAGCACTTCACGCGTTTCGTTCGGTCAACTTTGGGCAATCCCCCCCCCCCCCCTTTAGTCACCCTTTACTACGTCCCTTGATGAAGGGGGGGGGGGTAGGTGGGTAATCGCTCAGGCGCGCCACCTGGCGGCCATTTGCTTTCGCCAGCGTCAGCGAATTTTCATGTTTAGTTTTTGCCATCGCGCCATTAATTTTCAATTAACACAACGCCAGCTGCAGACATTGGCTGGGGCTTGAGGGGGTTAGGGGGGGGTTAAAGGGGGGGTCGGGTGAATTAGGGGGGGTGCCACGCCTTAAACGCGACAGCCGCCTCATTAGCGTGTTAATGTAATGCATAAGCAAAAGGCGCACCATTATCCTAGCCAGACTCACTGCCATCCCCCTTCCTTCCGCCCCTCCACCCCTCCGTCTTCCCCCCCCCCCCCCCCCTTCCGCTTCCTGCTGCGTCTGGCATTTTCCGCTTATTCGCCCCAAACATTGCTTTGTTTATGCTACGCAAATGCTTTCATTTGCAGCCAATTTTCCATATTTTCTGTCAGCTTCTCTTCCTCTGCAGTAGCTCCCCCCCCCCCCCCCCCCACCCTCCTTCTCATCGTCCTCCCACGCAAAGCCAGCTGCAGTTCATTTCATTATTTGCCAGCGCGACTGCTGCGACGCACCTGCCTCAGCTTCAAGCCTTTTGCCAGGCTTTCACTTGCGTTTTTCCACGCCCATTTTCAACAGTTTTTTGTATATACTCTGTTTGCAAAGTGCAAAGGAGAGCATATTGGTTGGGTCTTAGGTCTTTATCACTTACAGTTCAAGACTTGGGTTCCGTCAAATAGACAACTCCAAGAGCCCAGCCATGCCCACTGACGCCTACTATGAAAAGCAGGCATAAATATTTGCATTACAGTTTGAAAGTCACATAGATCACGTACAGTTTGACAGCTAGAGTCTACAGTTTTGACAGCTAGAGTCTACAGTTTTGGCAGCGGCTCTTAAGATTCCTGCCACGCCCACCCAGGCAAGCACAATTTGTTAAGCTTAATATATCCCAAAAGTACACAGTTTGAGAGTCACGTTTGCTTGGTGCTGACAGTTTGGGAGTCACCAATGAAAATAATCAGACTCTTAGGCAGTTTTCGCCTGCTGCGGATCTTTAAAGAGTATTGCGCAGTCGCTTATGCTCGACTTACTTTGGCTTTAAGTCGCCCCCACCGCACACACACACACACACACACGCGCACACACACACACACACACACGCACAGCCTCGAATTGAGGCTGTTTTTAACTGGAGGTCAGTCGAAGTTGAAGCTGCTTTGGCGACGTCTGCAGCACTTAACTTAAGCGCTTCTAATTGTGTTAGGAGCGTGTCCTGCGCCAACTCCCAACCCACTAATCCCCCCCCCCACCCCCCCCAATTCCCCCGTTGTCGTCCCGTTTGGCCAAGTGATTTTCATTAGCTGTTATCTGCGCCGGCTGGCAGCGAATGCTTTTTGGCCAGCAGCAGCAGCAGCAGCTTGGCTTATGGCTTAATTAAGGGCCCAACAAAACAAAACGGGTTGAGCTGGCCTTCAGAGCTCTTCCTCCCTTTTTTGCCCTGATGGGCCATCTTACATATTTTTTGCGGCTGTCTTTTCGCTTATCTTTGCTTCGTGTGCCCTGACGTCCGCGATGGTTTCCTGTAAGCGCACATCATTGGCAATTTCTGGCTGTGGCAGGTGGGGAGGCGGCCTCCCTTTAACCCGCCCACATTCCACATTTCACATTCCACATTGGCCCAGCCAAGTTCGTGAATGTTAATTAAGCATCATTTACGCATTGAGGCCGCCATAATTTGCAGCGACAACGACAACATTGACACAATGTCGCGACAAGTTTGACAAGACCCTTGACAACCTCTTAGCAGCTGCCACCCCTACCCTCCCCTCCGCTCCCCTACCCTCCCCTCTCCCGTTCCACAGCCCTGGCTTTTACCCTCCGGAAATATAGTCTTTGGAAATTTCTAGCCGGGGTCGCTCCGCAAATTACCAATTTGCATGCCGCGCAACCAGAAAAGATTTTCCCAGAGAATTTCTCGTTATGTTTATTCAAATATTTCGCTCGAATCTGTTTATCGTAGTCCATAAAAATTAAATCCCGTTGCCATTCAATTGTTTCTGCCTCCTTACTTTACAACTTTTGAGTTTTGCGTACTTCCTTGTCTGTCTCTCCATTTTTAACACTTATCAACACTTGTTTTTCTCCCTCTCTCTCTCTCTCTCTTTATCTCTTCTCAACACTTACCATCCATTCGTCTTTTTTCTTTTCATCTCTTTATTCTATCTTTCTTTATTTGCTTCCTTCCTCTATTCTCTCTCTCTCTCTCTCTCTCTCTCTCTTTCTCTTTATCTCTTCTCAACACTTACCATCCATTCGTCTTTTTTCTTTTCATCTCTTTATTCTATCTTTCTTTATTTGCTTCCATCAGCTTTTCTCTCTCGCTCTCTCTCTCTCTCTCTCTCTCTCTCTCTCTCTCTCTCTCTCTCTGTGTGTCTTTCTCTGTTTGTATGCTTATTCTTATCGTAACTCCCTTATTTTCCTTCTCTTTTCACTTTCATCTCTCCTCATATTCTTTCTATGTCTCCCAGTTAAACGAATTTTTTTAATTTCTCTTTATGCGATATCCTTAATCGCGTAACTGGCAGCTTTTGCTTTGCTGAACCATTTTGCTGTCGATAACTAATTAAATAATTTGTATATAATTTGATCTAAAGCCCTTTTTGAGATTTCAACCGTGAAGTCTTCAACTGTTTATTGAGTCCCTTTAATGCTGTGCCAAATGCGAATCTGATTAGAGGTGTGTGCAGAGCAATCAGCCTTTGTCTGGATGCCCATGCTGGATGCAACGCTGCAAGGGACTATTTAAAATTGGGTATTAGCTCTCAAACAGTTATTTAGGGGAATTTGGCCAGAGCTAGAGCCCGGCCAAAATGTGGCCACAAGGCGGCCCAACAGCTGGCCAACAAATCCAGAAACTGGCAACAGGGCCATGGCCCACAAAAGCAACAAATCGCATGAACGGTAGAGACAACAAGTAGCCAAATGGCAAATAAAATTGCAAAACAAAGACGAAAAGTCGACAAAGAAATAAAATCCAATGGACCGGGTCAAGGGAAATTGGGCAATAACAACTGGGCAAATACCCTATTCCCATCGAATTGAATTGATATAGCCCGCAGTCGGGCTAAAGCTGGCTGCTGTGAGATATAAGTCGACCAAAGAGAAAACTGATAAATTATGAATAAGCAAAGAGATGAACGCAAAACTTAAGAGCTTAATATAAACAAGTAAGAGGTTCTAGTCGGAAGCTCCCGACTAAGGGATACCCTGAACCCTCTTCTTCCGACAGGCGATAGATACTGAAAGATACTTGATATACATATACTCTTCTAGAAGCTAAATGACAAGTTTGGTGACTCTAGCTCATATTATTTGCCGAAATTGCTCAAAAAACTTTTTATCGATTACTTGGAAACGGGGAAAGTTATCGAATATCGGAAACAAACTCGACCTGCGCGGGGACTAGGAGGACCTACAGATAAAATTTCAAGTCTCTAGCTCTTATAGGTTCTGAGATCCTTGCGTTCATACATACGGACGGACGGGCGGAACTAAGCTCGAACTTAGCTGCAGACAAAAGCTGATCGATATTTGCAACAGGAACGGGGCGCCTCTGAGCCAAACAAAAGCTGAATGCCATGAAACAGCAAATTGAGCTGAGTTTGCCTTTTAAATGTTTGACAGACAAAAGCTAATGGCTATGAGAATAAGTAAAGTAAATAAATGAAATAAATAAATAATGTAGAAAGATCGTAAATATGACACACAAAAGCTGCTTGATATGTAAAGAGAGCGAGCGAGAGAGAGACAGAAAGAGAGAGAGAGAGAGAGAGAGAAGCTGATCGCTGTAGGCGGCTTTAATAGAATAATAATGGAAGACAGTAAAGAACTTTCGCGGACACAAGCTGCTTGCTTTGGGCAGAGTTTGCAGCTTGCGGAAGCTGAAGTGCATGAAACTTAAGTGTAGGGTGATTTCATCGAAGCACAGGGAAAAGGTCGCCCGATGCGAACGGGATGCAAATAAAAAACAAAGGGGACTTTGAATTCAAATGGTAGCTAAAAGTTGAAATAGGAATTGGCCAAACGAAATGGCAGCATGAAATTCTGGTTATACATATTTGCCACCTCGTGCCGCAGTCCCTGACAGCTTGCCCCGGTGCCCGACTGCCAGAGTCGTAATTCTTTAACACACACACGCGCACGCACACGCATTCCGACTGGCGCTGCCTGTCGACATTTTGGTAATAAATTGAGTTTTATGGCACTCATATTATTCTTTATTAGTGGCCAAGAATTGTTGCCTTTTGTTGGCTTTGTCCAAACGACGTCTCAACCGGGCCACCCGAAACAACCCCAGACTACCCCGGACTACCCCGGGCTACCCTAACCCGCCGAAGGAGCATCCTCCGGAGACGCCACCTGCTCAGCGAACGTTCGCATTGCCACGCACATTCGCATTCCCATTCCCATACCCATTTCCATTCCCATTCACAATTACATTCACATTCACATTCGCATTCTCCTTTCACACATTCCCGACTGTGTTGCAAGTGCTGCCAAGTGGCTCCAGCGGCTGCTTAATTAATTTGCCCCAACACAATGAACTTTGTCAATGCTCAACAGCCCGAAGAGAAGTCTATGCAAAGCTAAGACTGATATCAGCCTAGAAATTAGGCTCCCGTCCCGTTCCACTCGCTCGGCCAACCCAGCGAATCAATCAAAGTGACACAGCGCTAAGACAAAGGCAGCCCGCCCCCCGCCCCCCGCCCCCCGCCCCCCAGACCTTATCAAAAAATGCGAATACACAAGTCCTAATTGAACATTAAATTAGCTACAAAGCGAAATAATAAGCCAACTGGAGATGATATATGGCCTGCTCTAAGCAGCTGTAATAAGTTCCCAGAAGCTGGCCCCGTAGACTGCAGGGGTTATGTGCTCAGCAGAGAAACAAGGCCATGGGCCGGGAGACGTAGCTCTTGGAATACTTTTATCCTGGAGCTCCCAACGGAAGACGTAACGTTCCCAAGGAATTTTGGCTAAGGAATATAGAATATAAAGGAGACTTTTGATTTCGGAAATGGAATCTTCAATCGTAACCTGAAAGCCTTTGCCCAACATCAATTGGAATCAGGAAAAACCTTACCCAACGTCAATTGGAATATTATGGAATCCTTACCAAACATCAATTGGAATATTATGGAATCTTTGAAGCCTTACTCAAAATCAATTGGAATATTATGGAATCTCTTAAGCCTTACCCAACGTCAATTGGAATATTATGGAATCCTGAAAACCTTACCCAACATCAATTGGAATATTATGGAATCTCTTAAGCCTTACCCAACGTCAATTGGAATATTATGGAATCTCTTAAGCCTTACCCAACATTAATAGGAATATTATGGAATCTTTGAAATCTTATTATTATGGAATCTCTTAAGCCTTACCCAACATTAATAGGAATATTATGGAATCTCGAAAACCTTACCCAACATCAATTGGAATATTTTGGAATATTCTCGCCACAGTTTTCCGATAGAAAGCAGGAGTTCTTCCAAGTTCGCATTGCTGCAACCAGTTCAAATATGTTTAAATACTTGAGCTTAAAGCTCACTTAAGGCAGTCGCCTTTGCTCCATTTGGCAAACAGATGATCCTTGAAAGCGTTGCTGTCAGGACCGCCAAACAGTAAGTGGAAAACTTGCATTTCATACACACACGCGGGTTTTCGACAGCATTCTCTCTCTGTGGGCGGCTGCGGGGCTTCGTCTGACTGAAATTACATAATGTTCCGCTTGTGTAATTTATCATCTTCAAGTTCAGAGCACGAGTAGGTTGGTTGGTTTCTTTTTTCTCTCTCTCTTTATGTGGGCATGCCAAGACGCCGAGGGCCAACAGCCAGAAGGGGACGCGTTTGGTAAACCTTTTAGGCAAAAGTTGCCCGCCAGCACCGGCAGGTGGCGCGTTTAATGATTAATTGCCAAACTGGAGCAGGGCGTATATTTTGGGTAAACCCACTCAACATTTGCGTGGTGGCACCTCAAGAATCGCAACGCTCCGGCAAAGTGAATTTCGTTGGCGCCTCTTGACTGAAAAGCGACGACAACCCCAACAACCTAAGGCAACCTAAGGCAACCTAAGGCAAACTAAGGCAACCCACACGCGGGCGTTGACAGTCCGCGCCGGCAACGCCTCGGGCCTGCCAAAAAGTTGCCCTCTAATTGTCAGTCCCAGGTCCGACTAGGTGGCTAATTGAAGCCTAGCTAAAGGACAGCACTTGGAATATTTAATATTGGCCGTGCTGCACGCCGAGTCCCTTGAAAGGGTATAATAGTTCGAAGTCAATATGCGTGACAGGCAGAGGAATACCCTATAAAATGGAGACGGCAGGGCTTTGAACTACAAGAACTTGACACTTGAAATGTGAATTAAGTCTTCTCCTATCGATAGTCCCTTAGACTCTTACAATATCGATAAATCTCGTTTTTGAGACATGGATTTGTACGCATAAGTCGAAGACTACACGAGCTATATACACGAAATTTTGGATGTAGGCTCTTGACATTCCCCCCCATTCAAGCTGTGTTCAGGGTATCTTCTAGTCGTGCCGATTTCGTTGCCTGTCCATGTCTGTCAATCGACGTCTTATCGATAATTTAAAACAAAGTTGGCAGCACTCAAAGCAAAGGAAATTCCTAATTGCAGCGTTGATAAAGGCGCTAATGGAAACGGGCGTCGCTTAGATAGCAAAATTTCCATATATATTGAGAGCTATATATATTTAGTACAAATTAGAATAATTAGCCAGATATAATGCCAACTCACCTCGTTGTCATTATCAGGCATATAAAATCAGGAATACAGAAATCGAAGGAATTCCGCAAAGCTTGCAGAATGTTGCACACTTGATTGGAAAATGTTATCGAAGTCGGCCGATAAATCGAAATAGTTGACTTGCCTTTTCGGAGAGGTCGACAGTTTTCTTATTCACATACATATATATTTTCTTTTTTGTAATACCAAATTTCGTGGATAATCAGAAGCCCGGGAAGCAGCATGGAAACGGTTATGGACGCGTTGGGCGAAACGGGCGAGGAGATCAAGCCGGAGGATGGGCTGGGCGAGAGCCTGCCCTGGCCGCAGGATGTGCACCTGTACCAGCCGCCGGAGGAGACGCAGCTGCTGCTGCCGGAACGGGCCAGTTGCCTGGCCGTAAAGACATATCTGCGCATGTGCCGGCTGCCGTTTGGGGAGCGCCAGTGCGACAATGCGGAGTTCATGTCGCCGGGCGGCCGTCTGACCAAGCTGCCGCTGCTGCGACTGGGACGGCATCTGTTAACCGAATTCGAGCCGATTGTCGGCCACGTTGAGGTCACACAGCTGTCGCATGCGCTGAGCGCCTGGCTGCCGGCGGAGGAGCGCGAGGATATGCGCAGCATGGTCACCCATGCGGAGAACACATTCACCCTCGCCGAGCTGCATCAGTGCTATCTGCAGCCAGAGATCTATGCCAGCCACACGCTGCCGCGCAACGGTGCCGCACATCCCTGGCCCCTGAGCAGCATACGGCGGCACGAGAAGCGCGACGAGGCGCTCCGCCTGCTGCGCGTCTATCAGTGGCACGAGCTGGACGCTGACGCTGTCCGGGCACAGCTGCAGCAGTGCTGCCAGCTGTTGAGCGACAAGCTGGCGCAGGCGGAGACGGAGACGCAGATCGACGCCCAGCTAATTGCCAGCTATCTGTATGGACCGCAGCTGTGCGAGCTGGATGCCCTTGTCTTTGGCCATGTGGCCGCCATTCTGGCCAGCCAGCTGGTCAGCTCCATGCTGGCGGAGACCGTGCGCAACTATCCGCGGCTCATCGCCCACAGTCGCCGCATCGACGAGGCCTTCTTCCAGGGCAAGCAGCTGGCCGGCGAGCCGTAGCAGGAGAAACGGAAAATGGAACGGGAGTGGATGCAGCGGGGCTGCAAGGAGGAGGAGGAGGAGCCGCCGCCGAGGAAGCATATTAAAGAGCCGACAACAACAAACGAAAAAGGAAAAACAAATAAACTTTTATTTTTATTATTTTACTCTGTGGGCAGTGCACGACTAGCAGATACCCTCCTTTGAACATTTACAAATCCTATACTCCTTTCATAAATGCATACAGAAAAACTCAAAACAGTTGCCTTTTCCTTTAACTCTACCTTAGGGAAAATGGAAAAAAAAAATATTTAGTCCGATGTCATTTTCAGGTCTTTTACATACCAAGGATCTAGCTATGAGAATGAGACGTTTTTCAGTTCAAGAGGTAATTAAGAAAATTTCACGTAAAATTCAAATCGATATTTATCGATCCACGTTAAATTGATATCGATATTTATCCATCCCCGTTAAATTGACATCGATATTGATCGATCCACGTTAAATTGAAATCGATATTTATCGGTTTACGTTAAATTGAAATCGATATTTATCGATCCACGTTAAATTGATATCGATATTTATCGATACACGTTAAATTGAAATCGATATTTATCGATCCACGTTAAATTGAAATCGATATTTATCGATCCACGTTAAATTGAAATCGATATTTATAGATCCACGTTAAATTGAAATCGATATTTATCGTTTATATATGGCGCTGTCTAAAAGAAATGCTAAGCTAGTTCCACGCTCTACGAAAATACATAATTCGAATATCAAGTCTCAAGCTTTTGTCTTAGTTTTTGATATTGACATTATAATCTATCTATCATTATTCAAAGGATTCATTTTGAAGTCATTTCTATGGCATACAAAAGGATCTAAGGATCTAGCTTGAAGAATGCGACGTTTTTCAGTTCAAGGAAAATTCAAGTAAACTTCACGTTAAATTGAATATTTGTGGTCTTTATATAAAACAAGAATCTACATATCAAATTTGTATATCTCGAGTAATATCGATAATCGATATTTATCGATATGAAATGCTAGGCTAGTTCTACGTAATCTAATCGAAAATAAATAATTGGAATTTCCAGTTTTGTTTCCAGTTTTTGTAGTTTCCGATCTTGACATAATATTTTGACAATATTCAAAGGATTCAGGGTTGACGTTGAAGTTTATTTGACCAGCTTTAAGGTTTACGTTCCATTCGGCTCATGCTGAATGCTTGAGTGTTAACCTGGGGTAAACCTGGGGTAAACCTGGGGTAAACCTGGGGTAAGCCTGGGGTAAACCTGGGGTAAATCTGGGGTAAACCTGCGGTGAACCTAGGGTAAATCTGGGGTAAACCTAGGGTAAACCTAGTGTAAACCTAGGGTAAACCTTGGACAGTACTTATCTTCCAAGGCTTATCTTCCAGAGCTTTGAGGCTGTAGTCCGCAAATTGTCGCAGCTAAGACCACGCCCAGTTTGAAAGTCACTGCGCTTTGGCGGCTACAGTTTTAGAGTTCACATCCAGGCAGCAAAGAGTATTAAGCAGTTGGTCGAACTCGACTCGTTGTTCTGCTCTTTTTTTTCGGGCAATCAAAAATATGCAAAACATTTACAATAAAATACAGCGCTAGGTGAGCAGGGCGAAGGAGGGGGAGGGGAATGGGGTCGCTTTATGGGTAAGCAGTCAAAGAGATAAGAGAGAAAAGTACGCAAAGCGAGCCTGGCCAGGATTTGGGCTTTCAATTTAACTTTGCAGCCCCCAAAACCGGCTCACATAAAATGTCTGTTCAATTTTATGACTTGCCCCAAAGGCAGCTCGAGCCAAGCCATGTGACACGACCGTCATCCTTCTCAGAGCGTGACCCCAGCAACCCCCCCCCAACCACCCTGCCCCCCCTCCAACCCAACCCCTTCGTCCTGGGAACATCATCTACAGTCCGTTTTGGAGGCGACCTTTGGGTTGGCCCTCCTGCGCTGCCTTTTGCTTTGGCAATCAGAAACTCATCATGGCCTATTGATGTTTGTCTTTTTTTTTTTTTTGTTTTTTTCTTCTCCTCCCCAATTGCTGTTGTTTTAGCCCCGATCCGGCCAGCTCCTCTGGCCGTTTCTCTTGCCTTTCGCCTTGGCCTGTCCTGTTCTGGTAATTTATTGGAATTTGCCAAAAGGATTAAGTACGCCAATAAGCGTTGCTCAACGTCAATAAGCGCGTCTCCTCCTACACCCCTTCCCGTCTCCCGTCTCCGCCCCTTTGACATATACGTGACTGTTTGCGTGCTGCTATCATCCGCATCATCGTCCCTGACGCAGCCCTTTGCTCTATTTCCGTTTCCGCTGCCGCCGATAAATGCTGCGCGTGTCGAATGATTTTCGCTGCTTTCTCATTTTGTTGCTGCTGCTGCTGTTGCAAGTTGCCTGATTTGTATGGCTTAATATTTCAATTTTGGCTACGGCTACACAAACGCATTAGGGGTACTCGCTACCTGGCAGCGAAAAGCTCGCAGAGCGAGTCGATTGCCAAGGCGAGAGCTGCCTGTGGGTCGAGTGACATCTATTGCTCTTTTCATAATCTCCTAATTGGCCAACCAAATTGTTAACTGCTTATAGCTATATATTAAATTAATTAATTCGAGCTTTAAGTAAGCTTTAAGTGAGCTTTAAATGAGCTTTAAATGGGCTTTTAGTTGGCTATAGGTGTCCTTTCTTTGTTGGGGTTTTTAAGAAAAGGCTTTCACTCAAGCTTAGGGAAAGCCTTGAGTTAGCTACAAGCAAGTTTTATTAAAGCTTCAATTTAGCTTTAAGTTAGCCGCAAGCGGGCTTTAAGTATGCTGAAAGCAGGCTTCCAACTGGAAGCCAACTAGTTAAATGCGAGCTTAAAGTATGCTGAAACGGGCTTCGAGTTACCTAAAATCGAGCTTTAGTTAAATTAAATCGAGCTTTGGGTAAGTTGAAAGCTAGCTGTAAGTTAACCGCAAGGGAGCTTTCAGTAAGCTAAAAGCGGGCTTCCAACTGGAAACTAACTAGCTAACGATAGCTTAAAGCGAGCTTTAAGTAAGCCGCTAGCGAGCTTTAAGTTAGCTGAAAGCAGGCTACGAGTTAGCCAGAAGCGAGCCTTTAGTTGAATTGAATGGAAATTTGAAAGCTAGCTGTAAGTTGATCGCAGGGGAATTTGAGTAACCTATCCGCAAGCAGCCTAACGTTGGATAAAAGCGAGCTTTAAGTTAGCCCAAAGCAAGTTTTAAGTTAGTTAAAATCGAGCTTTGCGTTAGCTGCAAGCAAGCTTTGATATAGCCGAAAGCGCCTTTGAGCTTTCAGTTATCCGCAAGCGAGATTTACGATAGCTAAAAAAAGAGCATTGAGTAAGCTGAAAGCGAGCTTTGAGTTAGACGAAAGCAAGCTAAAAGTAAGCTGGGAAAAAGCTTTAAGTTTCTTGAAGGTGAGCATAAAGTCAGCCCCAAATAGTATACTATATAAGAAGGCCTTTGCTCGAGCTTTATCCAGCTTTAAGTACGATTTATTTAGCTTAATGTTGGCTGATAACGAGCCAAAATGCGCTTTTAGATTTAAGCTAAGCTTTTCGATTTCAATGAGCTTTCAAAAACATTTGAAAGAGCTTTTCAAATTACCTTAAGAGAATTTGCAGGCCCGGTATCGAAAGGCGTGTATATCGATTATTTGTTATCGATAGGAAACATTTGTAAGTAGATTTTCTTGTTTGTTTTTTTTTGCTGCCGTTCTTCTGGAATACCCCTAATGTGTTGGGTGTGGGTGCTTCATAGTGCACAATTTGTTTTCATTTTGTGCTTTCGCAGTGTATTTTATTTGCTTCTTCTGTGCTTTGTTTTTTTTTCTCTCTTGCCCAACAGCCGCTGGCTCGAAGTTTTCAACGCTTTATCTTGCCAGCTATATCGAGTTAGATGCCACGCCCCGCGCCCCCCCACCCCTCCCTTCACCCAGCCGTCAACTTAACCGCTGCCACTTGCCATTGTTGCTGTTTATTTGTTGTGGGCACACGGTAAAACTTTGCCACATGCCACGCCCACCGCCATGCAGCTAGCCGCTGGCAACTAAACAAGAGATAGACTAAAATCTCTCACAAGCTACCCCCCCGCCCCGCCCGCACACCCTCCCCTCGCACCACACCACAAATGTCAAAGTCGCTTCGTTGTACGTTGTGGAAAAACTTTCTATAGCCTACAAATTTTCTTTTGGCCCAAATTGACCAAATGGACGGGGCCAAAAACTTTTGCCTTGCGCCTTGTGCCTTGTGTCCTGATCCGGACACGTACATGTCCTTCGTGAAAATTCCCACGCCCGCAGCTCCAGCTGCAGCTTCTGCTCCCCGAGCAGTGATTAGGCAATATTTTGTTGGTGGCAGTCACGAGCACATGAATTTGGCGTGTCATTGAACAACTCAATTCCTTCGACCGGGCTTTACTAATATCCGACCACACACACACAAAATCCACTTGACTGCGGACAGTCAACCCATCCCCCCCTCCCCCACATTCCTTTCCCTTCCCCTTCCCCTGTGCTCCCTCTGATCCTGGCACACAATGAAATACTTTTTGATTGTTAAGCAAATCATGTAAATTTCTCCAAGCGAATTACATTCAAATTAACGACAAAAGACCCAGCCACGCCCAGCCCTTCCCCCCACCCCCCTTTATGTGTGCGTGTGTGTGCGTGTGTGTGTGTGTGCGCCTTCTATTGTGCTCTTTGAGGTGGGCTTTAGGGTAAAGGTGTGGCATTAGGGCTGGAGAGCTTTAAATAAATATTAACGAACGCTCGAATGGGATCTTAAGCTGCCTCTAAACCACATTCCCATCTTGCCCCTCCCCCCGCCCACTCCTTCAGCCAGCCTGCCACGCCCACCTGGCTGGCTTAAACCAAATAGCATTGTTGTAATTTATATGAAAAGTTTCACGACTTGTGCAAAGTGCTTAGTCTAAGATCTTGCGAGCCGACTTCTCCACAAAGTATGTGAAATTTTTCAGCTGGCGGTGGAGCTTTGTGTGGCTTTAAGCCTTAGCTTAAAGCTCTTGAATGAGCTTTTGCTTGATTTAAATCGAAATTAAAGCTCAATCAAAGAGTTAATTAATCTTTAGTTTTAGTCAGCGAGAGCTGAGAGACGTTTTAAAGTAAAGATACTTTAAGCTTTCAGCTAGCTCAGTTAAGCTTTCAGTCTATATGGCAAAATTTGAAAGCTTTCGATTGTTAGGTTGTCTAGGATGTCACCTTAATAATCCAAAAGCTTTCAAACTTAAGAGTTAAACTTCAAAGAGTTAATTAATCTTTAGCTTTAGTCAGCGAGAGCTGAAAGACGTTTTAAAGTAAAGAAACTTTAAGCTTTCAGCTAGCTCAGTTAAGCTTTCAGTTTATATGGCAAAATTTGAAAGCTTTCGATTGTTACGTTGTTTAGGATGTCATCTTAATAATCCAAAAGCTTCCAAACTTACAAAGACTAGCCCACAAAATATATAAGGAGCTTTAAGCTTGAAGCACACAAAAGATGAAAGCTTTAATGTGCTTCAGATTATATCAGAACTTTGTCATTCAAGAGATTTCCTATTACTTGAAAGGAAATTATAGTTGGACTAGAATTTCAAATGCTTTGTTAGATTTGATACTCGGATTCATCCGATTCGAAGTTGAGAGAAGCTTCTGCATCTGCAAGTCGAGTTCCTTGAGAACACGCAAATGGTTGGGCTAGGTTTATATTGTCTCAGCTCTTCGTCTAGTCTCGAATTGTGCGCATAAATCAGCGTATGGCATTGACGTTGTACCAAATGCATGACAAATTTAGAGGTCTACATAAAAAATGAACTCAATTCCAATTTGAATGCAGCTGAAAGATGAAACTCATAAATTTCGCAACGAGCGGGGGCCCTGCTCAGCTGGAGGGCCTGAGAGCTGGCTGTCATTGGAGTTAGGCTCTGCTTCTAGTTCCTCTTTTATTTATTATAGCCCGAAAGCAAAAAGGGTATAATGTTTTTGGGCAAATGTATGTAACAGGCAGAAGGGAGCATCTCCGAACCCATAAAGTATATATATATTCTTGATCAGCATCAACAGCCGAGTCGATCTAGCCATGTCCGTCTGTCTGTCTGTCTGTCTGTCCGTATGTATGAACGCAAGGATCTCAGAACCTATAAGAGCTAGAGACTTGAAATTTTGGCTGTAGGTCCTCCTAGTGCCCGCGCAGATCGAGTGTGTTTCCGATATTCGATAACTTGCCCCGTTTCCAAGTAATCGACAAAAAGTTTTTTGAGCAATTTCGGCAAATAATATGAGCTAGAGTCACCAAACTTGACATGTAGCTTCTAGAATAGTATATATATATGTCAAGTATCTTTCATTTTATACCTAACGCTTGTTGGCGGAAGAGGGTGCAGGGTATCCCCTAGTCGGCAGCTCCCGACTAGAATCTCTTGTTTTTTTTTGTTGTGTTGAACAGAGTTCAATTTTCTTGTTTTGTTGTTTTGCTTTTTGCGCTACTAAATCAAAACAATGCAAGGCTCAAGCCGGGCGGCCGGACAGTCGGACAGCCTGGCAGTCGGAGCTGCCACCTGGCTGAGTGGCAGCTGCAACCAAATCGCACTGACAGCATTCAACGTGGCCAAATCCAAAGGGGGGGGCAGCCGGGGCAGGCTGAGGATGAGCCTGACAGCAGCGTTGACAATGCCGCTGCCTGACCCAGTTTATGGTCCGGCCCAGAGAGTTATAGCATTAGCCGCTGTCCGACGCTGAGCGGAAGTTGCAACACATTTCCCCTTTGCCCAGCAGCGAAGGGGGGTGGGGGGGGGGGGAGGGGCATGCCACAAAGTTGTCCTGCCACAGCGAGTCGGAGCATAGTCAAAGCGATGGCTTGCATAGGGATATTCCCGCGCACGCTGATCGATGTTTATTTGCGGCTACTAAATTCCGATAATAATAAAATATGATTCTCTTTAGCTACGCTCGGAGCACGAAAGTACACAAAAAGAAATTAAGCAACCTGCCCCAAAACAGCTGCCCACTCCCCTAACCTCCCCCTCCCCCCCCTCCCCTCTCCCCACATCAGCTCGCTGGAAGCCAAACCCGAAACGGAGCCTGAACCTGAACCTGAACCCCAAATGGCAAAAACAAACAACGGCGCAAAAATCCAACAAAGCGCTGAGTAAATATTACAAAAATGTATTTTCTACACACACACACACACAAAGTCCAAAAAAAAAATGGCGTATTTTTATATGTGTGTGTGTGTGTGTGTGTATAAATAAATGGCAGACGTGACAAAAATGCTTAAGTGAAAAGTTACGAGCACATGAGAGAGGTGTAGCTGGGCACAAAAGAGAGAGAGCGAGTGAGAGAGAGAGAGAGAGAGAGCGAGAAAGAGAGAGAGAGCGAGTGAGAGAGAGAGGAAATCGCTTTCGCACCCACACAAAAAGTTAAACAAAAACAAGCACAACAACAAGAAGTAAAGGCGTTCTGCTCAGGCATGCACGACTGGCAAATACCCTAACATTTCACACACAGCTGTGCTGCTTCTTCTCTTAGCCCAACATCATGTCTGGGATATGTAGTCTAACTTAACTCGGCTGTTCATGGTCCGATCTTAATGAATTTTTCAGTGCTTAAATATGATAGTCAACTATTCGGATATATTCGGAAGCGCAGAGCTCTATCTGATATTCGTGGCAATGGGCGGAGTTAACCTAGAAAGGAAATTATTCTTAATTTCTGTCCAAATCGATATTTATAGATATTGTGAATATGAAAGGAACTATCAATGCACTTTAAAGTGCAAAAGCTAGAGTATTTGACACACATAATACAATTTCTTATAACTAAACAAGTCTTTCATTCAAAATTATATCAAAATTATATTAGATCGCCGAAGCCACGACCTGAACCTACCCTTACGCCTGCTGCCACGGTAAGCTTCAGCTCATCATGGCAAATTCATAAAGCAATTGTTTTTTATAAAACTTCGATAACTGAAGCCAAATTATGCTTCGCTTAAGTTTCGGGCTCGACTGTAAGCCGAAACATAAACTTTAGCTACGCATTAAAAACAAAAGAGTTTGTTTTATTGGATTTGAGCCAGCTTGCAGTCTAATTTCCAGCTAACATCAACATGACTGCAAGGGGCAAAAAAAAGCAAATGCAAATTTCAAAGTGAAGCGGCAAAGCGAGCGACAAAGTTGGCATACCCGCCGCAACGTTTGTGCCTGGCAAACAGTGGGCGCAAAAAGTTTCGTTCGCGTGCCGCTTTTTATGTGCGCTTCGCCTTCAACTTCTGCTGTCGCTTTTCTTTTCCTTTGCTTTCCATTTTCTTTCCTTTTCCTTCGGTTTGTTTTGTTCACTTGCAGCTCTGCTTAATATTTTCTTGTTTACGCTTTGTATGGCACAGCCCTTGCTTAACATTCCCAGCCCCAGCCCCAAACCTGCGTCTGCTGCTTCAATTTTCCCTTTTCCTTTCCCTTTTCCCTTTCGCATTGCTGTTGCTCCTCTGCTGCGGAAACTTTTCACGCACGCCTGCTGCCGGCAAGCGATTTCCCGGCACGGGTTGAGCCGCGCACCAAATCGATTTCCGCTTCATTACCTTACCCCCCAACCTCCCCCCCCCCTACCTCCACCACCCGGCCAGCCAGCCTTCGCACCTCCTTGCTTTGTCTGTCTGCCTTTTGTGGGACGCGAGCCGTATCAATCATCTTTCGGGCGGCACTTTACACGCTGTGCGGACCAAAAATAAGATGTTCCATCTTCCGTCTTCCAACCGCACCCCTCCCCTCCCCTCCTCGCTGCACCACTTCAAACTCGACTCATATGTCTCGCACAGTGGGGCGCACTCTACGCAAATTGTTTATTTCTCTGTTTTGTTTTGTTTCGTTTCATTTTGTTTACTTCGCCCCCCTCCCATTTTCATGTCATTTCTCAAGTTTGCAGAACATTTTTCAAGTGTTTGATGTCTTTTTTCTTGACTCTCAGCCATATTTTTTTTGTAACATTCGACAAGTCAATTAAATTGCCAGCCAAACCGCGCCAAAGGGAAAGCGTTAAATATCTATAAATATTGCGTAAATCCATAATTGCATTTGTTTGACAACGCGCGAGGCCCAACATCAAAAACCGCACAGCTTAAAAGAAAAAATTGCAACTGCTCTAGGCGGGTGTGCTCGCCCAGCAGATACCCTAAGTGCCATAGAAATATTCCAACTTTTGAAATAAAATGCCTGATGCTTTCAATAAGCGATCGATAATATATCGATTGTTAAATAATTTTGTATGTATTAATAGTAAATATATCGATATACTAACCGATAATATGAGCACAACATATAGATCTATAATTGTATCGTCTTTCACCTTTCAGCCTTTCTTTGCGATTCTCAAAATTGGAAAGCATTTGAACACATAAATTATGTAAACCTGGCCCACTCAACGCGTGAGCCAGCCTGTCTTTCCTTAGCCCCATTCCATGAGAAATGTTCTTTCTGTCGAATTCAACTTAACTCTTCGTCCTGATCAGAAATATATATATTTTATGATCCGATTAGTTACCTACTGCCTGACACAACCATTATACCCCACTTAACCGTTTCGAATGGGCTTATGATTAAATAATATTTATTTCTACATGTATTTCTTATGTTTTTTTCAAATATGCAAATATGTTTCCCAAATCGCTTTCGCCGCAATTTCGCCAAATAACTGACTCCATTTAATTTCCATAGACCAACAGCAACAGGAGTACATTTTAAAATGTTGGGTTGATGTGTTTTCTGTGCACTCACAAAGCTGAAATAAAAATTGTTTTTAAGAGCCGAAAAAAACATGTCTACAATTGGGGTTGTTCCAAGTTGCGAAAACTCCCATTTGATTGCATACTTTTGCGCGTCAATTTGTAAAACTACAAAATGCATTCGCATGACATGCATGAGCAGAAGATTGATATGAAATTGATATGTTGTGCGGAGAAAACGTTTACTGGAATGCCCCAATATGTTGCTTGTTGCATGCAAAAATATTCTTGGAACAACCCAATTTCAGTTACTCGAAGCATTCGCGAAAGAAATATTTATAGACTTATTTATTTTAATTTCCTCACAACTTCAAGCCAAAATTCTCGCCTTTTGACATTTGGCGAAATGCTGGCAAAAATGTTTTTGATGCCAAACACTTTTCGTTTTTTTTTTTGCTTTTCTTCTTCCTTTTCAAGAGATTTCATATGCACACGCGTCTTTTTTGCCTGTGGATTTCGTTGCATTTCCACTTCAATTTGAACGTGCAATGTATTTTTAAGCACTCGCCCGAGCGGCGCACGGCTGTTGCCCGTTAATGGGGGCGTTGCCAGAATGGGCGTGGCGCAATGCATGTTGCTGCCGGCAACAATTGCCAGTTGCAGCTGCAACAGCAGCAGCAACAGCAGCAGCAGCAGCTGCAACAACGATGATCATGATGATTGCTACTTGTGTGTGTATTTTTTTGTGGCACAGTTTCTGATGTGGTTTTTGCCAGTGTGTGAGTGTGTGCGTGTGTGTGCGTGCGGTCAATTATTTGTTGCTACTTTATAAACTGCGGCCTCTTGTTGCCGTCGTTGCTGTTGGCCAGCGAAAGTTTCAACAGCAGCAGCTCATAAATTGACCAGAAAGCTGAGTGGCTGCCAGCTTTACACAGTTGCCCACCTACATTGTGGGCGTGGCAGCTGGCAACTGGCAACTATTCAGCTGAATAGCCGCCACAGACCCGTGTCCAGCTCCTTTGCCATTATACCCTGTAACCGCAAAGGAAAACCTGCTCTCAGTTCGTTTCCAGTGCCACGCCTTAAGATCTGATTTTCCATATTTAAGCGAGCTTTTGTTTTAGCTTGCGACTGATTTGGTTCGAGTTACGTTTCATTCTATAATCAAATTGTAAATCCTCGCTCGAACCGGTTCGGTTATATTTATTTCAACTGATTCACAGCCTTGGCAGCTGCTAGTCGAGCACTTTCCACTTTACACTTTCCACTTGCCACTTTCCACATTGCACATTGCTATTTGTTATTTTAATTTTTATTATTGCTTTCTCTGCTCTACAGAAGTTTCTAAATCGCAACGCAAAGGAAGCCAAGGGTGCGGCTTGCGGGGCATTGCTTTTATCAACTACAACGGGCTGCTTCGTTGTGTAGAAGAGGGTAGCATACAGTGAAGGGAGTCGGTGGGGGGGGGGGGGGGGTTGTTTAAAGTGTGTTAGCTAGTTAGATGGAAATGTAGTTGCTGTAGTTGGCCACATGGCAACAGCATCAAGTTACACGACTCTGCTGTCAAGCAACATGGAATGCGGTATGCGAAACAAATATTCGTACACATGTCCAGACTTTAATACATCTAAATATGTTATAAAGGGCAGAAAAGGGGGCGGGGGCGGGGGACTGATCTAAAAGGTATTTGTTACATGCCATAGAGCTGAGGACAGTCAACAAAGAGCTTGTCAGTTTAATAATTAAGACAATTGCTAGAATTCTCGACAAGTAAATATTTACTAGACAATTTTCGTGTGTCGCTTGCTCGAAGAGTATCGATTACAAATAATTAAAAGAGCGCTTAAACTAACACAAGCAATCGATACATTTAGGAGCTACCAATAATCAATCAATTATAATAACACAAACGATTGATCTACGACTATTGATGTAGGAAAATGCATCGATATATCTAGGATAGATCGATAAAATAGGCACAATCGATTAGTCTATCATTTTTGATGTAGAAATAGTCAATATATCGATAAATTGAGGCACAATCGGAAATAAATCGCCTATACAAGCACAATCGATAGTCAATGGTTAAGAAGATATTATTAGCTGGGTCGATTTATATATAAATAATGAATTATCAATAGTCAACATATCGATATATCGATATATTTAGGATCTTAGAACAATAAATCGATAAGATTAGGACAATCGATTAAAATAAAACACTAATGTACCAATTGACAAGATATCGATATATTTGTGAGTTTAATCCATAATTTGTAATATATTAATAGTGAAAATATCAATATAAATCGATCATTCAATCGATTGAAATAAAATGCTTGATGCTTTTAATCGAGCGATCGATAATATATCGATTGATAAATAATTTTGTATGTATTAATAGTGAATATATCGATATACCAATCGATAATATAAGCACAATACCTTTCACCTTTCAGCCTTTCTTTGCGATTCTCAAAATTGGAAATCATTTGAACACATAATGTATGTAAACCTGGCCCACTAAACGCGTGAGCCAGCGCCTAACTGACAAAACGGCGCACAAATCATAGGACTTAAGAACTTGTCAGGGCCGAAGGCTCAAGTGGCAGGGCGCTGGTTCAAAGGTAGGCACCAAAAACACACAAGCATTAACACCTTTGGGTAGCATAAATCGTAGACATGGGCCATGGGCACACGCAGTTGGCAGTTAAGTGGCTAGAACTAAGCTGGCAATACGTCAAACCGCTGGAGTTTATTAAACCGAATGTGGCAAATGAGAGGCTTTTGGCCATTTTGCTATTAAGTGCCAACAGTTGAATTTACAGGCCCGATGCGAGGGGGCCGGCAGCAATAAATAACGCAGCAGACGAGGCCGGAAATGAGTCCCCCCCCTCCTCTATCAGTCTGCCTGGCTGGCATTTGGTATGCGGCATGCGGCAAGGGGAGAAGTTTGGGCCAACAGCTCAACTTCAATCTGCAGCCTTGGCGAATTCTAATTAAAATTTAATTGTTTACACTTTGCGACAACAAACGGAAATGGCAAAAGGAAGTGCGCTCCAGCTCCAGATCCAGTTCCAGTTCGAGTTTCAGTTCCAATTTCAGTTCCAGTTCACAGCTACCATTAGCCTAAACATTGTTGTCGTGACCGGCGCGTTTAATTGTCTCTGTGCCTGATTTACATGGCCAACAACAGCAAAGTTTACAACACAAACAACAGCTACCGAATGGGCGTTTAGTAGGGGGCGTGGCCTAGCTGCCTTTCTGCCTGTCTGCCTGGCTGGGTCGAACGTGACTCGCATGCCAATTGAATGCTTATCAAAGTGTATAAAATTCATAGAAATTATGACGCGCGGCCGCCAAAAAGTTGCCCGCGAAGATGTTCGACAGGCGACACACAAATTGCGGCAACATTGTGTGCTTAAGCATTTTATTGTCTTTAAGCTTCATTAAGTCAAATGGTGCAAACGTTTAAGTCGCGACACAAAAGCCAGTCACAACGGCAGCCGCCGCCGCAAACAATGTCAACGCGGCGTATGAGCAACGCGACGCATTAAGTATACGCATTAAGTATACGCCACATTGTACATGCTGCGACAGCGGCGCCGTGTGGCCAGCTAATCCCTCACTGGCGTGTTGCCAGCGCAGCCGCCGCACAATGCAAAACTAAAGAAATCAACTTAAAGCTAGCTTTTTAAAAAAGTTAAATTGAAAGAAAACAATAAAAAAAAAATCGATGTGCATAAAAGATTAAGTGCCTGACTGGAGTCGAGAATTTCAGCCGAAACTTAGTTTAGCATCGAAAGTCGGACCAGTATAAGTGAAATCGCTGGTTCAAACCCAGCTAAAATTGTATTATTTACAAAGAAAATATGCCAATAATATTATATAGATATTATATAGATATAAATAAAATAAATAAAAGATGTATGTTGGGCAAGGTAAGGCACATTGAGCATAAAGTTAAGGGCTTAAAGCTCTCATTCTACTTTAACACTGGAAGACGCCGAGTATTTTGTCTAAAAGCTTATAGAAACGAATTATAATAATTAAGCGATTTTCATTTAAGCTTGCCCCAGCTCATCTGCCAAGCTCTTTCTGTCATCCAATAGTCGAGCAGTTTTTGCTCATGATGATTGTGTGTTGGCAACGGGTTTTCATTGGGTGCGTGTCTATTTTATGAACTCAATTTAAATACATTGTTTCATGTCATGTAAGTATCTAAGTGCCGGAGTGAACCACATCCGTTGTCATATGTGGGCCACCTGGTAATTAAAAAGTTGTCGCTTGCCGCTAAACGCGAATTCATGAGAACGAAATCGAGTTAAAGTAAATTAAATTAAACACAAAACTTTTCAAGGAGCCGCCAACGCAGCAGCAGCAGCGGGAATAGAAGCAGGAGCTGAAGATAACGGATGTGGTTTAGAGCAGGGACGGAAGAGTGGAGAGTAGAGACAATTCTGGGCGCTCATTTCGTTTATTAAGTTTTGGATGCCCGCCCAACGCTCCGGGACAAAAGTCAAACCACGCGCAATTTTAGTAAATTAGAAAAAGGGCAAGTGCTGCGCGTAGGGCTGGTTCGTTTCGGGGGAGGGGGGTTGTCAAATTGTCGCGTAATTAAAATTGAATCAGTGTTGCCAGTGAAATTGGGTAAAAACAGGGCGATAAAGTTCGCGCGAACTGCAACGGGAGGGGGGATGGAACTAGTTTCGGAACTATGAAGGGGAACTAGTCAGGAAGTAGTCAAAGAAACTAACGAAAGAATGAATTACGTTACTGGGGAAAAGAACCAGTTCTGGAACTAGGTAGTTGAACTTGTTCTGGAACTAGAGATGGTATCCTGTTAGGGACAAAAACTAGTTGGAACTAGTTCCGCAACTAGAAGATAAGATACGCTGCTAGTAAGGGGAGCTAGTCCAGGAATTAAAAAACGGAACTAGTTCCGAAACTATAAAGGGAAACTAGTCAGGAAGTAGATAAAAAAACTAGTTCAGTGACTAGAAGGAATGAATTGCGTTACTGGGAAAAAGGGCCAGTTCCGGAACTAGGTTGTCGAACTTGTTCCGGAACTAGAGATGGTATCCTGTTAGGGATAAAAACTAGTTGGAACTAGTTCCGCAACTAGAAGAGAAAATACGCTGCTAGTAAGAGGAGCTAGTCCAGGTACTAAAAAACGGAACTAGTTCCGAAACTATAAAGGGAAACTAGTCAGGAAGTAGATAAAGGAACTAGTTGAGTGACTAAAAAGACTGAATTAGGTTACTGGGAAAAAGAGCCAGTTCTGGACCTAAGTAGTTGAACTTGCTCCGGTACTAAAAATGGTTGCTTATTCGGGATATAAAAATTGAAGCTAGTTTCGAAACTGGAGGACCTTGTTACGTTTCTAGTCAAACAAGCTAGTCCAGGAACTAGAAAGGGGAGCTCATTTCGGAACTTTAACTGTGAACTAGTCAAGAAGTAGATAAATGGATTCGGTGAGTGATAACAAAGAACTAATTACGCTACTAGGAAAAGGAGCCAGTTCCGACACTAGGTGGGTGAACTTGTTCCGGAACTAGAGATGAGGAGAAAAGTTACGCTACTAGTAACAGGAGCTAGTCCCGGAACTAGAAAATGAAACTAGTTCCGAAACTAGGAAACTAGGCGGGAGGTAGATAAAGGAACTAGAAAGAACATTAACGTTTACTTAAACTAGCTCATCTCGAGCTGGAACCGGAACCGAACCAGACTAATAGTTACTGAAGCTCACGCTTCAATCAAAAACTACAGCTGAACTAGTTCCTATCAAGCTCAAACAGAACTGGAACTATAACTAAAACTAACTGAAACTCATTCATCAGTTCAGATGATTCGAGTTCACCAGCTGCTGATGCAAAATAATTAGCTTGAAGTGGAACTAAAAGAATAACTTTATTAAAACGAATCAGCGGCAAATGCAATGAACCAGCTGTGAATGTAACTGGTTCATGTGTCGAACAGCTTGTGATTGGGATCCTCGAGTAGTTTGCCAATGTGCCCCACCAGGATTTGGCAAATGAAGGGCAGCACAAAACCCATCAAGCACTGCCAGTTGAACTGATCGTATCCAAACATAATCTCCAAGGTCCAGAGCACAAAGTCCAAGGCCAGCACGAGGCTGCTTACAGAAACCCACGGTCTCATGCACTTGGGCTTGTCCTGCATGGAGAGAGACAGAGAGAGAGAGATGGGTGTGGCCTGGTATTATATACTTATATAGAATATAGGGAGAGCACCCACCAGTAGAAGGCCGAGGAAGAGCAGGAACCAGCAGACGAGCATGAAAAAGCTGCCGCCGATGCGCATTTTGCGTATGACCGAGTCGCGTATGCCGCGAAAGACACGAGCACGCCACATGGTCAATGGACGGCTCTTGACCAGCTGGGCGCGCAGGAACTGCATGAGCTGGTGCATCTGCGGCGATGCGAGAGCGATATTATATATATGCAAGGCATACATACATACATACGAGAACTTACCAGGCCCAGAAAACTGTAGATGAGAAAGAACCAGTAGAACCAGGGGAACCAGTCCTTGATCAGACGCTGGACCACATACTCGCGACGTTGTTCCGCATTTCGCGTATGCCAAATGGAGAACACCTCCAGGCTCAGATAGCGCTGCAATATTTCATCCCAAGCCTCTCGCAACATCCGAAACTCATTCATATCGAGGGCTTAAATATATGTATATATAAAATAATTCAGAGTTAAAAAGAATACATGAAATTCGAAAAACTCGAGACTTTCGGACAATTTTGTAAAGGCTTCTCGAAGAGGAAATCTGATTAAAATCTGTTAGAATACGCATGGAAAACAACGCCTACTGGCATTCGCATCGGTTAGGTGTAACTTATTATATATATTCAATTATGGGAATTACAAAAAAATACATCAAACAGCTGCACTAAAGCGCCACCTGTTGCTAAAATAATAAAAAACGTTAAAGGAAGTTGAAAGCTTTTCCTAAAGGCAACCCGAACTGAATCATATTTATCGAGAATAAATAAAAAAATATATATATAAGCGTCGGTCTAACCAGCGAGAGGTCGCCGGTTCAAATCCAAAAATACTTTTCAATATTTACATTTGCTTACTTGATATGTTTTTATTCACAAAGAAATGGCAATATTCATAAACTGAAAGAAAGGAAAACAAGTGAAAAATGAATAGATGCGAAAATTGTTTTTGTTTTTTTTTTCAAGTGAAAAATGAATAGATGCGAAAATTGTTTTTCCTTCTCCAATAATGACAAATGCACTCACTGGCAGGCCCCACTTTAAACTAGTTCAAATTTTGAACTAACCTCCGAATGTGTGGTTAAAGCTAAAGCAAGCCAAGTTGAGAATCGAACTCGGGCATAACTCGAATGGAAGTGCGATTATAAATCCCTAAGCCGGCCTCTTGCAACTAGTTGAACCACATGAATTGAGTTCGGCAAATGGATTGAAGCTGAGCTGAGAGTCCTTTGATGGGTCGCTTCAGTTATTTGTTGCGATTGGGAGCCGGGCAGCAAAGTAAATAATGGCATCTCCGCAAAAATGTGCCCGCCGCTCGCTCTGTGCCCGGGCCAAGGATTACGTCCAGCCATGATGATGATGAGCACAATGATGGGCGAGATGGCCCGCCAACTGATAAGGTTGTGTGTCCCGCTCCCGCTCCCGCTCCTCCTGCTGTCATTTGCGGTTGCTGCTGTTGCTGTTGCTGGTGTTGCTGGTGTGGTTCATTGGTTTTTGATTGTGTGTTGGCTGCTTTATTTATTTATAGCTACGAAATCGGAGCTGGGACTAGGACCCAGGCCCAGACCCAGACCCAGACCCAGACCTGAATGTAGCTTTCATAAAATATTATAACTTGTTTTACGCCCAAGCTGATCCTGGTCGGAGTCGAAAAGGGGGGAGGGGGGGATGCAGCAGCAAGCCTCAACTGGAAGCCGGCGCAAAGTTAAATTGCAAACAAGAAGAAGCAGCAGCAGCAGCAGCAGCAGAAGAGGAGAGGGGAGGAGGGAAGAGCTGTAACAGAAGCAAGTCGGCGTTGGGATTCTTGTGGCGCAGTTTGCTGGCTTTTTGTATAACTTTTGATTAATAGAGCGAGCGACTGGGAGAGGGGCAGCAGGGCAGCAGGACTCGGCTCCTGGCATAATTGCGCCACATGCCCAAAACAACGCAACAACAACAATAACAACAACAAGAAGAAGCAGAAGAAGAACCACAACGTCAGCCAGCAAACACACAAAACCTGAACAACCGCCAAGTCCAAGTTGAGCTGCTTGAGTCCTTCGACTGCTGCACATGACAGGCAACTTGCGCCCTTGCAACAAAAAAAAAAAAACAAAAATACCACGTTAATGCGCGCCAGCCGGGAGTGCCCGACTAACACATACCTGTGTGGATCCAAGCTGCCTTTACAAACATTCTTGCTTGTTCTTCATTGCGCTTCTGCTTCCCTCATGCCCACAGCATCTAATTATGGTAAATGCATTTTTGAATAACTTCGGTGCTTATAGTCCGATCTGCCTTTAATAAGCCTGACAAAATTGTTGCAAGGCTTTACCTTTACGCTGCAATATTTCATCCCAAGCCTCTCGCAACATCCGAAACTCATTCATATCGAGGGCTTAAATATATGTATATATAAAATAATTCAGAGTTAAAAAGAATACATGAAATTCGAAAAACTCGAGACTTTCGGACAATTTTGTAAAGGCTTCTCGAAGAGGAAATCTGATTAAAATCTGTTAGAATACGCATGGAAAACAACGCCTACTGGCATTCGCATCGGTTAGGTGTAACTTATTATATATATTCAATTATGGGAATTACAAAAAAATACATCAAACAGCTGCACTAAAGCGCCACCTGTTGCTAAAATAATAAAAAACGTTAAAGGAAGTTGAAAGCTTTTCCTAAAGGCAACCCGAACTGAATCATATTTATCGAGAATAAATAAAAAAATATATATATAAGCGTCGGTCTAACCAGCGAGAGGTCGCCGGTTCAAATCCAAAAATACTTTTCAATATTTACATTTGCTTACTTGATATGTTTTTATTCACAAAGAAATGGCAATATTCATAAACTGAAAGAAAGGAAAACAAGTGAAAAATGAATAGATGCGAAAATTGTTTTTGTTTTTTTTTTTCAAGTGAAAAATGAATAGATGCGAAAATTGTTTTTCCTTCTCCAATAATGACAAATGCACTCACTGGCAGGCCCCACTTTAAACTAGTTCAAATTTTGAACTAACCTCCGAATGTGTGGTTAAAGCTAAAGCAAGCCAAGTTGAGAATCGAACTCGGGCATAACTCGAATGGAAGTGCGATTATAAATCCCTAAGCCGGCCTCTTGCAACTAGTTGAACCACATGAATTGAGTTCGGCAAATGGATTGAAGCTGAGCTGAGAGTCCTTTGATGGGTCGCTTCAGTTATTTGTTGCGATTGGGAGCCGGGCAGCAAAGTAAATAATGGCATCTCCGCAAAAATGTGCCCGCCGCTCGCTCTGTGCCCGGGCCAAGGATTACGTCCAGCCATGATGATGATGAGCACAATGATGGGCGAGATGGCCCGCCAACTGATAAGGTTGTGTGTCCCGCTCCCGCTCCCGCTCCTCCTGCTGTCATTTGCGGTTGCTGCTGTTGCTGTTGCTGGTGTTGCTGGTGTGGTTCATTGGTTTTTGATTGTGTGTTGGCTGCTTTATTTATTTATAGCTACGAAATCGGAGCTGGGACTAGGACCCAGGCCCAGACCCAGACCCAGACCCAGACCTGAATGTAGCTTTCATAAAATATTATAACTTGTTTTACGCCCAAGCTGATCCTGGTCGGAGTCGAAAAGGGGGGAGGGGGGGGGATGCAGCAGCAAGCCTCAACTGGAAGCCGGCGCAAAGTTAAATTGCAAACAAGAAGAAGCAGCAGCAGCAGCAGCAGCAGAAGAGGAGAGGGGAGGAGGGAAGAGCTGTAACAGAAGCAAGTCGGCGTTGGGATTCTTGTGGCGCAGTTTGCTGGCTTTTTGTATAACTTTTGATTAATAGAGCGAGCGACTGGGAGAGGGGCAGCAGGGCAGCAGGACTCGGCTCCTGGCATAATTGCGCCACATGCCCAAAACAACGCAACAACAACAATAACAACAACAAGAAGAAGCAGAAGAAGAACCACAACGTCAGCCAGCAAACACACAAAACCTGAACAACCGCCAAGTCCAAGTTGAGCTGCTTGAGTCCTTCGACTGCTGCACATGACAGGCAACTTGCGCCCTTGCAACAAAAAAAAAAAAACAAAAATACCACGTTAATGCGCGCCAGCCGGGAGTGCCCGACTAACACATACCTGTGTGGATCCAAGCTGCCTTTACAAACATTCTTGCTTGTTCTTCATTGCGCTTCTGCTTCCCTCATGCCCACAGCATCTAATTATGGTAAATGCATTTTTGAATAACTTCGGTGCTTATAGTCCGATCTGCCTTTAATAAGCCTGACAAAATTGTTGCAAGGCTTTACCTTTACAAATTAGTTAACATTATCCAAGAAGTGAAATATATTCTCTATATATATATATATCCCACACGAGAAACTATATACAAAATTTGGTGAATGTAGCTCCAAGAGTTTTCGAGTTATTCTCAAAAAACCCGAACTTAAAATCGATATTTATCGATATATCAACATTTATCGATATATATATATGTATCGACATTTATCGATGTTTATCGATATATTGAAAATGTAAGAGGTAAGAAAAGTATGATAAACTAGATCTGCTTATCATAAAGGAGAACATATATAGTAAATGCCGATAAGTTAGAAGAATCTTCCTTCTGCCTGTTTCAGTCGTTATACCCTTTTAGGACCATTTTCAATGGGTATAAAATAACTTTACTTACGCCAAATTGATTCGCCTGAAAACTAGCGGAAAGCGGTGAGCAGGGCGCGATGAGAGGGCGCCGGGCGGGGTCGGCGCATAGGCGCCAGTATAAAACAGACAAATGCACTTATGCAACAGCTTTGCATTATTTCAACGCACTTGATCAAATATGCAAACCGAAATCGTGTTCGCTTTTATTTTTATTTTATACCATTTTCATTTTTTTTTTTTGCTTGCTTGACTCCCAAAAGCTGCTTGTTCTACATTGTGTGGCCATATGGCAACGCTGCGCCGCAACAATCGTATGAAATTTGAGCGCGTTTTTCCCGCTCTCCATCCGCCCGACAAAAGCAAATTGTGGGCAAACTTGGGCTGTCTGCCAAGCTGTTTTAGCTTTTGGCAAGGAAATCATGTGCTTCTTGTAATCGAAACTGAAACTCATCAAAAAAAAAAATAGCATGTGTGCGGCTTCGTCATAAATTAGTTGCCTGATACTGATATTATTTTGTTGAGTTATTAATACAGTTTCCTTCTGTTAAATATTATTGCTGGGCAACAGCTGAATTTCGATAAATGTCTTTAAAATCAAAGTCAGTTGCCTATCACACAATTTTACCTTTCCCCAACCAACTTTCAACTTGCTTCGCAGAAAGCGATAAGTTATCGACAAGACATGTCTGTGCCGGCTTTCATTTGAGTCTGAAATAAACTCGATTTCGCTTAGTTCGCAGTTGATTTGTTATCGATAAACAGTCAATATGTTATCGATAGGCAGCAGCTGCTTAACTGAAATTCTCCTCAATCTGCTTTGACTATCGCATTATTGCCATATCTGAACTTAGAAATTTAAAATCGATGGGTTTAAAAGAAGTCGCAGTGTGAGAAAGGTAAGCCGATATGTTATCGATAAACTGTGGTTGGCTTTCTTTTAATTTTTACGTAATTTTATTTCAGTTATATTCATTCAAGTGGTTCGCGTTTTGATAATTTGACGCATACAATTTGTTGCAGAAAATCGATAAGTTATCGTTTGTTTTTAATATCGACTTGAAGCCAAGCTATATT
This sequence comes from Drosophila lacicola, assembly GCA_035045355.1. Lineage (NCBI taxonomy): Eukaryota > Metazoa > Arthropoda > Insecta > Diptera > Drosophilidae > Drosophila > Drosophila lacicola. The sequence continues at coordinate 2,402,571 of JAWNPB010000148.1, read as the reverse complement.
CGCAATAAATGAGACTGTGTTCGATATGAAGACTCTTTCGATTGTTCTTGTAGCTAAAATGTTACCGATAAACAATAAGAGTTTTTGGCGAATTGGTGAAATCGTGCGGGAATCAAAACTGGGAACACACTGCAGCTCCGACCGCCAGCTGAATGAAGGGCAGACTGACTGAGGGACGGACTCTTTGACTGAGCGACTGCAATTTGTTGCAAACGATACCATTGACAGCATCTGGCAATAGTAGTTGGTAGCTGTTTGAGGCAAACTGCCACTGACAGATTTGACTTGGAGATTGGAGACGAGTTGGTTTGCTTTCGTTTTGCCGTGTCGCAATTTAATTGCGTTCGGACTGTTGCCATGGCCACCTTGCAGCTGTGCAAACTGATTTAATGACTGCCTCCAGCTGAGATCAAGTTTTAAGCAGCTCGCTAATAAATTATCCCCTAAATTGTAAGCCCGACCAGATGCCATCAGCCATGCACACACAGACTCAAAGCCTCCAGAGTGCCGGGCCAAATGCCAGCACAGAGATGGATCCAAGACCAACCAGATACTAACATATGCACATACGCATGTCTATGTGTTCGTATATCTATCCCAGCCCAGCTGGCCACGCCCCCAGCTAGACGGCAAGTGCAGGGCACGAACGAGAGCTTAGCAAAAATACTTTTATAATAATCTTTATGCCACGATGTTTTTGAGGCGGCAACCAAAAAAAGCAGGTAAGCCGAATGTGACTGACTAGGAGATACCCTGAGCGGCTGTGCTGCTTCTTCTTACCTTTGCGCCATTCCATTAATGGATAATGCATTCCCAATTAACTTCGGTGCTCATCGTCCGATTCTTATACAAATTTCATAGATTCAATATGACATTTCAATGTTTTTGCATACCCAATCTCAAAGCTCTAGCTTACAATGTGAGTTCCTTCAGATTTCGGGAGATATTGCTAGGGCTATTAAAAGAAATGATTAATGTTCTAGCTGCATATACTCCACGAAAACCTGCAAGCCAAGTTTGCTGTATCTGGCACTCATAATTCTATCTTGAAATCGATATTTATCGATAATATGAATATGGGCAAAGATATTGAAAAAAGCGAAATGATAAACTCGTGCGGTTTATCATGGAATATATATATTACGAATTTCAGTTATACAAATTTTGCATATTCCTGACAGACCAAGATTTATGCTCATATTTTCTTCTGGTTTCGAGGGGTCAGGGGCGTGGGAGGGGGGAGGGGGGGTGGGTCGGGTATGCTGCCTTCTGCCTGTGACGTAAATGTGCACAAAAACATTATACCCTTTTTACACGTCTGCAATGGGTTGTGGGCATGAAGCCCCTCTTCAAAAAGGAAAACATCGAAAAACCAGCTAAACGAGCATAAACTCAAGGGTTCAAGCAGGGCAAGGTGACTATCGGGGGTTGGGTTGGGTTGGTGGGCCGCAGGTTGTCGTAGTTGAGTACACTGTGATTTGTTGTTGTTTCTGCTGCTGTTACGATATTTTCCCTTTTTTGCCGTGTTGTTTATATTTTTGCTTGCTTTTTTCTTTTATTAAGTCACAGCTTGTGCTCTGCCTTCACTGCTAGAGAAGCCCCGAAAACGGATTTTCAGTGTCTTTGTTTGGCAGATTATAGATTCAAGATATTTGCAGTTGTATACAAACTAAGGAAGCCCGATTTAATGCAGCCGTCTTTTGTTCAAGACTTTGCCGCAGCTAATGCTTGCTAAAAAAGTTTTAAATCGATAAGACCGATAAAAATTCCAATTGAAGGTTGGGTAATGGCAAATCCGAATAGAACTGAAATTTGAGTTATTATTTTGACCGATACATATCGATACACTAAATTCTGTTTATCTGCTGAAGAATCGCAAATCGAATCGAACCAAATAAGTATAATGCTAAATCCGAATTCACTTTAACTTTGGGTAATTATTTTACAAATATTTCATTTCTACTAAATATCGATAAATATCGATACTCTCAACTCCATAATTCTCATTAAAAATTGGGCTTCTTGATATGATATCACCAAATCGAATCGATAATACCAAAAAAAATTTGAATTTCGGGTTACTATTTTACAAATATTTGTTCATCGATAACTATCGGTATTCTCAACAATATATTTCTGCTTAAAGATGCGGCTTCTCGATATATTTAATAGCAAAATATAGCATCTTACAGGTATTATAAAAAAGTTATCGATATATATCGATACGTGCACAAGTTATCAGCTCGATAATAATCTTTAAAAATTTTCAATTAAGGCTATTCCCGTTTGTTTAAAGATATCGTTGCTCAATATTCAAATACTTTCTCACAAAAATGGTTGCACGAGAGCAGCTTCTCCTCTTCAGAAATGTAACACAATTTACGAAATTAGCCTGTCAAAAATGATTTAAAAGTAAGCTAGCCACACGCACAAAAAACTGTATATAAATATCTTTGAAATGTTTTATAGACTCAAAAGGAACTGGAATTTACCATGCTTTGGGTTTTAAAATGTAAGAGCACGTTCTCACTTCAATAGCCCCTATATCAATATCGTATCTTGAGATGCGTATACGCGATATGCCTGGGTCAATGTATGCGTTGCTTGTTATTTGTTGTTGGCACTGGTCAAAAACTCTTTTTTTTTGGCTATTTGAAGTCGGCTTTGTGTTTTGTTTTTTTGTACCCTGCGCCCATTGGAAGTGGACAAACAATGGGTATGTGGGCTTAGTGCAAGAACATGCGTGTCCTCTACGAGCTCATACAGAAGAAAACATATATCAAGATATATATCTATATTTTATATTATATTTTTTATTTATTTATATTTATATCAAGCTGATCGTGCTCTTCTGTCCATCTATTGGCGAAACTGCGCTGATGTCGAGAAAAAAGAGAGTTACGGTCTTGAATTTTGGAATACACGCACTTTTTTATGCCATATTTCAGCTCTGAAAATTTCATTAAGATCGGACTATGGGAAGCGAAGTTAAATAAGAATGCATTACCCCAAAATGAAGTGCTGTAGAGGAAAGAAGAAGCACCATCAATGTATAGAGGGCGTGCAGGGTATCTGCTAGTCGGGCAACTCGACTAAAGGCCGCTTACATGATTTTTTGTTATTCGTTTTTGTTATTTTTGGATGGAAAATGCTAAAAGCAAAGTTGGATTATTGGTACACGCTCCCCTGTGCTCCGTGTGTATTTAGGCGTGTGTGTGTAGGGTGTGTGTGTGGGTGTGTGTAGGGTGTGTGTGTGAAAAGATAATACAAATCTCTAGCTCGGCCTGAGTGCGTATATATGTGTGTGTGTGGGTGTGGGCGTGGCAACGGCGTCCAAAAGTTTATTGCCCCACTTCACGGCGAACATCTTCTCGGCCCCTCCGCCCCTCCGCCCGCTCCTCTCCCAGTTACTAGCCAGGTGAGTTTTATATGCAATAATTTTTCTTTTTATACCCTGTACTCATGGACAGGCTAAGCAAGGGTTTAAGTTGCGCTTAAGTTTATGTAGATGGCGCCACTGGGCAACTGCAGTGCCGTAAAGTGGCCAGCCCGAAGACCCTTTTCACATACAGCTCTCAAAGTTGATGTGTGGCTGCCATTCTGCTTAAATCTCTGCTCAGTCAGAGCTAAGCTAACGGTTTTATAAGCTTAAGCTTGATAGATTTGAATGCTATTTACAGAATGCGGTACTTTGAGAAGTTATCGATATTTCGATACGTTTTCTGTAGAGAGTATTGCCTGGGGCAGATATATTCATACATATATATTTTAACGGATATCGTTTAAGCACTCGATACTTTGAGTAGCTATCGATATTTCGATAGGTTTTCCCTACACCAACATCGCCAGGGGAGATATATTCATATATGGATACTATCGATACCATAGTAGCTATCGATATTTCGATAGGTTTTCTATAGGGAGTATTGCATAGAGGAGATATATTCATATATATATATTCTTAAGGATATCGATTAAGCATTCGATACTTTGAGTAGTTATTGATATTTCGATAGGTACACCAGCATCGCCAGGGGAGATATATTCATATATACATATATATTATCGAAATTTCGATTGGTTTTCTGTAAAGAGCATTGCCTGGGGGAGATATATTCTTATATATACATATTCTTATGGATATCGATTAAGCATTCATACTTTGAGTAGTTATCGAAATTTCGATAGGTTTTCTGTAGAGAGCATTGCTTGGAGGAAATAAATGTATACATATCGCCTGGCAGTTGAATATGCGATAGCACATTTTCCTGGTAGAGGGTGTTATAATTTGAACTCATAGAAGAAGACTTCTCCGACCACATAGAGTATATATATTCTTGATCAGCATGAACAGCCGAGTTGATATAGCGAACCTGTCCGCCTGTTTGTCTGTCTGTCTGTTTTTATGCGAACTAGTCTCTCAGTCATTCTGTTGCAGGCAATACATATGTCGGATCGGAGCACAATATCATTTAGCTGCGATTTAGGAACGATCGGTCGAAAAGAATATTCTTTTTTCTTTCTTCTTATTTCAGTTTATAATTTTGTAGTTTACCCCTCGGCAGGTTCTGTTGAATGCCGTGCTATCGCCATACTATCGCTTGGCTGTTATGAATGCGATAACCACGTACTTGATATTAACTTAACGCCTTTCAATTCTGAGCAAGACGTTGGGAAACTCAACTCCAAGCTGAATGTTAATACTATTATATGCATTTACAGGGTATCTTAAAGTTCGTCTCAATGTTGTTTTTCTCATTTTGTTTGGATTCGTGTGCGGCAGGCGACGCCGTGAGTTGGATTTAATAAATTCTAATGTTTGCTTACCGTGGCCGAAAGGCTTTCAACCCGTAACCGCACAGGCCTGGCCAGGCGTAGGCGGAGCCGGGTGTGGGCGTGGCTGTGGGTGTGGGTGTGGGGTCAAGGGGTCAAGGGGTCTGAGGCTGTCGTGTGACTAGCTGCTGCAGCTGCAGCAGCTTTACTTTTATTGCAAATTGCAGCGCCGCAGGAAGGATGCGTCCTGCACTTACACACAGACACACACACACACACACGGACACACAGACAGACACAGAGACATGTGGACACATGCTGCTGGCAGCTGAGATGATGTAGACATTCAAATGAATGAGTGTTGCAGCAACTGGCAGCACATTCCAGTGCCAGCTGGGCTAGCAAATGGCCGCCAGGGCCAGGGAGCTAAGCAGCTCCGAGAGTGCTGCACAAATATTTTGCCTTGTTATACCCGAAACCCATTGAAAATATTTTAAAATGGGGTATAATGGCCTTATGCAAATGAACGAGCCAGATATTCCACACACGGAATCAAGTCCAACTAGCCAGCTCCGAGCTCTAGAGACTCGAAATGAAAAGATGAAGCTTCCGTCAAATAATCGATAACTGTCCACGCTGCCAAAATATCGATAACACGCTATTCATCGTGCATAAATGAACGAGCCAGATATTCCCCACACGGAATCAAGTCCAACTAGCCAGCTCCAAGCTCTAGACTCGAAATGAAAAGTTAAAGCTGCAGTCAAACGATCGATAACTGTCCACGCTGCCAAAATATCGATAAAAATCGATAACACGCTATTGTTCGAGAATTCTTGGAGCTCGAAACACGAAACTCGGTATGCTGCTGCCTGTTTAGTATATGGAGGCAAGGAACATTTCATATTTTGGATCGGAGACTATCGCAGCCAAGTTATTCCAGAGCACGTTTCCTAAGGAGAGCTGGACTAACTGCAAGGGCTAGGGCATCTGTTAGTCGGGCACTGCCGATCGATTTGTTGGTTTTTCTTTTTGTTTGGCCAGACGGCAGGCAGGCAGGCAGGCTGGAAGTAAGGAGAAGCGATTGGAACTGGTCAAGTCGTTGCGGCGGCGACTGCGAACGCCGCCATTTTAATTAGCAAAAAGGATTTATCCGAGGGCAGACGACGGCGATGGGGCAGCTGCATCCAAAGCTGAACGCAGCTGCCAGCAATTTTGGTAATGTTTGTACGGCGATGGGGATGGGGATGGGAATGGGAATGGGGAGTTGGCTTGAGCTGGCTAGCGCAGCCAGGTCCAGGGCTTAAACCAGCTGCGACGGCGTCGCTCCTTGGAGTTGGCCTGAAAGGATGGGGCGGGCATCGGTTGGGGCGGCGAGACCGGCAGCTGTTGCCGCTGCAGTTCCTCCTCGGCCAGCTGATCGATATGCTCCTGGGTGGCCAAACCGATGCACTGCCTGTACTCGTCCATCGCATCGAAGCACTGGAACGACTGCTGTCGATGCTTCTGCAGGCAGCGCTGCAGCTGCGTCGCGACGCCTGTGCAGGGCATTTGTGGCTCCTCCTTGAAATGGCGCTTCGTGTGCTCCACCAGACGATCGAACTCCAGACAAATCGCCTCCGGTGACCTGATGGATATATATAATAGGCAATCTGAGACTCTCACTCTCCCGATCGACTCACATGCGCTGTATGTCCTCTATGGCGCTGAGTACACTGCCCTTTTTTGGCTTGGAGGGCATCGCGCTCTTCGGCTTCGCCTTGCTCGGCGGCGCCGCGTCCAGCATGTCTCCCATCAATATTGTATGGTCTTGGTTTTGGTTTTTTTTTTTTTTGAAGTTCCCGCTTCCGCCAGAAAACTATTCCAAAAATGTTCTGTGTATTTTGATTTACAGTTCGTGTGTGTATTTTGTTTTTTTCCAATAACTGTCGATCTGACATGACTAGCTGTCGCTGCTGCCACACGCCCACTTTTACAATTTTCCCCATTTTCCCCAATTTTCCCATTTTTCACATTGAGCTCGACTCAGCACTCGGAAGTTCGCACAGTTAGTCCCGAGCAGAGCGAATGCCAGATGGAAAGAGATTTCTCTTCTTCATGCTTTTGTTCCATGTTATTTACTGCACTCCACTGATGAGCATTACCCGGCTTTGCGCGGCTAATCTTCCATTGTGGAGGGATGGATTTAGCGCAAGGTCTAACTTTCACAGAGATCTTTGAAATGAGTTTAAATTCAATCGAATTGTAAACAAAATTGTTTCTTACACTCGATTTCCGCCAATTTTCCACGGTTACAGGTGGAATTTCCCATCCTTGACTTGTTTTTACTTTTCTACTCTCTAGCTTTGCCAACTGGAACTACGCGGCTCTCAGCCAAGTACTTTCTTTGACTTTCCATCTAACTTTCGCCTGTGAAAAAGTTGACATCTTTGCGAAAAGTTCGAGTCCCATTTCCAGCCAGCGAAGTGGATTGGATGAATTTAAAGATCGAATCGCAACAAGTTTTTTCCTACTTTAAAACAAGTCTGAAGGTGATTGGAAAAGAATGTAATACGTTTTCCAACTGGAGGAGAAGACTCGTGTATTTTGTTTACAATCATTTTTCACCTATTTTCCACAAAAGCGAGTGGATTTCGCAGGATTTGAACTTGAGGCGGGCAACTTTTTCACATTATTCTCTGAAGAGTTTGTCTTAACATAAGCGAGCTGTCGGGAAGTGTGAGATGCAGATTTAACGAAAAGTCTGAACGTTTGGCATGCGAGTTACAGAAAAAAAAACCAAAAGCTGTTTACAAACATTTATCTCGAATACTCGTTACGCCATAATAAATTCCTTGAGGCAAAAACTTTATTCATTTCATCGAAACAATATAATATGCTCGAATGAGGCGCACTTTATCATTATTGTAGGCCAATTTCTGAAGAATGTCCCGAATGTCCCCCCCTCCCCCTTCCCACCAACAAGTTATGCAATATGCCAGTGTTGTAAAGTTGTGTATTTTGAATTTTGAATTTGGTTTAATTGCGCATTTAGGCGCAAAGTTTTCTGTTACCGCCACAAAAGTTGACGAGTCCCTCTTCCTCTTCCTCTTCTTCTGCTACTTGTTGGCTTTTCTTCTTCTTGACACTGTCAATTGCAGGCTGCACTTCATCATTTCGAGCTGAGGGGGGGGGGGGGGACAGGGACTAGGCCGAGCTCGGGGGGGGCAAAAACTTCCGACATAAACGAAACTCAAGAAGTTCATTCTGTTTGTTATTGGAATTTTCATTGGCCACAAAAATACTTTTTCGATTAAACTTTAACGGCGCGTGAAATGCGCCGCGCACGCCAACAAACAAAAGCCCAATGCCAAAATCAGAAAATGATTAATTCGAAAATTTGACCGACCCTTGAAAAGTCGCCTTGACCCCCGCCAAATGCCAAATGGCAATTAGTGCAAATATTTCACCTGACAGCTAATGGATATAAATTCGTAACGCTGTCGCTGCCATTGAAGCCACACACGAGGAATGCCAAATATCAAAGGCAATAAGGATTGAAAAATTGGCAACTGGGCGAAACTCGTTAACAAAAAAAAACCCGGCGACAAAGGCCCGATTCTCCTTCGTTAACCCCAAAGATTCAATGGATGTTAGATCCTGCGTGGAGTCAGCTAAACGTTTAACTGCAATTGGCAGCTGAACTTCTCGCCTAAAGCATTTCGTAAACCAACTGAAACAGAACTCGGCCCAAATGACCCCCACCCCCCAAATCCCCAACAGCCTTCCCCTCTCCCTTACACAACACAACATAACCTATAAATGAGTTTTCAGTTCAGTTCCAGTACACAAACTGCATTAGTCTGTGAAAAAGCTAATACTGAGCTGAGATTTGTATAATACGATTTTGTGGAATACGTTTGTATACAAGTTCTAAGTGTATCCGCCAATCGACTTAAGATTCATTTTGAGATATCTTTCAAAATATTTAAAGCATAATCTTAAACATAGAGCCTCCAAGTAGTAGGAATGTATTTAAATATCTCACGGATGGGAATTGTGCGGAAAAGTATTATCTAAAATTTAAAAAAATAGAAATTCTTATATTATATAATTGGGCCTTTATATTCTTTAACAGTACATATAAAACACAATTAAATAGATCAGGAAAGACTTAAATTAATAAAATTCGAATAAATGAGTTTTAATTCGATTCGAATAATCTTTTATTTTATTATATCTACTAAAAAAGTTTCTGTTAGTTTTGGTTTGCAAAAATGCCAAGAACATCCGAGCTGTTCAAATCGAACTATTTATTCGGGTTTTTAAGTACATTTCGATAGAAAATTGTGGGGTTAGTTAATCGAAAGACAAGTTTATCCAAAAGAGAAATTGGCGTCAAGCTGTGCGAATTGCATTCACAATTATACGAGAGTTCGTTTTACAATTCATATGGATGGAATTCAAGTTGAAAAAGTTTTTTTTTTTGTTGAAACAATTTAGTACAGTTGTGTCCAAAGTAAATATGTAAGAGTGAGGTTAGGTACTCGCCACAAATCCAAATCCGAAGCGAAATTGAAATATGTGATGCTACGATATGATATCATGTTGGATCCATTCGATGGACGAGTCGTATATCTGTTGATAATTCCATTTCAAGGCAGGCCGTCAGCTTATTAACGACGACCATGCGGTCCGGAGAGGCGGCGGCACTTCTCGTGGCGACAGTTGTGCACATAGGGATTCAGCTGATGGCGATGCCACCAGTGCAGATCGGGCGCGTTGCGCAGTGCCAGCTGAAACGCCTGGAACTGGCCGAGCGTAATGAAGTTGCGCTTCGGGCAATGCGCATCGTGATGATATTCGCAGAGCTGATCGTAGACCCAGATGCGGCGATTGCAGTAGCGTATATTGTTGTTATGCGAGGGAGCACGCTTCAGAAACATCTCGATCTCCGGCCGAAAGAGCAGCCGGCCCAGCCCGTTGATGGAGTTGTGCTGTCGCAGCTGGAGCAGCGCCTCCAGGGGAATGCTATCGAAGCGCACGCAGCCGAGCAGCTGCTCGGTGTGGGAGCAGCGCGCCTGATAGTCATGATGTAGCCAGAGTATGACGGCAATGAGTACCTCCATCTCGGAGTTGACGCATATGTTCGGCGAGTCGAGCAGCGAGACGAGCGCATTGGGCCACAGATTTAGGAAGTCCTTGGTGCCGATCAGTGTTAGAAAATACTTGTGGACGCGCAGCGTCTTGCGGAACGGCACATAGACGTTCAGCTTGTGCAGTCCGAAGAACATATGAAAGCCGATCTCCTCGCGCGCCGTATACGGATCACGAAACTCGACCATAAACTGATCGATCAGCACCTGAATCTTCAGATACACGGCCGCCTTGAAGACGCTCATCAGCATCGGCGGCAGCACGATCGCATTCGGCTTCGCCATCCACTTGTAGATGATCATGAATGCCTCGAGGCTGACATCGCAGGCGGGCAGGCCGTAGGCCATGCCGTGCTTGCCGCGCGCAAAGAAATCGCAATTGTGCTGCAACAGCTCCAGATCGCACTGCACCTCGGTGGGACCAATGATGACCGTCACCACATATTTGGGCTTCGGATTAACCTGGCGCACAATTGCCGCCGCCCGTTGCGCCTCCGCCAGCCGAGCGCGTCGCTCGGCCATCGTTGTGGGCTGCACATCCAAATAGAGGCGACGATACTGTTTGCCCAGCTTCAGTATGATGATCCTGGAGCGCGGTATATGTATATAGATCGGCTGTTGGCTCACCCGAGGGGGGTGAACCTGCTCCTGCTCCTGCTCCTTGCTCCATGCTCCATGCTCATTGCCACAAGACATCATCGACCTTGGACTCGGAGATGTTTAAGAAATAACAATTTAAAAAAATATATATTACTTACAATTCGGAATGGCGGAAAATTGCTGGAAAAATTAGTTTCGTCGGTCTGAATCGCACAATGACACAGCGTGAAAAAAAGGTTCCGGCCCGCTGCCAGGGCTGAAGTCAACTCTCTCGAACAGTGCTGCCCATTTGCTGCGAAACGTGCGGCCCATATCGATTAACGATTAGCTTTCAATTAGGAACAGAAAGAACGCCGAAAATAACTCAAATAGTTGAAGACCTAAGCAAAACTCGACACATCTGCTATCTAACTAGAGCTTGAGATGCATTTTATCGTTTTATATTTTATATATATATATATATATATATATATGTATATATATATTTTATTTTTTTTATATATATTTTATATATATATTTTTTTATATATATTTTATTTGCTTTAACTAACTTAAATGTAGTATCGTAAGTTTGTAATTAATTTGATGTACAACTAAAAAATGAATTTGTTTGAAGCGCATCTGCCATAAATTCTTTCATTTATAACTAAATCAAAGTCTAGACTTTAACAAAATGCATATTTGTTTATCGCATAATTTACTAAATTGCTTTAATTTAAATACAGAGATACATTCTATCGATACTTTAGTTGCTTTAATTAACTTAAATGTCGTATCGTAAGTTTGTAATTAATTTAATTTAATTTATATTAAAAAACGATTTTGTTTTAAGCGCATCTGCCATAAATTCTATAATTTATAACTAAATCAAAGCCTAGACTTTAAGCAAATGCATATTTTACTAAATTGCTTTAATTTAAACATAATTGCACTCGCAATCCACGTGCCGCGATCATGTTCGAAACTAAAGATTATAATCAACATGAAAATCAAGCGGCAAAACTTTTTTGCCCCCCTCCCCACCTCCCTCCCTAAGCCAATGCTTCACGTAATCCCTGGCAGTTTTTCATCCACAGGCAACTGCTGCTGCTGCCACGCCCACACCGACAAGTGGCTGGGCTGCAGTCACAGCAGGCGCCAGACACGTTCCATTATGCTTGTGGCACGCGAAACCGCACAAAATGTCGTAACTCCAATCCGACTCTAGTTCCAGCTCCAGCGCATTCATTTCTCCTTGCATTTTTTTTTTCATCCTGCTACATTTTTCAGCATATAAATTTTCGTTCAAGTTGAAAAGTTTCACATACTCCTGTCACGTAATGCATGTGTGTGTGCGTGTGTGTGTGTGTGTGTGTGTGTGTGGGTGTCGAGTTACGCAGTGTGTGGGCCCCGGCTACATATGCATGGCGTGCGAGTCGCTAATTTATGTCTGACATTAGAATGCAATCATATTCACTTAAAAAACAAACAAAAAAAAAAGTGAAAAAAAAAAGGGGAAAAAGCGTGTCAAATGGAAGACAACATAACTTTTCGCTTTTGTAATAGTTTTGATATCGCTTTGACTTTTCATTCCCTTTAATTGCCGCACAATAGCCCGACCGCATGCGACGCTGCGTGCACGCGACGACCTGCAGCGTTGCCAGACTGCAGACTGCATGCGACCGACAGTGTGGCCCATTCAGCTTGTTTTCTGGCCACAATTGGCTATTGTTGGAGGTTAAGTGTTAAGCGGTTTGTCGCGATTCTGGCTAGGTTGAAACATGTGCCAGTGCTGCGAAACAGTTCGCATCTGAAATTCTAAAATCTATTTAAAAAAAAAAAGCACCGAAACTTAAACCAAGTTAATTGCAGTAAAAAACGTTTGAGCTAGGTTTCAGCTGCTAAGAAAATTTCGGATAGGTAACAAACTTAGTCGGAACTTCCATAAAAAATACGTACATATTTCAATATATAATTAGAACAGGCAATTATAAATTAAAAAGGCCAAGACAGAAAATTGATTGAAAACGTCGGCCGAGCCAAGGAGCTTTTCTTCTTGTGCTATGCAGCCCTGGCACTGGCAGGGTTCAGGTTCGATTCGACTCAAGGAGCTTGTTTTTGGGCAATGCAGTCCTGGCACTGCCTAGCCTCAGAGCTCAAGCTTTGCGTTAGAGAAAAAGGTTTGACTGACACTCACCGTCTGCAAGTCAACTAGAAGGGCGAAAGTATTTGAAAAAAACGAAGAACAAAACACAGTTCAAATTTTAGCTGCATTGCAGCCCAACCGCAGCTGCAAGGAGAGCAGCGCAAAAGGTGGCAGCTCTTTGCCTTGCCTCGAAATGCTATGCACAACCTTGTCAATTTCATGTGCTTAAAAAGCTGATTCAGCTATTTGCTAGAATTCAACGACAGCTGGCAACGCTGCTGGCAGAGTTGCCGCAAAAGGCGTTGCCATATGGCGCATTCAACGGCGTCTCAAGATGGCGCTTAGTCTAAACAAATGTTTAGTATGATTATGTTATTTAGTGCTTATTATTATTATTAAATTATGTGTGTGCGTGTGTGTGTGTGTGGGAGGGGGAGAGGAAGATGGGCTGGTCTGCGTTCGGCTGACCCCCGACATGTGTCGTCCCGCATGAACATAAGCCGCAAAAGGATTTTCGACAGCGCCTGCAAAATGTGAAAACCAAAGAATTATTGCCCTGTCCCTGACCCGCATGGCCAACAGACTGTGCTCCGCTCGGCAGTCCCACACACATCCCACCCGACCGCCCCCCGCTGCCCCTCGCCTGCCTCATTGTCGCATAATCCCAGGCAACGTGACCCAGCTGACAGTTTACAATTCGCAGCAGCAGCAGCAAATGTTACGTGCCGGCAATCCAATCCCCCCCTTCGCTCCATCCGCCATCCCACCCACAAGAGTACGGCCCCTTTTTGCTGGGAGGTGTTTGGTTAAGCACATAATTAATACGAAATTTGATTGCCTTTGCCGCGATGGGGCAACACTGGCCGGGCCCAGAACATAACCTATAAACGAGACTGTGTGTGCGTGTGTGTGTAAAAGTGAAAGTCAAATTAAAGCAAACTCTGCTCGCTGCTGGCATTACCGCTGCTGCGGTTTGCCGCTTAAACGCTTGCGGTTTAATTAATCGTCTCATAGTCGATGTCGAGCCAGTTGCACCACTTCCTCTCTCCCTCTCTCTCTCTCGCACTCTCTTTATACTCTGTTGACAAAGCGAAAAAGGGCATATGAGCTGTCAATAAAAAGCCAAGAACTCAAAACTAGGCATATGTGCGTGAATACGTCTCTATAGCTGCGTCTTTAAAGGTGTTGGGGCTGGGCCACGCCCTCTATAGCTCTAACAAACTTTAGAGCTGATGTGAACACCACGATTTCCTCAGACAGTCTACTGAAAAGCGCCTCCATGGTTCGCCTACTCACAAATGATTGAAATTGTTAATCAATTTTAAGAGTCACAGTTTGAAAGTAACTGCACTTTATTAACTTACAGTCTTAGAGTCATTGGAGCAGTAGAATGAATGAGAGGTATATGGGTTGCAAGCCATGCACGTCCTGCTTTCTTTCCAAATACAAACTTAATAATCGTGTATGCACACCACAGTTCCTTTCAAACCGCGAAAATTCTGTTCTACCACAGTTTTAGAGTCATACAAATCAGGTGACTGCTGTTAGATTATTCTAGGCATCGAGTTGTTCCGCAAATTGCAAACATCAATATTAACCTGCCACAGTTTGACAGTAACTGCGCTTTTTATTGACAGTTTTGGAGTTATTCCAGTGCAAGTTCATATTTCCTACAGTTTTAGAGCAGTTAAATTTTGAGCTGCGTCATTGAGTCTCGCCTTCGGGCGGTTTACAATATGCAAAAGTCTTCATATTCTAGTCACAGTTTTAGCTCCACTGCGCTTTGTAATAAGTTTAAGAGTTATCCCAGCGCACGTCCAAATCTCCCACAGTTTTAAAGCCATGACATTTGGCGACTGCTGCTGAATTCATCTAGACACCGAGCCGCGCTCAGCCGGTGCACAGATGTTTATTACTCAGTAACAGTTTGACAACCTTTGCGCTTTTTATTAACAGTTTTGAAGTTATCTTAACGAAAGTCCACATGTTCCACAGTTATAGAGCTATTGCATTTTGGGTTACGTCTGCTGATGAATTGATCTAGACTGCGAGCCACGCCTTGATATGTACACATTAATTGCAAAGATGCCATTTACGCCTTCACAGTTTCAGAGCCACTGCGTTTTGTAATAAATCTTTGATTCTGCCCAGCGAACATCCAAATCTTCCACAGCCAAAGTCATTCAAACATTGTGGAAAGCCAGCTGAACTGACACTCAACTGGTCACAGTTTGAAAGGCACTTCTGCTTGGGCTGACAGTCTGAGAGTCATAGGGAGGCTTTTTTAGCTGGAAACACAGCGTATTGCGCAGTCGATTAGACCCGACCGCGACGTGCTTAACTGCTTTGGCCTGACTTGCTGTCGGTCTGTGGTTTGTTTTTCCGGCCTGATGACTGGCTTCAAATGGTTGCTTTTTAATATAATATAATATATATTTTCTTTTTGGCCCGGCAAAAGTTTGGCAAGCGGCGCCAGACGCGAGCCGAGCCCGTGGCGCCGGCGCCAGCAGATAAAAATGAAAAGAGGCGAAAAAACCAAAAAAAAAAAAAATTAGTGAAAGAGAAAACTTTAACTTTTGTTGTGGTTGGCAGCCAGTTCTTATGGCCGAGAATAAATCAAGCGCCAAACTACTTTTGCCCGAAATGATTAATTAACTGCATTTGGTGCTCGGCCACGTCCTGCACTGGAGGCGATCACAGAGCTGGGCCAGGGACACAGAGCTGGGCGTGGGCGCCACTTCAGCGTCTCCGTTAAGATATTATTAATGTGCTTGTTAGCCAGCACCGCCCCTGTCACTCCTGCCAGCTCCTTTATGTCCTGCGAAGACAGAGAGAGGGAGACAGAGTGAGGCATGAGTTATGTGCGCGTTACCGCTGCTCCTCCTACTCCTAGTCCGACTCCTTCCTATGCTCATCATCCTTCTCATCCCCATCTCAATTAGCTCTAAGCGTCGAGGCGTTGCTTTGCGAGGCAATTGAAATTGGATACAGTTCCATTTACCTGATGCTCCCCTCTCTCTCTCTCTCTCTCTGCTCAGCTCCGCAATGCTGCCAGACTGTTCACTTTTATTTGCCATTCACACAAAATGAACGCGCCTTAACGATCATTTTTCTTTTATTACCAATTTTATTTATTATTATTATAGAAAACTAGCCACACATCTCTGCGGGCAGTTTTAAAGAGGGTTTTTTTTGTTTGCCTAAAAATTTGTCAAGCCTATCAAAAAAGGTTATGCGCCCAGAGGCAATTGTTGGCAACGGCCTGAAAACATATTTTTATGGATCTCTGCCAACATTCATTTGAGATGCGTTTCACACTTTTCGCAAAATTCACGCTTTCTGGGTGGAAAATTGTGTGCGAAAGTTTTGTGAGCAACATTTTAATGGACAGCCTATACTTCATTAAAGATTTGCATTTCATCGATTCCAGATTCACTTTAAGATACCTGTGTAAAATTTGCTTTGTGAAGTGGAATTCAATTTCACACGGAAAATGGATGGAAAGGTGATGTCTGCAATTTGAAGCAATAAGCTTGACGCGTTTAAAGCCGGCTCAAAACAGCTAGTATATGCATAAAGGGACAGTAAAATCTCTATAAACGAACAGCTGTTTCCACTAGATGGCAATCTTATTGTAGTACCAAACTTTTACTTTCGATTTTCAAGTGAAAACAACATTTTGCTTCAAATGCATAATGTAAGCTGGAAATCATGATATATGTTTGAAGTATTTGAATTTTTATTCATTAAAAGAGCTGGAAAATGGCTTTTACTGTTATGCATATCTAATCGATAACCGATTAGAGTGCTGCCCTTCTCT
The DNA here is from genome assembly GCA_035045355.1 of Drosophila lacicola. Classification (NCBI taxonomy): domain Eukaryota; kingdom Metazoa; phylum Arthropoda; class Insecta; order Diptera; family Drosophilidae; genus Drosophila; species Drosophila lacicola. The sequence goes on along the minus strand of JAWNPB010000148.1, from coordinate 2,386,118 downwards.
AGGCTATTAAATTGGGGCTGGGTGGCAACGCTGCGTTTTGTTTGCATTTGTTTTGATTGAGAATTGAATTCGAATGAGTGCGAAAATGCGTGGCTTAAGCAAACGCAAGTATGGTCCGACGCATTTGAAATTAAAGATGCTTTTATTTTGGCTTCCAATTTCATTTGCAGCTGAAAATCCAATTAACGTTGCCAAATGTTGTGTGTGTGTGTGTGTGCGTGTGTGTGTGGAGCTCCCAAAGGATAATAAGCAGCTTAGTCTCGAGCTGCCGGCGAACGCCTCAATGCGCAGCAACTATAAAGAAGTCGTAGAAAACTTGTTAGTGCCAAAATCGAAGATTGGCCTGGAGAAGCAGAAGGACGCGGCTGAGCAGATTTCCCTCAGGTACGAAAAGATGAGCAGATGAGAGAGCGAGAGAGAGAGACTCCGACTCGATATGATAATGATACAATTTCGATAAGGCTTAAACAGGGATTAGGCAACGGCAGCCCGACAGACGCCAGGATGAACGATGATATCAGCTAATTGGCAATGTGCTACTCCTTCTCCTCCCACTGCTGCTGTTCCCACTGCTGCTGCTGCTGTCCATTCTGTTCCCAGTGCTGCTGCTGCTGTTCCTTCTCTTCCCACTGCTGCTGCTGCTGTTCCTTTTCTTCCCACTGCTCCTGCTACTCCTTCTCTTCCCACTGCTGCTGTTCCCACTGCTGCTGCTGCTGTCCATTCTGTTCCCAGTGCTGCTGCTGCTGTTCCTTCTCTTCCCACTGCTGCTGCTGCTGTTCCTTTTCTTCCCACTGCTCCTGCTACTCCTTCTCTTCCCACTGCTGCTGTACCCACTGCTGCTGCTGCTGTCCATTCTGTTCCCAGTGCTGCTGCTGCGTCCGGCAAGAATAATGTCCAGCAAGCGGGCGCTGGCATTGCCATCAAAGTGCAGGACGCACTCGCCTCGGTCGCCAATGCTTGCCCAGTTGCAAGTGACAATTTATTAATAAACAGCAGGAGCTGAAGCTGGACCACGAGCAGGAGCAGGAACTGAAGCTGAAGCTGGACCACGAGCAGGAGCAGGAGCAGGAGCAGGAGCAGGACTGCCAATTACCGCCCCAGCAATAAATTGCATGTCACTTGGCGGCGTCGCGTGCCTCGCAGACAATACCTCGGCGAGGGGCATCCTCCCCCCCCCCCCCTCCTCCTTCCCCCATCGGTTGCCAATCAGAGCGAGCGAGCCAATGTGGCGTTTAATGGACTCCAATAAATTGTGAAGCCGAACGTTTATTAGCCAACCGAAGCGAGTGCATTGCCAAAGATGAATTACTTGCGAGCAGCTCGACCAGAAAGCTGGATCCCGCATACACGAAATTTATCAGCCAGAGAAGCAGACGCATATATACCCTAGATTAGCATAGCACAGACGGGTCGCTAAGGCCAGCCATCTTCGCTTGTCTATTCACTTCTTTTGCGCCTTTACTTTGCATGGCTTCGATTATTTGCACCTAAGTTGGATTCAGCCAGATCGGACTACTATATCATACTAAAACTTTTCTCTTTCATGATATTATGCTTTCTGTTTTGTTAGTTCGTTTTTTAGGATAATATTATTTTCTTTAAGATAATCTGAAAGCTAACAGCATGGGTTAATGAATAAATAAATAGATAACCTGATTTTGATAAAAACAAAAAGACCTACAATATCTTAAGATATATTCCAAAAATAATTCTATTACTTAATTTGATTTTAAATAATTGTCGTATCCGTATTGTTTGTGGAATCTTATTATTTTAATTTTTATAAGATTATTTGAAGTTCTCTTTAGATTATTATGCAAAATTATTAAAGTGAATTTTTATTAAATTAAGTTCTACAATGTTATTAATATAGGCAAAGAGCATAGGTGGAAAAAATCAATCGATAAATTTGTTCCATATCTATATATGGCCTGGTCTGCGGCTCGAATCCGAAACCTCGTTGTTCTGCTGCAAAGACTGAAGATCTATAAACATATATATAGTTATACCCTGTATATAAATATTATTGATCAGCATGAAAAGCCGAGTCGTTCTAGCCATGTCCCTCTGACTGTCCATTCGTCCTTCCTTATGATCTGGATCTTAGAACCTACAAGAGCAACAAACTTGAAAGTATAGATTAAGGTAATCCCAGGGACGAACTTGTTTCCGATAATCGATAACTTGTCCCGTTTTCAAGCAAGCGATAAAAATCGATATCGAAATCTTGGTTTTAAAGAAAATCGCCAAATTTGACAAATTTAGTTTCTAGAATAGTATACATATCGAGTACCTAGTCGGTTACTCCCGAGGATTCGTTGCTTATATTAATAAATTGTGGATTATTATAATAGAAAGAACTTAAGCTTAGTTGAAATAAATTATTGTATAATTATACAGAGAAAGCTCTCTTGATTTATCCAGTTATATGGAAGACATTCGCTTGGAAGATTTTGGTACAGATTTCCCCTATATAAATAAATTGTTCTTCGGCGAGCTTTCACACTATTTCCACAATCTTATTTTGAAAAATTGTCATGAATTGTAAAGCTAATTAGGAGGAAAGTAAAAAAACTGTTGGGCAAGCATAAAATAACAATTATATATGATAAGTAGGTGGGAATTTCTTTGGCTGGCTCAAGCAAAGACATCTGTTACTTTGTCGCAGCTCAGTCTATATGGGATCTGACTATTTAGAATGCTGCAAGTGCTTTCAATTTTCCACAGCAAACTTAATTTAGAAATTTTTGCACTTGTTTTGCAAGTTTTTGGTAATTTTTTTTAATTAAAAACGTCCACTGATTGGAAGCGCCTTGCCATTCACAGCGAAACGCCGACACGCTGGGCGTGCAGACGCGTGGCTGATCGCGCTGTGACTGCCACGAAACACACACACACACACACAAACACACACAATCAAAGCCTAGCTGTAACGAAATCAAATTAACCAAAGTGTGCAAAGGGAATGCGAAATTGGGCCAGGGGCATGTTGAAAAAGGAACGGGCTGGTGATGGGGCGTGTGGACTGTGGGTGAGTGGGAGAGGGGAAAAGGGGGGGGGGGGCCTGCATTGAGCTGCAGCTGCAGAGGCCGCAACCGCAGCCGCCGGCAGCCGACAGATGGCGTGCCAGTGCTGTGTGGTACAACGGTCTTTGCGTTCTCAACTGTAAAGTAGGGTAGATTACATAGCTTTGAATGATGCCACGGAAGATGCCAGCAGAAAGAAGAAATAAAATGTGATGAACTGGGAGCGGAGAGCGGGGCGGTGAGGGGAGCAAGCTAAAGTACAGCTATGCTGCGGGCTGACAGGGGCTGAGTTTAAAGGGGGGCGGGGCTGGCTGGCGCCAGTGAACCCAAGGAAAAGTCAACAGAAAGGAAACAGTCGAATAGGAAGCCGCCGTCTCATAGACAAAACTAAAGAAAAAGGACAACGGGCGAGCTAAAGGAAAATACAAAAAAGGAAGAGCAGAGGAGAGGAGAGCAGAGGAGAGGAGAGGAGAGGAGAGGAGAGGAGAGGAGAGGAGAGGAGAGGAGAGGAAAGGCTAAAGGCCGGATCCGTTTCAATGACAGACAGAGCGAACGACTGCCAACGAGCGACTGGGCCAGTAACTCGAGTAATTGGTAGATTCCACCCCCCCCTCCCTTTTCTACCCCCTTTTCACCCCTTTTGCAGCAAATGTGTCTTTGTCACGGCGCCACTGGAGCATGCCACGTTCGCAGAGCGAGAGCGGGAGCGGGAACATCTGGAGCAGTATCCAGTGCGAAGATGATGTCAACGCCGGGCAGCCGGGCAAAATGCCTCTGCATATCAAAAGTGAAACTTTGACATATAATTTTTCGCATGGATTTTCACTTTGACGGCATAAACGATGACAATGCCGCCTTCTGAGCTCTTGCCCGATTCCCCTCACGCTGCCTGGCATTCAAATGAAAAAGGACATCCCACACATAGCCGGGACATGTGCTGATATCTTAGAAACGCGCGTGCATAGTAGAAAAAGAACCTGACTGCCGTTTTTTATCAACTTGACAACATGCCCGCCCATGCCGGCTCCAACTCCTTTGATATCGCTCGACTCGCAAGGACTACATAATTGGCCTAGCACTTCCCTCGCTAGACTCCAAAAGTCTGATAGAAATGATGAGGTTAGATACGTTGCGCAAATACAGTTATGCACATATATTTGTTAGCTTTGCAACACTGCAAGCCAGTTTCTTCAAGTGTTGCAAAAGGCTACATTCGCTTGACTCGCAAAGAATCTGCACTTCGAAATTGACCTAGCACTTCCCTCGCTAGACTCCAAAAGTCTGATAGAAATAATGAGGTTAGGTATGTTGCGCAAATACAGTTATGCACATTCTTAGCTTTACAACACTGAAAACCAGTTTCTTCAAGTGTTGCAAAAGGCGAAAGTCTTCAGTTTGCAAGAATTGTCAATAACAAAGGTAACTTTATTCGATAGCTGCCCAATTGTTGGCCCCAACTCGATAACTATCGGAGTGCAGCCCAGGTATATAAATTTGTTTAGTTCCCGTAGATTATCAGAACAACGGACGCCCATGTTCGGCACGCAGTACCTCGCGCAGCATCCACAAATCAAGTTGACCTTAAAAGTGCAGTGTATAAATATTTTAAAACTATTAAAATATCCTATTTGTTTTGGCCCATGTTATATAAAATGTCTTCTTTATGCGCCAAATTGTTTAAAGATCAGGCAAAAATAAGTGAACACGTCTTTTCCTTTGGAGCGTCGCTTTAAAGTTTTAGAGATTGAGGTTAGAAACGAATTTCTTTACGGTGCATTAGAATAAATAACTAAAAATATGTTTTCTTGTCAATATTATGAGTTAGAATTCGATAAAGAGCGACATAAAATGGCTGTACCTAAGCTTTTCCCAGATTATTTTAGGCTCTTAGCTGTATAAAAGATTGAGGTTAGAAAATGTTTTCATATGCGATGGGTTGCAATTAATCCAACGAATGTCTTTTTTTTTCCAACCATATATGCCATTTTATTATGTAAAGAACGTCCCAACAGCCAAAAAAAAAAGGGTTTTAGCAAGCTTTTATTATTATTTTTTCTGGCTCTTGGCTTTTGGGTCCATAAGAGAACGAGGTTAGACAGGATTTTCATAAATATTAATGAAGAAAATATTTATTTTTTTCATGCATATCTAATGTCTATTTGCCTTAAGAATGTATAAATAACGGGCCAACCAAAAATAATGCTGGTATCAAATTTTTCTCATTCAGTTTTCTATCTCTTAGCTTTTGGATGAGGTTAGAAACGATATTTATATGCGTTGCTTTAAAATGAATATAAACTTTTGTTCTCTAAATAATGCAATTTCCTTATTTACCTGCAATAGTAAAAAAAATGGCTGATACTCTGCTTTTCTATCAATTTTATTTAGCCATGCCCGTCCGTCGGTCCGTCCGTCCGTATGTATGAACGCAAGGATCTCAGAACCTATGAAGTCTAGAGACTTGAAATTTTAGCTGTAGGTCCTCCTAGTGCCCGCGCAGATCGAGTTTGTTTCCGATATTCGATAACTTGCCCCGTTTCCAAGTAATCGATAAAAATCGATATCGAAATCCTGTTTTTTGAGCAATTTTGGTAAATAATATGAGCTAGAGTCACCAAACTTGACATGTAGCTTCTAGAATAGTATATATATATCAAGTATTTTGCATTTTATACCTATTTTGTTGAAAGAAGAGGGTGCAGGGTATCCCCTAGCCGGGAGCTCCCGACTAGAACCTCTTTCTTGTTATGCATATCAAATGCCTATTTTCTAAGGAACGGCCCAAAAAAATGGCCGAAATCACGTTTGGTAATTAGAATTACATATATTTGTAATCATGGCGTAGAACGCAGCTGTGTGTGTGTGTGTGTGTGTGAGTGACTTGCAGTTTTTCAGCCTAGTCTAGAGCACACACACACACACATACACACACATAGATAGACAGTTATTGAGGGGCTGCTCTGATTGGTCGCGCGCCGCTTTGCCATTCACACAAAAGCGCGATCAGCTGATTGAAAGGCCCTGCAGGCTGCACTTGCCTGTGATTTTCCAAAGGGAGAGAGGGAGAGAGAGAGAGGGGTTAAAAAGCAAGTGGCAAAGTCAGTCGTGTGTGCCACAAGCAAAATTTGCAACATGCCAACCACTTTTGGCTGTAATCTGTGCTTAAAAAAGTTTGCGCTGGCATGCTGCCAGCTTGGATATATGTATACTGAGAGCATTTAGGCAGCTCGATTTGCGTATCAATCGCAGACAAGTGCCAGCTGGGCGCAGTTTATTGTATTGGTAGGGTATTTGGATGTCTGTGCGTGATTAATGCGAGTGCTCCGTCTCGGAGGAGGTGTCCGTTGTGGAGCCGCCCTCCAGCTCGAGCGAGGGTCTCACGCTGGTCTCCTTGTGCGCCCTTTCAATCGGCCTGGTTGCCTTGGCCAGCTCCTCGGCCTCGGCTTCGGCGCGCAGCACCTCCTGCAGGCCGCCATTCAGCTCGAGCATCAGCGAGCGAAAGTTGGCATCGGCGGGGCCATTGAACAGGGAGACGATCAGCAGGCGCTTGTCCAGCGGATTCGGCACGTCCAGCACGAAACGCCGAAATGCGGCGCCCTTCTAATAGAATGCACATTTTCTTGATTACGGTTTTTTTTTTTTGGTTTTTTTTGAAAGCGTGCACTACTCACGTCCTCGGGCCGGGGGGAGATATGCGGCTCCGGTGCGACCGCCAGCTCGAATATGACGCGGCGTCTGCGCGGCTCTCGGATTGGTTCGTAAAGCGGATTTCTATTCATATTTGTTGACCGATCCATTGTCAGAGGGCTATGTTGCAAGGGGAGAGGGGTGGTGGAAAGCATGTGAATGACAGACAGGCTGGCCAGTGTTGCACAACGTTTGCATAACTAACTGCATTTATAACACGATGTTGTGCAACACAGCCAGCCACGTGCTCTCCCGCTTCCGTTTCTGCTGCAGTCGTCGCGTGTGCCACAATTTGAACAAAAAACCCGAACACCAACAAAAGCCAAAGGTTTAAATCCCCGAACTCCTGTGTGCGTGTGTGCGTAAATTTAGAAATTATGTTTTCTTGTCTTTTAATTAATAATCTCAAGGGAGTTTGCGGTCTGCTCCGCACGCAGTCGCTGGAGTTCCAGGCCGACAAGGCTCTCAAGGATGAGCACTCGCATCTGTGTGAGTGTGCGTGTGTGTGTGCGAGTGTGTGTGAGTGTGTGAGTGTGTGTGCACCATGTGAACTTGTGGTAAACAATAGTCGCATGTGCTTATACAAGAAGCAACTCATGAGAAACCAGATGCCAGCTGTTGGTAGGTGGGCAGGGGGGGGGGGGGGGTAGGGCGGGGTCTGCTCTTGTGTGAGTTGACAATGTGATTTACATTTAATTAAAATCGTATTTACTCGTTAGATAAACAAACAAAGAGACCTGACACAGGCACGCCCCATTTGGCCGGGGCACCCTTCATTTCTTTTCTTTAGGTTTTTTTTTTTTTCTTTTTGGAGGAGCAGCTGCTGACGGATTATGCTTTAAAATTTGTACATCCATCAGGTGAGGAGGCGGCGACGTTCGTCTTCATCTTCGTCGGAGCTGCCTGTCACGTTGTCAGAAATGTGAAAATATATATTAAATAAATGGGCACCAAAATGGCGTTTCGGCTCAAATAACGCAAATGTAATTCAATTGAGGAGGCCAAAATGCAATTTACACCCGGGCAACTTGTTGCACTCAATACACGTATTTATGCGCGTCATGAATAATTAACTAGAGTATGCCAGGCGGCAGGGCCTGCCCGACTAGCCGCTGCCCTCTATTTTTTGACATATGCATTCCTGTTTAACTCGGGTGTTTTAAGTGCGATGCTTATGAAATTTTCAAAGAATTATCATGGCAACGGAATATTTGTGAATATCAAAGCCCAAGACTGTAGCTCCAACAAAAGGTATTTTACATTATTCCTAGGAACGGACCGAGGTATTCAGAAAGTGAAATATTCTCGATCAGTGTATTCTATACAGGCGTCTACAATATGCACATATCCGGTGGCTTCTTCCTTCGATACGTGCACAAAACATCGCTTTTCGATAACGATTTTGATCGATTATCAAGAAAATATGTCATTTGCATGCGATCTATATAGAAAGTGATATATTCTCCACTTCTGTCTATTATACAAGCGTCTACATGCCAAATTTGCTTTTCCTAGCTCTTGTAAGCTTTGATATAAACACTAAAGATCTCATTTCGTTATCGATATTTATCGATTTTCAAGACAATATGTCCGTTGCATGCGAGGTATTTAAAAAGTGATCTTTTCTCGACGCTTGTTAACTATTTAAGCGCCTGTATACCAAATAAGGTGTGCCTAGCTCTTGTAAGCTCTCAGATACACTCAAGTGAGCGCATTTCGATAACGATATTTATCGATAATTGTAAAAATATTCCGTACACATGCGAGTTAATAAATAAATATACCATATGTATAATATACAAACGTCTATTTGCCTAATTTTGTCTTCCTAGCTGTTGTAAGCTCTCAGATATACTCAAATGGGCTCATTTCGATAACGATTTTATCGATAATAAGGAAAATATTCCCTATACATGCGAGTTAATAAATAAATATACTATTTGTGCATTATACAAGCTTCTATTTGCCTAATTTGGTGTTCCTAGCTGTTGTAAGCTCTCAGATATACTCAAGTGAGCGCATTTCGATAACGATATTTATCGATTTTCAAGAAAATATGCCCCAGCCTGCGTTTAGACGCAGCGCATATACCCTTTTTAACCATTTTAAAGGCGACCATCGATTTCATGCCTGGAAATTAAGCTGCGTTCGACTTCCAGCCCCAACTCCGGCTGCTCACTTCAGCTGGCTGTGGCTTGGGGCGGCTTTGAGCTGCTTCGCAGTTAAACTTTTGTTTATGCATGAGCATATCCCCAGAACAATAACAATCAAGTAAAAAGTTATTTAAATTTTAGATTTGCATATCACACACCTCCATGCTCACTTTACAAGTTATTTCTTAAGCTCTTGATTTCTGTGTACTTACGGGCAGCAGCTGCAAATAAGTTTCCAATCGAATTGTGGCCCTCAAATTGCCAGGCTTTGCTTGATTTAAATCCTTTATATTGGCCAACTATTGGCCTCTTAATCAGCATCAGATGAACTAGAAGTAATATTAATTGGGCATAACTCGATTTCAATTCGATTCAAAGTTTCAACAACAACTAAAGCAGAGCAGCATGTCTTCCTGTTCACCTTCTCATCTTGAGAGGAATTAATAATTTTGTCGGACGATGTGTAACGCATAGAAGCAGACATCTCCGAGCCCATTAAGTATATATATTCTTGTTCAGCATCAACAGCCGAGTCGATCTAGCCATGTCCGTCTGTCTGTCCGTCTATCCGTCCGTTCGTCTATAAGTCCGTCCGTATGTATGAACGCAAGGATCTCATAACCTATAAGAGCTCAAGACCTGAAATCTTGGCTCCTCCTAGTGCCCGCGCAGATCGAGTTTGTTTCCGATAGTCGATAACTTGGCTCGTTTCCAAGTAATCGATAAAAATCGATATTGAAATCTTGTTATTTGAGCAATTTCGGCAAATAATATGAGCTAGAGTCACCAAACTTGACTTGTATCTTCTAGAATAGTATATATATATCAAGTATCTTTTTATACCTATCGCCTGTTGGAGGAAGAGGGTGCAGGGTATCCCCTAGTCGGGAGCTCCCGACTAGAACCTCTTACTGGCTTCTTATGTTTCAGTTTTCGTGACGCACCTTGGGACATTTGTTTTCTTGCAGATGATTGACGAGCACATCCAAAACATATAATATGTATATATATGATTATATGTGTTGGCTGTGTTCCTCAGTCGTCTTCTCAGCTCTCCTCAACTCCATGGCCAGCTGCAGCTCTCCGGAGGAAGCCGCATTGCTTTTTTCTAGAAATCCGAAAGATTGGCCGATGAATTGTGATCGCGTCTATAACATATAATTATATATGCTTTGTATGCAGTAGATGTAATCACAATCACAACTCAAGGCAGAAAGCGTAAGTGTATATACGATAAATTTTTTTGCAGAGGCAGCTGTCACAGCTGTTCACCTCCATGTTCACATTCATTTCCATTTCTTGCAGCTATCGCATCTATCTTGCGCTTTGGGACATTGGCAGGCGAATTGCGACATCAAATTTATTTTTGAAGCGATATGTTTAAGACGTGTTCAGGATTAGTCGCTCATTAGTCCACCTCCATGTTCACTTTAATTAGAATCTCGTAACTGAAATAGGCGCAGATTAGTTGTGAGCACAGCTAAACATATACTTTGTATACAAGCTTTTGTGTGTGTTGGCTGGGCTCATGATTCGTGCCGTCCTCCATGTTCACTTTAATTGTGTTCCCTTTAGACAATACAAATATTGGCAGCTGAATTGTGATCGCGCCTAAGACATATAATTAATATTTGACTTATATGCAGTAGATGTGATCACATTTCGAACTGTTGTCGACGCGACGCACCTCCATGGTCAGATTAAGCTTCAGTTAAAGTAGTTTTATATGCTTAATAGACCTTTGTTCAGTTGTGATCTGTGCGAAATACTGGCAGCTGCATCGGGGGCACTTCTAAAATATATATTTGATCTTATAATTGAACTTATATATTTTAGCCGTGTTCCATGATTCGGCTGCTGTGCTCCTACCGCCTCCATGTTCACTTTAATGTGCCTGCTTGCAGAGAGATGTAGCTGTAGCTTCACCTCCATGTTCAGTTGCCTCTGTACATGGCAGCACATTTCCGGCGTTTCTCAATGCTAATTTGCGTTGGCAACTCGTGTGATTTTGTGCATTTCGTGTGCAGCTGCAGGAAACGGAAACGGAAATGGCAACATGCAATGCAACTCGGCGGCCAATGAAATTCTCCAAAATTTGCTGAGTAAGTTACAAAATGTTTTTGCACATATTTCAAGTCTGTCTGTCGGCCTTTCCGTTTGCCCCCCTCCGTCCCCCCCCCCAGTGTCTGTCTCTCTGTCCCTCTGTCAGTCCGTTTGTTGTGCAAGTGTCACTTCACATTTGCTGCCTGCCACATTTAAAGGCAAATCTCGTGTTTCATCTCGTCCCAATACTCTTGCAGAGTGTACTTTAGCTAGCGCGAGAAATATGCAGCGCTTAGCAGGAGCCGCCAAAAATCCATCATCTTTGAAGATATAAAAGCCAAATAACCCAGAGAATGTGTAATATATATTCCATTAATTTATCGATATATTCTAATTTTTTTAAATTATCGATAAATATCGATTCTGAGATATGGTTATTTAGGCATAACTCGAGAATTATAAGAGCTACACACAGCTAACTTGTTAGGTAGAGTTTCAAATCATATTCACAGATTAATAATATTTCATTTCCTGAAAACCTGCCCGCATTTGCCGCAGAATTGGAAAAAAGCTCACTGTGTTGTGTTAGAGCTCTGCGCTTTGGTATGTGCCCCTATTTAAATGTCATATTTAAGTGCCACGAAATTTTATAAATATCGGACTATAATTCCCGACATGGTAGGGAGGCAAGGCAAGAGCAAAGCTGTTTGCAGGGTATCTTCTAGTCGGGCACTAGCGACACGCTATTGTTGTTCTAATCGATACACTTTGTGCTCTTAACTGGAAGAGTTTCTCGTCGTCGTTGTTTGCGCCTTCAGCTGCCGCCTCCCTTTTGGGCTTGTAAAACAATGACAAGGACAAATTCGAGCGCCTGGCAAACAGACAGAACGGACAGCCCAATCGGGACGGGACGGAGAAGGGGGGTTGGGGGAGGGAGGGTGTCTGTGCGTTTGGCTTAAGTGTCAATAGAAATATAAATCAATGCTGGCAGCCCAAAGGTAACCTAACCAAGTAGGTTGCTGTAGGCTGCTGCTGCTTTTGTGTGTGACCAGGTTTTTTTTTCATTTCGTCCAGGCAATCAATTTTAACAAGCGCCCACTTTAGCTGTCTGGCAACGCTGGCAACGCGCCCCGCACATAAATTTAACAGCTAGTTTCTAATTTCTGCATGTCAAATGCTCACTAATTGCTGCTTTCAGGCGATTATTGATACCATACAGAGAGAGAGAGAGAGAGAGAGAGAGAGAGAGAGAGAGAGAGAGAGAGAGAGAGAGAGATTGCAGAGATTTGTAAAGTTTTTGCAGCATTTTCGCATTTCATTTGCAATCCAGTCGACACACACACACAGTTTAACCTCTAACCCCGGACCACGCCCCCCACGCGCCCCTCCACCCCCGCGCTCGCCCACCGCCTGTTGCCCCTGACAACCGACGTGTGTTCCGCGCTGTAATTACAGAGAAAATTGCGGGCCGCGTGCAAAAAGTTTACAGACATTTTTTTTTTAGTCCTCCTCCGCATATAGAAAAGTATTTACTGCAGTCGCCGCCTTTGTTTTTGCCCAGCAGCAGTTGTTCAATTTAATGTAACTAGGGAGAAACTTAAATAGAGAAATGAGAAAAAAAATATATGTATATGTATAGTATATTTGAAGAGTTAGCGCTGGGGCAAAACAAGAACTCGGGAAATTAACAGCCAGCCTTAAAGTTGCTTTGAAGTAGTCGGAAAAATGCAAAACAATGTTGCATGGGTCGGCAGTGCCCGACTAGTAGATGCCCTGCAGCAACTGTGCTGCCTTCTTAAATTTAACCCCAACATCTTGATTAACTTCGTTCTATAGAGTCCGATCCTTATGAAATTTTCAGAGCATAAAGATGACATTCAAATGTGTGTACATACCAAAGTTCAAGACTCTATCTATTATAATAAATTCTTTCCGTTTTTTTGGGGGATTTATGTTAGGAATCTAAGGAAATTAAATATTATTAATTTGTGCATCGTATTCAAGTATCTACATACCAAATTTGATGTGTCCAGCTCTTATAATTCTCGAGTTATGCTTGAATAAACCAGTCTCAAAATCGATATTTATCGATATATTATTTATCGAACAGCTAACTAACTGTGGCATGTGAGTATCTATAACTCAAATTTGCGATCGATAGCTCTTGTAGTTTCCGAGGGGACGAAACAGGCTAGAAAGTCGAATCCAAGCACAAGAGCTTTAAACCCCTCGAAATATTTGTCAGGGGTACAGGGTATAAGAAGAAACATGGCTGTCGCAGAGTTTGAAGGATTAGACAGGTAGACCTCTGTGCAGTCTAAGCCCAAGCCTTAAAGGCCCGTTAAAAGCTGAAGTCCAGACTCGAAACTGTTTTTAAATATATTTCTAAACATCATCTTTAATTTTCGGCGCTATTCGAAAACGTTTCTTTTCATCTTTTCATCTATTTGGAATTCAGGCCGAGAAGTTGTGCTCGCCCAACATAGTCCACATCTCCAGCAGAGCTCAGCTCCAGCGTCTTTTATGCACACCTCCATGGTCAGATTGACTTGCCAAGCTTGGATCAATAACTGACAGCGCTTGGCTAACTCATGTGTGGACACAACTTTCTTAAACGCTTCCCACCTCCATGTTCAGTTTTATTTTATTTCTTTTAGGATGTAGACACATCCATGTTCAGTTTTATTTTACTTCTTTTAGGCTTTAGACACCTCCATGTTCAGTTTTATTAGATTTCTTTTAGGCTGTAGACACCTCCATGTTCACTTTAGCTATCAAAAGTGCTAGAGTGAAGTGTGTTTAGGCATTGAAGAGGCAGCTTTCTCCTCCATGTTCACTTTTCTTACAGTTTTCGCATATCATGATATTTGAATTGTGATCGACCCTGAAACATATTTTTGTATGTCTTAGACGCGTTCGTCTACCAAAACGCTGCCCACCTCCATGGTCACTTGAATGCTCGCTAAAGGGGCAACTCCATGCTCCGTTTTATACCCTGTATTCTAGGCACATACGTGCAGCTCTGCTCGCCAGAGCTGTCGCCATTACTTTTTGCTGCCTGGCTGGCAACCCTGGTCGGTTTCCGGTTTCCATATTCTCGCAGCGAGCTAGTAGTCCTGGACAAGTTTGGAACTGATTTAGTGTCAGGTCGGCTGTAGTTGAGTTTATTTTGACACGATTGCGTGAGCTGGCGAGAGAGAAAGGAAAAATATTGTGAAAAAGCTCGCAAGTATTTTTGTCAAAAAAAAGAGAAGAGAAAAGAATAGAATAGAAAAGAAATGGAATCGTTGGGCAACAATCGCTATCAGCTGCTGTTCATCGACGACGAGGCCGGCGACCTGTGCCTGGGCCAAAAGAAGCTGCAGGAGACAGGCGGCCAGCCGAAGCACAGCAAGCGCAGCAAGCTACCAGCCGGCGACAAGGCCAAGGCTTTCATTCTCAACAAAAAGGCCGTCCAGCAGAAGCTGCTCCTCTCGAAGAGCAGCGGCATAGGCAACGGCAACGGCCACGGCAAGGGCGACGGCCTCAAGTCCGATCGCATCAAGCTAGCCAATGCCGCATTTATGGCCAACAATGGCGTCAACAAGACCGACCTGAAGAAGACCAACATGGACCTGCAGCTGCAGCAACAGCAGCAGCAGCAGCAGCAACAGCAGCAGCAGCAGCAACAGCTGCAGCAGCAGCAACAGCTGCAGCTGCAGCGACAGCAGCAGCGCGAACAGCTGCAGCAACAGTTGCAGTTGCAATTGCAGCAACAGCTGCAGCAGCAGCTGGAGCCGCCGCAGCCGCAGCAGCGCCATTATCGAGAGCGCACCGTCTCCAGCCGCATCATCAGCAACAGCAACAAGGGCGGCAGCGTCGCTGCCGCCGGCGGCGGCGGAGGCAGCGGCGGCTATGGCTATGGCAGGCTATACAAAAGCAAATTCGATCGCCATTCGGGCTCGGATAAGACGGGCATCAAGGCGGTGGTCAAGCGGAATGGCGGCGGCGCCCACAATTGGGGCTCGGTGATCAAGGACATCGAGGAGCAGAGCATCGCCATGAAGAATCCCGTGCAGTCCGACAAGGACGATTCGTTCAACGAGCTGCAGCAGCTGCAGCAGCAGCAGCAACAGCGCCAACAGCAGCAGCATCAGCAGCAGCAGCAACAGCAGCAGCAGCAACAGCTGCAGCAACAGCAGCCGCAGCTGCAGCTGCAGCAGGGCGACGGCCTGACCGCCGAGGAGGACGACACCAAGTACATAACCGTGGAGGAGTGGCGCGCGATGCGCGTGGAGCGGGCCAAGCCCATCTTTAATATACGCAAGGCCGGCGAGGGGGAGTTGAACAAGCCGGACTGGAAGAAGATGATCGTGTTGCCCAAGAAGAAGCCAACGAAGATGGACAACGATCCGGGCCTGGAATACGATGCGTCCATGTATCCGCAGCGCGTCGGCCGGCTGCAGCGCATCATGGATATTGAGTTCAAGTTCAAGGACGATCGTCGCCGCAGCGGCTACCTCAGCGGCTGGGCGGGGGGACGGCCGCTGAACAAGTCCGAGGCGGAGAGCGTGTCCGATCCCATCAATATGAACGATGAAATTGAGTTTCCCACACTTGGCTAAGGCCCAGCCGAAGCCCAGCCAGCCATCTATCGGAATACTTAAGCAATTAATCAATCGATCACTATTAATTAATCAATCATTATCAAGCACTCGAATCAATCAAGCCATCAATCGATTTATCTAGTTAACAATCAATTGATCAAGCTGCCAGGCATTCAAACAACCAGTCAATCAATTAGTCAATCAATCAATCAATCAATCAATCAAGTAATCAAATCAATCAATCATCAAACAGACACACACACGAAGCCACATCAATCATTTACTTACTAGTTCGCCAACAAGAAAAGAAAGAAACCAAAAACAAAAAAAAATTGTTTAGAGTTGTAAAATTTTGATGGAATTATTATTTTTATGTATTTCGAATGCGATTTCAAGAACTATTAAATATATAAACACTTAAATGTGATCGGTTTTTAAAGGGTTTATATTTGATTACTTGAAGATCTTTTATCTCTAACTCGATTTGGAATAATGGATGCTGATCCAAGGCAACTTTTATGGCAATGTGCTAGATATAATAGACCTCTATCCAAGAAGGGTTTTATGCGATTGTATATAAGGTAATAACAGAAGTAGGCAACTCTGGCCCCATAAGGTACATCTAAGCTTGAGCCTCATATCAAGCTGAGTGAATCCTAGGTCCAGCTGACTGAGCCCTCGGAAACAACTTAAGCTAGAGACTTAAAATTTGAAATATATATAGTCTCGTGCAGCATGTCGAAAATAAGTATGTACATTTTCTTTGATATCTCCTTTAAATTTGACAAAATCGATAAATATCGATTTTGAGACCTGGCTTTTTAAGCATAGCTCGAGAATTAGACAAGCTAGAGACTTTATTTGTAGGTACTCGAATGGCAAATAGAAAATATTTCAATTTTTTAATTCCTCACTTTTGTGTGCCTACCTGTAAATCAAATAATGATCGGACCATAGAGTCCGAAGTTCATTGGGAATACTTTTTGGGGCAGCTTGTTGCTGGGTTCAGACTATCTCCACCGCAGGCACTCCCGACTAGAGCACACTTGTGCACAACTACAGGGTATTTACCAATCAGATGCTTCAAAAACGACAAGTCTCAAATGGATTATCCAAGTTAGTCTGCTTTTGATTAATGCAGCTTCGGACACGAGGCAAGGCACAGATCTCGATTGGACATCTTTTGAGCTGCGTTTCAATTAAAAGTCATCAAGCAAGTCCAGTTGTACTTCAGGGCTTAATATTGTGTTTTTTTTTTTTTTTATTTGAATCGAACGCAATTCGATTAGCCGAGCTTATTTGCTTATGCAATTGGCTGGGCGGGGCGGGGCGGGGCTGGGCTTGTGCTCCTGCCATAAATTGGCTTCTTATGCCATAATGGGTCTCCCTCCCCCTCTTCGTACCGCCCCGCCCCGCCCCTCCCCGCCGGCTGTCAACTTTAACTGCAACTTGTAAAAATTAGTTGCTGCTGCAGTTGCCGCTGCTGCTGCGTTCCATATTTTTCATAATTAAAGTGCAAATAAAAACTAGCAGGCAAACAAACATTTTGCAATTAAATGTGTATGTGTGTGTGTTTTATTTTTTTTTGTACTTCTCTGGCCTGTTGTTGACGTTAGAGCGTTTCTCTTGCGAATACCCTGTAGCGGTTTCAGCTGCAGCATATTAGCTGCGAATGTGCGTAGAGCAAGGCTCAATCGAATCAGTTTGAAACCGCAAATCCCACCTGATCGAAGTTTTTCTCATGCCAATCCTTGAACCTTAAAACGAGGCTCTTATATTATGTATATAGATATAACCAAATAAGACTTTAATAAATCCTCACCTCGATCCCGGAAAGGAATATGAAGCTTAACGATTGAACTCAGCTCAAGTTTTTTTTCGTGCATTGTCCGATCTTGACTTTGGATTCCAGAATCGCTGAAAGTTACTTTCATAGAGCTTCTAGGCTTTCAAAATGAGTTAGCAGCCCATCGAACTATACTTAAAACTCCGCCCAGGACAACCTGTTACCCCTATTTGACACCCGAAGTGAGTTTGAGCCAGAATCCTCGCCCGACTAATCTCTGACTAATTCTTGCACAGTCATGGAAATGCCAAAAAGTGTGAAAAGCGTCCCTAATTAATTGTCACTAATAATTAATCTAAATGGTTTGAGCATGATCGAATGGTAAGCAATAAATTTGTATAAAATCGCTTTCCACCAATTTTCCGCTGTTGCGAGTGGAAGCTGTCAAAAATTCCGTTTTGGAAGGGGAGGGAGGGAGACTACAGCTGTCTAGCTCTTGTTGTCAGTCTATCAGTCACTTAATCATTCAATCAATCATTAAATCAATCAATCAATCAGTCAATCAGTCTAAGCACTTACATAGAGGTTATCAACTGAATTGTTCTCCTTGGAGAAACGCATCACAAGACGAACCCCTGGCTTGCAGCCCTGGCTACAGGGCATTGCCTAGTCGCGCATACCCTATAGCCTGCATCGTTGCTGCTGTTTGCTTTGCTGGCATTTATTTTTTTTTTCTAGCCGTAGCTGCTCGCGGGCTCATAATTCACTTTTTATTATCTCATATTTTATGGCAGCGCATGAAGCGCACTAGAGTCGAAGGGGGTTTGCCGAGGGGGGGGGGGGGGGGGCTGCGGGCGAGGGGTGTATATATAGCTGGCGGTTGGCTTGTAAGTGTTATGCACACACACACACACGCACACACACACACCCACACTCGTTTGCATCGTTTAATTCATTTAGTTTTTTGCTTTTCAGCGCTTTATTTGCTTAATCGCTGTGTTTACGCATGTCTGTGCCTGTGTGTGTGCGTGTGTGTGTATAAGTGTGTTTGTGTTTCTGTTTGTCGATTATGTACTTAAACACACACACACACGCACACACGGACACGCATGACTGCATTTCGCAATTACTTCAACAGCCAAACAACAACAAGAAGAAGAAGAGGAAGCAGCAGCAGAAATTAATCAAAATATATAAAACAATTCAAACAGCTGCAATATCAGCTACGGCCACGCCTCCCGCTGCCGCCCACTTAAGCTGTGTTTGACAGCATTTTGCATTTGCTAGCATATGCTTAACACACACACACACACACACACACACACGAACACGCAGAG